>JAWNMO010000584.1:0-695000 GCA_035043915.1 Drosophila paramelanica
ACCGAACGTCACGTAAGCGCTGGCGTCTCTACCTTTGACTAGCAACCTTACGTTATTTTACGCGCTCTTCGCTTATTCTTCTTGCACATTTGACGCTGCCGTCGTCTTCGCATGTTGCTTTGACTTTTTTGTTGTTGTTTTTTTTTGGTTTTGGTGCTTCGTGGGGCTCACAAGCCGCACGACAATATTTGTGGCTTTCAGTTGCTGTCCGACCGCGCTAATGCTTGGACGTTTTCGTCTCGAGAGTCGTAAGCCGTAGCAGTGTAACGGAAATTCCAGCTGCCGCTCAGCTGCGCGCGTCGCGCTCTCGCCTGTGTTGTGTGTTCCCGTGTTTTTTTTGTGTGTGTTTCCTTGTTGTTGCTGCCATTGGCAACAACGCTCAAAGTATTTAAACTGCATTAGTTGCTATACAAATTGGTAATTAACCGTGTAAATGTTAAAATCGCAAAATCGTTAAAAAACAAAAATAATCGCCAATTTATTTAAATTAATGAATATATATTTTTATGTATTTATCTACAACATTAACAGCCAAAAATAGTTTATTGCAATTTATTTATATTGATTTTTTGCGTGTCACTGTGTCAGTGTCAATGGACAGCGTCTTTGTAATTGAAGTGCTTAGGCTTTAAGTCTTCATAAAGCTCAATTCCGGCTCTATGTGGGCGCCACTTAGAGTTTCCTCAGTGTCAAAAGTTCTTCATGGCAAAGCAAAAAAAAAGAAAAAAAAATCTGAAAAAAACAGTTGAATACAAGACGTAACAGAAACAACAACAAACAGCTGTCATCGATTTGGTTGTTGTTTTGTCTGCACTTGCGCTTTGTCAACTGCTTCGCCTTGTTAACATATGCACTCCAGGGTACTGTCGTTCTCTCTCGCACTCTCTCCCGCTCTATTGACGATCTGTTAATGGCTGTCGCCCTTTGCCAGCTCGTTCTTTGGAGGAGACATAGCAAATAGTAGTGGCACTAAAAATTGAAATAAAAAGCCCAAACGAAAATCCCAAAACCGGAATTGTGCAAATAAATCTCGATATAAGGCCCGAGTCCATGTTTCCTGCTCTTCGTTTGCGCAGCTCTTCGTGCTGTGACTGCGACAGCGGCAGAAGCGAAGGCAGCGGCAGAAGATTCGAACAAGGAAGCAAATCTTTCGTTAATTTGGCGTATTACGAGCACAAGAAATATTATTATTTATTTTCACCCATTAACGAAATTGCCATTTGCCTAGGGCAACTGGCCCCCCTGCATCCCCCGCCTCTCGGTTTTCTTCTTCTGCTGCAAAAGTGTTGGCAATTTGGCCGTGCGACGCGAAAGTTTTTCATCTGCAACCGCTAAATGGAAAATGGGAAACTGGGAACTGTGCGAAATGCAGCTGTCGCCTCGTAACCTACAAAATATAATTTATATATACATATTTATTTATTTATTTATATATTGCCTGCAAATTGGCAAAGTACTCGAAAAGCAAGCGCAAACACTGCTCCAAATTCCAAAATCCGCTGGCATTCAATTAGACACAATTGCATTAAAGAGCACATGACCAACTTGAACTACTTGGCGAACTCTTCTCTGCTCCCCCCCCTCTCCTCTGCTTCCCCCCGCAAAGAGCAAATCTTCTGCCAGCTGCACACACGATTCCAGCATTTACTTACTTTAATATGCAAATAATGCTGTGGAATTTATAATAGCAAAACAAAAAAAAAACAACAAAAAAACTAAACACACAAAAACAACTGAATAGAAGCAAAGCAAAGTTATCTGTGCAAAAAAAAAAAAAAATAAAGAAAAGACAGTAGACATGTTTGGCAAGTGGCAGGGCCAGGGGGCGGGGTAGGGGCATAAACCCCATTTCAACGCGGTTAGTGGCTAAGTACGTAGTACCTGCCACTAAAAAAAAGCGCTTCTATTTAGTTATAAGCACAACACACACTTTGCGAGCGAGAGAGAAATGTACTTAGCAATATCTTTACAGTCTGTCTGGACAGTATGCGTACACAGGTTATGTTCTCAATAAATATTTTAGAAATAAAATTTTAAGTGAAACTAAAAACAGCTAATTACAACAAACTTGGAAAGTAAAATTTCTAAAAGAAGAAAAAGAAGTAACATGAAAAGTTGGGTATTAATAGTTAATAGTATATCCTAAAAATTATATATCTATATATATTGCTTGTAAGGTACATAAAACCAAATTTATAGGTTATTTTTATAAGAACATTTTTTCGTTTCTTAAAAATATGCTTATAAAAATCGGCACATTCACAAAGGCTGTGTGCGCATACTTCTGGCAGCAACTGCAATCAAAACGTAGCTACAATTTTAATTATCTGTCAGCGTAATCTGTGCCCAGACGGCGACGGCGACGGCGACTGCGACGCTAGCCGCGCAGCTGACGTGCCAACAGCGAGACACTTCAGCTTTTGCCTTAACTTTTCAACTCTATTTTATTTTGTTTTCCTTTTGCTTTGTTGGCTTCTGCAACGCGCTAATCCAATTTTTTAATTGTGCGAAGAGCGAAGCGGAGAGCGGGTGGGAGGCGGTGGGTTGGCTGGCAGGCCAAGAACAACGTACAGCACTTGGCTTACTTAGTTGAAGCCGTGGCTCAAGTCTGGCTAGAAAGAAAAGCAGTCCGCAAAGTTCGCAGTGTGCATTATTATTTCTCTGGCAAATTCACTTTTGAGCCACATTTTCTTTTTCTCTTTGGTTAGTTTTGCGTGTTATCTTTGCGGCGCTTATCTTTCAACCAAGTTTGTTACTTAGCCAGTTTTTGTTGTTGTTGTTGCTAATGTTTTTTTTATGCTTGTTGTGTGCAAAGTCAAGGTGAGGCGCGTTCTGATCTTTAACAAAAAAAAAAAACAAAAACAAAAATTGCCTGCTGACAGCTAATTATAATGCTCAACCTAATGTCAAATTAAGTTGAATGACAAACTTTGATGTTTTGGTGTTAATTTTTGTTTTAAGCCGCTTTGCGTCTGTCTGTCCAATGCGTGGGAAATCTTTATGGCTTATATAACATGCTTATATACGAAAATGCCAGCTAATCTATGCCAAATTACAAAATTACAAAAACTCTTTTAGCCACAATTTTTGGCCCATTAACTAACAATGAATGCGCTAACACAAAGCGCATTAGTGAGTAATTTGCTTTTTGCATTTCTTTCGCTGTTTTTTTTTTGTTTTTTATTTTTAATTTTTGGCATAATATATATTATACATCATATATACCCTGCGTGCATATCTCATTTTGAACGTTTGCCGATAAAACAGCGACAGCAACAACTGAACAATGAAAGTGTTAGTGCTGAAACCACACCCAACAACAACAACAACAACAACAGCAACAACAACCACAAACTGTTGCCTTTCTTTCACAGCTTGAACACCCAACTAAATGGTATTGGGGTCAGTTGTTTGTTGCACGCCACCAAAGCACTCGCCATATCTACAACTATATATATAAATATATACGTTTGGTATTCGCATGCAGAATAAATAACCTATTAGCACGAAGGTTTTCTTTTTAGCCAGCCTTAACACAAAAGCAAAAACCGTTTATTGATTTTCCTTAACTTGGCGCAATTATTCTTTTACTTTCGTTTGGCATAGATCGCGATTTTGCTAGTTCTTGTTAACATTGAAAAAGGCTCGCAATATACCTGTACATATCTATATATGTATATATATCTATATATATATATTTCTGTCAAGCAGCTCATTTGCCCACCTCTTCTTCTTATGTGGGTCAAGTGCCCTCTGGGGAGGTTCCGCTTATGATATTTGTGTAATTTGTCAATGTTATGCAGCGCTCTCGTTTTGGTTCTTTCCAAGCTGTCTCTGAATTCTAGCTCATTAAATATAGTACAGAAAATTCCCCAGGCCATTTAAATACAATATGAAAATGACAACATTAAAAAATGCTAAAAATAAATTTTCTTTTTGAATTTAAGTTCTACTAGTTCATATAGTATATATAATTTGAACGTTTCGCTTAAAGATCTGTTTCTTTTTAACTTAAAAATTACCAATAATGTCTGAAAACTGTACGGAAATATAAATCAATATATTTTTATTTATTGCTATAGCTTTTGCCGATAAATTTCATTTCATTTCATTTCATTATTGTTAAATAGATTTTTTCAATAAGCAATTTTTTTCCACATTTTAAATTCGGTTCAACAAATATGTATTAGGAACTAGAAGATATATATACTATGTATATTTTATTACCTCGTATTCTTACTTTTGTAATTTTCAAATCAGCACAAAATCTCAAGTGTCAGTAGGATATGATTTTCAGAAGATTTGCCTTTCTAAATTTTGTATTCATGTTGGATTTCTAGTTTTAACGGGTGCTTAGATTTCATCAAGTCAACATTTCAAGCTACTTAACACCCCTTCTGGCCATTTATTGTGGCTTAAGAAAAGCAAACGCTCTTAGCGCGGCTCAGCTGCGGCTAATGAAGTGATAACTTGGCATTGATGGCTTTTGGCTTATCAGTGAATTTACAACAAATTTTCTATGATTTTTATTGCCAGTAATAATGCTTTTTGTTGTTGTTGCTGCTGCTGCTGCTGTGACCGAAAGGGTCCATAAAAAGCAAAGCAGTTTGATTGTGTGGCCATAAAAAGTTTACGGCAAGAAAACCGACCATAAAAACAATTAGGCAAAACGAAGTTGTTCAACTTAAACGACACACAAACAATCAAACTTCATATCGATAAGCTTCGATATTAGGGGAATACTCTTGCTCATCGTCACAAAAAAAAAAAACTTGACTTGATTTGTGCAGCAGCCGCATTGCCGCTTGGCCAATCAAGGCGTCCATTTCAAAACGATTTGCGGTTTTTTCCTCTTCTTCAATACGCAAAACAATAAAAATTATTACCGCTTGCAGTTACACTGAGTATTGGGTATTGAGTATTGGGTTTTGAGTATTGAGTATTGAGTATTATGACAGCATCAGCGGATTTAATGGAATTTGCTTGCTTGCTTGTTTTTTTTTTGTTCAACTTTACGAAATTGTTGCGACCTTGAGACCACAAACAATAAGAAGATAAATGCCGAAAAGGCTCAGAAAAAGAAAATTGCAAAAATCTTGTGCTACATTTTTTTTATTTTAACAATTTTTTGATGACTCAGAAATCCTTTCGATTTGAAATTTGGTGAATGTAGAAAAAATTTTATTTCGATATCTTTAGGTTTTCCTTGACTGAAAATGTTTGATTGTAATTAACAGTTGCATCAAACTTTTTATACTATTTATGCATATTTTTTTTATGAAGACCCACCTTAAAAATTGACTTCGCTTAGTTACCATAAATTTCCCCCAAAAAAAGAGTTTGCAGCAACCGTTTCGAATCTGAATAATTTTTCTTTTGATAAAATTGCATTTGGAATCAATCAACCTCAACTTGACCTTGCCAACGTGGCGGGGCCATAATTTAACGGGCGCAATCAAGTGGCAGCTGTCAGGGTGTCAAACGCGAGACACGAATCTTGCACCCCGTACAAATTGCAACACATTTTGCAACTCAACTCCAGCTAGCCGACGCGGCACGTTTCAAGAAAATACCCAAAAGCGTCGACGATTTATCAACCAAAAAAAAATGCTTGGCAACATTTAAGCGGTTGCATGAAATCTGCATAAAATTAACGCGGCGTCACATTAGCCGCCTGACTATTGACCATTCGCCACGGACCATTGGCCATTGACTGGGCCTGGAAGCTGGTCTGGCTTTAAATATTTATCATAAAATTCAATAAATAAATTGTGTATGCATTATGAGTCGTCAGCGCTTGATTTATGTTTGAAAATGCAACAAATTTATATATATATAGTTTTTTTTGAAGATGCAATCGAAATGGAAAGACCAACCAGCAACAACAGCCAGCAATCAACAATAAACATGTGCAATTTATCATGGCTTAAAGTGAAAACACGCTCAAACAAGAAGAAGCAGCCGGAGCAGCCATTAAAGACAGTTAAAAAAGACGCATTGTTTATTAGACTATAACTATAAACCGATGCTGGCTGGCTCTCGTCTGTCTGTCTGTCTGTCTGTCTGTCGCTCATTAGGCCGATCAAATTATAAAGAAATTCAGCCTGAGCTTTTTTTATTATTATTCAAATCGTGGCCAGCAGCTGCAGTCGCAATGCTTAGGCAGCCCCAAAACAAACGAAAACAAAACTAAATATTTGTTGGAATTTTTCTTTTTTATTTAAATTTCACATTTATTTAAATTTCCTTTTTGGCTAGAACATTTGTGCAAACACGCGTCAACGTTGCGTATGATTAACGCGCTTAGATTTCGTCATATATTAAAGATATCTAAAACGAAAAAAAATAAACAGCCAAGCTATTTGCTGCTGAGCGCTAAAAATATCAAAAGAAAATATATATATTTAAAAAAAAACAAATTGAACAAGTTCCCAATTCAGAAATGAAAACTGTCACACATAAAAAAAATGTACAATGTGGTTGGGCGGGGTAAAAATGAAATGTGGGTCATTTACCCGATAGTTTTTGAACAAAAAAAAAAAAGCAAACAACAACATAAAATTCGAATAAGGAAAAGCAAAAGATTTTTGCCTTTATTATTACGATGATTATGTTCATTTAGGCTGGTTGCAGGCAGTTGTTGTTGTTGTTGTTGTTGGATTGCACAATCGTCGCGTCGTGGCCAAGTTTTTTGGCCCACTGCAATCAAAATATTAGTCACGCACTAACACATGCACAACAACAAATTAGTGGAGCAAATATCAAATTGAATACATCCTATGCCAAGGTGTGTGTGTGTGTGTGTGTGAATCTGTGTGGGCATTTGGTAAGAATTCATGTCAACTGCATTAAAAATAACCACAAAATGCCCAAACAGACGACCTGTAATCCAGGCAGAGTTACGAGCTGATATCTAAATTTACAAATTTAGAAATATATATATAAATAGCAGATCGTGAAATCTATCAAAATGACAAAATATTTAAAATGTGCACGGATCGTGTGTGATTTTATGGCTGCTATTAAATTGCAAGATTGTGAACGACAAAAGAATTTGGTCCAAGCATATTTATGACCTTTTCAACAGATCTGAATCTGAATTTTGTTTGCTCCCAAGTATCATTAAACTCCTGAAAAACACACACTGACCCGTATATAGAAATCGAACTAGTCTTTTTATCAAGTCATGTAAATCTCTCTTTAATATCTGGCACATTAAACCCTGCTGTTGTTAATCGTACTTTTGTTCTTAAACTTAATTATTTATCTCTTATGATCTTCTTTCTAATGAATTATTTAGACTAGAGCTCACTTCTAACCTAATTTTATATTTTCCACTCATGACACTTTCATCTTCTGGTTTTTTACATGAGTGAGTGTTTGTTTGTGTAACCCCACCTTAAAAGCCGCATAAATTATACAATTTTGAGTTCCACATTTCACTGAGAAACCTTTTGTGATGCTTAAGTGCTACCGTTTTATGCATATATATATATATATATATATATATATATATATATATATATGAATGCAGTTAGTTCCCCATACTCCTCCGACATATCAAGCTCATCTTGGCTAGCATTAGCATTTTTTTTCTGTCGAGTGTAGAGCGCTCTCTTGACCCCAATCCGTACCGCTTCCCACACTCTTTGGCCGTGCAATTAACATTTTGACACTCATATTTGGCACTTTGGGTTGACAATGACAGTGACAGTGGCTTCCCCCCGAGTTCTTCTGGCAGTTTGATGATGGTAAGCCGAGGAAGTGAGATTTGAACACGTCGACAACTGGTCGCATCTGCGTTTCCGTTCTGGCACTGCCGGGCAATTTGCTGCCATTGTTGTAATTAACTGTGAACGGTTCTCTAACTACCTGTTGTACCGCTTTGCCTGGTCGCTCTTTGAGTGCTCGCATAATGAGTTGGCATTCTTGGCTAGCGCATTCGACGCATACAAAATCAGTTGCCGCCGTTCGATAAATCAAATGTCCCAAGCCGAGCTGGGCACACGCACATTATGCGTTGGCATGCGGCACGGCGAAAAAGGGGTTAGGGATCCGGGGGAGGCGGGCCATAGATGCAGAGCTATATGCAGCTATATAGCTCTCTATCTGTATCTCTGTGTCAAAAGCGTTTAACCGATTGCCGTTGCCGTTGTCTGTGTTGCTGTGTTGCTGTGGCAGCAACAACGTGACACAATTTTCTGGCTCGCCGTGCGGGACAAACTCGTTTCGAGCCCTATTAGAGTATGGGCCATCGTTGGCTTGTTGCTGTTGTTCCTATTTTATTGGCAGCTGAAATTATTTTTAAATGCAGCCGCTTAACAATTTTATGTGCTGCATTCGTTCAGTCACACAATCACTCAGTCACTCAGTCAGTCAAGAGGTCAAACAACTTTTGTGGTTCAAAGCTGCGCTTTTCTTCTGATTGTTCGAATTCAGCTACCTTCCCCTTCCCCGCTCTTCTAATTATTTGGTCATTTGTTTGTTTGTTTGTTTGCACCTTGGACAAAATGCATATGGTTACATTTATCTTTTTTCTTCTCTCTTCTCTCTCTCATGGCCCCAAGCGTGACAAATTGTCTTGGAATGTGCCTCTAACTGGTTGCTCATTTTAGCTATTTCGTTCTGTTCTGCTCCCCCTCTCTCCCTCTCTGTTTTTTTTGTACTGTTTCATTTATATTTTTATTTCGTTCATTTGTCCAAATATTTGCTGTTTACTGAAGCGCAACCCAGCTAAAGTCGCAATGTCAAACAAATACGAAAGAAACCCAAATGTGGCTTATTTTTTTTGCGCCTTTTTGGTTATTTTTTATGTCTTTATTAGCAAAATAATTGGCGTTATTTATAGGTAGATCTGCTCGTTTCTTTGTGTACATCGATCGCAGATAAGACAAGCCCTGAACAAGAACCTTAATGAAATTCTACTCGAATCAGTTGAACTTGAAAATCAAAAGCAAAGATTTGCGTGCTTTCTACACAATATTTTATAATTCCAATGAAAACTTTGTTAAAATGTGTTATTTTTAGATAGATAGATAGAAAATTACTAAATATTAGTAGATAGATAGCTAAGGTATGCGTTTTTTATTAGAAACAGATCTTTATAATAAGTTGAATTTTGTTTAAAATGAAAAATTTCTTGAAATATGTATAATCATTTTTTTGATTTAGTTAGCATGTTTTAACTAATTAACATATGTTGTTGTTTCCTAGTTATTTGCCTTTATTAGAGTATTTTGACAACCTTCTGCGAATAGTTTGTAACAATTAATCAGATACGAAACATGAATTATTTACTGATACGACTTCCTGTTGTCATTTCCTATCATCATCATAAAATAATAAAACAATGTTGTCTTTATTATTATCATATCAACATCATTGTCTATATATTTGAGGCGTGGGCCAAATGCACAGTAGCTGTCAATTAGTTGGCTTGTAAATTGTAAACTTATTAGCCAAAAAGCAAAAAAAAAAGAAAAAAACCAAAAAAATTTACATAATTGATGGCAAAAATCAGTCAGAAACGAACGGGCAAAAACGAAACTGATGATGATGATGATGATGATGGTGTTCAGCAGTAGGATAATGGGGATAATAATGAAGAAGAAGAGCAGCAGTCTCTCTTCGGGCAGCTGTAATATTGCAACATGCAACAACGGGAACAAGAGCCGAGACCACAAGGCAGTAAAAGTGAAAGTTCATTTGGCCAAGTCAAGGCGAACAAAAATAAAAACTCAAAAAAAACTAAAAAGAGGCGACCAGAGTGCGCTGGCTGTTTCCTTGAGCCAGCGGGCGGGTTTCATTACCTGACAGTTGCCGTTGTTGTTGCTGTTGCTGTTGCTGTAGTGGGTGCCGCTGCTGCTGCTGCTGCTGCCAAATTGCGCGACTGCAACATTTGCATAAATTATTTACCATTTACCATTTAATATGGCCAACATAGCTGGCGTCATCGTCGTCGGCGCCATTGTCGTAATTTGTAACTAAATATGCGACATTCGGCGTTGGCCGACTTGACTTAACAACTTACAACAACTAATAACAACAACTGCAACAACAGCAACAACTCGATGTACAACGGCCAATTGCTTTTTTACATTGGCTGCCACTTAGCTTTTTTTTTTAACTATAATATTTTTTTAATTTCATTAAATTTCTGCACGTTGCCAATAAGGAAGCCGCAGCCAAAAACGTTTGCCATTTAACTTTTGGCCGATAAAACCCTACGAATTGGCCAAGACGAGTTCCGCTGCTGACCATATAAATGCGTGTCTCTGCCCCCCTCTCTCTCTCTCTCTCTGGCTCTTCCTTTGTATAAATGTGTGTGTGTGTGTGTGAAAGTAAAACCCCAAAGAAAAATACCAACTTTATTTTCAATTTCATTTGGCCAAAGCGAAGCCGTAAGCCAAAAAGAGTGCTGAAACACAACTCAAGCAGCCGCCTTCTGACTTTCGCATGGCGAGAACAAGTTGTTGTTGTTGTTGTTGTTGTTGTTGTTGTATACTCTCCTGCAAACCACTTTTGGCACACCTGCCCTGCAGTAAGAAGCCTGGCAAAAAATAAAACAAAAAAAAAATAATACAAATAAAAATTTTACAAAAAGAGAGCAGAAGAAGTAAAACGGCTAAATGCGGCTTCTGCTGCTGCTCTGCCGCGCCCTTCTTCGTTTAGCTCTAAACTTGGCCTTTTGTTGCGGGCTCTCTGAGCACTTCCTTTATCCATTTTTTTCTTCTTTTTTTTGTGTAACCCTCCACACTTAATGACGCGATTTTGTTTTTATTTTTTTTAAATTTTTTTGAATCGCATTTCTCGAGAACCTCGCTCAGTGTTCAACAGCTGTTTACGTTTACACAACTCTTTATTTCTTTTGCTGTTGTTCGTGTTCTTGTGCTTCCTCTTGTTGTACTTTATTAGCTTTTTTATGGCTTTCGTTTTAATTTTATTTCGCATTCTCTGTGCTGTTTGCTTCGCCTCGCAATGAATTATTGCAATTAAGCGCAGCTTTTTTGTGGCTTTTTAAAAGCCGCCTTCTTTATTTTCATTTTTTTTTTTTTTATATTTATTTTGTTTTGTTTTTTTGTTGGGCCATACTTACTACCAATTGGCAGCTGCGTTTAAGCCCCAAAGTGGCGAGTTAGTAGCAAATATTTAATAATTATACGTTGTGTAGCACACAAATTACAAAGTGTTTGCAGTTTGTTGCGCCGAAAGCGGCAATTAAAATTGCTATGCCAACTGGCCAGAAGTACGCAAATTGGCAATACGCAACAGCACACACAAGCATTTACCGCAATGGCCAGCATATAGAATTTGATTTAGATTTATGTGTATGCTAAATAAGATTTATTGCATAGGTCTTTTGACTACTTGCGGTACTTGAGCGATAAAAGCCGATCATGACTAAGCTTTAATTAGCTACAAGCGAGAGTCTAAAAGGGTATTTTCCACGTTTTTATTGCGTGTTTTGGACATACAACACAATGTGGGTGGCCTTCAAGAAGCTGCATAAAAATTATGAATAATTGAAACAGTCAAATTTAACAGAATTTTGAAATGTAAATAAGCTCAGCTTTGATTAAAGGCTTCGAAAGTATTTTAAAAAAGCCTCGAGAAAACTTATTACTTAAAGCATAAATATTTAAACAAGTTTAATAATTGATTAAGAGGTTTAATATTGGAAGCACACAAAATCACAAAAAGCTCTCATTCAAGACTAAAGTTTAAGCTTACAAAGCACATTAAAGCTTTAACAAAAAGTTCATGTCTGAATTAATACCTGAAATATAAAGACACGCTCAATAGTGAACGAACTTAGCTTACGAATAGGCATATAATAAACTAAATGCAATTCTGGATTTCTTTGTATTCTTCTTCTTTTGTGTTCGTCTGCAGTGCCAAGTTGATTAAACCTTTAACCAACCCGTTAGCCAACAAACTCTGCCCTGCCACGAGTTCAATGTCGGTTAGACAAGTGCTCGAGTTGGCTGAGGGCAGCTTGGAGCAGAGCCCATTAGAGAGTCACGTTATAAACAATTATGCGTACAGAAGAAGCCAGCAAGCTGGCTATAAACCACAGACCAACAGCAACGTAAATGCCAACAACAACAACAACTAGCACATTTGCATAAACAACTTACGCACATTCCGAAAACCATTTAGCGGTACATGAAGAGCGCTCCAAAAGTTTGCCTTCTGTTTTGTTTTTTTTTTTTTTATGTCTTCGGGTCTTGATTTGCTTTTGATTTTGATTTTGATTTTGATTTGAGGCAATGCGTTGCATGCTGATGTTTGAGGTGACACAGAAGATGTGGGAGAAGGGGAGCGGCGGTGGGGAGGGTGAGACGAGACAGTTGGCCAGTTAACTGACATTGAATTGAAAGTTACACAACCATTAGCCGCCATGGAGAGCAAAGCGAACCAGAAATCAAGGCAAATATTCACAGAGCGAGCCGGTTCGCATAGCAATTATCCACATGCCAGCATATATATGTATATATCTATATATATGTCGATTATTTGTGTGAGAAGTGGGCGTGGCAGTGCCACAATTTGCAATGTTTAGCATAAGATTACGCAATATGCGTGTGTGTGTGTGTGCGTGTGTGTATGTGTGTGTGTGTGTGTGTGTATGCGACAATCAAGTCTGCAATTATGCAACGTGTTTGGGATATCACTTTTTTTGGGGCTCGGTCCACACACACACTCATAAAAATCAAAATTAAAATAAATTGCAAAGCAAACAAATCAAACCAAATGTGAAATTACAGCAAAAGCGGAAAAATAAAGACAAAAAAAATATTTAAAAAAAATCAAAAAACATACACACTACAGTGAAAATGTAAATAAAAGTGAATATATTTAAAATCAAATCAACTTCCATGTGCAAAATTGCCTTAAAATAAAGAAAAGGCTAAATAAAGAAAAAAAGAAACGCGAAAACCTTAACGAAAAGTTTCGTGCTGCAGGCAATTTGACTGGCCAAAATGATTGTGAAAATGGAACCCGACGAACTAATCACATTTCGTGTGCAGTATCTGCTGGACAGCGATCCGCTGTCGGCGACCTCCGCCTTCCCGTTACCGGTGCGTGCGCCAACCTACGCCTTTGCCACCACCATGCCACTGGCCACGCAGCTGGGCACCATACTTCGTCTGCTGAATGCACCACAAAGCGTAAGGATGCCTCTTGTTATACCACAAACAATCCGTTAACAATAAGCCCAATTTCCATTTACTTACTTATAAACATATATATACATATATATATTTTCTTAAGTCGAAACAAAATACGAGTACCCTGCTTAACTTATCTGCGGAGCCTTATCAGCTCTTCATCTTCCACGTTTCTCTTTTGTTTTGAGTTAGCTTAAACGGTATTTGACTCTTTTTTTCCACAAATATATATGTCCGAGCCAACAATACCTGGTTTTTTGTTTATTAGGTACTTGTGACACACACACATATATACATACTTATCTATGGGTATACGAAGCTTTATCAAGATTTTTAATTTTTTGCATAGTTTATTTTTTGTTTTTTTTCTTCATTTGTGTCACAGTCGAAGGTCTTTTATTTATATGAGAATATCGCGATTATCGTTTTGCTTATACAAAGTTTTATTTTGACTACTGGTCTAAAACTGGATATAATTTGTAAACAGTTGGTCCTAAAAATATGTGAACACAACTAATTGAAATAATTATAAACATAATCAAAGTAAAATTAGAATGTTATTCAACACGAGTTACATTATTTTTAGTCTTTATCGAAATGTAGCTCCACTGTGCGCATACATAGCACACGCAGTGTGTTTCTCAAATGAAATTTGATCGCAATTTACATAGCTTGTTTTTGCACATTTATCGATTAAATATAGATACACAAACAGCATCAGCATCAGCCAGAAATATGTTTTGCATAAAATACAAGTTCAAAGCAATAAATTTCACGTGAAAATCAAAGATCAAAGAATTCGAAAAACATATGGATTAGGCAATGGTCAAGCAATTTTAGCTAAATATATATAAAAGACACAAAGTCAAAGTCGACTTTGGAGGTCAAAAGCAAACTGTTTGCGCACACTGTAGTGCTATTTTTTTGTGCCGGGCGTTGAAAT
The DNA here is from genome assembly GCA_035043915.1 of Drosophila paramelanica. NCBI lineage: Eukaryota > Metazoa > Arthropoda > Insecta > Diptera > Drosophilidae > Drosophila > Drosophila paramelanica. The sequence goes on from JAWNMO010000584.1 coordinate 14,116, forward strand.
GGAAAAACCGCAATGACTTTTCAAAAACAACCACAGCTGAAACTTTTTTTACAGTAGTAATTAGTAAATATAAACTTGAACTGACAAACAAACAAACAAATAGGCCGCAGACGGACACATTTGCATGACAAACAAAACAGGCTCACACAAAGAATTTGAAAATGATCTGAAGTTCTACCAAAATTAACACCAAAAGCGCTTTCTATTCTCACATAACTTTGCCAAAAACTAAAACGATTTTCATGTTTTAAATCCATTTTTATGATGATTTGCCTTCTAGTTTGATTCTTCATCTAAAACTTTAGATATAATAAAATATAAATTTTTATAAAATTTTTCGACAAAAGCAAGAACCATTTTTTTTTTTAAATCTAGAATTCTTTCATTATATTTTTAATATTTAAAATATTTGAAAAATAAAAAAAAAATTCTACATTTAAATTTTTTAAATTCCCGAATTTTCAAACTCTCAAAAAAAAAGTGGTTTTATATGTTTGATATCAAGTTTGAAACTGCAGCTAAGATTTAAGCATTTTTAAAATTAAAAAAAAAATTTTAAATCAGCCAAAAATGAAAATATTTCATGTGAAGACCTAAATTCCTACACAGGCTGCAAACTTTCATAGCAAAGCCAAAACTGAACTAATTTTAATGTTTGATACCATTTTGGTAAAGATATTTAGCACACATTGCATATTGTATCTGTAGATTCTAATTTTGAACGATTCTCTGACCATATTTCTGAACACTGTCAGATATAGATAGATAGAGGTTTAGTTAGTGATCGACACGCAGTTGTTCTGGCTGCCACTTATTTTATTTTATTGTTGTTGTTAATATTTAACAAATGATGCATTGCATTGCAATGGCGGGCAGCTGAGGCTGAGCCGAGACTTCTCCAGTGAGGCCAAAGTCAAGACAATGGCTTTTCAGGTTTGGCTGCGGAGATCGCCGCGCAGCCGGCTGTGGGCCCGCGGCTAAGTTATTGCTATCGCACAATCTGTTGCAACTAATAGGAAGTTGGGGCACCGCAACGCAAAAAAAAAAATAAAAAATAAACTTACAGCACTTTTTATTGGCATTGTGAAAGCCTTGGTCAGCAATTATCTAAGTCAGCCATTGTTCGTACCGCCGATCTCTGACTTTGACTAATTTGCAAAAAAGAAAAAAAAATGAAAAAAAAGAAGAAAAAAAACAAGCAGGCAACGTTCAGCAAGCTCGGATCGTGCGCTCCATGCCACATGCAACTAGGCAGCGGCCCCCATTGCCTGTCATCTGTCATCTGGAGCTGGTGCAAGGATACGTAAATCTTGACAAGCGGCAGCAATAAATTCTAATGAGCAAATCGCAAAAGGAAATGCAACGTTCTCGTTTTCTTTTTTTTTTTTTTTTGTATATGTATATTTTTTTATTCTCTTGACTCAGGATGTTGTCGTAGGCAGATTTATGTGGCAGGCGCGGCAGCTGTGAATGCCATTTGTCCAATTAGTCAGCCCAGGGAGCAGGCAGCCGAACTCCATATAGAGATAGAGACAGAGACAGAGACAGAGTCGGGACAGTGGGGGAGGGAGGGTGATTCACATGCAACTTGTTAAATTTAGCGTATTACAATAGATTCATAAATTTTCGCCTCCAATGTTGATTTCTAATCTTCGATGATGTCATGAACAGCTCTCAATTCAATATACACTACACTACACCTATAAATAATTATTTTTCGTTGCGGACCAATCGACGTAGCGGTTTTTCTTGTTTTTTGTGTTTTGATTTGATTTTATTTCATATGTATTCTATTTTATTTTTATCTTTTATTTTTGCCAATTACTGTTGTTGTTGTTGCGTTTTTGGCTTTTTGCACGTCAAATCACAGAGAACAACAACAACAATAATAACAACACAAACGGACGGTGTGTAGATAAGCGTATAAAGTATGGGCTCCAATCAATGTTGCCAAAAAAAATAACACAAAAAATAAATAAATAAATAAAATCGCCAGATACAGAATAAATTCAAATCGAACGAAATACAAATAATCATGGCCCAGTAAACAGACACAAAGGAAAATCGCTTGAAAATAAAAAAAAAAAAAATTAAATTTGTCCCTTGTACATTGGACATTGCGTCATTTACATATGTCATTCACACGTTTCAATGTAATTAAATTAGCTCGATCGCAGATTTTGTATTGCCTGCAGTTGTGAAATTTACCAATATGTACAAATTGAAGTTGCCATAAAAATTAAGTATACGCGCTGTGTGCTTACGCATCTTTTGCTGTTTGCCCAAATAATTTGCATAGGTTTGTTGACTCAACGCAGCAACAACAAAGTCTTGAACTCGTTGGGGAAAACTTTAAAGTTGCGCTTATTTTTGTTGTTGTTGGCTAAGGCTTCCATTTCAATTAGCATGCCTTTTTTTTGCGGTCAGTGTGGGGGTCAATTAACTCGTCGGCAGCGGCAGCAGCATTGATTGGAAAGCAAAAGTGTGAGCCATTCATCAACAACACGCTCTTCCAACGAGCTGGAGAATTTCGCATAAAGGCTTTAAAGAGCCTGCAATCAATTTGCTCAAAATGAAATCTTTAACCCAAAACGACCTACAAACTTGAGTGTTTAATGGCCATTGAATTTTATAGATTGTAAATGTTTTTAATAGTGAGATAGCTTGATAGGTTTTTATATATATTTTTACCGTCTTAGCTTTGTCTGATTTTAATATTTAGTTGCAATTTGTTGTTTTCATTCATACTTTTATTATTATTTTTTTTTTTTTTTTTAATATTTTATTTGATACTTTTAATGTGCTTGCAGAGCCATATCAACATTTTTGTGCACACATTTTCTCCCTGCCATATTATTATGCTCGTTGCCTTAACTGTGTCAATAGCCGCATTTATGTGTTTGGCACTCGCTCGACAACAACAACAAAAACAAAAATAAAATAAAATAAATTCAAATAAAATAACAAAACTCAAAAACCTAAACCATATGCGAAATTCAATTTGATTAAAAATCTTGTCATGCTTCACTCAAAAAATCAACAGCAAAGCAACAGCAAAAAAAAAGCCGCCTCTATAAAAAAAAAAATAATAATAAAAATTTGCATAGGGCTGTGAATGTGAATGAATATTGTCATGTAAAAAACGTACAAAATAGTCGCACACATATAAATATTACAAACGATTCGATATAGTTTTTACCCAAATGAAAACTGGCCATACCTCGGGTTATTTACGATTTCTTTTGTATGCAAACACTTGCTTCGCTTTTAATTGCCGGTTCGCTTATATAAGGCGATATGCATAATCATATATATATAAATGTGTAGTATATTAATAGCCCTATATCACGCATTTGACACATCATTTCAACGAATATCAGGGCTTAAATTGTTATGCATATAGAAATATTTTTGATTCAACATTCAGGAAGTTTGAACTGCAAACAGTTGTCGTCATTTGCCAAAAGAAACATTTGCTCATTCGCTACTCGCGAAAAGCGATACTCAGCTGCTCGAGTGATAAGCAGCAATGATTTCAGCTAGACAACCTGGTTCCACTTTACCAAATGCGCCAGTCGATCTATATTTTTGGAATAATTTTGTTTACCTGCACTGGCGAGTCATCTGAGTTAGTTAGCTAGCTTATTGAGATTGTGACTAACTTACGCAGAATAAATGAGCGTATTTACTGTTCTTATTAGTCAGCAGGTTATTGGAGAGGTCGAATTAAGAATACCAACAATATTTAGTTTTGGAGTGCCAACAATTAAATACCCTTTAGCAAATGTTAATTAGCCATTAAGTAAATTTAGCAATACGAACACCATAAAGAAGTTGTAGTTACAATTTAATGCATAAATTTAGTTTCAGAATTCTTTTTTAGATCAACAAATACTACAAATATATTTGATAATAATAGATGAATTGACAGATAGTAGAACAACTCAGCTATTCAATCGAGTACAAATTTTAGAAATTTACACACTTAGAGAAGTGCAGTTCGGTTTTTTAGCATTTCGTGGCACACTTTACACGCTTAATAAAAAGCTTTTTGATCTTATCAGCAATAATGTGCTATAATTGATTAAACTAGCTTGGACTTTAATTGAATTGTAAATTGTGTTATAACATTTCCTATATACTATTTAATATAACAGTAACTATATTACGTTAATACCATTCTTCACTCTAGAATTTAAGTGGTATTTTAAGTATTATTATTATTATTATTAGTATACCAATGACACTGTAAATAGTATTTTTTTTTTATTTTGTTATTTATATTGTTTTTGATAATAGTATCTTAATGTTATAATCAATCTTCTTTTTATTTACCACACTTAAATTACTACTATAACATATTATATTCTTACTATTTCTATACTTTACTATGCAACACTATTTCATACTTACCCATACCATACTCTTTTTTCTTTGTTATTTTGCTTATATATTTAAAGTATAGTTTCTCCATTATCTTGCCCGATACATACATACATATGTTGAAAATATTTCTATTCTTTTGGGCTCGCCCTAAAAAGTTGTGTTGGCCATTGGCTTCGTCTGGCGAGCTTTTAATTTGCCAAATGGCCTTTGGGTGCAGCGTTAAAAGTTATGAAAGAAACGAACCTTGGGGCACGCGATGTAGCTATGAATCGCATTGCTGTTGTTCTCGTTGTTGTTGTTGTTGTTTGGGGGTGTGTCTGAATTGCACCAGAAAGACTTTGGTGCTGCAAGTTAGAAAAGAAAGAGCCTCTGACTCCCTTTGGACTGGGCGTAACCGAGCAAACGGGCGTATGTGTAATCTTTACCCGGATGAGATGGCCAAGATTTCTGTGGCAATTGCTTGTATTTCTTCTTTTTTTTCACACATTAAGCAAGCGTCGACACACATAATTTCATGTTGTCCGGTAATTGTTCTGTAAATGCACAAATAATTACTTTCAATGCGGCAATAAAAAAAAAACGCTGCAAGAGCAACAGCAACAGACAGCAACAGCATCAACAAACAGCAAAAAAAAAAGCGGCAGCTATCGAAGTGGATCTGCGTCAATCAGCGCATTTGTGCACGCAGCAGGAGCTGAACCCAACTAAGTCGGAGCTGAGCTGAGCTGCAGCTCAAGATTTGATCAATCAAGCGCTTGGCCATGGCAATCAGCGGCTTGAAAACTGAAAGCAGCTCTCAGTGAAAAGTAGGTGACCAACAGAAGGCAGACAACGTCATCATCATCACCATCACCATCAGCATCATCATTATCATCGTCTTTGTTGGCTGGCATCCTCGTTGCACGCCTAAACGAAATCGTCTGCCGACTTTCAATGCAACCGTCACTCACAAAAATGTTCTATGGTCGTTGGCATCTGCATCTTTCTCTTTTTGGCCCGGGCCGTAAACAACTTTTACTGCGTAGCGCGGTAGTTGCAACCGCCAGCCGCGCGCTTACTTTTTAGCTTTGTGACTTTGGCATTAAATTTAACTTTAACTTTAATTATAATTGGCCGTCGCAATTTGCCGAACTTTGTCTTCATCATTGTCTTGTCTTATTTTATTGTTGTTGCAGATCGATGATGCTGCGATTCAGGTGTACAAGGATGGCGACTTTGGCGCCTATCTGGATCTGGAGTCATCGCTGGCCGAACAGACCGAGGAAATCGAGGGCCTTCAAGCCAGGTAAGTGGCCACGCCCACAGCTCGTAATGAGCCCAGACAGAAGCTGCCCACACACGATTGTTATTATTGTTGTTGTTGTTGGGTTTTTTTTGCGCTGAACTGTTCCAGTTAAATTGGAAAAGCCGCAATATGATTTATGAATTGACTGTGCGGAAAATCGTTTGTCAGCGATTTTCACTTTTGTGTGGCACGCGCTTACCTTGAACCCATTTGCCGGGAAAGCCAAGGCGCAGGCGCAGCGGGAAGTTGACGTTGCTCTGGGTTTCTGGGGCAGCTGCTCGTGGGTGGCAGCGGCTGTTAGCCTTTCACCACAAGGCGCACAACAACACACAAACACATGGGAAGCAAAGCCGCCTTCTCCATTCGCTAATAAAGATATTGGCGTAGCGGCTGTCAGGCTCCGGCCATAAAAAATGTCGCTATCTGTGGCACAGGAAACTGCGGCTAACTGCTCGACTGCCAGTTGCTACCGACTGGACAGACACCAGGCATTTGCATGCCTCCGCGGCATCGTTGTCGTCGTTTGTCGTTTTGTACGTGCAACTTGTTGCGATTTTATTTTTATTTTATTTTTTTTCGGCTGCAACTTGCACTTCATTTGCATTTCAGGCGCAGCAACCACAAAGACTTCAACATTTAAACGTAGGCAATGGCATTTTTGGCATCGTTATATTTTTATAGTATATCCGAACGAGCAGCTTTTCTCATAACCGAGATCAGACATGATTCCCGTCTAGAAGTCACTTTGGAATGCGCTGCATGATCTTTTTGGCATGCGGAGAACGTTAAGAGCCAGTTGACAGCCAAGTGGGCAGCAGACATACTCTTAACTGATTACAAAATATTCACAATATATTCAAGTTTTATGTATTAAGTCATTTAGAAGACTTAGAATGAGTGCAAATGTGCAATGTCTGTGGAAAATGGAAGTGTTCGGAAACCTGGCAAACAAAAATAAGAGTTTGAATAAGTCCGACAGAAAGCGAGAGTTGCTGCAATGCTAAACGTAAGCGGATAACGGTTAAATCAAATTTGACTATCAGACAAATTTATATTATATATTTATATTATATATATTTTCAATACTTACAAATATGTAAAGACTTATTCGTTGAATTTGTAGGAGAAAGATAGGCTTACGAATATGTTAAAAACGATCGATAAGTATCGATATCGATAAATTTACAGTTTTTATACAAAAATACAAAACTACTTATAGAATCTATGAAATATAGTAATAAAAGTAAGATTTATCGATAACTATTGGTGGTAGAAATCGAAAAATCCCCATTTAAAATTTAAATGTTTTAAAGTGTTTTACATCAGTGAGAATTAATTAAGTATATAAATCATTTATAGCTAACATTAGCATTGATTAACACCATATCGATTAAACTGATCGATTGTGCTAATTATCGATAGTTTCTCATAATTGTGCATATGTACACATACTCATTCGTCTAGTCTGTAGAGTATCTTTTGGTATTTATATTAATATTGGCAGACCAAAAAACGTGATGTCAGCCGCAAGATCGTATCCGAAGTAGCAAATGTACGCGTCGGGCCATGGGCCAAGCGCGGTAGCTGGGAGCTGCCTCCTTAGCCGTGATTCGACGCCAGGCAGGGCTCAACTGGTGGGATTAATATAAGTTAGGCATGTACCTGGGCGCCGGGTAGGAGTTGCTAGTGATGTCGTGTCTATTTCTGACTTTCACTCGTTGCCCAGCTCGTCGGCTGATGCGAGAGGCGATCATTATAAAATTATAATGTATATGTCGCCGCGGCTGTGCAAATTGTTGGCAGTTAGGCGTTCTGGACTCCACTAACTGGCGCCAATGAGTGTTCTAGGCAGGAGGAAGGAGCTGCCAGCTCTGCTCTGCACTGTGTTGGCCCGGCCACTAATCATGCTTATCGTATTAGTCATGGAAGCGCGCTCGCATGCAAATCATTCGCTTCAGTTCGCATCAAAATTCCACAGGCAGGCAGGCTGGCAGGCAGGCAGGCACGGGGCGCGCATGGGTCGATGGCTTAGTGGTGCGGTGGCTCAATGGCTCCGTTGTTGGCTTGTCAATCTGCAACTGAGCTAACAGACGCACAGCCAAAGACACTTGAGTAATACGCACACACACACACACACACACACAGAGACACAGACACATACAGGTGTGGCTTGTGTGTGCACCTTGAGTTGAGTTGGAAGTTGAGCCGAGTCGAGACCACATTTCATTATGAATTCTTGGCTCGACTTATTGCTCAGATGCTTCATAGTCCATTTTCAATTATCTGCGTCGTTTGTTATTACTTTTATTATGGCCAACAACTGGGCAACCGCCAAGCAGCGGGTAATCAATGTTCTTAACTGGTCAATGAACCACGCGGTAACCCATTGTGTTTTACTTTTAGTTTTCTTGTTCGTGTCTTTGCCTTTGTTTTGCTGCCATTGCTAATGAAATTACATACAAAATTAATATCAATTTTTTTTGTTGTTTCTCCCTCTTCCTCTTTCTCTCTCCCGCTTGCAGTCGCAAAAACTCTCTGGTCGTTCGCACACAGCTGAGCGTTCGCGTTCATGCGATTATAGGTAAGTGCCGACTGCGTTGCGTATACGCCGCATTGACCCCTAATACGCCGCTCCTTTTTTTTTTGGCTTGCAGAGAAACTTCTGTCGTCGGAGGGCAGCGATCTGCGTCGTGCGCTATTCTCACTCAAACAGGTGTTCCAGGAGGACAAGGATCTGGTGCACGCCTTTGTCGCGCTGGGCGGTCTCAATTGTCTCGTGCGCGTGGGAAATTGCGCCGATCAAAACTATCAAAACTATATACTGCGTGCTCTGGGCCAGGTAAGCAATCAATGATCAGCGATCAGCGATCACCGATCCACTGCTCACAAGTCAGAGCTAATCATATCTTTAAACGCGACAGGTCATGCTCTATGTGGATGGCATGAATGGCGTCATGAAGCACCAGCCCACCATGGAGTGGCTCTACTCATTGATCGCCTCCAATTACCGATCGGTGGTCAAGACGGCGCTCAAGCTGCTGATCGTGTTCGTCGAATATGCCGAGACCAATTGCTATGTGCTGGTGAGCGCCATTCATGCGGTGGACGCGGCTCTGGGCACCTTGCCCTGGACCAATATAATGAGGTAAGCGATCACTGATCGTTGCTTGGCGGAGTTCTGTTAATCAATCGCATGCCTTTTTTGCTCAATAGACTGCTTAAGGATTACGATAATGCCGATGCGGAGCTGGTGATCTATGCGACTTCGCTGATCAATAAAACCCTGGCGGGTCTCACCGATCAGGATAGCTTTTATGATGAGAGCGATCTGCTCGAACAGCAGGGCATGGAGGCGGTCATCCAGCGGTACATGTCCAAGCCAGGCACTGATCTCGATCTGCTCGATCAGCTGCAGCTGTACGAGGCGGTGTTGAAGTAAGCAAACAGCAACAATATACATTGAAGGGATATTAATATTCAATCTAAACTCACAGATTCGAGGATGGTGAATCGGATGGACAGCGCTTGCCGCAGAACTCGCTGCGCAAGACGCAACGCCATCGTCCCGTCACCAGCACCACAGAGCGCCGCAAGTCGCGTCGCCACAGCACCGAGAACAGAATTTCACCACCTTTGGCCAAAGTGCTGCCCACGACGGGGCTGCGTATGACGCCCACGCAGACGACACTCGACGAGGATGACAGCTCCGGCTCCACCAATTCAACGGAGTTTAGCGGCGGCATATTTCAGGAAAAGAAGCGTAAGCCCAATTTTGTAAATAAAAGTTCTGTTCAGTGTAGCGTCCGTTAAGCTGTAGTTCTAGCGATCAACACGATCATAAAGTAGGGAGTGCGACAATAAGTAGTAGTAGTAATAAAACAAAGTATTATTATTAAGCGAATATATTTATTTATTATTATTAATATATTTCGTTTGCAACCGCAACGCTCTCGCAAAATATTTTAAGTAAAAGCACAATATTGCTGCTCTTTGTTCTTTATTATTTATTCTATGCGTAATGCAAATAATTCTAAATGAAATTACTTTATTCGTTCAGTCATCAAACTGAGCTCTTTTTGCTGAAAGCATCTCTACTTAGTGTAGAGATTTAAATTAACTGCCAGGTATCACAATAAGTATGTTGATTATATCTAAGTATGTATTAGACTAAACAGCAAAATAACAACAACAACAAAAATGAACTAAATTCGTTTACTTTTTTTGAGCAGCACGCGACGGAGCTGGTGTGACGCCTGGCTTGAGACGCCGCCGTGAGCGTGCGGAGCGGCACAAGAGCTTCCTCAAGGAGCAGGAGGAGGCGGCTGCCAATGGTATCTTTGCCGCACGCGAGCTGCGCGAAAGCTTCGGTAAGTTGTGGAGGCACCACCAAAAATTGCTTGCTGCTGGCTGCTTTTTGAAACAAAAAACCAAAAAAAAAACAAAACCGAAACTAACTATGATTCTCTCTCCATGCTAATCGCTGTGTGTGCGTGTGTATGTGTGTGTATATATATATACGTGTGTGCGCGCTATCTCATTGTCACCTGCTGATCATGCTAACCAAAATATGTCACCACCCGCCAAGGCCAAATCGTAACCGCCATTCCTGCAACCATACAAAGCGGCGACAGCCCGCCGCAATCATTGCAATCCGAGATGCCTCAGTCGCAGCTGCAGTCACAGCAACAGCAACAGCAACAGCCACTGCCCACGTCCATGCCCGCTCCCACGCCAATGGGCAACATAATCAACAACAGCAACAACAACAACAGCAACAACAGCAGCAACGGCAACAGCAATAGCAATAGCAACCATCATCACACCCACAACAACCACATTGACACGCCCAACAACAGCCTGATGCTGAGCCCCACCAAGCAGCTATTAAGTGGCAGCCACAGCATCTCCATCATCAACAATAGCTTCGACAAGGCGAACAACAACAACAACAACAACAACAACAACAGCAACAATCAGAATGAGTTCCTTACCAAAAAGAATCTCTTTCGGGAGCGCAACGCAACTGTGATCAACGGCATCATGAAGAACATACAGCAGACGGACAGTGCCTATAAAAAGTATGAGAACGACGCGAATCGGCTCAACAACTACTACACACAGCTCAGCCAGTCGCCCAAGCATCTGGCAACGGCACAGGATGTGCTCAGTCCCAAGAAGCCGCTAAACGGCAACGGATTTGAATTTGCGGCCGACAGCTCGACGCCGCTCAAGGCCGATGCGCTGCCAGCGCCCGAACCGCTGAGCCCCATACACAAGCCGGTGGCTGTGGCGCCACCGCCACCGCCGCCGCCGCCACCGCCACCACCAGGCTGGTGGCACCTACCCATAGCCAGCATTGGCCCGCAGCCAAATGCGGCTAGAACCCTAACCAGTACTAACACAGAGCCTCCACAGACTCCGACAGCCATGGAGACGACAGGTAGGTGCAGCTTTCGAATACAAAATGTGTAGCATACTTTCAAGCGCGGCCACAAATCAAACATCAACATCGCTGCTCTGCATACTTTTTTGCGTACTGAAAAAACTACTTTATTGAAATATGGAATTTTCACACAATTATAATATGTTATTTCTCTTTTGATTTTATACAGAAATGGAGGACAAAGAAATGCTAAGACAGCTAAAACGTGATCATACAGTTAAAGATCTGACACAGAAACTGAGCAATCTGCCCACAAGCCCCACACAGGAGCCATGCAATCGCGCCATAGTCGGCGATATGTCTGGCCTCATATCGAAAGCCAAAGAGGGGCTTGCCAAAAGCAAAAGCAGAGGTGAAATTTCACGGTAAGTGTCTTTAGTTGTAAACAGACACACATGATAAAAAGCTTATCTGTGCTATAAGTTCTTCCAACTAATTTTATGTTTTCATTTTTCTTGGAAACTTTAGTAATATATCTTTAAGAAATCCCCATCTTGCGACTCAAAATTCTCAATTTTTGTTTTGTTTGCATATTATCTGAAGTGTATTTATTTAAGTAATTTGCTTAGGCATATTTGGGCGCATATTTCTCATAGGTGGCAATGTAGGCAGCCTTGGCGGCATCCTGGGACAGGCCCTTGTGCTTGTTCCATGCGTTCCACTTGGCCTTGCCCTTCAGATCCAATGCGCCGGGCTCGGCGGTGTTGTTATCACCAGCGGTTGCCTGCTTGTAGAGACCGTAGAATTCCAGGAACTCATCGTTCGTGGGCGTCTTGCTGAAGTTCTTGGCTTTCTCGGCGGCGGTGTTGAACTGCGCAAATGCAAAGATCCCATTTTAGAATTATAGAAACGAAAGCGGAGGCCTTCGTATACTTACATCCATTTTGTCTTATGCTTCGGTTGCTAATGAGTGCCAATTGTGGCCGGAGGCAGCCTTTTTATACAAAGCCCAGCAGCTGATAGCGGTTTATGGCATTGGACCCCTTTTTAGATATCGATACTGGCCGGTGTGATAAGCCCTAATGATTATGCTGGCAAGTTTGTCACCACGGAGGCGGCACTATAAAACACCAAACTTTAATTGCCAATATTAAACGAAGCTATCAAAGGTTAGCTAACCTTCGTCGCTGACTAAGCGCTTGCTCCAACAATAGATCGTTTCTTTGAGCCACTTTTTGTCCATTTTTATTATTATTTCATTATTACTTAAGCATAGATGGGCGCGTATTTCTCGTAGAGTGCAATATAGGCCGCCTTGGCCGCATCCGTCGACAAGCCCTTGCGGCTCAGCCAGGCGTCGTATTTGGCGGCGCCTTCGGCATCGGCGGGCCTCTCGATGTTCACATCGCCCACATGCACCTGCTTGTATAGGCCATAAAACTCCAGATAGACGTCAGCTGGTGGCTTGCTGCTGAAGGTCTTGGACTTTTCGCAAATTGTCTCGAACTGTAAACCAATGAACCCCCCAATCAGTTAGTGTATATATATAAATATATATTATATTCGAGAAGCTTTATTATCAGCTTAACTTACATCCATTTTGCTTGGGATTTGTGGAAAGACTATGATTTGTTCGAGTTCGAAATGCCCCTTTTATAGGCGGTGCGAGCAATATAACTAAATCTTATCAGTCGAATCCATAAAACTAAAAAATGATCGCAAATGATCGGTTTCGTTCAGGTATTTTTGACTTGCATTTAGCCAACATTTGCCATTGGCTTCAAAACTTGAAAAGATGAATACATAACTTGAATTTTATGTTCAATATCCAATGGATGATCAATTCTAGAAAGTTGCCTTCAACTTGTTTTCAGTTCTTTTTGGTTATCGTAACTGTTGGTTATCTTGCTACCAGGCGAAATTTTGATAAGTTTTATGGGCATTCACAATTGAGGGGCAGTTGCAATCGCATAATCATAAAATCGAAAAGTATAAAGCTATAGCTCGTGTCACTTGACCAAATTGGGGGGGGTCTAAAATGCTGATTCCATGTTTGCACTTTGTCATATATCACTGTCTATAAATCTATATTTCGATGAATCGCACAGCTCATCGAGCGTTGATCAGGAACTGAAAAAGCCGGAGCCGAAGAAATCGGAAAATGGGCTGCACTGGGAGGAGCTGGTGCGCAACATGGATCGACCCCTGAAGCTGTGCGATCTGGACTTCACCGATCTGCATTCGGACGATGATAAGGATGTGCTGGCCCCGCGCAGTCTGTGTGCAGGCATACCCCCGCCGCCGCCGCCACTGGGCGGTGTCATGCTACTGCCGCCGCCCATGTTCGGCCACGGGGGCTACGGGGCGAGCAGCTTGACGAACAGCGTGAACAGCTCCCTGAACGGTTCCATCAATGGGGAGCTGACAAATGGCAACAACACATTGAGAAAGAATAAGAAGACGGTGAGTGCTTTAGTCAAATTAACAATAATTCGAATTCTCAACTAGTTTAAGCGTCGATTGAGTGAAAAGATCAATTGCAAAGTCTGTTGATGATAGAAAGAGGAGTTAAATAATTGATATAATAATACTTTCAGGTCAAACTCTTTTGGTCGGAAGTGCGCGAGGACTTGATACCTTCGGAGGTAGGTAAGACCATTTGGGATGTGCTGCCCAATGTGAATGTGGACACACAGAAGCTCGAGCATCTCTTTGAGTCGCGGGCCAAAGAATTGATGACCAAGGTGCGTATTTAATTGTGTTGTATTGCATTTTGGGGATATGCCCTGGCAGCAGGTGTGTTTATCTGTGAAACGCAATTGATCAGTGTGTCAATAATACGTCTCTTTTAGCAGTAGTCTTATCTTAGTATAATTGTTGCATAACCTGAATTTTTTGCGAATGATATTTGTATTCTTTTCCCCCTTTTATTTCTGGCCACGTTTAATAATTTTCTATATGTCAACGGTCTGTTTGCGGATATATCTACAATATACAAAATAAATGTTGTGCTAAACCAAATACAAAATATTACAAATTATTCAAATTAAAATTTACAAAAATAAAAAATATGTTTCCAAATGTTCTAGGAGGTGAGTGCCACGTTATTGTTTTTATACACTATTACTCGCTCTCTCTCTCTCTCTCTCTCTTTGTTTGTCTATCTATCTCGGTCTCTCACTCGGTCTTTGTTAGTTTTCTGTTTGTATTGCATTTGGTGTCGGTTTATTGCACTCTTTTATGTTACACACACACACACATACGCACACACACACACAGATATCGGAATCGGAACCACAAAATAATTTTTAGTTTAGTTTTTCGTTTTTTTTTTATCATTTTTGTTGCTAACAGAAACAGATATTATTCTCCCCAACCACATAAACGAACCACAACGCACCCACTCTGTTCCATGTCTCACTATCCCTCTCTCTCTCTCGTTCGTTCTCTCCGACTGTTGCTAACTCTGTCTCGCCCCGTTGCAGAAACAACAAGAGCTGAACAAAAGCAAAGAGATCATCGTGCTGGACCACAAACGCTCCAATGCCATCAATATCGCAATGACTAAACTGCCGCCGCCGCGCGCCATCAAAGCGGCCATTTTGAAGATGGACGCGTCTGTGGTGAACCGGGAGGGCATCGACAAGCTGCTGAACCTGCTGCCATCGCCCGAGGAGTGCGGCAAGATACAGGAGGCGCAGCTATCCAATTCGGATCTGCCGCTTGGCAGCGCCGAGCAATTCCTGCTGACCCTGGACTCCATCACCGCACTGGACGCCCGCCTCAAGCTGTGGGCCTTCTGCCTGGACTTTGACAATTGCGAGGTGAGTGTGCCAAATTCCATTCAGGATTCAGTTAAGTTCATTGTTCTTCTTTCTCTTTGGTTTCGTCGCGTTTGCAGAAAGAGATTGCCGAGCCGCTGATGGATCTCAAGCAAGGCATTGAGATTCTGCGTCAGAATCGCACCTTTCGCTGCATACTCTCCACGCTGCTGTCGGTGGGCATCTTTTTGAACGGCGCCCCCGTCAAGGGCTTCCAGATCGAGTATCTGGCCAAGGTGCCCGAGGTGAAGGATACCGTCCACAAGCACTCGCTGCTCCATCATCTCTGCCACATGATCATGGAGTCCAACAGCGACACAAGCGATCTGTATTCGGAAATCGGACCGATCACTCGCGCCTCTAAAGCCGACTTTACCGATTTGGCCAACAATCTCAACCAACTGGAGTCGGAGTGCAAGACCTCCTGGGATCACCTCGAGCTGATTGCCAAACACGACTGTGCCCCGCCGCTGAACCAGAAGCTGGTCGCCGTTCTCCGCGATTGTGCACAGCGCATCATCATACTGAAAATCGTCCACCGACGCGTGATGAATCGCTACCGCAAGTTCCTCCTGTGGCTGGGCATGCCCCAGCACAGTGTGACCGAGTCGCGACCCAACGAATTCTGTCGCACGCTGTCAGAGTTTGCGCTCGAGTATCGCACGACCCGGGAGCGTGTGCAGCAGCAGCTGGAGAAGAAGGCCAATCATCGGGAGCGAAATAAGACGCGCGGCAAGCTGATCATTGACCTGGCCAAGTTCAAGACCAAAGACGATGTGGCCGATGCGGAACTGAAGTGGGTGCTCATTTATTCAGCTGACCTCTTTCAATACTCGTTCACGTTGTCAAAACTGAGTTCTGTTTACTTTATATAATAGCCATTTGGTTATACAGGAGTCCAACAAATCACGGAATTTTTTGATCTTTTGAACCCGTCAATTCAGGAAAAGAGATACGTTTAAGATAGGCCTTACCAAGAGGGAAGGTTATGCTCGACAAGCCTGGATTGCCTTGACACCGAGAATATGCTACAATTGTATAATCTCTTAGTGGTTAACTGTACTAAATGACACATATGTTCCATAAAAGGACATTCTATCACTGATATTGATAGACGGCAGATAGTGTTAGGAAATTTCCAATTTTATCAAATATCTCTCTCAGTTTTAAAGCTAGATACATCAAATTTTACACACAGCTTACTGATGCCCTTCTTTAAAGATAGTTGAAATGTTTTTTAACTACGCCCACTAGGGGCGTGGCAAATTCATTTAATGTGCACATCTCCTTTAGTTGTAGAACGAAAAAGTTTAAAATTGGCTCGTTAGCTCGACTTACTCAGCCACAACGTGAACGAGTATTGCGCTGTCATTTATAACCGACTGCAACGTTCTGACTTGGTTTGTTTTTTGTTTTTTTCAGAATACTGCTGGGCACGGCCAGCGCAGATCAAGCGGATGGAACGCTCTCCTTGCGTCGGCGGCGCACCGAAATGCAGCGCTCGCCGATTGCCCGTCAGAGCGAGGAACAATTTACGGATGGCGATGATGAAATACTCAATTCACTTGTGAAGACCGCCACATCTGGCTCGAGGACAACGCCGCGCCAACGGAAGCGAACGGGCAACGCGCAGCGCAAGTCCTGTAAGTTGTTGTCACGCCCACACAACACGTCCTGTTGCTCTTTGCCCCCGCTGGCCAATGTCAATTTTAATCAAGCTGTTGGTTTATCTTTTCGAACACACACAGCGCGCTATATTTAGTACCGTTAGCTGGCCACACAGACACACACACAGCACACACACACAAAAAAACAACAAAGCCGTTTTGAGGCTAGTTAATGAAATAACGAATTTTGAATGCCATTTTTCACAAAATTCCAAAAATTCACAAAACAAAAAAAAAGAGAACTAAGCGCTGATTAAAAGAATTATTCCCCGTACTTCAATTCAAATACCTTTCCCCCGCCTCCCCCCTCCGACGTTCCCACAAAAGCTTTTGGCACTTTTCAGTTTTGCTAGCTTACAAATCGGTTGCCTATATTCGGTTTTAATTTTGTGTTTTCTTACCATTAACGCACCCAACAACAACAACAACAACAACAACAAAAATTAAAAAAAAAATTCCAATCAATCAATCAACCAATCAATCAAATACTGAAGTGAAGCGCAGCCGGACGCGCGAGGGATTCACATTTGAAAGAGCACCATCGCCATAGAACCGTTGCACAGCTGTTGCGCAACCGTTGCCGAAAAGAACAGCCAACTGTTTTTTTACCCCTAGGTTCTTACCGATTTTTTTTTTGGTTAGTGTGCCAATGCATTGCATATATACAAATATATATATATTTATGTATGTGCAATGCAATCATTTGAGTTTTGTTCAAGTTTATTTTTGTTTGAGTTTTGTATTTTCACGCAGAGAGCCATTTGCTATCATTCAGATCATAAACTATATATATGTGTATATAATTCAAAATTCTCGACTGAATGTTTGCAAAGGGATCTCGCAGAGTTTTGTTTTTGCACCTGAAGCGCGCCTGATTTATATCCCAGTTGATTTGTTTAATTAATAAGCATGCTCTTTATTCAAAAAAAAAACATCCACTAAAACCGCATGAGACACACCTTTAAGGTCCTCAGACTTTAACTTGTCTAACCTGTTGGGCGATTTGCCTGCAATGCAAATAGTTTAATAAATGTTTTCATCGATTGTTTTTGCAGTGCGTCGAACGCTGAACAACGGCCTCACCGATGAGGAGAAACAGCACGTGGCTGCCCTAATACAGACCTATTAATGCTAAGGAAGTCCCAATGCAACACCCCCAACCCTCAAAAACAAAGCCTTAAACCCCAAACGAACCCAGTGACGTCACAAGTCGGGCTAAGCGCGCACAGACTGAAATTGGCGATCTCACGTGCAGCAGGAAAAGCGTTAGGTAAACGAACGTGAACCGGAACTGGTATTGGAACTGGTTAACCAGAGACCCAAAACTGAAACGACAAAGTCCTTTTGAAAAGTTCTCTTAATCATTTTCTGTTATTCGATTTTTGTTTTTTACTTCGTCTAAGTATTAAAATTATTCATATTTTTTTTTTATTGTGACAACAACTGTATTAATAGCCAAACAAATTATATACATATATATATTTTATAATTTAGAATTTCAAATCGATCATTTTAAATACATATATATATATATATACACATATATATATATATTGAACCCAACATTTGAATTTGTACCGATCTTCGACAAGATGTACCCTTACGATATTAACTTAAAACCTAATTATAACTTAGCCTTAAACTAAATACGAAAATAAATACAAACACATACATATTTATTAAATCAACGCAGCCGTCTTCTAAAATCCATTCGTGCACGGCTGCTGCACGTAGTCCAAGCAGAATCCGCGATTATCTATATCGTTGGGCGCCTCCACGCCGTCGGTGTGGAAATACAAGCGAAAAGGACGTACACTGGCTGCGAAAGGATACAAGAATTAAGCTAGTTACTCTAAGGCTTATCATGTAATGATAGGAAAGTAATGAAAGCACAACTTATAATCAAAATGCCATCAAACATGAAAATCGGTTAAAGGAGTTTGAAAAATTGAAGCTATTTTTGTCAATTTTAAAGTTTCTATTTAAATCTTTAAGGATCGATTCTGTCTGCATCGTAATTTAATCGATTTTGATGTCGAAAAACCCTCAACAAACAAGGCATAAATCTTTCAGAAAAATGTTTTCCAAAACCAAAAGTTTTTGTCTGTCAGAAATCGAAATGTGCTTTTAAACGATCTTAACTCGATTTTGTTTTTGAGGGTTTTTTGTTAAGAGCGTTTTTGATCTTTGGCATTTCACTTACACTGCACTGTCTTGGCCAACATGCCCGCCTCGGCGCTGAATGTGCCGCCGCAGACGCGATCCTCGCAGCCGGGCAGCGGCGGTATCCGGTCTGCGGATCGTATGCAGCCGATTAGCAGCCAGTCGCTGATGCAGCCATTCGCATTGGGCTGTGCCGCGGCACCGCCGCCCACCATGGTGGGCACCGGATTGTTGGAATTGCCGGATATGGTGAAGGCGCGCGATCGATTGTTCTCGAGATCCGGACAGGCGTTGTACTGAATGCCGCAGAAGTTGCGCTCGTTGCGTATGCAGATGCTGTAGTCCTGGTTCGAGAGCTGCCTGCCGCCCACCGTGTTGTAGTTAAAGCTGCGCACTCGGCCACTGATCGCCGTGTAATACTGCAGGCAGCCCTGATCCGCACGGCTAATGCTGCCGCAGTGGATTTGGGTGACGCGGACGCGCCACAGGCGCGGAAAACTGGCGCTGGTTATCACGGACAGGACGATGGGATTGCTCTGGCCGAGGCCCGCATCGATGTACACTGGCGAATGGAAATTGTAGTGGTCGACGCTTGGCAATTGCTGGAGGAGAACTCACTGTGATCGCCCGTGGAGCTGCCGCAGATGGTGGGCGTGGGGCTGCCGCCGGAGATCAACAGCTGATCCTGGTTGCACAAATGATTGGCCGCCTCGGGTGGCGCTATGGAGAACATATCCAAGTCCAAGCGCAGCTGGCAAATGTCGGGATGCATCTTCTGCACCGTCACCTGGCAGCTGCCGGTGCCGTCGTAAACATCCGGATGATTCGGATTCACAAAGTACGTGGAATTCTCGCGTATGATGCCGCCGCAGGTTTGCAGAACTGCAAAATTGTCAATTGTGAGTAACTTGAATAATCCAAATAAGTTGTGGCTGCAACTGACATATGCAACAGACGCCATAGCCACCGCCGCAGGAACCGGCGGGAATGCCATTGCGCAGCAGGCAATCCTTGTTGGGAATGCAGTTGCCCAGCTCGCCGGAGGGCGCCGCACAGCTGCTCGGTCCGATCGGCACCAACGCGAAAATGGGCAAAACTGGAAATTCAAAAAATAAAACAAAATTGAAACACCAAACAACATTTACGGATTAGCTGTGTGTAGACCACACCCACACTTGGATTCGCGCGGACGCGACGTCGGCATCATCCACTTGTTGCCAAAGATCAGATCCCGCCAGCTGTTCGTGTGTGTATATGCTGGCACCTTGCTGGCCGCCAGGACGAACAGGCCAATAACTAAATATACGCCAAACTGCAGCCGTAAATAAGCCATTTTGAAGATGGAACTGGAGCTGGAGTGGAATTGGAGCTGGAGCTGGAGATGCGCACGCGTTGCGCTTTGGCACTTTTATGGCACGCAGTCGCGTGGGGGGCGACAATTTATTTGGTGTGGCGTGGAAATAGGTTTAATGACCGCAATTAGTTTGTCAAACAAAAACTGTAAATTTACCTGAATATTAATTGCAATAACAAAACGCAGCGAAAAAACAATTAGATGCGCCACAATCAACGGCAATGGTAACAACATTGGGCCCAAACCAATGCAGTCAATGGCATCATCTGCAGAGTGTGCGCGAGTGTGTGTGTGTGTGTGTGTGTGAGGGTGTGTGTAATACAGATAGTTCACATTTCGTCAACGTTTTTGTTGTGCTTCCTGTTGCGAATTTGTTTTGGTTTTCCACACCTTTTGCATCGATTATATGTTGGGCAAGGCCTACCAGAAATCCGAGCGTGAAAGTACTCACAATTTTGGTTGTTGCGACATAAAAGAAGCGCACATTATTATAAAACAATAATAAAAGCTATTACATATGCAAGCCAGTTTAAAAAAGGTTTACGTCATTGCCCCCCGCATTTGACTAATTTGATTAAAGTTACACGGAAATTGGGTCAATGTTAGGCGCTTGTTTTGCCCAATTTTGTTGTTGATTCAGTTTTTGGGTAAGCCAATTGCTCAGTTCTGGCTAAGTTTATTGGCCGGGACGGTGCTGCGACAGGTGCGATAACAGCTTTTATTTATAACAATTTTATTAGCGCTTTTTAGTGAATTCTCATTTCAGGGTCGTCAGTTTTCAATGGAATTGTTTATATTGGTTTTAAAAAGTATTTTATTTTTTAATTTTGTTTTTTCCAAAGAAAAAGCAATAAAAAAGAGTTAGTTGGCTTAAAATATATAAATTTATTTCTTTATATATTTATATTTATAAAATTTAGTGCAATAGAGTTCGTTCCTATAAGGTAATACATATGTCTTAGTCCTAATGGTGACTGTCCTGGCTATATCCTTCTTTATCCGGCATTTGATAGATAAGATAACGAGATAACTCATATCAATTAATCATATTTTGTGGAAATATTATAATGGAATGGATTATACAAACTATTTTCTAACATAAACTCATGTTACTCCGTTTTCTAGTCGCAACCCTGAACAATTAAAAATATATAAATTATATAAATATATACAAAAAATAAACTTTAAACAAGTGTGATCAAGTGATCATAAAATTAATATTTAATTCAAATAAATAAATATATAAATCATATATACCACGATAATGCCAGAACCTGCTGGGGAAAGAGGGCAGATAGTTAAATTACAAGCCCACCCCCTCTCCCCACCCAAGCAGACCCATATAAAAATACCTACTAAAATACTGCCAAAATACCGTTCAAAAATTGTAATTATTGCACACTAGCGAGCAGATTTTAAATAAAAGCTTAATGACTGAAAAAAAAAACGTATACGATAAAAACAATAATAATAATTTTGTTGACAATAAACAATTCAGTTGTCAGATAAGATATCGTTTAGCTATAATTTAATAATATAATAATATAATTAAAATGAAATTTGCCAGTTTCTGAATTACTTCTTATATAATTATATATTTTTGTCTCATCTCATCATTAAAATGCAATTTCAAAATATGCAACAATTCACAAAAACTAAAAGATATATATAGATTTGATTCCGGGTTTAGGGCGCTTCCTTGTCGCACTCGATTTTGCCGTTAGGCAGTTTGCAGGACTTCACACAGATTTCGCCGGAATCGATGGAGCAGTAGGTGTTCGCCGGACAGGTGATTTGGGGACTCTGATCGCTGTCATCGCACATCTGGAAGGTGGTGCGGCTGGTGCAGACGAAGAGGCTGCTGCCATCGCAGCTCCTGCAGTTGATGTCGTTCGCCTTGCAAACGGACTCAACACCATCGCCCTCAACTGAACGCCAACACGGATCCTGGAGACTTGTGCAGATCTTGCCAGCGCCACAGGAAAGGGTGCCATCGAGGGCGACATTATTGAGGCAGAACTTGTAGTGGGTCTCGTTCAAACAGGCGACTTTGTTGTCCATGCAACCACCGCAGACCGCAGCGGAGACTGCCACCAACATGGAGCTGAACGCGAATAGAAGGATCTAAAAGCAAGCAGAGAGAGTTGGTTGTTGCCCACCTATTATACAGATATAGTATCTCTGGTTTACCAGATTTCTCTGCTGCATTTTTTTTGTTTTGCTCGAGGGAAGCGCACAGAACTGACTAATGAAAAGTTTCAACATATGCCGCACATTTATATCGTTTATTCAGCTAGTTATTGTTGTGCCAAGATAATTATCTGGTTTTATGCTAGGATTAGCCCAGATTAGCCCCGGCACAGAAGCTAGCATATTTATGGATGCGGTAGCATTGAGAGATAAACATCAATAAAGATAATGCACAGCAGCAGCAGCAACAGCAGCAGCATTTAAAAGGCATCACAGCCACATTCAGCTGCTTCAATTACAAACCGAAGATGTCCAAGCTGCCACACATTGGGCTGATTGCGCTTTTGGGCGCGCTGCTGTCGCCAGCGGTGCTCGTGGATGCCATCTGCGGGCAATGCTACACCGCGCACACCTGCATCAGCAACACCACCTTCCAGTTATGCTACAACGGTAAGCTGGTGGCAATTTTCGTTTTAGAGGGTTTCCCTACATCACTGCTCCCATTTCAGGTGTTCCGCATACGGAAAAGAACTTCACCTGTCCGGCTAACAAACCGATTTGCACCGAATTTGGCGATATGTGTATGCCCAGCGGTTCAGCCAGCGGCTGCGGTGACACCACCGGTTGTGCCCAATGCAACAATGGTCAAGAGTACGCCTGCGCCTCCCGCACCACATTTGGCCGTTGCGACAACGGCCAGCTCCAGCCGGAGAGAAGCTCCTGTCCCACAGATTGGTTCTGCAGCGTTTCTGGAGCTGCAATTGGGGAACCGTGTGTCTGCGACCCGAAAAATGACGATACCTGCGACAGAGTCGAGCTTGACATTGCTATTCCGGATCCGGATCCGGATCCGATAACCACAACGAGCAGTAGCAACACCAACGACACCACCACCGACAGCACCACCGACAGCAGCACCACCACCAGCACGACACCTGCACCCGCAGGTGTGGACGCAAGTGTCTATTGCCAAGGTGTCCAAAAAGCGGGTCGCTTTGCCATTCCAAACGACACAGTTTGCACCAGGTGCGCCCACGTCAATATATATTTATATTTCTTATCTGATTACTGATTTCAAAATTGCCATTCTTCCCGCACAGCTTTATCAATTGCTTCTACAGGGCCAGCACCTGGCAGGGCACCATCGTCGCCTGCCAAGCGGCTAAGCCATATTTCAATGCGATCAACGCGTGCGGCACGGCCAAACCAACAAACGCTGGTTGTTTGTAATTAATTAACGTAATTCTAACATGTATCGGTTTTAATGATTATTTTAAATATAACTGTATAATAAAGTGCGGCTTTTAACTTGTTTGGCTATCTTTAAGTTTCTCAATCTTGAAGATTGATTTATTTCAAAAAGAAATTAAATGATTAAACCAGGTCGCATTACAGGGTATCTTTGAGTAAATACTAATAGTTCTTTAAGTTTATAAATATTTAAATTTTTTTGCATAACTAAAATAACTTTTTTGAATTATGTATTTACAACACTTCTACTTGATTTAAATGGAATATTTTTTAGTATTTTCTCTGAGTGTAGAGTTGAGAAAACTTTTACCTATTCTCACACACAGAAAAAAAAAGACTTGAAGCTAATTACATAATATCTTCTAGTCAACTTTTAGATGATTAATTTTTTTTAGCACAAAAATAGTTTTTTATTTATAATTGGAATTATTTACAGGAAATGGATTGAAAACGAACCTCAACCTTTTGTTTTAGTTGTCTAAATGTCAACTAAGTTAACACTAAATTCTTTTTTAATCTAGTTTTAGTACAGAGTATCTTTGAGTCCAATTTACTACTACTATTTTTAGACATTTCCATTATATGGCTCCAATTATCGTCTTCCAATTTCCATTTTGCATTTGAAAATTTCTAATATTAAAATTAATTCATTGAGCATTTAGCTCGTGTCGTTGGCCTGAAACAGAGATTTGGTCAATGGCCCGGCCGCTGGTCAGGTGTATCATTACGATGGAGATTTGGTGGAAACAAAAGTTCTGCTCATTATCGAAGTGTTAGGTTTTTTTTCAGGTTGTCAGCTTTTATGTTGCGATCATAAAACAGCGCAGGGCAATCAAGTGGAAAGCCAGAGCAAATAAAACAATTAGCATGCCCAAAAAGTGTACACATAAAGAATAGATAAACCCTGAAAATTTCACTAGTCAAGAAAATAAAGTTTATAACGCAGCAGAGCAGAGATTAGTGGACTTTAGTATGCCCGGAACCTTGACAGTGAGCAGACGCGAAGGATCAACTGGTCAAAAGATGAACGCAAAAATTTCTAGTTATGCGCAAATTGTGGCCGTGGTGAGCACAGATTTGAACGGATTAGACGCGTGTGATATGATTTAATATTTTATTTTATTTTTTTTGCAAGCGAAGCTCGCATTGGTTTCTGTTGTGGTTCGGACCCTGGCGGATTGCAATGTTTGCCAGACAAATCAGGCTGCGTGCATCAATTCCACATCCTTTTACCTGTGCTTCGGAGGTGCGTATGCGAATCCCTTTGGAGTTCATTCTCGATTGTTAACCATCAACTCACCTAGATGGCACACCGCACACGGACCAGATCTACAGCTGTCTGGAAGGCGATGTGTGCAGCGACTTCACGGCCATCTGCGTCCAGAAGAGCGCCCAGAGGCCGCCCAGCTGCGGGGACACCAGCAAGTGCGGCCAGTGCAGCGCGCAGCGCAACTACAAGTTCGCCTGCCAGAGCCGGCGCTACTTCCAAATGTGCTACGGCGCCGGCCAGCCGACAGGTCCGCTGGGCATCTGTCCGGCGGGCTACGTTTGCGACGCCAGCACCGATGTCGTCTGCGTGGCCGAACGGGCTGGCCAAACCTTCACCTGTGATCTAAACGATGATCTGGTGAGCACAACCACGGCCAATCCCACCGTGGTGACGCCAACCACGACGCCAACCACGACACCAACCACGACGCCAACCACGACGCCATCCAGCTCTTTGACGGCACAGCAAGTCTGCCAGCTGAAGGGCAAGTCCGGACTCTATGAAACCGTGCCGCGTGACATCTACTGCAAACGGTTTGTGCATTTTACAGGACACAAAACACACTGATTAGCTTCTAATGATACTCTATCTTTTTTTTTAGCTATATCAGCTGCTACTTTGCTAAGAGCGGCAAACTGACGGCCGTGGAATACGATTGCACGGCGAGCTCCTATTTTGATGCGCAACTGCAACGCTGCTCGTATTTATTGCCGGCCAATTGTACGGTCGGATTTTGAGTCAAATTGATTGATTGATTGATTGATATAGCGATTGATTTTCAATATAAACAAAGAATCAGCTGATCAGTTAATTATTAACTAGAATAGTTGTGTATTTTATATAGATAAAATTTGGACTAATTGATTGATCAACAGCTCAATTTTTCTGATTTATTCGGAAAGTTTGATCGAGGTATTCTTTGAATTCTCGCTTAATCAGATTGTCTGTTTGAATCTAACTTGGTTGTAGACAGTTTGGTTGCTTTAGACCTGAGTTGGGAACCCAGTTTGGCAGTCTTTTCTGTTGTTTTTAATATTTATATTTATTAATTATAATTGCATGAATAAATAATAATAAGAAATTAAAATCTTAAATAGGAAAGAAGTTTTGGCAGATTATGTAATCACATTTTTTTTTATATATTTATTTATTTAATTATTTTTTTCTTTTGTTGCATAAGAAAAGGGTTTTTTTTAAAAATTTGTATTGAAAACTGCGAAGTTAAACATTGATGGATTTGTTTATTGCAACAATAATAATAAAATACATTTGCCTGATTCTTTTTTTCTTTATAAGCTAATTAATTAATAGTTAAAATAGTTTTAATAATGTTGTCGCTCATTTCAGCTGCATTCCGTTGAAGATCAGGCTGGCCACCCGGCTGGAACAGGTTGCGGGCAGATCTGTGACGCACATTCTGCTGGTGCTGTCGTAGTAGGTGCTGCCCGGACACGTGTATTTCTTGCCCAGCCAGCTGCCGTTCAACTGGAAGCAGTAGATGTACTGGCGACAGGTGCTGCCGGCGGGATAGTTGCCCTCCGCCTGCAATGCGCCGCAATAGGCGTTCGGATTGCTGGTTGTGGGCGCCGCCGTGGTTGTCGTTGTGGTGCTCAGCGGCGTATAACAATAGCCCGGCATTGTGGTTACGCACTCACCGGTGCTGCCACTGAAATAGGTGCTGCCCGGACACGTGTATTTATGGCCCAGCCAGCTGCCGTCCAGCAAGAAGCATTTGATGTACTGGCGACAGGTTGTCTCCGCGTAGTCGCCAACGGCATAGTTGCCGGCGGCCTGTACGGCGGCGCAGTAAACGTTGGCATTGCTGGTGGAGGGGTGGTGGTGGTTGTTGTTGTTGGTGTTGTTGTTGGTGTTGTTGTTGGTGGTGTTGTTGGTGTTGTTGTTGGTGTTGTTGTTGGTGTTGTTGTTGGTGAAGTTGTTGGTGTTGTTGTTGGTGTTGTTGTTGGTGTAGTTGTTGGTGGTGTTGTTGTTGGTGTGGTAGTTGTTGTTGTCGCTGACGCGCAGCTGGGCTCAACCTCCGTGGCCAGTCCACAAATCCGTGGATTTCTTCGTATTGCAGACATAGCCCGCCGCACAGCTGCCCAGCCAGTTTTGCGGCGTATCCGTGCCCAGGCAGAGGGCAAAGCTGCTGGGACCCGTGCAGGCAAAGGATCGGCTTGGATCGCACTTGTCGCAGTCCTGGCAATCGGCGGAGCTGGTGCTGCTCGACTGGCACAGGGCACCGTTGGCACCGCTCACGCACACGTAGCCGGCGGGACATTTGTAGAGCACGGGGGTGGGCAGATTGTACGCATCGCAGACCTGCAGCTGGTGGGCCGAATAGCAGGCCATGTTGTTGACCGTGTTGCACACGCGGCTGGTCGCCCGGGCGCCGGCCAACAGGCCCAACAGCAGCAGCAGCATCAGTTGAATATCTCTCGTTGACATCTTTGCAATTGTCTTGGACTGTTTTTTGGTTTTGACTATTCTCTGTTCCGTGCGGCTGTCAAGTTTAAATAGTCATTTTCGGCTTAACCTTGTCAGAGCAAGTGTGTTTTTTTTCGGGTGTAGCCCCAATTTAGATTAGGCCCCAGTCTGACCTTGTCTGGGCTGCATACTTTGCGGCAGCAGCAAACTGTTTTTTTTGGCCTTATCAAAGGGCCATAAAGAAAGTCATCTGATTAAATCTTGACTCACTTTCCCACACAAATGTGGTCGCTTCCAGTTAGATTAGTTATTTAAAAAGCTGCTGCAGTGCATCTCAGCTGCAGTTGCATTTCAAAATGCAGCAACAACCGCTGTTGGTGCTCCTGGCCATCGCCGTGGGCATCCTTGGCTGCCGGGCGGACTGCGATGCCTGCGCCGCGGGCAGCAATGTGGCCTGCATTTCGGAGACGCAATTTCAGTTTTGCATAAATAACCGAGCCGCCGGACCCGTCTACGCCTGTCCCACTGGCAACTATTGCACCAGCCAGCTATCGATTTGCCAGAAGAATGCCGCACTCAAAGCTTGTGGCAGCTGCGGCAAGTGCAACAACTCGCGCACTTTTGCCTGCATCGATGCCCGCAGCTTCGCCCTGTGCCTGGGCAGCAGCAGCCCCAGCGACTTCACTGGCAACTGTGGTGAGGATTACGTGTGCAACAACGATCTGCCGACGATATGCGGCAATGCCACAGAGACTAGCGCCACCTGTCCCGCACAGCCGGCAACAACAGAGCCGAGCGAGGAGAGCAGCACAGACGACACCACGTCAGCACCAGGTGAGATTTCAGTTACTTTGCTTAATATATAATCCAGCTGTTGTATAATTTTCATTCTGCTGCAGCTACAGTTACTGTAACATCGCTGTAAAATCGTGGGTGGCTCTCATTATTGACTGCCCGGGTTCAAGGCCCTATTTCGATGGCCTCAAACGGCGGCAATGCGACAAAAATAAAGCAACTCATCCGGGTTGTCTTTTTGCTTGAAAATATATTTGTTATTGTATGCTATTCAATAAACTGAAAATATAATATAAAAAAATATATTTTAATACCATTCACTAATACCAGAAAGTATTTGAGTGCACACAAACAAGGCCTTCAAATTCGCAACTTCGTATCTTTGCGACAGCTGCGCATATAAAATACTTTTGTCTTTAAATTAGTCAAATACTATTATAAAACTTTTGCTATGCATGTTTTTAAGATTAAAAACAAAAACTTATTTATATATATATATAATCATCAGATAAGCTGGATATATACAGACTATATCTCTTGCATTCATTTAAATATATAAATATATCCGTGAGCGAATCTAATCTGTAATTGTATATAAAGTTTGAAAAGAGAAAATACATATATTTGTGCATCCGGATTCAAGTTATCTTAACTGATGCAAAAACACAAAGTATGCAGTTTTAAAAATTCTATATATAATATATAGTTAAGCAATATCAAGAACACTACTAGATTTACTTTATCTTTTTCTATGCATAAAATTAACAAAATTGTTTTACAAAATTCATTGCATACTTTTGGGCGGCCATTTTTTTAAACTTCGTTATCGTGTTCTAAATTTCTTTTGTTTTGCTTTTACATAAAAGCTAGATAAAACTTATTTCTGTTTATTAAAAAGGTTTTTTTTCTGTCTGCATAATCTGTAATTAGAAGATGACATTGCCGCAAAAGCAGCTCTATAAAATAAACAAAGATTTGTAAAATGCTTTTATGATTCGACTTACGTATTTCATTTTTTTCAGATAAGATCAAAATTAGATCTTAAATGCACTGGCAGCACACTGGTAACTGCAGTTGGGCTCCAAGATGTGGCGCGTGCTGCTATTGCTGCTGGCAATCGGAGTCCTGGACTGCCAGGCGGAGTGCAACGTTTGTGCGGCATCCTCGAATGTGGCCTGTGTGGCAGACACAAAGTTTATGTTCTGTGATAATGGCTTACCCATTCAACCCGTCAACAATTGTCCATCGGGGACATACTGCTCGTCCGAGGGACCCGTTTGCCAGACCACAGTTCCCGAACTGGCATGCGACTATTGCAAGAAGTGCAACGATTTGAGCACCTTTGCCTGCATGAGCGTTCGCACGTTTGCCCTTTGTCTGGGCGGACAAGCGCCATCTGACAGCATCACCGGCAGCTGTGCCCCGAATTATGTCTGCAACAGGGACAATCCAAACATTTGCACCGCTGCCACATTGGGCTCACAGGCCACATGCCCCTTGGTGGATGACGATCTGACAACGACATTGGCGCCGGGCGCGGTTGTGGATCCCAACACTTATTGCAGAAATGTTCAGAAA
This sequence comes from Drosophila paramelanica, assembly GCA_035043915.1. Taxonomy (NCBI): domain Eukaryota; kingdom Metazoa; phylum Arthropoda; class Insecta; order Diptera; family Drosophilidae; genus Drosophila; species Drosophila paramelanica. Next base: position 43,683 of record JAWNMO010000584.1, read on the forward strand.
TCTGGACGCTTTCCCTATGGCAACACTTTGGAAACCACCTGCAAACAGTAAGTTCGATTCCTTAGCTGAGCCCACTTTCAAATCGTTGCTTAACCCGCATTTAGATACATCCTCTGCTACATGAACAATAATGCCTGGAAGGGCGTGCTCTACAATTGCCCCGGCGGAACCTATTTCCAAACCACCTCCAGTCTCTGCAACGAAACCATTCCAGCCACCTGCACCTCGGGCGTTCGAAACCTGCAAGTCCGAAATCTTCGACTCTCCTAGGTCATTTGATGGGCCTGTCTAAAACAATTTATATCTAGCGGAATATTTGTGTTTCGAGTATATTCTACATTCACAATAGCATATTTAAATTTGAAAATTAACCCAACGCTCGATTGCATTTAAAAACAAATTCAATAAATTTTGGGCCGTAGAACGAATGAGTTTTTTAGCCTACAAACCGTCGCACACTTTATTAATAGGTATTATTCATAATTCTTAGCCTTGGCTAAAGAGTTTCTAAAATTCTTAAGAGATATTTACACGTCTTAATATTTCGTATTTATACTCGTTCACTAAGTGAAAATAGTATATTGGCTTTGTGCATTGTCCGACTTGCTGTCTGTTGTCGCCCTCGCATTCATAGCTCCCATATTTCTAATTCTCATAACTTTGTCAAAACTGAACCGATTTTAATGTTTGATGGCGTTTTGGTCATGAATTATCATCTTTATTAAATCTGTATTTAAAATATATCCATTTTTGAAAATAAAATTTTTTGAGATTTTTCGTCAAAATTCACAAGGGGGGACCCTTATTAATTTACGAAAAATTTTTTTTTTCAAAATTTAAAATTTCGAATTTATAGTTATAATGGATTGTATTTATCACAATTAGTATAAAAAACAACATTAAAAGTGATTTTGGGAGGGTAAAAATTTTGGTCAAAAATCATGCCAAAATTGACAAAAATTTTGACATGTAAAGCTTTCAAATCCATAGCTCCTATATTTCTAACTCTCATAACATTGTCAAAACTGAACCGATTTTCATGTTTGATGGCATTTTGGTCATGATTTGTCATCTTTATTAAATCTGTATTTAAAATATAACCATTTTTGAAAATAAAATTTTTTGGATTTTTGGTCAAAATTCACAAGGGGGGACCCTTGTTAATTTTCGAAAAAAAAATTTTTCAAAATTTAAAATTTCGAATTTATAGTTATAATGGATTGTATTTATCACAATTAGTATAAAAAACAACATTAAAAGTGATTTTGGGAGGGTCAAAATTTTGGTCAAAAATCATGCCAAAATTGACAAAAATTTTGACATGTAAAGCTTTCAAATCCATAGCTCCCATATTTCTAACTCTCATAACATTGTCAAAACTGAACCGATTTTCATGTTTGATGGCATTTTGGTCATGATTTGTCATCTTTATTAAATCTGTATTTAAAATATAACCATTTTTGAAAATAAAATTTTTTGGATTTTTGGTCAAAATTCACAAGGGGGGACCCTTGTTAATTTTCGAAAAAAAAATTTTTTCAAAATTTAAAATTTCGAATTTATAGCTATAATGGATTGTATTTATCACAATTAGTATAAAAAACAACATTAAAGGTGATTTTGGGAGGCTCAAAATTTTGGTCAAAAATCATGCCAAAATTGAAAAAAATTTTGACATGTAAAGCTTTCAAATCCATAGCTCCCATATTTCTAACTCTCATAACTTTGTCAAAACTGAACCGATTTTCATGTTTATGGCATTTTGGTCATGAATTATCATCTATATTAAATCTGTATTTAAAATATATCCATTTTTGAAAATAAATTTTTTTGAGATTTTTCGTCAAAATTCACAAGGGGGGACCCTTGTTAATTTTCGAAAAAAAAATTTTTTCAAAATTTAAAATTTCGAATTTATAGTTATAATGGATTGTATTTATCACAATTAGTATAAAAAACAACATTAAAAGTGATTTTGGGAGGGTCAAAATTTTGGTCAAAAATCATGCCAAAATTGACAAAAATTTTGACATGTAAAGCTTTCAAATCCATAGCTCCCATATTTCTAACTCTCATAACTTTGTCAAAACTGAACCGATTTTCATGTTCGATGGCATTTTGGTCATGAATTATCATCAATATTAAATCTGTATTTAAAATATATCCAGTTTTGAAAATTAAATTTTTTTGGATTTTTGGTCAAAATTCACAAGGGGGGACCCTTATTAATTTACGAAAAAATTTTTTTTTTCAAAATTTAAAATTTCGAATTTATAGTTATAATGGATTGTATTTATCACAATTAGTATAAAAAACAACATTAAAAGGTGATTTTGGGAGGCTCAAAATTTTGGTCAAAAATCATGCCAAAATTGACAAAAATTTTGACATGTAAAGCTTTCAAATCCATAGCTCCCATATTTCTAACTCTCATAACTTTGTCAAAACTGAACCGATTTTCATGTTTGATGGCATTTTGGTCATAAATTATCATCAATATTAAATCTGTATTTAAAATATATCCATTTTTAAAAATAAAATTTTTTGAGATTTTTTGTCAAAATTCACAAGGGGGACCCTGTTAATTTTCGAAAAATTTTTTTTTTCAAAATTTAAAATTTCGAATTTATAGTTTTAATGGATTATATTTATTACAATTAGTATAAAAAACAACATTAAAAGTGATTTTGGGGGGGTCAAAATTTTGGTCAAAAATCATGCCAAAATTGACAAAAATTTGGACATGTAAAGCTTTCAAATCCATAGCTCCCATGTTTCTAACTCTCATAAAATTATCAGAATAGAATCAATGTTTATGTTTGATGACATTTTCTTTAAATTTAGTATCCTAGTTTTTTTTTCTTCTCTTTATATTGTGAAGTTGTTGTGAAGGAGTATTGCGCTGTGGGTTACACCCGACTGCAACGTTCTTAGTTGCTTTTGGTTTTGGATATTATAAATCAACGCGAAAAAACGCTTAATGTTCAAAAAGCAAACGCCTACAACGCGATTATCAGATTGTCGTATATGTAAAGTACCTCGTGCATATGAATATATATATATATAAGTATATTGGTACCTATAAATAGGCTCATTAGGCGTTGTTGTCAACAAAGCATGGGCCTAAAATAAAATTCGCTGTGAATATTTTGCTTAAAATTGTGTGGCTTTGCTTTAATGCAACGTTTTTCAGGCGCAGACCGCAAAACACATGCCGCACGCCACATGCCACAAAGCTCAGATCAGTGCAACCTAGGCCCCCCTTCCCCCATCCAATTGAATTTGCGCATTGTGCACGTAGCTGAAGCCAAACTATGTAGATGCGTGTTTGGATGCGGGCCTGCATTGGGCCTGGTTGGATTGGGTATTCAAAGCGTGTGAAATCGAAACCATTGAAATTGAAAACACTCAATGAAAACTTTTGCGGCCCAGCCTTGGATGGAATTGCATTTCTCTGGCCTGCCAACCCCAGCAAACTTCTGTGGCCCCTGTGGCCACGTAACTGACCCACATCAATGAACACTGAGAACGAGAGAGAGAAAGACAGAGAGAGAGAGAGGGACATCAAAATGCTTGCAAACGATTTTTATGGCATGTGGCAAAAAAGAAAAAGAAAAAGTTTTTGCTGAACAAAAAAATACAACAAAAAATGTGAGAGCACATTTCATAAATGTGCACGAGCGCTCGTTGAGGCAGGGCCACAAGTTCGGGCCAGGCCAGCAGAATTTTCAAGGTGCAACTGACAACGCGGCGTATGCGTCATAAATGCCATAACAGACAGACGCTGTGCGCCCAAAGAGCCCAGCCAAATTAGTAAAGGCATAAAATTAAGTGTAAACGCAAACTGCACGAATCTGAATTGAAGATAATTAAATAATATATATGAACAAATAACAACTATATATATATATATATATATTTTTTTTTTTTGTTAATTGATTGATTTCTTTACAATTCTTCCTTTTCAGTCAGTTTTACTTTTTATATTATATAAAATGACTTTATTAATTGTCAAACTAGAGCCCTTTGGCTTTAGCTTTAGCCACTTGAACGATTCGTGCATGGCTTATAATCTGTTAAAGTGCTCACGTTAGTTTTGGCCAACTTTGTGCGGCTCTTCAGCGGCAACTGGGTCTCAACTATGAAAGTGCTTTATGTTGTTGCTATGCGGCATCAAGTATATATAATGACTGCACTCAGCGCTGATGAATTCATTAATTATTTCTCTTTTTTTTGTAATAGCAACTGACGGTGGCTCAGACTTGGGGAGCCCGTAGTAGTTATGGCCAGGATGTGGGACTAATTAAATTATATGCATTGCCAGCTGGGCGCCAAATTCGATTAATGCCTGACATAATCTAAAGAGTGATATATTTATATATGTATATTATATAGAGCAAAAGGTTTCATTGGAGTTGTGAAGTGCTTTCAACTGTGCTTTGCAAATCCTGGCAAGAGACGAACGCACTTATCCTTTTTTTTATGCTGAACAGCACGCAGCTCTTTGTGTTATTTTTATTTTTGTTATCATTAGCTCGACAAAAGTCGTAGAGCAGCATACATATATATATATATGTGCTTTAAGACTATTAAATGCAGGCGAGCAGCTCGCTCAACAACAACAACAAGAACAACCATAGCAAACAACCTTAGCAAAAAGTTAGCTTAAGGGCTATAAACTGTCATATTCTCAACTTGGCTGCCAGGCTTAAAGCAGAGCATCTACAAACTTATATATATATATATATATATATATATATATATTCACGATGTGTGTGTACAAATTGAGGGCAACTGCAGAGAGTCTTTAAATAGTTGCAGACAACCCGCTGTTTTGCATATGAACATTTGTGTAGGCGGTTGTGGGTGAGGGGTTGGGGTTTGGGATTGGTGCAACTGTTTTCTCTATTATTTTATTTCTTCTTCGGCAGCCTCTGCGTTTAATTAAAGTTCTATTTTCATTTGTTGTTTTGGCTCAGGGCAACGGCCAGGAATAAAAAAAAATACCAACGAAGAAATTAAACTAGAGAGTGGCGCCTGCCTGGGCGGCCACCCCCCACCCTGTCCCGCATTGACCACCTGCCGGGCAGCGCTTCCCCTCGGCAACTGTCGTTGGCGGCTGCAATTAATTAACATTGCTTCGCTTTATTCATTGGCCCAACTTTATAAACAAAAAATTCGGAATGACCCAAAAGCAGCTGGCGCTTTGTTTATGCATCAATTGGGTTAATCACTTGAACTGTGCATTAGATGGGGAGTTTGGCTCTGTTTACTTGCCAACTTTCGACTTGGCCATAATTATCAAGATCGATAGTCTACATAATGGCCAGATGAAAATGTATGTTGAGAAAATGAAACACTAAATAAGCCTAAAATATTTATAAACTTTTCTGATAATAATATTTGATTAATTATTATATAGATAGATATTGGTATAATTTGGCCAACTACTTTTGTTTATTTTCGAAATTTAAAATATTGTTTTTCTGGCTAAAATTAAACAATATTTTGTGTATATTCGAAGTGTGGGTGCAATATCCGAGCAGTATGTACTTTTAATTATAAAGCTGTCAAAATTAGAACACGGCTTAATAGCTGTTTATAGCAACAACAGCAATAGCTATTACATTATGGCCTGTTGGCCAGGTCAAGTACACGAGCATGTCAAAAAGTTTTGACATAGCCATCTGATGGGGGTCAACGGCGCCGCCCAACGGCAACCAAACACTCGCTATTATTGTGCCATAGTGCGGCATTGTTGTGGCAGGCGAACTCATCCACGCCCACGGAGGGGTGGAGGGTGGAGCGGGTGCGGTTGCAGAGTATGCCTGGCATGTGTTGTCGTGTCGTGTCGTGTCGTGGTACCTGGCAGCAGTTGGGAAGGAAGCGTTTGAGGGGGAGTCGACCGGAAATGCGGATAATGAAACGCTGTGGAAAATGCGGCATTTGTAGCGATGTGTGGCAACTGTCAGCGTGCATGCTGTTGAATGAATGAGCGATAGACAGACCGACCGACCGACTGTCTGACGGACTGATAAACAGATACATATGCAAAAGTCTGGGCCGTCATTCAGGATGCGGCAACTGCATCCTGTCAGCGGCCCGACCGAATTTAGGCTTTTGTTTTAAATATATGATTAAGAATCGGAGGCGTGAACAATGAATAATCGCTATAAAATTAATATGAAAGCAAACACATTGAATAACATTGAATTGTTTGTCAATCGCACAATTTGCCAATACACACACACAAATCGCTTGTAAATCAATTTGCCCTTCGCAATGCGAGTTAATGCGCTTTAAAAGCTTTGTCAGCCTCAATTTAATTGCCCATAATGATGCGCGAGAACTGTAAATCACTTTAATGCATTTAAACAAATGTTTAACTTTAATTTAAATGTTGTAAATGTAATGCAATTTTGGAGTTTGGGTTTCAATTTGCTTTTTTTTATAGCAACGAATAATTGCAGCGAGCAATTGCAGCTTAAAACTGATATAAATATGTTGAATGCATATTCATTCTCTTATTCATTTATAGATACATATTTTATACGATTAGTGGAGTACTCTGCGGCAGGGTATACTCATCTCAGTTCGTATAAATAATGAACTGTGTATCTAAGCCGTGATCAAACTGCAGCAAGTGGCCGGCAACTGCGGCAACTGTTGCTTAAGTGGCCATAAAGTGTCAAAGTCAAAGCTCAATCAGCAATGCGCATAAATAACAACAACAACAACAACAGAAAAAAAAAACAGCCGTGTAAGGAATGCGGAACATCATCTTTGTGTATTTATGACACTGTCGCCCGCCAGTGCATAAATCAACAACAATGGTTTCGTAGACTAGTGTAATTCATTACAACAACAACAACAACAAAAGCCAGTTATTGATTGACATGTGTAAATTGTAAGCCAAACATTTTGACAAGCGCTTATCGAAATTTGCTTATCAATTTGGCTGACTAACGGCACTTTTGCAGCCAACACCAAATCTATGACTTTTTTGGAGTGTGTGGGCTGATCCTGCAGCGCCTTAACATATATACATATATATATCTGTATATATATATTCTATTAGCGTGTGAGTTTCTGTTGATAAATCATGTGGCAATAGACGACGTCGACAGCGGCGAAGTAAGCGGTCGCCATTTCGTGTGGGCAGTGTCCGCTGGTCGACGCAATAATTTTGCAATTTTTATTGCACAACTGTCAAGTGTTGGGCGGCCAGCCTCACCCCACCTCACCCCACACCCCACACACATCCAGTCCGGCTGTCGACAGCGGTCAAGCGCGGTCTGGGCAAATATAGCCATTAAGTGCAGTCCCCCGGCTCGGACGGCTCGGCTGTGAGAGTGAGCTACTTTCGCTGCTCACAGGCCGATCTGCGGCTTGTGGCATTCTGTGTGCTTACTTTCATTGAGTAAACAGCAAACGGCAAACGGCAAACGGCAAACTCCACTCAGACGCACTCTGCAACTGTGTTTGCCCAGTGGGTCACTCAGTCACCCGGGCAACTGCGTAGCCGGACAAGTGTCCGTCCGTCCGTCCGACTTATGCCATTTCATTTGGTAAATGCGCTCGAATTGCCGCTAATTGCAATTTGCACTGAAATTTGCAATGCAATAAAAGCAAATTGCATTTAAATAGCAGCGCACAACAATAATATAATATATGCTGACAATATTACTTTTTTTTTTTTATATATAGATATTTATTTGAATGTCCGTCCAGACACACTTGTGCACGCATTTACTGTGCAATTGTTTGCAATGCTTTCAGCATCAAAAATAGACGATAATATTTAATCAAATGCAATTCAAATTGGCAGCCCAAACGCGATTCATTAAACGACAATTTGTTGAACATAATAAAAAAAAAATATTAATATAAAAAAACAATTAACATTTTAATGTATATATAGTTTTAACGAAGCTATATAAGCTAGCCATTAGAGCCAAATATTTCAATCACAAAACTCCAATCTAAGTTTAAATGAGTTTTTAGTTCTCATAATTTTCAGACACCAAAAATAAATATTGAATCATATACTACACTTGATTTCAATTCAAGACATTTTCTATATTTGACTGAGATTTCTGAATTTGTATTTTGATTTGAAAATCAATCAATAATAGCTATAATCAATTGCGATCGAAATTAGTTTTGCAGCACTGCAAATTACCGTTAATCAATATTAATGCAGCATTTGCCAGCCCTTATCGGCTATCAGAATAATTGATTTGAAACCTTTTTTAAGGTTTTGCAACACTGAAACGTGTCTTCCTGCGATGTATTCTCTACTTTTACTGTATTTAAATAGAGAGCTTACATATCTTTACTGTTTCGTTTGAAAATCAATCAATCAATCAAAGCTTCTGGGCTATCGATACACTCATTGGGATAATTTTAAATAGTTTTAGAGCACTATAAAATGACCCTTATTCAATTTTATAGAGTTATCAAGATTGTGATCAAATTTACATATAAAATTATAGCTTCAAAGCATTGCAAATTATTTTAATTTAATACATATTGGCCATCATTTATCGGCTTACAAAATTATCGATCATAGCCAATTTTAAATGTATATTTATTTCTATATCTATATATCCATTTTATATCTATATTTCACATAGCTTTCAGTTTTTATATTTTCATATGAAAAGCAATCAACATTTATCAATCGATCAATTGTGTTAATTCTAAAACGTTTTGCAGCACTGCAAATTAACTTTGTTAAGTTTAAATTTAAATCAATTGTTTTGCAGCACTGCAAATCAACTTTATTCAATAGATATTCAGTTTTTTTTGAGTGTATTTTAACAAACAGCTATCTGTCTCTGGCATATCTATTGCTCAAGTGAATAGCACGCTTGCATATTTATTCACAATTTCCTGCATAACGTGACGCAATTAAATCCAATTTGCAACAAAAACGCATCTGTAAAAGCTCATAAATTAAACGAGTACGAGCTCGAACAGCGCTGCGTGCACTTGGCCTCAATCATTTATCACTTGGAAGCTGGCAGTTGACGTCAGTCGGTCCTACGGCCAAAACGCGCTGGGAGTCCTTTTTGGGGGCCAGCGGCAAGCATGACGCAGTTGCCAGTTGGCGCCGGTGGCAGCTTCAAGGATTGTTGTCTGCCAATTTGGTGACCATTTGTCGGCACTTGTGCGACCTTGGCATGCGCCAGTCGAGCACCGGAGTGCGTCCGTCCCCAATGACCGTGTCAGCTATCGATTGGCGCACCGTATACGTAATAAATGCGCAGAGCAATCTGCCACCGTTGCAAGTTAAAATCTGTGCAACTGCATCAAATATCAAAGATTTTGAATATATTCAAACGTACTTGCATATTAAAGGTCTTAATCAAAGCGCCAGCTGGTATTTTAGGAATTTCTGTGCTTTAATCAAATGCAGCAGCCAGGTTGAAAACTAACTGCACTCTCGGTTTTCCATACACGTAACCCGACCCCCCCGACCCCCCGACCCCTGACCACGCAGTAATTTCGTGGTCATTTACCCAGGCGAACTGTGGAGTCCGTTTGCAAATGCGAACTGCGGTTTCGCTGCTGATGGGCAGCCAATGCCAATGATTATGTTGTTCAGCCTTTGATGTAAGGATGCCGCCATTGTTTCGGTTAATTAAAATTTGTGGTGCGTCTCTCAGATTTGTATGTGTGTTGGTTTCACTAAATTCATGTGGACCGCTGGCGGATTATGCCATTGGCATTGTGTGTGCTCTGCATCACCTTTGTGTAATATTAAATATGCGCAGAGCTTCGAGCGGAGCACTTGAAGCCCAATCGAGAATCAAAGACAAACGGGCTGGGCCGGGACAACAAGAAGTTATCTGCATTCCACGGTCAGAACCAGTTTACCCAGCCTCTCTCTCGCTCTCTTTCGCTCTCTTTCGCGCACTCTCTTTCTTGCATAGCAAATGCAGGCGCGATGATTCATGCCCAGATTCAAGCTGCAGCCTCAGCTCAGCATCGCAGACTGAGCAGCGTCCGTTGCTGCTTTCTTTGCTTCGGTTTTATTTGTTTTGTTTTGTTTTCTGTTCGGTTTTTGTTTTTTTTTTTGTTCGGTTTTGCTTTAATTTCTACTTCTTTCATTCAACAGCATGTCGCGAATTTTTTGCTGTTGTTTCCCACGCCATAAATGTGCATTGCAGCGTTCCATTTTTTCTTCTTTTTTTGTTGTTGTTGTTCGTTCGTTCTTTCTTTCTCTTATTTTGGTGCCTTCTTTTATGCTACTCCTCTCACGTTTGATTTTATGCACATTCCGCGACTTTGGACTGCTGCTGCCACGCGGCGTATGCGTAATCAGGCAACTACAGTCATCAGCCAGTTGGCCTAACAAGTTTTCACACACACACACGCACACACACGCACACACACACATCAACCACGCATGCCAATTTTATGACAAACTCAAACTTTACACAGTTCAAGTTATTTTCTTGCGGCTTCGGATGCAGCTGGCAGCTAAAACTCAAAATGTTGTTAAGCTCCAGCAGAATTGAGCGCCTGCTGCTGCTGCTGCTGCTGCTGCCATCAGATGGCTCAAATGCACTCCCCGCGCCGACTTCAGCTTGCAGTTGCAGTTGCAGTTGCCGCTCCCCAAATGGCCCTCGGTTTGCAGCACGTTGCTGTTGCTGTTGCCGTTGGTGGTGGCAACTATTAAACTTGTTTCCGTTGTTCTTCTATTTTTTGTGGAGTAATTTCATAGAATTTATGACCGTCTTTTTCGTAGGGATCACAAAGTTTTAGCTGCAAACTTCTAGCTTAAAGTTTATGGCGACTTTTGACAGCTTCGACAGACGGAAACGCTCAAAAAAAAATGTATATTTTTTTTTTCATTTTTACCCGCATATTTTTTTAGTACATTTTGTACATTCCAAATAACACGTTTCAAGTTATCGCAGCTCGATTCTGAGTGCGAAATGAATAATTGCTATTAAAGACAATTCACAACTTTAAGAAATATTTAAAACAATTTAATCCGCAATTTTATGTATAAAAGTACTTAAACAAAATATAAATGCGCCCAAAGTATTTTGATGCGGTCGCAACGATAAGAATTCATAATAAATTGTGTGCGAAAAGTTGGCTTTAGAGTGTCGAATATTGAATACCCTTACCGATTATTAATGAAATCAAATACAAATATATTTTTAGTATATGTAATATAATTTATAAAAAAAATATATTTTTTTGATTCGTAAATGCATTTTGATGCCACACATATTTGTTGTCATCATCATAATACCCTGTTCAAAGGGCATAAATAAGCTGCGCACAATGCGAATTTCAGCATAAATATAAAACAATGGATCACAATGTTAAAAGATTGAAATTTAATGTATGGACCTCTCCGGGAGACCTACCTACGACTTGGGCTTTCACAACGCACGCCTGGAAAGTGAAGTGCATTAAGCGCACACACACACACACACACACACACACACACACAACATAAACATTGTGAGGCCTTTGGCACGACAACTTTCACGCGCTGCGCCAACTCGAACTCGAACTCGAACTCGAGCTGAAAGACAATGTTATCATAGGCCCACATTTGTGTGGCATGTCAGCGAGGCACCGAAAGGGGCAACAACAACAACAGCAACAGCAACAACAACAAAGGCAAACAAACAACAAGATGCCGCAAAAGAACGCAAACTGGCAAATATTTAGGTACCAACATGGCGAAATAAAAGCAAAAAAACAAAAAAAAAAAAACAAAAAACGAAAACCGAAGCTCTGTACCAAATTCCATGCCGTGGCAAAGAAGCCGCCGCTGAAGCGCAGAGATACAGATACAGATCCACAGATCCGCAGATCCGCAGATCTGCCTCAATGTTGGTGTGCCGGGATCGCACAGGCATAACTAAGCGTTGCACGAATTCGCGAAATTGGCCACCGCAGCAGCAGCAGCAGCAACAGCAACAGCAGCAGCAGCAGCAGCAACAGCAGCCGCATCAGAAGCCAAAGGCTTGGGCCAAATCAAAGGACACATATTGAATTTCAGAAAGTCTGCTGCTGCTGCTGCTGCTGCTGCTGCCTCGACACTGACCTTTTGTGGCCCCTTTGAGCCCTTGGGGCCAGATGTCAGGGCGAGGGCGTCGACGCGAAAGGGGGGGATGGGGGGCATCATGTGTGAGTTTAGTTATTAAAATGAATGCGAATTCAAAGCGCAGCTCGTTGCAGTTATGCGACTGACTTAATTACAGGCAAGTCAGCGTCTCCATCTCCACCTCCCTCCGTTCCGTCTCCATCTCCGGTTGAGGAGACGAGGACCCATGTAAATTGCTGGGCAGCCGCCGCCTGTCGTTTATTTATAGAAAATAATGAATTGAACAGGTGAGATCGAGAAAATGATAAGCATAGAAATTCCAGCATGCAACAACGAGCGGCCCAAAAACCAACTCCAACTCCAACTCCGACTGGCAACTGGCAAGTCCAACTCCGACTGCAGTTGCCATTGCAAAATCAGCGAACGAGCGCAGCAAAAAGCAATCCAATTTACTGATTTATTTCTTATTTTACTTTGACTATGCAACAGCAACAACAACAACAATAACAACAGCAGCACCAGCAACCACAACGGAGGCAGTCACGGCACCGGCAGCTCCTGAGCCACACAGCCAGAGCCACAGTGAGTGCCACAAACCCGGCATCTCCGTTTTGGCTGGCTGATGTAGTTAGTGGGCTTTGCTTTGATCTTGATTCTTGATGCTGGGCTGCGACGCCTGACAATGATGACGAGGCACACAGAACACGGCCACAGCCGATACAAAAGGTATGCCAAAAACAACAACAACAAAAAAACAAACTAAAATAAAAATAAAAATAAAAATATATAAATGAGAAAAAAACAGATCGAACAAAAACAACAGAAATGCAAAGCGAGCGCAAAAATAATCAAGTTTGTATACCCTTTAATACAAAAAAAAAGTAAAAAAAATTTAAGATATTTTATTGCTTTAAATTTTAAATCAAATGAATTAAAACAAATATTAAATATTGAAAATATTTCATTTATTTGCCTAACTAAAATATTAAAGTTTGTATACCCTTTAATAAGAAATATGCTCTAAGAAAGTTCAATAAAAATCGATTTTTATTGATCGATAATTTATTGGGTTAAATTTTAAATCAAACGAAGAGAATACAAACTAAATATTAAAAATATTACATTTATTTACTTAACTAAAAAAATTTTAACATTATTATTGTAATTAATATTGATATTATCAATATTATTAGATATATTCAATTATTAAAATCGCTTGAGTAGTGATCAAAAATCCAAGTTTACCTCTAAAAAAAAAATATTACTTAATAAAATATCATTAACATTTTATTAAGTGGAAAAGTTAGCTTTGTAAACAAATGTTGCTTTTGCCTGGTGTAAAAAATATATACAACAAAATTACAAATATGCCAGGTGTTTATTTGCCTGGTTTTTCTCGCTGTGTAAATATTTAGGCAAGCCGTAAAAAAGCTACAAAAGCAAGTTTACTTGATATCAAAACAATAATTAAACATATAGAAAATATATAATACTCAATAGCAAAGCTAATAATTTAATTTTAAGCTTTTTTTTATATATTTTTTTTCTTGTTTTTTTTTCTTTCATACATTATATTTGAGACGCGGCCCTGTAAGGGCATTAAATAAGGCCGCAAATAGCATTGGCAAACGACAATTTTGAGATTCGTGTAGGCAAAAGCTGCTGGCTGCACAGATGCAGATGCCACGACATTATTTTTGCCACTTGGCCAGAGAGCCGGAATCGGAGTCGGAGCCGGCGGGCACGACAGCAACTGGCAACCGGCAACTGGCAACCAGAAACTGGGAAGCGGCAAGCGGCAAGCGGCCAACGGCGACGAGTTGGTTCGCATCTTTGTCGCTCATGCTTTATTTAGGGTTTCATGTATAAATATTTTTATTTATTGTGCAACACATTCGCACACGTTGCAGCAACGTCTGCAGGATGTTCGGCACGACAACAGCAACAGAAACGGCAAACAACAACAACAACAGCAACAACGACAACAATAATGATGATGATGTGTAAACTCGCGGTTGGACGCTTAATTTCTACCTTGGCCAAGGCCCGGATTGCAGCCAACTGGGCTCTGTCTCGGTCTCGATAGCGGCCGAGACACATCCATATACAAGCTGTAAGTTGGCAGCGCTGCCGCGCTGTTGCCAAGCGGCCAATGCAATCCAAATGCGCTTAGTCATTGTGCTTGTGGCCAACTGCAATCAAAAGTGGTTCAAGAATTATGAACGGAAGGAACGTAAAAAGTTATCTAGAATCCGATACGACTGGGTCTTTAATAAAAATATTGAATTTATTATAATTTTTATTGCAGTTAAACCCAAATAACATATATACATAAATAAAATAAATAATAAATAAAATATTGAATTTATTAAATTTTATTGCATTTAATTCAATAATTTTTTTTATTTTTTTTTTATAGCATTTAAGCCTAAATAACATATTTATTTGTTTTGTGTATATATTATTTAGGCTTAAATGCAATAAAAATAAATTTAAAAAAAATATATAAAATTAAATGCAATAAAATGTATTAAATTAAATATTTTTTTATTATTATATATATATATTATTTGGCTAGTAAAACGTGGCTTAACCCACTAACCAGATATATCACTTTTATCGATTTGTGTATCTAAAAAATATTTATGCAATTTCCAGCGAAGGTTGTCAGAAAACTGTCTAAAAAAAAATTGCATGTCTCTATAATGAAAACTGACGATTTACCAAAGTAAATAATTCAAATTTCAGCAGACGAACGAACACTGCACAAACCTAATATACCCTATTCACTGCGTCAAGCAGTGTATATGCTTGGCAGTCAAAGCTTGTCTAAAAAATACCAAGTTTTTTAAATATGCATTTCCAGCCTAATTGGTATAAATAATTAATTTATTAATTAACTGTACTCCCAGTTTAAACAATAATTGTCATAATTAATTATTCAGAGCAACCCACAAGTTTTTGGCTGTCTATTTTTAAGGCACAAATATCGATTTCATTCAGACGCAATTTCGCTGAAATCTGTCAATGACAGACGCTGTCATTTGGCCAGAGCTAGGCATGAACCGGGCCTAAACCGAATCCCTTTCACAAACAGGCGACACATGCGAGCACCGAAGAAGCCACTGTTCTATGTCTATGCACGCAGTGGGGGAGGCGGGGAGGAGGCAGGGCGGGGGGCAGTTGCTGGTCGGACTTGTGCGGCGCTCACTCATCAGGGCCATTGACAAGTGGCTGTCAGACAAAAACGAAACGGCAACGGTGCACATCAGCGAGACGATGGACCACTTTTGATATGCCCTTGGCCAGGTATGAGGGGGGTGGATTGGGTGGATTGGGTAGCAGCCAGCAGCCAGCTGATGGCGCACAATGTGCCAAATCAAGCGTAAATAACCAATATCCTGCAATGAAAATAGAATCACAATTACACTGTTGCCAATGCTCGTTGCGTTTGTTTGGGCCCATAATTGGCAGTCATTCGGTTTTCTTGCAGTGTACTCGGATTGTTACAATGATGTAGTGCTATCGATGTCTGTTGTTGCGTTTGACTGATTTTCAGTTTCGCTGGAAAAACGAGACGCCCTCAAAGTGCGTCAAAGCCAGCATGTTGCCGCTGCCAGCTGAACTGAACTGAACTGAATTCAAGGCCCGATCTCAGCCACAAAAAAACAAAAAAAAAAAACAAACGAAAAAAAAAAACAGCCACAAACAGTCAGTCACACCAACTGCAAGTGCCGCCCAGCTCTTTAAAAATGTAAGAGCGCAGCGTTGGCATTCAAATACAAGACTGTATGTGTGTGTGTGCGTGTGTGTGTGTGTGTGTGTGTGTGTGTACTGCCCCGATGACTTCACACATTCCTGGGCACACACCGGGCAAACAAGAACTTCCTTGAGAGACCAAACAATATCTCAGCCCCAAGTAAAGAACTCAAACGGCGAACCAGTTTTTGGTGAATGAAAAATCAACAAACCAAAAAAGTTGCACAAAGCCATCGTCGGGGTCTAGAGTGCGGCGGGGGGGGGGGTAAAGGGTTGCAGGGTTCCAGGGTACCGAAGAGTCGGCAAACTAAAATACTTATAATAAAAAGAAATTAAAATAAAATTCAAAAATGTGCAAAACGAGCGGGCCGAGAGAAACGAGAAATGCTGCATGCCACAGCCACTGCCGCTGCCACTGCCACTGCCACAGCCACAACCACAGGCAAAGTCAGTGCCAGGGCCCGCAGAAGAATCTCCATGGCAGTGTCAGTCAGGCTGGAACCTGTTGGACCAGTCGACGGGCACACAAACAAACAGAATGCCACCAACGTGTTTGGGCCCAGTCAGGCTCGGGCCTCAGCGCAGGATAAAAGAGCCACTCGGTTCCGCTCTCAGTCTCGCCTTCGTATGCTCCCCTCTCCCTCTCTACCTCTCTCTCTCTCTCGCTCTCGCGCTGAGCATTTCAAGTGTAAAACGCTGTCGCTTGTGGAATGCGCCCAACATTGGCCATATTTGCTGCACTAAATCAAGCGTTTAAACGAAATTTGAGTTGCCCCCAAAAAACATGAAGAACAAACAACAACAACAACAACAATAACAACAAATTCTCGAGCCAACTTTGTCTGCTCTCATATTGCCGAGAGATCAAAAACTTTTCGCCAGGCAACATAATTTATAGATGCCGTTTGCCTAAATTCGTTTAATTTCATCTCTTCACACACACACAAACACACACACACACACACTCGCACACACATATATGCATATATCTCTTAAAAGGAATGGGTTTACGTTTACCTGTTGTGCGAGCTGCTTTTGTGTGGGTTGCCGGACTCGATTTGAAGCTGGACCGCTTTCAAAAGGGTTTCTTTCAACTCGGCCCTCTCTCATCGAAATTGTTGTGCGCTGATCGTTCGTACATTATAATTTATAACTTTATCTAAACGATGTGGTGGTGTTTAATTTTCGACTTCACCTTTTCAATCTTGTTTTTGTTTTTCATATAATTTCATCTTTTTTTTGGATCTGTGAACTGATTTGATTTCTGTATCTGTTTCCGCTTCGCATGACTCATTCGAGGAATACTTTTTGCTATGTTCAGTTTTTTATTTTTGCTTTGGGCCAATTTGAATAGAGTCCCAGATCCACATTCAGATGAACATATCACAGCTATACTCTGAATTGAATTGGTATCGGCATCCTAGTCACCGGCCGGGTAACAAGGCCAACGAGGGCGTTGCTGGTTTGCCGCTCAGCTGGGCGTCCGCCGGTGACCACCGTGAAGTTTTCTGCTTTTTTTTCAGAGTCTTTCGGGGTTTCTTGTTAATGAAGAAATAGATACGAGCGGTAAAGTGCTGAGTAACTGGCCAACTCTGTGTTAGATTGGCCCGGTCAATGTGTGTTGGCCAGCGCCTGCGGTGATGAGTGAAAGTCTTGCAAAAATTCGTGCATTGTTCGGGCTAAAACAAAAGCAGCAGTAAAAAAAAAAACAATATTGTTAGAGCGATGCCCAACAGGGCTTGAACTCATTTAAAAGAAATTGCCAGGGAACTGTGATTTATCAGATAATCTGGCTTATGCCCCGATAAGGTCATAGAAAAATCTCAGAAATACCTGGATTTACGATCACCTCAGCAATATGTCAGCCGATAAGTATGATTCGCAATCTGACAGCCAGACGACAGTCTGTTCGGCTTATCGTTAAATCTATAAGTAGGAATATTAGAATTCAATCAACTGTCAATTAAGGTTCTCGATTTGAGTGCATGCTAATTTCTGTGCGGCCCCCGATCAAAGAAAACATCATCGGCGAATAAGCGACGAGCATTGTTTTTATAGATTGGCCTGGTAGCAGCCGATCATAGATCAATTTACGTTCTTTATTCGTATGCTAATCAGGCACATTAAAGTGCTTTTCAATAAGTTATAAAAAATCGATTGTATTTATTTTCAGTAGTATATCGCTCTTTTATTAATCAATTTAGTAACCTGCCTAATTCCTATTTCATGAGTGCGTGAATTCAGGCTTGATTAGTAAGGCCATGTCTCATGTGTCGAACGAATTCTACGCTGTTAGCTGTGCCCTTTGTCTCTCTCCCTCTCTCTCTCCCTCTCTCTCTCTCTGTATACATATGCATGTAATTAATAGACAATGCAAAACGAAAGAACACAAATTGAAACGTGTGTTTAAAGTGTGCCGCGTTTTTGTTGCTTTCAGCGTGCGTACATAAAAATGTAATGCAAAAAGAAAACCTAACGGTTAATTGACAGAGATGTCCAGACTGTTGTTGTTGGTAAGCAAGTGCTTTTCGGTTTCGTTTTTTGCCCTTTGGCGTCTCTTCGTCTCGAATGGTCAAAGCGCCAGCAACAAAATAAAACCGTTATATTTAATTTAATTGCGTAACCCTTTTTAAAATAATTGTACTTCACATTAAATACTACATTTTGCTGTGATCGAGTCAAGTGTAAAAATGAATAGTTAGTTAAACTAATATAAATTTCTTTTCGTTTTGCTCGAAAGTATAAATTGGTGTCGCCTAAAAAGAAATGCTGGAAAATAAAAACAAATCAAGCTAAGAATAAATAAATGGGTAAATTTGAATACTTTGCACCCAATTTAGTTCCCGCGTTCACGCTCTTTTGCACCACGGTCTGTTAACAGCGTCATGTGTTTGTGTTTAAACAGCAGAGCGCTCTCGCTCTCAGCTCAGCTCCCTCAAGAGAGCCCAACAGTGCCATTTTGAGCATAACAGCTGTAACGCAGCGTTTCAAACAGTGTACGTTATAAATTGTTGTTGCTGTCAACACGCAAGCATCGCAGCGGCAGCGAGAGCAACAACAATTGCACAGCCACCCACCAGCAACAACAGCAACCACCCAAAACAACAAAAAATGAACAATTACCAATTTTCCTAATATACATTCCAACAATGTTTATTATCAAATATTTGTTTGTTATAAATGTGTAATTATTAATTAGGCAAATATTTAAAACTGTCCGCCTGATCTCGGCAAGTGTCTGGATCGCCGTGGAGAAGACGACGCTGCTGCTCTGCACTGCAACTTCTCATGCCAGGAAAAGAGCGCTAAAGCAAAGAGAGAGCGACAGCGAGAGAGTGTGTTCGAGAGCGTAAGCGAGCGCGCGTATCTGTGAGCTTGTATTGTACTCGTGAGTTGTGAAAGATACAGTTAGTTGTGAACGAACCGTCGCCGTGTGCAAACGTTTCGCTGCGCAACAGCGATTTTGAAAATCCCAAAGAGACGCAACGTAGTCACAAACACGTCTTGTCGTATTTTAAAATACTTGGCCCAAAGCCGCCATCGCAAGGGCAATTGAATCGGTGAATCGCTAAAAGCAAATGGAAATTAATTGAAAATCGACCCGTACACCATAATGAGAATCAGTTCTTGCAAGGGAACCGAAATGCAATAAACAACCGCACAAACACAAAAAATAAATGCAAATGAAGCGCATTTAAACGGGCTGAATACAGGAATCAAATTATATGTACCCCAACTGTGCATTATCGGAAACTTTAAACTGTTGCTGATGATAACGCCGCTGTCTATATACTATATCTGCATATATATATGCCTGTAGATTGGATTATTGCGATTATGTCATAAGAATTGGTTGGAGAATCCTTAAGAAATCTAACAAATAATTCGAAAACAAAACGGCAAAAGATAGAAAGAGAGAGAGAGATCTAAAATTTGAAAGTGTGACTTGCGTGTATTTTTGTTTAAATAAAACAACAACAACAATTGTTATTGGCTAGACACGCGTGTTTTTTGCACACATTTTGCGACGTCAGCGCATAAGAGGCAACAACAACAGCAACCAAAGTAATTACAACAAAACGAACAAAAACAACAACTGGCAATAACAGCTCTCTGTGCATTTTGTTTTATTTTTTTTTTGTGTGCGTGTTTCGGCCTAACCGGCAAGTGCAAAAAAGTTTCGTGTGTTCGTGTGCCGCGTTCTCTCTTTCGTGGGTCGCCTCCTCTCTCGCTTGCGCTCTGTGCCTAGCTGTGTGTGCTCTTCGCGTGCGTGGGTGTGAGTGTATTGGTGTTCGAACAGCTGTTTAGCGCAACATGCAGTAGTAGCAGAGCTGCCCAAAATCGTAGAGGCCCTACAAGCACACAGGCACACACTCACTCACTCACACACACTCACACACACACACACCCACTCAGGTGTCTGTTTCGCATATTCCGCATAATCCCAGCCAGAATTTCGCACATCATCATGGCCAGCAGCAACACGTTCGGCGTGCAACTGGCAAAGCTGCTGCTGCTTTTTACGCTCCTCTGCAGCGTCGGCCTAGCCATGGCCAAGCATTTGGGTACCAGTGGCGACGACATCAATACGAATGCCTACCACCATCACCTGCAGCAGCAGCAGCAGCAGCACCATCAGCATCAGCATCAACACAGCGCCGCAACGCACCACCGGCGTCGCCTGCAGCGCGATTCGCGCGCCAAGGATACAGTGCAGCAGCAGTGCGAGACAGTCAAGGGTTACTTTGAATCGATCGACATCAGGTCGAGCGGAGTTTACAATGAAAAAGGTAGGTGCACCTTTCCAGGACAGCTCTGTCACCCATCAAAAGATACGCGCTCTATTTCAATTGCAAACCAAACCTGGCAGCCAAAAGCAGAAGTCGCAAATACACTGCCACATCGAGTTGAATGTGGTAGAACGAATATGGGCAGAAAATCTAATTGAAAAACTCGAATAGATAAATCACTTAAATAATTTGCTTGTAAATCCACATATGGAAAAATGAAAATTGAAAACTAGTTGGAAAATATGATATGCAAAACTGATGTTGTGTTTTTGATCAATCAATCAAAATAGAAAATAATTACATTTTAATGAACAAACAGAAAATATGATGGATAAATAATTTGAAATACTTGCACATTAAACAATTTATTATTAGTGCAAATATATTTTCCATTTTAACTCATAAAACTTGACACTTTAATGTTGTTGCACCAACTTGCTGGCTCAGCTGACTTTTGAGCAAACATTCGTAAATGGAATACTTCTTCCTCTGCTTTGTTTTGTTTTGTTTAATCTCGAAAACGCTGTCAGTCTTAATTTTATAGTATTTACATATGCATTAACTAAGCAAACTGTGACAGTTATATTTTATAGATGGAAATGAACTCATAAAAACTTAAAATCAGAACTCAATAACATTTGGCACAGTGGCATTGTTTTTTGCTCAGTGTACCATCCAGCTTAAGTCGAGTAAATCACTTGCAGTCAAAGTTTAGCGCAGAGCTACAACTTAACGCTTCTGTCCCGTTTCGCCGTCTCTTTTCCGTCCGTCCGTCCGTGCATTTGTAGCTAGTATATGCAAATTCATTGAGCTGACTTCGACTCTCGAGTGGGCAGCCCGGCCGTCTGTCACTCGAGAAGGCAGCGGCGCTCATCCGTTGCGAGAAGGCCCCGAAGGCGAGCCATGAGCAAGTGCCGCGTCCGCAATTAGAAGCGTATTGAGCAATGCTCAGCGCCTCGAAAATGTGTTTGCTTCGGCCTGGAAGCTTTTCCCAAGAGCAGCCCACGCTGCAGGTTCATTATGGTATTTTTGGTATCTGTATCTGTAGTTGTAGATGTAGATGTATCTGTATCTTGATGTCGGCATCAACATTTGTTATTCTGGTTTTGGGGCATATCAAGTGGCACGCATCTAACTGTGTGAAGGCTATGGGCATGGAAATCAAACATATAAATCCACATTTGTATATTTACATCCATGAGATACTCGAAATCGCTTGGCATATTTTGTTTATGCATATTTCACACATGAATGTGTGGCTCGGCGTTAAGCCAAACAAAAAGATAACATCGAATGCGCAACGAAATGGCCAGCAAAAAACCCAAAAAAAAAAAGAGGAACAAAAAACAAAACAAAACCATACGGCATATACATAAGCAAAATGTATCTATAGCTGTATCTACGTAGGCCTCAAGAATGTGAGCCGCAAATAACCCAACTAAAGCAGCTCACGCAGCGCGGCGCGTAATTGAGTGAAAAATAATTATTATTGATTAACCGACCTTGACTTGGTATTTACACGTTTACGCACAATTACAGGGCAGCAGCAGCAGCAGAAACAGCAGCTCCATAGATACTCTTGTACGAAGATACTTAGATACTTGTATGTGTCTGCACTTATGTATACTGTGTATCTGTGTGTGTGTGTGTGGCATGATGTTGCAGTTCTGTGCTGTTACCTGCTTGGCGAACAGTTTTTCTCACACGCAGGTAGTTAACAAATAAACACGAGTAAAAAGTATCTATAAGATACATGGCAGCAACGCCCGCATCGCGGCAGCAGAAACTGTCGACTGACTTTTCCAAAGATTTATCCACATGAGTGCTTGCTCAATGGAGCCGACTTCACAGACTTTGACTTTGTTAGTTGTTATTAGCGTTTGGCTTTTGTTGGAATCTTAATTTGAGACTTGTGTTTGCTTGTGTATCTATGTGTTTGTATCTGTACCTGTATCCGAGTATCCGTGTATCTGTATCTGTATCTGCAAGCGCCAATTTGAACAGCCAAACGCAATGCTCCTGGCACTAGCACCAAACACCTAACTAACTAACTTGTGTATCTATGTAACTGTGTATCTGTATCTATTCCTGTGGTCGTTGCTCTTAATGGCTTGCTTAAGTGTATGCCGAACTTCATTCCGGGCTGCGGCTCGCTCGTCTATTTACTGTTTACATAGTTCAACTTCTGGTCCGCCTTGCGCCTTTTATTTATGCCCCGCCGTCTGCTGTTCAAACTGTTTGTGTGTTACTTTTACGTTTATGTGCTGTTTGTGATGCTAATCTGATGTCTGTGTCATGCATACGATAAATGTTTTCAGGTATTTATGAGTACACACACACACACACACACACACACAAAATATGTATCTTTCTGTCTATCTATTTGGTATGTAAACCCGGCAACGCACTTGGGCGCAACATAAAATTCAATTTCATTTTAATTGCGCGCACTATGCGACTGCTAATTGAGCTGTGGATACAGCATAAACAGGAGTCTGTAGGTAACCAAAAAAGAAGCAAATCATATATACGCTGAAAATAACATAAGCTTTTTGGCCCACTCGTAAACACGGCCCATTAACATTAACACGCTACATACCCAGAATGTGCTCAAAACAATGCTCGAAAGCAAACAGGAAGTCGTATCTAATCATATCTGTATCTGTATCTGTATCTCGTAAGGCGACGAGCATGTTACTAAATATTTAAGCACAAATTAGAGCAAACTATGATATACATATACGTGCATGTGTGTGTGTGTGTGTGTGTGTGTGTGTTAAGATAATAGAAAAGTGCAAATAAAAGTCAAAACGTGAGTCGCTGCTGGTGAGGCAACTTTCATAAACTCTGCCATGGATCATAAACTAATACTCTATGACTTGCGGCCATTAAAAAAGAATAAATAGGAAATATATATATGGATTTTGAGCTATTTTTACCGCTGCGAAACCTTAATGCGATTGCTGATTGAAACTAGTTCGAACAGAATCAAATTTATAAACATTGATTTACCAATTTCAATTTTCAATTTTTGAAATTTACCAATGATAAAATACCCTATTCAGGAAAAGAACAAGAAGAGTTTAAGTATGTTTGTGACCTTGCACAGCACAGTAAGAGAAGTTAGACAATTGTGAATTGCATTTGCAACCGCAACGTTCTCGCCAACTATTTTGAGCAAAAGCTCGTGATCCATATTTCTCCTCCTTGTTTTTCATTACTCTTGGCCACGGGTTGAGCATGTTCGCCTGCAAGCCATGAGATAAGCCAAAGGTAATCCAGCTTCAAATAACTTCAAATGAGAAATTAACTCAACAAAGTTTCGTGCACGGATTTTACTACTTGTCATAACTTTTACCCTCAGACTGAAGTAAATGTCGTGTAAAACCAAAGGCGTTAAAATCAAATTTATGTTTTTTTATTATTATTATTATTTGTTTAAATATATATATTCACATTAGTTAAATTAAAATCTTTTTGTAGATTTTTTAATGTTAATTAGCTGCCCAATTTCGCATTCAATTTTTCGAGTTTGACTCAAATTAAGGCTTAACTGCAGCATTAATCTTAAAAGCAAATCCATCAAAAAGTATCTGACCAAAAATATATAAAAAAAAATATATATCCAAATGTTCCATAATATATATATTAAAACCGACAAAGCGAAATTAAATTTTGCAAATATGCCAAATTGTTTTTGTGCATATCCAAAAGCTATATTTGTACACAAAAAAAAACTTGTTTTTAATTTGTTAATGAAATGACTTAAATAAAGCAGATTTTGTGCTTTTTTTGGAACAAGCTGTTTCCATAATTAACTGTACTTTAAATTTTAGCGTCCATCATCAACTCTTTTGCTTTCCCCAAACTTGAACTTGAACACAATCCATCAATTAGGTTCGACATTTCACTTCTGCCTAATGACCGTGCTCCTAATGCTCTGCATTAGTTCACGAACTCTAATGGCCGGCTCTTTTCTCTTAGACAGGGTCATCCATTTGGCTCAAAGCAAAGTACATATATATATATATTTTTAATTTTTGATTGAATGCTGAAAAGTATTTACAAGTGCATTTTAATAATTTTCCAACAATTTTGTTCAGTTCAGTGGTCAATTCTTGAGCTCAGGCTGCTAAGTTGCTTGGCTTTAAACTCTGAATCATGAATACTCATGACTACCAGCTTATGAATCAAGCGATGAATACATGTACGCACCATTGCCTAATTGATTGATTATCTTTGTCTGTGGAATTATTTTTAAACTTGAACATTTTGTGTTTGAATCGAAAAGTTGATGTATCTTATAAGTTCGTTTGCCGCATTCTCTATTCCATTTTATTTTATTTATTTTTCTTTTGTTTTTTTTTGTTGTTTTTTTTTTTGGTTTATATATGCGTTAATTAGTTTCAATTAAAATTAACGACGCCTGTGCGTTCATTCGTCCATCGATTTCACACGCACTTAAAAAAACTGCTCCGACTGAATTGGACGACTGCTAAAAAGCAGCAACAGCAACAAACACACACACACAAATTTGTGGAGGAAATCTTAACTTTGTATATGCTCCGGCTGCCACTTTCTTAATGTTTGCTTTAATTTTCTGTCTGTTCTTGTTTTTTACACTTTTGACCCCAATACGATCGCAATTCGAGCTGAAAGCGTTTGGGCTTCGGGCTGCTTCTGCTTAGTTTCGCAGCGAAACAGATGATGTCATTGATGTGATTGGCGTTTACGATTGCCGATTGCCGATTTTCTTGTTGCTGCACAAAAAAAACGGCAAAAAACGGGCGTAAGATATTTAAATTCATTCAATTTCGAAAGAAGAAGAAGCAGTTAGAGCAGCTGTCCGTCCATTCATTAAGTCATTTAATTCATCCCGAGCACAATTCGAAGAATTTTTTCAGAACAACAATTGTCGTCGGTTAACAACATGTTTTTTTCCGCCTGTAAAATATGATTTCGCTGTTTTTTTACCTTTTCATTCATGGCCTAAGTTCTCGGTTAAAGGTGAGACGTTGCTCGGACTGAACCTGTTTGGCTCGGGGTTTTGTCTAAGCATTTTCATTTTCAGACGGGTGGCAATTAAAATCCACAAGTGTGTCCAAAGGAAGTTGTCAACTGGTTGCTGTTCGCTGATTACCGCTGCATTGATAAGGGCCAGACCATCGAAATGATAAAGTTCAAGTCATAAAGTAGCCGCGCAGCGGAGATACCGATACGAGTTGGCTGATGGATACGTATACGTAATTAAATATTTAGTAGTCGATGCTCGAGCAGCCACTGGCAATCCCATAACACACACATAAAACGTGTGAATTGTGCAAGGCAGCAGCTCCAGACGATGGCACGGCAACCGACAGGTAGTAGATACATTTGTATCTCACGCTTGTACCTGCCACGTCTGCAGCGAATGTGTGTCTGTGTGTGTGCTTGTAGCTATTTTTAAACATTTTTACAAGTGAATTGATCAAACAAACAAATGCGAGAACTTGCAGACAGCAATTGAGTTGCATTTGCTGCGTGCAAGTCTCAAGTCTAACTTGAACAGCGACTTTGGTTCTGAGTCTGTGTTTGCTACAATTTTCCACTCATTTTCGACCGATTCGCTTTGGGCCACTCTGGCTTATGTAATGCCACACCTCTGCACCTCTTCTAAAGATGATGCAGTCACAAGTTCCAGTTCCAGTACGTATGTGTGTACGTGTGTGTGTGTGTGTGTGTGTGTGTACCTTCTGTCCGACTGACTGGCTCATTGTTTGCTTATGCCTTTTGTGCCGCGTAATCGCCGTTTTCCAATGAACCCAGGTATGAGAGGGCATGAGAGATACTACAAGCGTCACCGGATTCTTTCATTCTTTCTTCGGGTTTGGGTTTTGTGTTGTTTTGATTCATGGATGCCATGAAAAATGCTCATGTTCACGGAAAAGAAAAGGTTAATGCCTAGTGAAGTGTGCACAGCATCAAAATCCAAATATATACATGTATATACATATATATATATATATATATATATATGTGTGTGTAGTTGGCATTTCCGCTCTAGCTCTCGTTAGTTATGGCCACTGAAGATTACAGGGCGCATTATCGCATTATTATACACATTTCAGATGTTTCGCTTTTCAATTCCACCTATCATTTTGTTTGTCACACTTTTCATTCAGATTCAAATTGGCTGCCATTATTCGATGTTTGGGCCAACTTGAAGTGTATTCAAGATACGTTCGACATGCTCAGCTCTCTCTCTAATCAGTTGACGCGCGTTTATTTTATCTAATTACTTTTCTGCACGTACGTACGTAGTCCGTCTAAGTGGCTTTCGTATTTGTGAGATACGTTTTCAATTGTGTTATCAGCCTAGTGGAAGGTGTTTGCTTTGATCACATTGCACAACTCGCATAAATCAATTATTTGCACCTAAGGCTCATAAATCAACTTATGACGAGATACAATAACAACAACAGCAACGACAACACAAAGTCAAACATTGAATTGGTCAGCACAAAAGATCAACGCAGAAAGAATGAAAAGGCAAAAGGCGAGCAAATTGTGCGGTGCCCGATAAATGGCATGAAAAGCCAGGGCTAATATGGCGTTGGCGGCGTCTTGTTACCACAGCACGTCAAACCAAAAACAACAACAACAACAGTAACAAATATTTGAATGATTTCTGTTTTTTTTTAAGGCGCAACAACAACAACATGAGACACAAGCAGATTTCATTTTTTGCGCAGCAAAGTCATTTGTGAGTGTGTGCCTATGTGTGTGTGTGTGTGTGTGTGTGTGTGTGTATTGTTTACTTGTCTAACTTAATTCAATGGCATCCAACACCCCAAACACCACACCCCACTTGCCGCCTCAAATTTAAGCTACTCCACCCTTAAAGAACACACACTGGTTCAAAAAGCAATAAGAGTATATTCGGTGTGTGCAATGACTAAATTGCTGGCTTGGGAAATAGTAGATCAAAATTTAGAAAAATTTAGATAAATTTAGGGATCCTTAACTTAGTTAACACCTATATTGGCTTTAAATTTAAAAAACTTGCATCAATTTCCAAAAAAAAAATTTGTTTCAAAATTTGGAACATGTGAATTTATATTTTGAATCGGTTGTATTTGTCACAACTAGCATAAAAAACAATATTAAAAGTGATTCGAAGGAGCTGAAAATTTTGGTCAAAAATCATGCCAAAATAAGCAAAAATTTGGACACGTAGAGCTCTTCTGATCCATAGCTCCCATATTTCCAACTCTCATAACCTAATCAAAACTAAACCGATTTTCATGTTTGTAATCACACTTTTAGCGAGCATTGTGAAGTCGGCTACACCCGACCGTAAATTCTTAGTTGCTATTTTCTATATTTGTTTGGCTGATTTTTTGTGGCTTTTGCCGCAATTGTTGTTCCTATTGTTGTTGCTGTTGTTATTTTTACTGTATGTTCAGGCGGTTTATTGACTTTGGTTTCTTTTTCGCACACTAAGCGCAAATCTAAACATTAAATGAAGTAAGTGTAAACAAAAATAACAAAAACAACAACAACAACAAAAAATACTGTTTTGAGAGACGCACAACAAGAAGAGGAAGCATAAACATGAGATAATAAAAATGGTTTTTAAGTCAAAAAAAAAAGATATACATATCTGAGATATTTCTATAACAAAACTTTAAGCAAAATGTTTATAAAAATCATATAATATATTTAAATGATGTAACTTTTATGCAAGACAATGGTTTCAGAATTTAAATGTATTCACACCTTTTCAACCACATTTTCCCCCCAGCTACCAACAATCCCCCTGTTAAAGCCTATATTAATTGCTATCTATTCGTTCTATCGTTGCAGGTGCGTATTCAGTCCAATTTCGTATTCGTTTCTGTTATCTTGCCCAAAAAGCAAACAAAATAGAACGAATAATTATTATCTATGCCAACGGACTATCGGTGAGTTAACGCCCAGCTAGACAGCTTGGCGGTTTGCAGTTGAAATTGAATTATAATATCGCATAATATAATGTGTAAATAATGGCAGAGTGTGCGTTTGTGTTTGTGTGTGTGTGTGGGAGCGACCTTTCCAAAAGACCATCAATCATTTAACAACAATTGCGAGGCGCTCAACGCCAACACCAACTAAAAAAGGCAACAACCACAACAACAACAAAAAAAGAAAAAAAACATAAAAAAGCAACCCCACGCCAAATACACCAAAAACAAAACATGCAAAGGCGCGGGAGAGTTGGATATATATTACCAAATATGAATATAAATGCTTGTTCAAAAAAAACACAACATGAATAACAGATGTGCAGTAGACTAAATACCCTAACCCGACTTGAGACAAATGAAATCAATCTTAATCAGAAATTAACAACACGAAAAGGAAACAAATTTGAAATTAATAAAAAAAAATGTAGTTAAAAACTCAGCTATAAATTTACAGTTATAAAAGTTAAAGACGTTACCTAATTCTAAAGAAAAGTCGCATAACCAACGAGAAAGAGTATAAGAATAAAGCAAATATAAGCACAGGAGCACTTTATATATTTTTTTGTTCGCGTCCTACTCCACGCAGAACAGTAGGAAAATTTTAATATTATTGTCAACGTGGTTGGGGGGCGTGGCTGATTGTTGTGCGTGTCTCTTCGTGTGTGTGTGTGTGTGTGTGTGTGTGTGTGTGCTTGTGTTGAACTCAACGCCGACAGCCATTCACTTTTCATTATTAATATTTTGTGTGCTTAAATTATGCTAATCCGTTGAAATATGATTATGCCAAATGACAACAGCTTGAAAAATGAAAACTTTGCGCGCGCACAGGGGGGGCGTTAGGGCGTTAAGGCGTGGCGTGGCGTGGCATGGCGTCTGCGCTTGCAGGTGTGCCAGCCGGGAGCTCTGCATAATTTGATTACCTTTGGCAGCTAATTTCGCCGCGAGTCTCATACTATAATTAAATACCTCAGAAAAATGGTGCCCCATATTAAACCATACATATATCCCCCCCGCCCCCGACTGCGGCGGAACTTTTTCAATTAAGGCGCAAGGGCAAAGCAAATACGCGACCTTCAAAGCCAACAGCATTTGCAAATGGTAAACGGTAAACGGTAAACGGTAAATGCTATATGGTAAATGGTAAATGGAATTGCAGTCGCAAAAGTAATTTAATTAGCTAACTCTTGGCCCAAAAAACGACGAATCACAGCAGCAGTGGCAATCCACATAATAATTTCACTTAAATGAAAATAATTTCCGCGTCAGCCCGAAAGGGTAACCAGGCGACGTGTCGTCCTGGCCGTCGTCCTAGTTGTCCCAGTCGCGTCGCGTGTTTGCATTTGTGAAAGTTTCTCGACGGTGCCAGTCGCCAAAGTTTTGAGGCGCCAACAAAAGCGAAACTAACCATGAAAAAAAACAGAAGAAAAAATAAAATAGAAAAAGAAGAAAATGAATAAAATAAAATTGGACCCAGCGCAAATGCAGAAGACGCTGAGCTAAAAGCTATGCAAATTGCCCGGACGCTGGCTTGCAGAACGGGTGGAAATTGCGGCAGGATGTGTCGGTGGCAGGCCTTGGCCAAGTGTTGACTTCCACCGTTTCGTGCGACAAAATGAATTTTTCAAGAGCATTAATAAAACAGCTACAAAATTTTAATATTGATAGAGAGTTGCAAAACACACATTTGTGGGATATGCCAGCAACCAAAAGCTATTTCTACATCTTCTACATTTTGACTTGTATCTTGGCATATATATATATATATATATGTACTCAAATATAACCTGCTCAGTTATTGTCAAATATTTTTTATCCCACATTTGAGTAGGCATTTGCTACACGAAACACTAAAGTTAATCATTTCATTTGTATTTTACTTACGTTCCTTTCCAAAAATTTATAATAAAATTATGTTGGGCATGTCTCCCGGGTTCTTTACCAGCGCCTCATTGGGCAGGCAGTCGTTCCGATTCGCCCGAAGTGTTTTCTCTGCGCCCGCCTCGAGCCGGCTGCGAAAGAACAGCTTTGATGCCCTGCTGGCCAGCCGTAGTTGTGTGAAAGTTGTCGCTCACGAGAGTCGCAGTAATTCGATCTCGAATCGTCACACTCCAAGACGACCGCCAGATGAGAAGCAGCGGCCAGCCAGGGAGCAGCCTTGCCATAACATAAGGCGTAGTGGCCAAAAGCCACGAACCGGCCAGAATCATCGCAATCGGAATCGGACACGTTTGATTGAGGTACTCGAACCACGTCGCATTTTTCCGGCACGCCAGAGTTACAGCACCGATGTTGGAGGTTCCAAGGGTGGTTCCAAGAAGCCACCGGGTCCACCAAAACTAACGGGATCTGGAAAGAAAGTGACAACCGGTCCGAAATCCGCTGCTGGTGGTAAGCAACGCGCTATAACCCTCATGCCCGGAGATGGCATTGGCCCGGAGATCTCGCTGTCCGTCTTGGAGGTTCTCAAAGCAGTTGGTGCACCCCTGGTGTTCGAGCCCGTCGATGTGACGCCCGTGATCGACAGCTCTGGCAAGCAATCGATTCCGCAGGCTGTCATTGACAGCATGCAGCGTACAAAGCTGGGCCTTAAGGGTCCATTAATGACCCCAGTCGGAAAGGGCTTCCGCTCGCTGAACCTCACCCTGCGCGTCCTCTTCAACCTGTACGCGAACGTGCGTCCCTGCCGATCCTTGGATGGGGTTGAGACAGTGTACGGCAAGGTGGATATAATAACGATTCGGGAGAATACTGAGGGCGAGTACTCGGGCATTGAGCATACTCTGGTGAATGGGGTGGTGCAAAGCATCAAGCTGATCACACGAAATGCCTCGCTACGCGTCGCGGATTATTGCTTTAAGTATGCCTTGGCGATGAAGCGCAAGAAGATCACCGCGGTGCACAAGCGCTCCTACATGCGGAAGTCGGACGGACTCTTCATCGATTGCGTGCGCCAAGTGTACAAAAAGTATAAGGATCAGATGGATAAGCAGGGCATCAAATATGAGGAGGTTGATATCAGCACAGTCTGCCTCAAGATTGTCGAGGATCCGCTGAAGTTCGATGTGCTCGTCATGCCCAATCTGTATGGAGACATCATGTCGGACACCTGCGCCGGTCTGATTGGGGGCCTGGGCCTGACGCCCTCCGGCAATATTGGCGTTAATGGCGCCATTTTTGAGGCTGTCCATGGTACGGCACCGGACATAGCTGGTAAGGATTTGGCCAATCCGACCGCTTTGCTGCTTTCCACCGTTATGATGTTGCGGTACATCGATATGGGCAGCTATGCCGATAAAATAGAACGAGCCGTCCTGAAAACCATCAAGGAGGACAATATACGCACCATGGACTTGGGTGGCAAAGCGAAGTGTTCCGAGTACACCAAAGCACTTATCAAGAATCTCAAATAATATGTTAACAATAATTTTTTTTAATTTTTTTATGTTTGACATATGTACGCGAAAGCAAATTAAATTGAATAGTTTAGTGAGTTATATTATAATATACTCTTTATTTCGTGAATAAGTTTAAATATGAAGGTCCAATCTTCGGGTTTTACCTGATATCACATTGTTCCATTCCCTTTACATACACCCGTTCGACAATCTCTAATCAGATTTTAATGAAATTCAATTTAAAGTACATTTTCATGAAGCTAAAACCCCAATTAATTGGGGAGGGTGTACAAAACACTCAATTTTGCATAAATGTGTACTAAAAAATTTGATTGGGCAACGTTTTTGTGGTAAATACCCCCCCGAAATCGGCAGCTAAAATTAATTTGAATTTTTGTACTTTCTATATTATGTATATTGTATATTGAGTAGATTCTGTTAGAGTTTTGGATTGAATATGCGCAGGTCAGTTACAACAGACAACAACGTTCTTTAATGTTTAAATTTGAGTAGGCCTTTTAGCACGCAACACCAAAAACTATTTATGTTTCTATAAAAATTTTATATTTATTATCGTTTTCGAAAATTTGTAACAAAATTATGGGTATCTCTCGCGGACTGTTTGTCGCCGTCTCATTGGGTCAGCAGTCGTTGCCAGTAACCAGAAATGTTTTATCTGTGCCTTTACTAAGCCACATTGGGCTAGACACATTTGATGCTCTACTGGCCAGCCGGAGTTGCATACTAATGGCTGTTCGCAAGAGTCGCAGTGAGCCGAACCCGAGTCATCACACTCCAAGTCTAGCACCAGATGAAAATCCGCAGACAGACAGAGAACAGACTTCAAAGAATCAACAGAATCGAGAAAGTTTGGTTCAGTTACTCGAAACACGTCCCATTGAATTAACGGGTGGTTCCAAGAAGACACCGGGTCCACCAAAACCACCACAAGGATCAGGAAAGAAGAGCAACCTGCCCGCCGTACGAAAGACGCCAACCGGGCCGACTCGTGGCGGTCAGAAGTCCGCGGGTGGTGGCAAGCCACGTGCAATAACCCTCATGCCTGGGGATGGAATTGGTCCGGAGATCTCGCTCGCCGTCGTAGAGATTCTCAAAGCAGTTGGTGCGCCCCTGGTGTTCGAGCCCGTCGATGTGACGCCCGTGATCGACAGCTCCGGCAAGCAATCGATTCCGCAGGCTGTCATTGACAGCATGCAGCGTACAAAGCTGGGTCTTAAGGGCCCGTTAATGACCCCAGTTGGAACGGGCTTCCGCTCGCTGAACCTCACCCTGCGCGTCCTCTTCAACCTGTACGCGAACGTGCGTCCCTGCCGATCCTTGGATGGGGTTGAGACAGTGTACGGCAAGGTGGATATAATAACGATTCGGGAGAATACTGAGGGCGAGTACTCGGGCATTGAGCATACTCTGGTGAATGGGGTGGTGCAAAGCATCAAGCTGATCACACGGAATGCCTCGCTACGCGTCGCCGATTACAGCTTCAAGTATGCCTTGGCGATGAAGCGGAAGAAGATCACCGCGGTGCACAAGCGCTCCTACATGCGGAAGTCGGACGGACTCTTCATCGATTGCGTGCGCCAAGTGTACAAAAAGTATAAGGATCAGATGGATAAGCAGGGCATCAAATATGAGGAGGTCGACATCAGCACCGTCTGCCTCAAGATTGTCGAGGATCCCTTGCAGTTCGATGTGCTCGTCATGCCCAATCTCTATGGGGACATTATGTCGGACACCTGCGCCGGTCTGATTGGGGGACTGGGCCTGACGCCCTCTGGCAATATTGGTGTTGATGGCGCCATTTTTGAGGCTGTCCATGGTACGGCACCGGACATAGCTGGTAAGGATTTGGCCAATCCGACCGCTTTGCTGCTTTCTACCGTTATGATGTTGCGGTACATCGATATGGGCAGCTATGCCGATAAAATAGAACGAGCCGTCCTGAAAACCATCAAGGATGACAATATACGCACCATGGATTTGGGTGGCAAGGCGAAGTGCTCCGAGTACACCAAAGCACTCATCAAGAATCTCAAATAATTTGCTATCAATTAGTATTTATTTATTTATTTATTTATTTCTATCTTTGCAAGTTCACGCAAAAATAAATGATAAGTAGTTGTCGAGGTAACAGAACGTTACGGATGTAAAGGACTACGCAACATAATAAATATATTTATATATCGTAATATCTTATATAATGCAGGAATACTATAGTGTATATTCCGAGTTTCAAGTTTCTTTCATAAACGGGTTTAAATATGAATATATTGAACCTCGGTTTAGCCCTTCCCTTAATATACCAACTCTTTACTCATCTTATCATCTAAATCATCTTATATCGTCTAAAAGCTTTATAATTGTTTTAACTGTGTTCTACACAGACGATAACCAACTGTGGTGTTGGTAAAGATATTTAGATATTTTAGAAGCTTGACCAGCCTGGTCACACTCTGTAAAGCAACTGGCAAATGAAATATGCGGGCAAACCGCACGCACATCCATTGCTAAGAAACTGAACTTCAGTCAGCATCAAAAAGAGGGAGCGGGAGTTAGTTGCAGCACCACGAAGCGGAGCAGGGCGGGAGAAGTGCGCCTAATCCAGACCCAGTTTAGTGGGAAGGCCAGCCAGTCAGCCAGTCTAACCAGTGCCAAAGTCAAAGTCAGCGACGGAGTCCGATTCGGAGTCAGAGTCAGAGTCAGTCAGTCTCTGTGAGCACCGAAAGCGAGAGCCAAGCGCAAGTCATCAACCGCTCTGGGTTGCCCTTTCCAACTCGCTCCCCTTCCCCTTTCCCCTGCGCTCTAAGGGGCCGGCTTACGTTGCATTTTTACATGCATGCTTGGACCACTTGGCCACTTCAGACTCGCTGCTCTGCGTTTTGAAAGCACCGACCAAAACTCTAAACAAACCAAACTACTGGCCAACAGGAGGGAGGAGGAGGATGAGGAGGAGGTGGAGGAGATCGGAGGCGCTCCCTTCGGGCTGGGTGCAGCGGAGCGTGCAGCGGGAACGAGCTGGAGGAAAATGCCACAGAGCCAGCCAAAGAGCCATATAAAAAATTAAAAAGAAAAGAAGCAAAGAGAAAAAGAAAATTTAATTTTGTGTGTAAGCGGGCGAGTGCGACTGCAAGTCGGGAATCGGGAATCGGGAGTCGGGAGTATCGGAGATTGTTTGTGTGCATTTCAAAGAATTTTTATAAACAACGAAACAAGCAGAAGAAGCAGCACGAGAATCAAAGAGCGCGCATGTGAAACAAAAGTCAAGAATTGTTTTTTTTTCGTAGTTTTGTTCTTTTTTTTATCATTATTTTTATATTTTTTTTAACCGGTTTTTGGCTGCGTTGCATCCGTTGCAGCTGACACCAGCAGCGGGCACAGGTTGAGCTGATCTGGATTGGCCTAGTTGTCGCTGCGGACTTCATTCATAAACAGCAGATACATTCGTATATTCGCTGGAATTGCAAGTGCAGAGCTCAAAAATTGAAGCTCCCCTCCCCCCTTTTTTTAATGCGAATTGTGGAACGAATTGAGTCTCATTTGAATTGGCCAACACGCAAAGCCCAAACACAGCCGATAATAATGCCTGACCATGTCTATTGCTATTCCCGAGAATTGTCGCAACGTGTGTTGGCCAAAGAGAAAGAGGCACATAGACAGAGGGAGAGATGGAGTTAGAGAGAAAGAGGGGGCACAGACAAAAGGCGGCGCCATAATTGTCATGCCGTGCCATGGGCCATGGCCCGTGATCCGCTCATTAGAATGCTAATTTGTAAATGCAATTCGAATCTTGTTGATGGCGTGCAGAGAGCCAAGCTGTGAACATTTGTGCCTCGTTTAATTGTTGTTGTTGTTTCAGCGTATTTCTTTTTTTGTGTGGTTCCATGGAAATTTGGTAAACAAAGAAACTACGTGGGCATTGCCACTGGATACACGCCAAATTATACGAATTATGAGATGAACGCATTATTTTTATGAATTAACAAATCCGCCGATCTAAAATTATATTTTCATCCGAATTATGACCAAGGCCAGAGAGGGTCAGCTATGAATAGCAATTATGTTTTGCTTGAGCAACCAGGTAGAAGCCCCCCCTAAATTAAGTTAGTTAATTAAGACAATTAAAACAGCGAGCTGGAACGATAAATTCAGCTTGCTTTTGGCAACAAACAAACAGAAAAAAAAAATAGCTCTCAAACTCCATATTTCTCTGTGCATTCGCAATTTTACAAGTGCTTGACAGGGCTTTTAAATCGCTTTTAACTGATTTTCCGGTTCAAACTCGAAACACAAATTTGCGCGTCCGCCTCCCTTTTTGGCCCCGTTTTGCCCCGTTGTTTTGCCCGGCTCTCCTTGACAAGGGTAACAGCACTTTTACAAAGATTTACGACCGCCGTCAATAGTGCTTTGCATGACATGACCCAAACTCTCTCCTTCTTCCCTGTGGACACTACACACATCCACCCAATTGAACTCGTCCTGCCAACAGAGAAAGAGAGAGAAAAAAAGTGACTACCAAACAAAAAGCATTTTCGAATTTAAATCTATTTGTCACTTGTGAAACTTGTGCTACCTTTTGCTAACCAACTTTCAACTTTTCACAATGCAAAAACACTCGTCGTCGGGACACGCACAAAGTTCGCCGTAAGCGAACCGGTTCCGCAAAGACCCGGAACATACTGAGATTTCTATGCCTAACAAAAAAAACAACGAGGCAACAACATACAAAAAAATGCCAAAAAACAAAAAAAAAAAC
This sequence comes from Drosophila paramelanica, assembly GCA_035043915.1. Taxonomy (NCBI): domain Eukaryota; kingdom Metazoa; phylum Arthropoda; class Insecta; order Diptera; family Drosophilidae; genus Drosophila; species Drosophila paramelanica. Next base: position 80,462 of record JAWNMO010000584.1, read on the forward strand.
TTCGGCCAAGTGACAGTTACAAATTTGCTGAAATAAAATGGGAACCCGAAAAAATATAAAAAAGCAAAAAAAAAATGGAACAAACACAAGAAAACAAAAGGAAATTCAAATGAGTTGAGAGAGTGTCTGTGGGGGAGGGGGTGGGGTGAGTTCGTGAGAGCCACTCAGCGTGTCCAGGGCAGGCACTTATTAGGCCTGTCCAGGACCTGTGCTCCCTTTTAAAGCCATGAATTTCTATGCTCGAGTGCCAAAAAACGACAACACGCACTTTCGAACGGTCGTAATGCTATTTACTAGACCAGAAACGTAATGGGCAACAGGAGCTCAACACTCCATCCAGGGACAGCCGGGACATACAAAATGATTTGCATTTATTTATTTGTGTATAACACCCCCAACTCCCCCTCCGTGATGGCTCCCCTGTTTGCAATTGTTATTGTCGCTCTTTGGTTTTTTTGTTCTGCCCACTTCTCTTTCTCGCCTTGGCTTGTTTTCTATACTTTGACATTTCTTTCGGTCTGGTGATAAAAATAATCCCATTTATTGTTTAATGCTTAATAAATAAAGCAATTTTTATTTATTTGCAGCGTTTTGTTTCTGCTTTGTTTTGTGCTTTTGTGTTCCTCTTACGTTTCTGTGGTGTTATTTCATATTTTGTTTCTTTTTTTTTATTGATTTTTTATGCTTGCGGCTTGTTTCTTCTTATTGTTGTTGCTGTTGTTGTTGTTGTTGCTGGCGTAAGTAAAATGCCATCAATTGTTTATTGTTTTGATAATGCGTTTTGTTATGGTATTTTATTGTTTGTACTTGTGCGCTTGTTGCTGCTTTTGTTTCGGTTTCTTGATTTTGCGTTCTTTCTTTCAGCTAAATGATATTTAATTATTATGCAATGGCCAATGCTGCGTATGCGTAATATAGAGTTATATTTATATATTCAGTTCACCTAATGAATTCCGTTTGATTAATCTATGAATTTGAATAATGAAGAGCTCAAATGGACTCCATAAAAATGATATATCAATCAAAAATTGGTTCGGCGCCCCCAAAAGAAGCAAAATAAAATGCAAACCATCAATTAATAAATAATAATTGACAAAGTGCTGTGTTGGAACTGGCTGCCAGAGCAGCAAATGGAGTCTACTAATTGGTGCCTGGGCACACAACCAAGCACACACACACACACACACAGAGAGAGAGAGACTCGAAGCGAAATGACTGCTCTTTGGTTCTGTTCGTCGCACGTGAACTTCACTGTATATTCAATTAACGCCGGAAATGCGGCAGCAGCGCAAAGGAAACCGTCATTGATAAGGATGCAGTGCGGCTTGTGAATGTGGCTGCTGCAACCGCTGTCCGTCCGTCCGTGCTGGCCTCGACCAGACCAGCTCATAAATGTCATAAAATGCACACAGAAAGTAATGAATGTTAAGCATCTCGTGTTGGTTTAATTAATGCAATTAAACGGCATGCGAAGATAATTGAAATTGCCCATAAAAAATAATGCGACACATGTGCAGGCGACAACAGACAGACAGCGTCTTGGGGCCGGCCCACTCTGGGCGCAGTGCAACAATTTGTCTTTGATAAGGTATCAAATTAATTTGCTCGAGAATTTACGGGTGCATCCTAATGAATATATATCCTAGGATAAGCTGAGAAACTCGTTAAGTTAAAGATTAAAATAAATAATAAATATATATATATATATAAAAATAAATACACATAATCAACCTCGAGAAAAGTATATTCAAAAAAAGCATCAAACAAGCACCAAAAATTTAACCCCTTTCACTTTGTTGTTCTTTATTTAAAGTGTGAGAAACAAATTCGCTTAAAAATATTAGTTTTAAATGCAAAATTTTGAAAATAGACTAATTTTTTGAAGCTAGATTAAAATTCATTTGTGCAGAGAGACAGACGAAAGGACAGACTCTTTACCTTGTCATAGATAATTCTATGATAAACTAAGTATAAAATATAAAAAAATATATAATTTATATATCCAACTTTAAATTCCCTTTTTAATATAGTCTAGTTCGGCAAAGTAAGGGTTATCAATTAGTTAAATTTCATGTAAACAAACCCCGAGTAAAGTTTGCAAATTTCGAGAATAGTTGGCTTAAATAAAGTTGTAAGTGCTGACCAGTCGGAACACTTGAGAACAACAACAACAGCAACAGCCTGGCAACAGTGGCGGGCAACAACAACAGCAACTGGTAACAAGAACTAGGCAACAACTCTGGCAACTTGTAAGCCACTTTGAAGTACATATCTAAGTAGTTTCTTGGCCGGCTATCAGCTTTCGTGCTTTTGCCATTGTTGTGGGTGTGTCCCGGACACTAATTGCAGCTTGTTACCTGCCCAAAAGGGGGCGGCTGGGGCGGCCAGGCAGCAACTTCCGGTAATTAAGAACCAACAACGACTCTGGCAACGTGACACGACACCGTTGGCCAAGACCGAGACCGAGACCGAGAATGTGACTTAGACCAAGACTAAGACCGAGACCGAGGTACCGGCTGCCGTTACCAAAGGCGAAAGTTGACGCAACTGCAGTCACTTGTTGATTTAATGTGCTGCAGTTGAACGGGCGCAGTCATATATCAGCACAAATCCCCACTTAGTGTTTTTCAATTAAAACTTGTAAATTTGAAATGAGCCAACAATTGGCCAAAAACACAGCCCGAATGCCCGTTCCCTCCTCAAATTCATAAACAGCATACAATTTTAAATAGCCGACCCCCAACTGACCTGGCCCAAAAGCCGAGCCTCGCCCAACAATAGCCGCGTGTCAGCCGCCAGCCGCCAATGGCCAATGAACCTTTGCATATGCCCGGGCATAGCCTAAGGTCAACATGTGCTCCATGTTGACGGTTCGGAGCACATTGAAATCTGTTATGCATGGCGGCGCGATGGGGGTGGGGGGATTGGTGGGGGTTAGCCAAGTGCAGGCGCATTATGCAAAAGTTGTGCCTTTTTCCTCATTTTTGGTATAATATATATGGACTCGACTCATGTGTGTGTGCTCGGGCCTGTGGAGGCACTTGAGTGCGAACTACTTAACTGGGTCGAGGAGCAGGCTTCAGCTACTCCGTGCTGGTTCCGGTTGAAGCCGTGTGAAATGCAATCAACTTTTTGTTTGCTGCACAATTGGGCAAAAGGCAAGCCAGCCAGGATAAGGATGCAAAGAGGTGTTCACGACAGGTGAATATGATGAGACAGAGGTGGAGCCATGTTTGCATATATACATATATATATATATACTATATAGGACGAACAATGAACGAGGGGGTGGTGGTAAAGTGCAGTCAATAAAAAGAAATTGCGATTGAGCTCTTAAAGCTGATTGAATTGCTTTAAGAGGCTATTTAAGAATGGGGTTTAATTTCAGCCTGAACTTAACTGTGATTTCCTTCAGTCTTGGACAGCAGATTGAGATTCTGCCTGGCCAATAATCCTCAGGAAGCGCATGTTTATTGTCCGCATTTGGCTAAACTACCCTCAGCTCAGTTCTGGTTTTTGTTTTTGTTTTTGTTTTGTGGTCCAACCCGGGGCAACGCCGTGCGCCATAATTTCTGTCAGACACACGACCCAATAAATAATTCATCAAACAAAGAGCATTCTCAATGGCAAAAATGACACTTTAAGCAGCAGCAGCCAGAGTCAGTCAGCCAGAGTCAGAGAGGCGACTGTTGCCACAACCCTTGGCCTATAGCCGCCCCACTTCAGGCGGCACTTCACGCTCTGCGCCAGACATCCGCCACTCATTGTTTCCCTTCCTGCTCGGCAAACAATAACAATAACAACAATAAAGCATATAAATAAATGATAGGCCTCGCACATGCACAATGACATCCCATCCAAAAGTATATATATATATATCAGCATGTGGGCGTCGGGCGTCGGGCGTAGGTGTCCTGTATCCTAATGAAAATGTCAAACCTGCCGTTGCAATCAGCCATCCCAGTCAACAGTCATCATCATCATTAACTTGTTTTTCTTTTTTTAGCCATGGCTGATAACGAAATGTGTTCATATGCCACTTGTGATTTATATGGATACACTCACAATTCATATTGTGTGTGTTTTATAGTTTCCTTTAATAGTGAAATACAAGCGTTTATAGGGTATTTTGTGTATTCTCTAACTAACTAATTACCTATTTGTTTGAAATATCAATTTCAACTTTGACTGCAAAGCTCTTCATTTTGCTTGCAGCTCAATTAAATACGCATAATTCCCGGCTAATGATATGGCCAAAAATAAATCTACAGCCGCGCTTATCTCAGCCACGTTAAGCTGGCAACATTATATACTCGAATAGACGCACACACAAACAGAGCGTTGGCCGCTTCCGTTTCCGTTGCCTATCTTCGCAAATCCCTGCACTAAATAACTGTCAAGCAGTCCCGTCTGCCCCCGTCCTGCCCCGCCTGCCCCGCCCGGTGCCAAATTTTTGGCAGTTCGGAAAAACAAAACTTTGACAATTTCAGAGAACTTGCGGCGCTTACTTGAGGAGTCCACAACTTGCAAAAAGTTTTTGCATTTGGCAAGCTGCTAGTCTCAACCACCCCTCCCTTCCTATTTTAGTCTCCCCCCTCCCCACTCCCCTTTCTGTGTGGTAGCAAACACTTTTCTGGCCCTGGCGGAACTGTTTGTTGTATTTTACATAACTCTGCGAGCAATAAAAATTAATTTGCTGCCCATTTGGAAGTGCTTAATTTGTAAACGAGACCATTGGGGTCTCCGCATAGTATTGCCCCCAAATTGTGTTCAGTGGATGCGGGAAGGGCAGGGTGAGGCGATAGGTGGTCGAAAGTGGGAGTATGGCTGGTAAATTGTTGACTTCAGCATGTTGTACAAACTGTGCTCGTTTCTCTTGTTTCATTTCACCAAAAATCCAGTTGTGTTGGCTATGTGGTCCACTTGGTTTAGTGTAGGGGCAGAAAGAAGCTGAAGAGAAGTAAAAATAACACAAAGAAGTTGATAAATTTGCTAGGAAAAACTAAAAACTTAAAAAAAATAAGTTAATAACTTAAGTTAGGTTATATATAGATTTTGCTATAAAAATAAATTGTTCATAATTTACTTATCTTGTGTCGAAAGGCTTCTCTCTCTCTGACATTTACAGCATGTTTGCTGCTCAACAAGATTTATTTTTTCAAAAATTTAAAATATGTAAATTTTTCTTTCTTTTTCTATAGTTAGGGTATTTAGATATCGGCTCCCACCCTTTTGGCTATTCTGCGCTGTTATTTCACAGATTTTTATCGCCGCCCAGAAAACAACAACAACAAGAAGAACACACAGTCGACATTTATATGGCAAAAACGCAAATGGCGTTGAATGTTTGCAATAAAACAAAAATTTAACAATGCTTCCTTGTTGTTGCTGTTGCTGTTAGTTGCTGGCTGTTGTTTGCTGTTGGTTGTCATGTTTGACCCCGAGAGTTGTGTCGATTTTGGGCTTTGCTCTGTTGTGGATTTTCTGTCGCTGCCAGCGCAAATTTATGTTCGTTGTTTTAACTGAGAGAAATTGCCAACGGGCCGTGTCTCAAGTAGCAATTTCCTCGACCAACACAAGTGCAATATGCTGATTTGTCAGTGCATATATACATATATATGCTGTAGTATGTGGTCTGATTAATAATTGTCAAAAAAAAAAACCAAACAAAAAAACTGAAAAAACTGCTACTGACTTTGACCTTTGTAATGGCGAGGGGGGCGGCGGTGGGATAGCAGCTGTGCCACGATTGATGCTTCCGCCCAACGCTCGTTGTCTGTCTGCCTGTCTGTCTGTCCTCCCACCTTCCACCCCGTCGTCGTCGGCATAAAAGCGCTTGACAAATGTCAAGTAAAACGCGTCAACTGTACAGCCCTAGAACCATAGAACGACCTCGTCAGCCAGGCAGCCAGCCAGCCAAGGGTGAATCTGAATCTGTATCTGTATCTGGCAGAGGCGAAACTGTGCATTTGTGTGTGGGCGGACTAGATGAGAAGGGGCCTCTCTCTCAGTGGGTGGTATTACGTAAATCTTGACGCAGTCAAATGTCTCTCTCTGCATTTAATGCATACAAATTGGTCTGATTTAAAAAAAAAAAGGAAAGAAAATAATAATAATAAAGAAAAAAAAAAGAAGCGAAACCCTGAACAAATTTGCGAAGGCACTGCGCAGATTAAATGCACACAACTTGGCCGAAACCCCTCAAGGAGCAGGCTGTACATCATCGCATAATGCACATTATGCGTCCAAAAGTGCGCTACTCAATATAAGCTTGCAGCAATCTGAGGGAGACAGACAGAGATACTCTTTGAAATACCCTGCACTTAAGTGAAATTTTCTTATATGACTTTGCACACACACACACACACACACACACACGCATACGCTAAAAGCTTTTTCAAGTAATTAAAACAAACACTTTATAATTTGATGGAGCTTTTTTGGAGCTCAACTGAAATTTTGAATGCTGCAAATGATTTTTAGATATTAATTAACAGGCTCACTTGTCTGTCGTCAGAGTCGCTTGCCACATTCGGTGGCAGCATGGCGAGGACGCTCATAAGTGGCTATCAGCGCATGCAATTTATAACTCTCCGGGCATTTATTACACGTAACGAATACCAGAGAGTTTTCATATATATTTTTTGTTCCGAGTGCAACACCTCTTGCGTCGGGCATGTGTCAACGCGCCACAGCGACTGCGTTGCATGCCCCACGAATTGTGTGTCAGCGTTGGTTTCTGGCTCTGGCAGACTGCACAGAGTGCAGTGTGCAGTGCGTGGCGTTGAGCCACGCAGCTCAACCACTTGCCACAGCCGACGCGTTATTTGTCTTTCAACACGGTGCATCATCAACACGCTCCGCAGTTGCCAAAGCGGGTAGGATAGGATAGGGTAGGGGCAGCCAGGTCCTCGCTGGCAGCATCATATTTTATTCAAGGCAAGTGCCATCTGCTGCACATGAACTCCAGCACCCTTCGCATCATCCACGTGGCCAGGGCAGCTGCTTGAACTTTGACTCCGACGCCGACGTCGACTCCAGGTTTTCACTGCAGACTTTTGATTCTTAATTCTTGGACGTTTTTTGCCACGCAAATGAAATTGTCGCTGTTTGCGGTGCGCTTATCGCTTGAGACCGGCTGATAAATGGCGTTTACCCCGTCACGTAATTGGGCAGGGAGGAAGAAGAAGAAGCAGGAGAGGTTGGGGCAACATTTGCAGTCAATAAACTCGCTTAAAATAGACGCCGGCATGTTGAACTATGACACGCAGGCAAACAAACAAATTAACAGCGCCCGTTGCACTTTGAAAATCTATTCAATGTTATAACAATAACACACACAAACACACACACACAGATAAACACACGCACGTTTGAAAAACAGACGCACAACTTTTCTCTAAACAAATCCATTTAAATCAGTCGGAACAAAATGAACACCGGGCATGTCAGTCAAAGCGTCAGAGAATGGAAAATATATATATATATATATAAAGAAAGATAAGGAAAACTCGTGAAAAGTTCTTTTTTGTATACAGTTTTCGCCCCCTCGATTTTGTGTTGATCCGGTTGTTGCCACATAATTAAATCTCAATTCAAACAATATGCTAAACATTTCAAACTATTTTATGGTCGTCTAATGGCTACACTAGACTACAAAATGTGGAAACAAAAAATAGTCGGGTTTATAAATAGGAGAATACCCTATAGCAAATACAGGCTAATTAATTAATGTAGTGTAAAAAATAAAAACATAAATTGCAACTTTCTTTTTTATTGATTTTTTTGTCTGGGACTTCTTGTCATTGCAGGTAAGCGGCACAGTTTGACATGCACTGGCATTCGATTGAGTACAGTACAGTTGCTGGGGCATTGATGGCTTTCTTTAAGCCTAGTTGAGTTGCCAGGCACGCAGCGAGCATGGCGGCAAATAAGTGCAAGTGCGCTGGATATGGATGTGGATGCCGCTGCCCCAATGCCCCAACTACAGCAGCAGCAACAACAACAACAACAGCAAAACCAGAATCACAGCAATTGCAAACGACATCTTGCGACAGACAATAGACAGAAACGGTAGGCGGAAGGCGCAACTGGGAGCTGGCTGGAAGCAGCAGGCAGCGCTTGTCTGACAGCAAATGGAGAGCAACAATTGTTGCAGACACATTGACGACGACGACGACAACGACAACGACAACGACAACGACACTGACAACGAGCAGCAAATGGGGAAGGGAGGGGGAGGCATGGCACAGTGCCTAGTTTGTTGGCTTGACTGCTGCCACTGACAGATGCGACTGGCGAATGCTGCACGACTGCACGCACATTTTGCGCTGTGCAACATTGGAAATTGATAATGAGCCGCACCAGCAGCAGCAGCAGCAGCATCAACAACCGATTGAATGGGCAGCGCCTTTTAGGGCAGCGATGTTTGATAAAGCCCAGAATGGATGGCAATATGAATGAATGGGTGAATGAATGGCTTGGGGAGCTTGGGGATGAATGAGTGCGATTGACTGACGAACTGACTGACTGATTGACTAAATGAGCAGCTGACTGTATTTTGGAAAGCAATCAAGCGGACGATAAGATGAGCGCAAGCCAGAGACCCGTTACGTTGTATCACCCCAAAACCTCGGACTGAAACTTTTAATTATGATTGACATGCGGTCGGCGTCGACGTCAGCAACGGCTGCTGCCTCCCACAACTGGCATCGATTTCGACACGACTTAATTTTTGAAGAGGGTTGCTGATTGCCGCTGCCAGTGTTGTTGCCGCTGCTGTTGCTGTTGCTGTTGCCAGCGTGCGGTGCTGGAACTCATCACTCATCAAGCGGCCGACACGAGACAATTGCAACACGAATTCAGTCAGCGACCACAAGTTGCCCACCCACCCCAAAAAAAGCGTGCCTGAACCCTGTTTAGAGGGATGAATTCACTCCCACCCTCTCACTCTCACTCTCTGTCTCTCTCTATTCTAGCAATTCTAACAGTTTGCCAAAGCAGCGACAAAATATTAAATTATAGTCGCATTAACTGCGAACACGCAACATGACAAAGTCACTTCTGTTGCGTGTTGCATAAATCTGATGCGAGAAAAAAAAAACAAATACAAGCAGAAACACTTATTTTAAGGGTGCTGCCAATTAAATACTCTTTTTTAGCGATTGTCTTTATTATAAAGTGTTTATATGTATTATATTAATGCAGGTGTTTAACAACTTTATAATCGATAGATTGGGTGTGACCGTAATTTTCGATCTTTGGAAAAGGTTAGCAGAAAATTGTTGGTCACATTTTGTGATTCAGCCTCCAGTAGGTGTATCTAAAAGTTGTTCGTGTGATGTTTATAAGAGATCTATTAGAAATATTTCTGAAGATTATTTTAATATCTAGTTTTAAAAGAAATTTCTTTGCTATCCCTAGAGGAAGTCATAATTTTTGACTGTTGATACTGATCAAGAATATATATCAATACAAACGTCTGTGTGTTACATATTTCTCGAAAAAAATAACCATACTCTAAACAAGGGTATACATTAAAGAAACAACAACAATATGTTGCACAAGTAACATAAACAGCATAGAAGAATATGAAGAGGGTTTGTGCTATTGATTTTCTATATAACGGCAAAGACACCCTGTCTTGAGCTGATTGTGATGGGGTGGTTATATGATATAGGGCTGATCATGATTCGCATTCAAGGCTGTTTTAAATTCGTTAAGAATCAAATAAAATATGCCAGACATATTTTCTATTAAAAGCCAGCACATAAATTGAAAATTAATTGGATTTCAATTACGTTTCTAGTTGAGCAATAAAATCAATAAATGCGCAAAGCTTTTTTCGAAAATTTGTATGCATTCTAAATGCTGAATATGGACTCTAATTTAAACAGTTTGTTATTTGTCAAAAGTGTCTTGTTATTTATTCAGCTCGCAAAAATGCGTTATTAATCACGTTCGCATCTTGCAAAAGTTTTCGCTCAACTTTTTGCTGCCATAATAAAAGTCGATACACTTTGCCAACCCTTGCTTACGCTGGCATTTTCACATTTAGCTTATTTGAATATTAAAGATTATATATACATATATATACATACGATAAGGAGGCAAAGGATAGCGGGGCGTCCGGCGCACAGCATGCGTGGCGAGTCCTTTGTCAGCCATTTGCTTATATAACGCTTGCGTCAATGTAAACAATATCCTTGCGACAGTTTGTTACGCATACACTGCGAGAAACTAAACAGCCGCATAGGTTTCATTTAGCCAATTAAAGCTGCTCATCAGCCAAACTTCCGTATCATTTAAGCTGCTAAACGGCCGACGCATTCATCTTAATTAGCAGCCTTTGCGGGCCACTGTGCGTGCCCAGTCCAGGTGTCCTCTGGTCTCCCGCTAAGCTAAAAGCCGGCTCAGTGTATGGGGCCAGAGACAGTCCAAAAGTTTGTCGTTGCCATCGCATGCAAAAAACGAAATACCAAAAACAAAAAAGGACTCGTGTGCGCAACAACTTTGGGGCTGGGCTGGGGCAGGACACACACCACAGAATGACGCCGCCCGTATGAATGATTGCCGCGGCGCGCTTTGTTCATGTACATTTGCAATTTTTGGGCTCGGCGCGTGTGGGCTAACGGGGCCAGACAGGGAGTCAACTCCGGCCCAACAACAACGGCAACGGAAACAGGGCAAGGCGGAAGCGCTCATACGCCACGTTGGCCGGCGGCGTTCGCTGAAAATTGAATAAGCGCAAGTTTTCGCGTGCCAAAAATGTTGCTGCTGCTGCCATTTGCTGTCGTTGTTGGCCAAGTTGGCTGGCGCTCCCCTTATTCATTACCAAAGCTGCCACAGCGAAATTATTTGAGCCGCCAGCGACTTCGGCTTTGGCATCGACTTCGACTTCGACTTCGACGTCGACTTGGCGACTTTGTAGATACTTGGCAGGCGATAAAAAGGTCGACACTAAAAACAACAACAGCAACAACGTACAACTCAATAAGCCAAGTTAACAGTCTATTGAGTCGCGCATAATAAAGCCTCCCCGTGCTTGTTGTTGTTGTTGTTGTTGTTGCCGCTGAACTGCGGAACTGACAGTTACCTAATGGCAAACATACACAGATAAAGCATTAAGTTTGGCCCCAGCAACGCGCAAGTTAAGTAAAATTCTTTGGTTGCGCCATTAAACGCGATTCGGAGCGAGAAATGCCACAAAATCGATCGATAATTCGTGCTAAAAGATAAATTACCGTTATGCCTGCCGCCGCTGCAGTCGCGCCGGCGACTTTGGCCATTTTTTCTATTCCCTTAATTTTTTGTATTTTTTTTTTTTTTTTTTTTTTGGGGGCTGATAATATCATTGGCGTTCTTGAAGCCGGCCGCAGTCGGCTAATAGCTGCGCTGATTCCATTAATTTGCCAAATGACAGCCAAGCAGGAAGCGGACCCGGTCCCGAGCCCAGATAGGGACGCCAGCTAAAAGTGTGACCCATCGTCGTGGGGTTGAAGTGAAGTGGAGTGAAGAGAAGAAGAGTAGAGTGGATTGGTCTGTGGACTGGCTGCTGGCTGATGCGAAGCGCTAGCTCGCGCTATTTTGACACTAATTAATTAAGTTTTATTCTCCTTTTTCTTTGGCAAATTTCTTTGCAATTTTTTTTGTGCGTGATTCTGCTCGGGATTTATCGCAGGCAAATCAAGTAAATTGCGGCTAAGCCAACAGCATTTTGCTAGCCATGAACCAAATTGAATACTTTGCTCGAACGCTGGCATTAAATGAATAAAATAAATCCAGTTTTTCTTTGTTCTATTCATATAAAAGTTTGGGAAATGTTCGCATTTATGCTTTATTGCAACTTTATATATTTAAATGCCAGTGCATAAATTTGTGGCCAGATATCACGCACACACATTGCCACGACACATTGCCACATAAAATACATCAAGCTGCGGCATAACATAAATCCCCGAGGAGCACTCGCAATCCCAGAACTCCCCCCGAAAACAACAACTCAACAGCCCATCAAATAAACTTGGGTGAAAAGAGACAGAGACAGGGTTGTATGCAAAGGCGAAATGTTTGGCGGGGTATTGCACAAATAATCATCGCATAAAATATATCGATTACAAGTGTCACACCAGAGGCCAGACAGACGGGCAGACGACATAAAGATATGGCCACTATAAATAAATATTAATTAAAGCCATGAAAGCCACGCAATCCATAAGATACGACAACGCATAAATCTCAAACCAAATGCACCAAATGCCCGGAATTTGATTTTTACGTTATTTATTATGAACCGATTGTCGCCTCTCCTCTGCTTTTTATGTGCGTATTTATTTACTTTTTTTTTGTGTGTCTCTGATTTATTAATAAAATATTTGGCCAATACTGTAATTGATGAAAATATTTCGCCAGCGTAGCAGTAATCTAAATAAAAGCAACTCTCCGTAACGAATACGAGTCAAATAAATAAACAGAATAAAAGCAAAAATACCAAGCTCTATATAAATATTTGATTTCAAGCGTTTCAAAAAGCAAACTAAAAACAAGTCACGCGTTTATCATTTCAAATGCTTAATTTATGTCCGTCTACAACATTTTGGCAGCTACACTTTACACCAAAAAAAAGCACACACACACACACACTCACACACACACAAATGTGTTTAAAGAAACTAGCAGAAAAATATTCAAATGGCTCGAACCGATGCTTTTTATGTATTTTGACGCGTCGCTAAATTTAGCAGGCAAATATTTTGCGCCCCAGGCAAGCCCGACAATTTGATGCTCAACTTATGCAATGCATCCGGGAATCATATAGACAAATATATATATATACAAATATATACGAACATACATATTTGGTTTATATCTAAATATATATATATTTATATGTATATAGTTTTGGCCCAGCTATTTAATTGCCCTCACCGCAGACGATTGCTAAACTGTGCACAAAGTGTCAAAGACCCCGTGACCGAGTGTACCAGAGACCGGCAGAGCCTCGAGTGCATCGAGGAACTGCAAAAATGTCACCACCATATACCCCCCACCCCACAAATACGAAATCGTATAAAAAGCACAACTGTCAACTTGGCAACTCGCCGCAACTTGCCGCAAAAATTGCCGCGCTCTGCCCCATTGCGTCAACAGTCATTCAATGGGCATTAAATGAGAACACTGCCAGCTTATATGACAGGGTATATCGAATGCGAATCGAACACCATAATATATGTTTCCAAAGAATGCACTTAATTGGTTAAATAATAATTTGATAACTTGATAATCAATAAATAAGCAAATTAAATTGCATTAATAGGAACTCAATTTATTAGCTGATACACCCGCACATTATATTACCTCTTTTTAATGGGTATAAATGACCGCAGGGCATGAAATAGTTTTATTTAATAAAACAAAAAAACAAAAAAACTAAATAAAAGGAAAAAACCACAAAAACTTTTGTTCAGACTGCAGCGGTAATCTGTTGCCAAATTAGCGCGACGCAGACTTTCAGCACACACTGTCGACGATCTGGCTGCCAACTGCCGATGAGTCAGTTACAATCGCTCACAATTGCAATTGCATTTGAATTTGAATTTTCATGTGCGCATTTGGCTGTGAAAATCGGTTTGCATTATGCACTATTTTTTGTTTTTAGTTAATTTTGAATGAAAATAGAAAATCTGCTGAATGGGCTTTTGTCTCGAATCTTTTGTGTGCATCTGCACACGTGCCACAAAGATGTGTTGTGCCGAACAGTTTATCTATTGGAAAAGCCCAAGTTTTTCAACAGTTTTCGCTGCAACTGTCTCTCGACAATTGGCAAATGGAAAGAGTGCTAATTGTTAAGCGAAACACGCAGCCAGCAAAGAGACAAAGATAAATAAATAAATAAATAGTGAAATGCTTATTAGTAAATAGCAAACAAGTGCAAAAAAGGCACTGAATAAATTGCCTCAAATAAATTATATAAACGTTGTTCAACTCGCGCAGCTACAGTAAAGAAACTCAAAGAGAATGTCAGAGTAAAAAGATACATAGAATATATTTTTATTTCAGGTAATGCCGCACTTTTATTGATAATATTTGAGTCAGTCAATTGTTTTCTAATCCATGTTTGTTTTATGTGTATTTATTTATTGCGCATTTCGATTCGCAGAAATTTGATAAGATACGTGTATCAAAAACTTCGGTTTCATAATCACATCGAGAGCAGTGACAACATAGTCAGGTTCCACTGTAATCGCATTTAAGACTTTGTAGTTGCTGCCTGGCAAAGCGAAGCCAAAACCGTTTAGCGATGCAGTCGCAGCAGACAATACGACGACAACAGCAACGCCAACTGTGTCAGCAGCAGCAGCAGCAGCAGCAGCAGCGAAAGCCGCAACAACAACATTGGCAACAACTGCAGCCAAAGCCAGTTTATTGCCATTGTGTCTTGTGACAAGGCTAAACAACTGGCAAATATATATCTCCCCTCAATCCACTCCTCCTCTCTGGCATCGGCACAGCTACTGTGACTGCTGCTGCTGCTGCTCCTTTGGGGCAGGGACTGGCGCTGGGGCAGTGACATCATCCCCAGGCAAGCAATTAAAACTAATGTATTTGCCAGATTTGTCGGATGCGATTTTCCAACAACATATTGCCAACTCATTGCCTCAGCATTTCAAATGACCCAAAAATGACTTAACATTTGTGGTTGTTGCTGCTGCTGCTGCTGTCGTTTGTGCTGTGATTGATGCAATTTTATGACACTTGCGTGGGTGTTTTAGAAATGTGCACGTAATTGTTTTTAAATAGCCGTCTGCAATTGCTTCGCTAAAAGGCCCAGCCAAAGTTCAAGTCGTTAGCTTATTTTTATTTATTACATTTTTCAAGATTGTACAGAGTTCGCCTCTATTGCTTTTCAAGCTAATGCGTTTAGCACTCAATTAATGCACATTTAACCAGCGGCCAATTTGAGTTGGCTAATTACAAGACCATGCAGCCCGAGGGCGCGTCGATTGTGGAAATTCAAGAGGAGTCGCCTGCGCGAATGCGAACTTCAAATAAACCAACGACCCCAACGAGCACGCAAACCCAGGCTGAACTGAAGTCGAGTCGAGTCGAGTCGAGTCGAGTTAACTCATTTGCCTAGCTGTCAAATGGCCAACAGACTTGGCCAGTCCGCGGCCCCTTTGACACTTTATTGTTGCTGCTGCTGCTGCTGCTGCTGCTGCTGCTATTGTTGTTGTTTTTGTTGTTGTTGATGTAGTGACAAGGCCTGTCATTTTGCATTTAACTCAAAACGCTGTAAAATGTATACCATTATCACTTTATTATAATTATTCGTATGCCTTTCAGCCGGTTTTTCTTTACACTTTTTTGTTTTTGTTTTTGTTTCCTTTTTTTCTGCCGTTTTGTTTTGTGCCTTATCAGCGGCTTTCGTTCTCGCTTTCGGTTTGTGTTTCCTGAGCAACATTTGCTGAAATGCCATAAATTTGCTAATTTATTGTTAATGTTCTTTTAAGTTAATTACGCAAAAGAAAAAGCCTTTTAAGCCGCGGCCACAAATTGCCAACGTGCATGCGGCAACAACTTTTTACATACATTGTTGAAACATCTTCTAAATACACTCAACACAATAACGAGTGGGCGTTCACTTCGATAAAAAAGGTAAAAAATCGGTGCATATTAATGAGTTTCAATGCGCTGCTTCTTGAAGATAGATTCACTAACACTTTCAATTATGAATATTATTCAGATGAATTCAATCAATTTGTTCAGATTAAGGCCTCAATTTAATGTATCTTTATATACATTTTTTGACTACAGTATTTCGAATATTTTGATTTGTATTCGAAACTTGTAAATTACTAAGTTAGTTGAAACTTAGGATAGATTTTGTATGTATTTTTCTATTAAATTTTCAATAGTTTGCGGATTTTTGCTTAAATAATTGTTTAGTTAAGGCTTTAGCATAGACTTAGGATAGATTTAAGTGTTTCAATATCGTATGTTCTTTTTATTAATTTTTTAATAGTTTGTAGAATTTTTTAAAATAATTATTTATATAAGCCTAATTATTCACATTATTTAAACAAAAAATTTTTGGGCAATTTCACAGCAGATTTCCGAGTTAATTTTTTCATCACATTTGTTGTATTTCAATATTTCAAGTCAGCTGTCTCACAAATTTCTCTATAATTGACTTTATGGACTTTGATTTTAATTAAGTTAAATTTCATTAATTATAGTCGAGTGCTGCAGTGTTAGCCCCATGGCAATTTATTAACAGCAATTAGTTGATTTATGTTAATTTAATTTAATAGCTTTTGAACTCAAATTATGCATGAATCTCATTTACCGCTAGCAACAACAACAGCAACCAACTATCTGGCAATATCGAAAAGGCTACCAGATCGGTATTTAAAAGAAAAAAAATATTGTCAGTAATGAAAAATGTATGAAACCCGATATGTGACACATGACACAAGGCAATTTTGTTGTCGGGGGCATGCTGACAATTTCGTGACAATTTATTGGACATATCAACGACAAAAAAGGCAAATGCAATTGCCGCAATTTCAATGTGTTTTCGGTTTTTGCTTATTTTTTCGGTTTTCGGTTTTTCTTATTGCGGGCCTTTGACAATCACAGCAAATCCAAATCCGAATCCAAATCTCTAACATAAACAGCATGTGCCAAGTTTTTTTTTTGGTGACTCGTGTTGTTATTTTTGTTGTAGCTTTTGTTGACTAATTCTAAAATTGACATCAACAATTTCTGTTTTGTATGAACTAACCAAAATGGTCAAAAGTCGAAATGTCAAACAATTCAATGCACTTGGGCCATTAATTATTGAAATCATGCGAACGAATTTGGACTAAAATTTGAAAAGAATTTGCTTTCAAGCCAGAAGAAATGCAAAATACTTGTTCAGTTGAAATTCCCAGTGACAATGATGGACATAAACACGGCTTAACACTACGGGCTAAGCTTGCTTTTGCAAGTTTTTATTGGCCTCTTGGCTGCTGACCAAGTTTCTGGCCAAGTTGTCATCCTTTGAAGGCTTCCTATGCGTCGTCTCGCCTGCGAATAACAATAACAATAAGCAGCAAGAGCTAATCAAGAACGACTCAACAACTTCATTTGCGAGGCACTTCACTGGGCTCATATTACACGCACCTTGACGACATGTGGCTGGCCCCCAGCCACCCTGCCACCCTCTACCCATCCCTATCCAACTCCAACTCGTTCTATGCTCATCACACGGCCGTGTGTCGAACTCATGCACAATTAGTCACTTGCAAGTCAATTAAGTTCCCAGCGCTAACCGCAAGAGGCGCCAGGGAGAGCCCAACTCTCGCCAGATCCTAAGCCAGACGCGAGACAGGCACGTATGGGTGGCTTGGGCCGGGCCGGGGGGGGTGGTGGATACCTGTGGCCGTGGCTCGGAATGCGAGTGAGGACACGACCACGGTTGCGGCTGTGTCTGCGGCTGGGACTACGACTGCGACTGCGACTGAAAGTGGGACTGCGGCTCGTTGTAATGCTCTGGCGCTTATTTGCAGTAAAAAGCAATGACAACGTCGGCGACAACGACAACGACAACGACTGCGACGCGAGAAAATTAAAGAGAGTGGAGACAACGTACAACGGACCCGGGGACACTGGGCAACGGTGAAGGTAAACGTAAAGGTGCTGGCGAGGGAAAAGTAAAACAAAACCATATTATTAACGCCTCATTAAACTTTTAACGATTTTAAATTACAGACTGCGAACGGGGCCAGCTAATGAATACAAATTAGCCGCAGAAGAGGTGCGCTATGCGACTCTGCAAAAAAGATACAAACGCATGCAATAGACACAGATACGAGTGGGTGTGTGCCAGTGTGTGTGCCAGTGTGTGTGTGTGTGTTGCTACTTGAGCCCTTCGGCATTATTAAGTGCATGTGGCATGGAATTTCATGTTGCTGTCTGCAAATGACTTTTCAATGTAACAACAACATTTGACACTCGTTATAACTAATTGTCATTAATTGTTCGGCTAAATCCGGCGATTATTAATCACACAATCGACAATTGACAGTTGACAGTCGCACCGACTCGTTGTTTAATTGTAAACACTTGTAACATGCAAATGAGCCATTATTTGTGTGTGTGTGTGTGTGTGTGTGTATGTGACACACACACAAACACGATCTGCACGACCGGCAGGTCAGGGCCCCGGTTTTTGTGATATATCACGACACAAGCGAATGCTCCAAAAAATTGCGAGTCCCAGCTAATACATATTCAAAATGTTCGATGATTATTTTGTCGTCTGTTTGTCTTGTTACATAAATTAGTTTTTAGCCAAAAACAAGTATTAATAGGCCTGGCTAAAATTTGGCATATTTATATATATGTATATTCTCGCATATTCTTGTTTATTTTGTTTTGTCATTAATGTCGCGTTCGTATGGCAAATTAAATGTATAATTAAAAAATTAACTGCTTCCGTTGATGTTTATTGTGTGGTAACATGACCTCTTTTTTTTCTTTTTTTTTTGTTTTTTGTTCTTTCATTAAAAATTAACAAGAATTTGCGTGTGAGAAAAGACAAAACCGAATTCATCATAAATTGTTGGTCACAGTCGTAAATTTTATTTAAAATTTCTATGATATATTTCACAATTGTATAAGCAAGCTGATTCCGAAATTAAGCCACAACTGTTCATCTTAAATATATTTATATTATATATATTTATGATTTTTGAAGACATAAAATGCGCTTAGCTCATAAATCAAACATTCTGCGGTTGGGTGATTTTTTTTTGTTTTTCTTTCTAAATGAAAATAATCGAATTGAAATATATAATTTGAATAATTATGCGAACAACCCACAAATAGTAATAGTAATAAAATCAAAACATAAACTTTTAAGAACTGCGCTGTTTTTGGCTGCCATTCGGCATAATTTTTTATAAAATAATTAAAAGAATTTGTTCCTTGCACGCTCTGTGGATTTTTTGGGTATCTTTTCAGTTGATTCTGATTCGATTGTTGTTGCTGTTGTTGTTTGTGTTTTGCTGTTGTTGTTTGCTGCCTTTCGCCTCGATTTAATATCAAAGCAAGCCGACAGCAGCACAAAAGATACACTGCCACGCCCCCCCACTCGCTCTCTTTGCTGCACATCCTACGCGGTCTTCCACTTTGTTAGTTTTGGCATTTTGGCAAGCAACCAGAAAACACAACAACAACAGAAATACAAAAAAAAAATATAAAATAAAGAAAAATCAACAACAACAACAACAACAACTACTGCAATAACAACCCAAGTTATACGTAACGTAAACTTTTGTGCCGGCTTCTGGCAGAATTTCTTTTCTTTTTTTATTTTTTTTTATATTTTTTTTTATAGAATTTTAAGGTCTTCTGTTTGGTTGCAAGTAAAAAAAAATTTGAAATGCACAAAAGCAAAAGCAGAGCAAAGCAGAGCGGCAGAGGGGGGCGGGGGATGATGGAGAAGACAAAACAGGAGGTTACAAATTAAAAAATCGAGACAAAACAACAATAGAAATTGTCAAAAAGCGCCAAAATTTATGCAAGAGTCGCGCGATAAGCCATCTGAAAATGGTCTCTGACGCGATCTGAATGGTGAGACCCCACCATGGGCGGGGGAGGGGGTGTATGCGGGGTAGCGCGTGAAACTGGTAAACGGTCAGGCGTTGTGTGGGCGCGTGTGAGAGTTGCCATTAAAGCAACAACAACAACAACAACCACAGCGGGTTACCGTTTTGGCCTGACAAACTGAAGATTCGGAGAACTGGTTGAGTTGCGTTGCGATGAATCGCTTTTGGGTGATTTCAATTTTTGAAAATAGATTTCATTTTTATTGAAATTATGACATTCATCTTAATTTGCGCTAACGCATAACTTATTAATTTTTATCTCTCTGCTCGTTTCCAGGTGTGTATCCGTGTCTATCTGAGGCATTTGCGTAAGTATGTGTGAGCAGGTTTTTTTTTTGGTTTTGGCCAGCATCGCTGGATACGTAAACCGACTACAAGCCACTGGATATCCATATACATATATTTATGTCATTTGCAATACATGAGAGTACTTTTAAGAGTTGATGCCAAAAAGAAAAATCTGCTGACTTGCGACTCATTAAAAACACACACTGCAAAAAAAACAACACACACAAACTAAACTTCAAAAGCACTCAAATTATTTACTACTCATTTGGCTTGCTTTGGGATAGAGTAGTTTCACAAAAATATATATATAAAATTAAATATGCCAATTGCAAATTGGAAACAGTTAATTTTCTGGCTATTTTAGCTGTCATATTCAAACACAGTTATTTGCTGCAAGTTTTGACTTATCTTTATCGAAATCTATTTATCCCACATTCCCCCTCCACCCCTCGCAATTATCTGATTGCGTAAAGGGCATCTGCGTTTCGTTGCGCTTCGTTTGGCAATGCAATTCATCTTGAAAAGTGATTTCCATGACGTTGCCACCATACGTAGAATTCTCTCTCCCCCTCTCCCTCTCCCACCCCCTCTCTTGTAATTTAATTAAAATGCAAGTGTATCATTAAATTTGAAGCAGCGCCAAGGCCTTTGCCTTTGCATCATTTGTATACGAGTCTCCGTCTCGTTTATCCAGTGTGCGTCTATCTCTATGCACATCTATATATATGTATATACATTCATATTCATATCCATGTCCACTTTCGTGTCCATGTGTGCGCCCGATGTTTGTGCTGTCATTAATCTTTCGACAGCACTTCTTTCACCTCCCCCTCCGCACCTTTAGTCTACCCGCTGGCGCTTCTCCTTTGCTGCTCCTTTGAATCAACTCCGACAACTGTGAAAATTGTTTGCTGCGCATTTTCAATGGCAAGGCTTTGTTTTGTTGTTGTTGTTGCTGTTGTTGTCTAATGATCGCGTGCAGTTTTTCACATGTTTTCCATAATGGGGCCAGGCGTCATATATCATAATTGTGCCAAACTATGAACAGATACAAACGAGCACTCGTCTATCCACGACTCGTTTAGCCCCGATACTTGGACTTGAAGCTGAGACTTTAGGCCAGATGCAGATTTAAGCCAGTTGATTAATGTGCTCAATGTGCACAGTTGTCAGCTGTTATAAATGTACTTTGTTTATTTTCTTCTGTTAATCACAGCAACAATTTCTATTATATCATTACTGTATCTTGTCATAAATTGATGATGGGACAAAGACAAAGCCTCCCATTGGCCATATCGCAATTAAATGAACACAATAACTCAACTTGCTTGATATATATACTTGAACTTTAACTCGGTGCATTCCAGTATTTAATTTATGCCACCCACTGTGCGCACAGCTCGGTGACAGCTTTCGAAGTGTGGCAATTGAATTTTAACATATTCATAAGCAAATTACCAGCCCCATAATAATAAAATGGAAAAACTGTAACAGAAGTGTTGAGATTGCACTAATTACATGTCAAGCGACCCACACACACAAACACACACACACACACACACACAGTCAGTTAGACAGTTGTGCGCACAGCCAACACCTTGGCGCATAAATTTACAACAAACGACGCATGTCGCCGCGCACAAACACCCCTTGCCCACCCCTCCCCCTTCAACACGATCTACCCTCGAGCAAGCACGATTCAAAATGTATATATATATATATAGATATAGATATATACATATGTTGCATGTGGCATTTTGTGAGTTTTGTGCGTCGTCGTCGACGTCGTCGCCTGAAAAGTGTCAAATGTGAAATTTATGTCTGCAGACAGGCGGACAGACAATACAGACAGTCGACTACAGATGCAAAAGTCACTTGCGCGCATTCACGGCGCACGCGCAGCGCCCCCTCACCTGTCCCCGTTGTGAATGCAACGCCCTCTCGCTTTTGGACTATGAGAAATTAGCGCACGCTGTCTCACAAAAAAAAAAAAAAACAGATTTAAATAAAAAGGCCAAAAACAAGTTGTTAACTTTATTAGCGTTCACTTTAGTTATGCGCAGACAGAAATGTGATTTGCATGAAACGCGACTCGCAATTAGTTGGCATGCAAATCGCATATAGGCATATAGACCTATAACACTGAGGGGGAGAGACAACGGACAACAGACAGCGAACAACGAACAGCGGACGGCGGACAGCCGACCACAGACTGCAGTCTGAGTGCCCAGTCTTGGGTCATAACTCAAATGCACGCCCCGAAGCCAAACAAAGTGTTTTTAACTGCGAAATGTAACTACAAATTCGTTACAAGCTCGTCTGCTGCGAAATGGTTTCTGTTTAATGCGTGTATTTAAAACAGTTGTGTATATATAACTGCACATATGTATACATATAAAAAGCTGAGCTAGATCTAGATCTAGATCGGTGCTTTAACTCTGTTCCTCTTTTCACTTTTCTGTCCATGTTCCATGTGAGAAGCGAGCAAACTTTCTTCATTTGGTCAATTGGTTATTGCCTCAATTTGTAAAAATAATTGGAAATATTTATAATTCTTAAAGAGAGTTTCTTTTAATTCCCAAACTGTAATTCTTCAAACGGAAATTTAAATTTAAAATTAAAAAACCAAAAATTTTGTTTCTTATCCAAAAAAAGTTTGTCTTAAGCACATTTACATTGGCTTAAGATACAAAAATCTAGCATATATTTAAAGCAGATCATTTTTTGAACTCTAAAACTCTATATTATATATAAAGACATATCCCAGCCTATTGCTAGTTTACCTGACTCTAAATTGAACAGTCTGTGCTCATAACTAATACACTCATTTTTAAAATGTTCGAAAAGTGTATGCAAATGTGTTCATTGAGCGTCACGCAGACTGTTGTGTTATTGTTGGTGTTCGTGTTGTTTATTAAATGTTGCCCGGCTGTTAAACGACAGCCATTGTCACTTTAGCTGCTGTTGGGTAAACGAAATTGTGTTTTTACATATTTTTCGGTTTTATGAACAAACGAATATGATGAAAATTCTTGTCATTCAAATGAGCATACAACAATGCACGCACACGCACTCACCCATGGTAACAACAACAACTGCAACAACAACAACAACAATGAATTCATTGCTGTTCCTGTCAATTTTCATAGCAATTTGAACTATTTGTGTGTGTGTGCTCTATATTTAGCATGTCACAAAATTCTCTTCTATGAGTACTCGCACTCGCACTCGCACTCGCATTCGCATTCGTAATCGCATTCATGTTTGCCTGTCAGAGACAGTTCAAGGCTATTTTGATTGATGGCTTATGGGTTTCTTACGGCTCATTTGTGTGTGAGTCACGCAGACACTTTGATAGTTTGATAGTTTCTCTTCACACCAGGCCGGGCCAGAACGAAGAACCAGGCTGGCTTTCAGTCAGTTAATGCTCTTTTTTCTTTTACTTGTTTTGTTTTTGCTTGAGAGTTGGCTCATTAGTGCAATTGAAGAATTTAAGCGGGAGCATAAAAACCGCTGAAGTCATTTTCTCGTTTCTCATTTCCTGCGCTGATGCGTGGGAAATGCCAAAACCCTGGGCCGCCTGATTACACACGTTGTTTAATACATTTTTAATTGCGGGCCGTTATAAAAAGAGGGCGGGCCAAATTGCACACAAGACCTGCAACTGGGCAGCCCGAACTTTCACTCGGACCTGAAACCGAATTCAAACCGAAACCTGTCCCTGGGGAATACGCGCAATCCAATTGCGGCAATTACATGCGGCAAGCGTCAATAAAAACGAGGCCCCCAACGCATAAATTATGCGCCCAAAATTGGTGGAGTCATTCGGTGTACGAGAAAAAAAAGGCCATAAGAAAAACATAAACAAAATCAAGCGTAAAAACAAAAACTTTATAAGGAAGTTGACTGCGGCACGCTCGAAAATGCGAATGCGAGTGCTTAATTGAAAAAACAACGCAGCAGCAGCAGCAGCCGCTAAGAAAAAAGCGTCTCGACTGCGACCTACATGGCGTATACGTAATTATAAATTTATGTGAACGTCACTCGATATGTGCACAACACAAACAACACGAACAACAACAACAATTGCAAGCTAACAAACTTGGCACGAATGCATAATGCATACGCGCCACAGCCAGCGGCGACACTTGCCACGTTGCCACAGGAGTCGCCGCAACAGCGACAGCAAAACAACGGCAGTTGCGCCTGCGCATCGTTGCCTGGGCGTTTGCCACACGCAAATGCCCCACGGCTGCCTCGAAATCAATAAGCGCGCACACGCTACAAATTTGTGGCAACAACGGCGCGACTGCATGGCCCACGGACATCAAAGATTTGGGCTTCGATTTGCGATTTCGCAATGGTTCGCAATGGTCCGGCCCGGCAACGACCACGGCTCGTATCTAATGAGGCGCAAAAATGGGCGTGACAGCCGCCTGCTTGTGGCAGCACAAATGTCAGCAGCTTTGCTTACAACATTTTGCACTTACATGCACCACTAGCTACTATTTTTTTTGTTGTTTCGAGTGGGTCGCAAACCCGCTTCTACTTGCAACGACGACAACTGATGAAGCCATTAAATTGAAAATTTTATGACGGTATTTACTAATTGGCCAAGTCTATTGAAATTAAAGCTTGTTAGCTTTATAAACAATTTTTTTTTGTTTTTTTTTTATTAATTTTTTAAATAAAATGGAAACTGCATTAAAAATATACCTAAAACTTTCCCTTGATAATAAAACACTTTATTATTGTTAAAGTAGAAATGCTAAAATTGAATTTTTTATTTATATATCTTACAATTACTCTGACTTATTTATTTAAGCCAACTTATTTACTTGAAACTTAAGCCTGCATAAATAATGAATTCAAATTGCTTAGCAGCAAGTTTGCCTCATAGTTTGCGGTTTTAAATTAAATTATCTCTAAGCCAATTCCTATGAATGAATGCCCAGGAATTTTTAAGCACAAATCTCTGTGCTTATATATATATCTAAATATATCTAATTGCTGCCGGGAAGAAGAGAAGAGCTAAAAAAAAACCACAGAGATAAAAAAAATATTATTCATAAGAATATTCCCAACGATGACGTGAACATATTTTGTGGAACAACTGATAAACTCAGAAGGAAGCGCACAGATTATCAGATGCAAAAATAAAATCAAAATAAAATCGCAGCAGCAACAGCAACAACAACAACAACAACAACAACAACAAGCAGCTGTGGGGCTGTGGCAAAGTTTTTGGGAAAACTGGGCACGCATGGGAAATTGTGAAATCATCACGAAAAACGCTGCAAATTCTTACGCCCGACAGCAAATTACGTGAGCCGCATGGCCAAAACAAAGAGCCAACAGCCACAATGAATGAATGAATGAATGAACGAATGAGTGTGGATGTGAGTCAGAGTGAATGAGCAAATCAGCGTCTGATGCAATGAGTAACTACCTGGGCGAAAGACAACAGCAGCAGCAGCAGCAGCAGCAACTAGAGCTGGCAGCACAAAAGCCAAGTGGAAAACCAAACGGAAAATCTGTGTGCATTGTTTGCTTTCGCGCTTTTCACAGCCACCGAGCGTACTTTCTGGCGGCGTCTTTTGTTAGCCGTTTTGTTTGCTTTGGTTTGCTTTGCTCTGCGGCTTTAACGTAAACACACTCAATATTTATCCCTTTGTGTTTTGCCCCCTTTTGGCCCAAACTCAACCACTTCACGTCGGCGGCGGCGTGAATCCTTTGCATTAAGTCTGATTTTTATGGCCAAAACACATTTTACGCTTTGGCTCTGTTCCGCTTCGGCTTTCGTGGGCGTAATTGAAAGCGGCAGGCGAACCCACACAATGGTCCATGGCAAATTTGTAAGCCAACTATTTAGTGGCCGAATCAAAGGCGCCCACCGCACCGATAAATCCCCATCCATCCAGCGGGCACATCCAATGCCGGCCCATGCGGCGTATGCGCAATCGGTGCAAATGTAGCCAGCGGGCTCAGCTCATCGATGGGCCACGTTGCGGGGAGTGTGGGGGCGGGGAGGGGGGGGGCAGCACTTGTGGGCAATCCCGCCGCCTTCAGCCGGCACCGCTCGCCAGCAATCCTGCAATGGCAGTAATAAAAATGTCGAATCGAAGGTTTCTGGGCATTTTGCCGAATACTTTGCAATTGTTAAGCTTCATGCGATTTCAATGGCTTTATCTGTGTACTTGTGTGTGTGTGTGTTTGTGTGTGTGTTTTGTAACTAAAGGCAGTGGCCAGTGTTAGGCAAATATTGAAGCATTGAACACGTTTTAGCCAAATTGCATTTTTATTGCCACAGTGTCTGTGGGTGTTCACTGTACTTTTTTAAGGAACTGAATTCCTTGCCAATAAACAGATATAGATAATATACTAATGGCAGTGTTATCATGTATCATATCATTTATCTTTAACTATTTTATGAGTCTTATATTGAAGATAAGCTACTGGTACAGTCAGAACAAAAGATAAGCTACCTGCAAACATAATAATTTATGTTGCCCAAATAAATCATAATTAATGAAAATGTTTCTACTTAAAAAAAAAACTTATTTAACAAACTTGTATTCGATTTAAAATTTAGAATGGTTTGCTTCTCTACATGAACCGTTAACTATAAAGTTTTTACCTTTCGCTTGTTTTTCTATTTATTTTAAATTTTCCATTCTATTTGAATTTTTATTTCGTACTCGCTACGTGCTTTACCTTCAAATTGTCATTGTGAAAGCTTGCTGAAGGACTTTGAATCCTTTTCGTCTAAATATTTTCGCATTTGTCCCTTCTCGGTTGCATTCAAAGGTTGGCAAATTCATTTGCATTCACATCGCTTCTTTGAGTTTATTGATTGAACTTTGGGGCGACAACAACCAAACCAAACCAAACCCCCGCCCCGCCATTCCAGGGGCAGGCAACAAGTGATGTGCATCGACTGTGATTTTCAGTGACTGGCGAAAATCACAGTTTTGAATCAAAAATATCTTGATTACGAGCACGAAACACAAATTTCATACGTAACCACAATGTTTGACTGCTAAATGTCCATTTAAATTCAAATTAACTAGTTATTTGCATGTCGACTATCTAATCGGTAGTTCAGGCAAAGCTAGCTCATCGCTGCCTTTTAAAACACCCAACTAGCTGACACCTGCTCCACTTCGTAGTTGGGTTTTATTTAATAAACATTTACGAGCCCATGTTGCCATATGGACTCTGCTGAGTGGGTGGGTTCTAGAGTGGGTGGGCAGTGTGGTGCTGTTGCCATTGTTGTCATGCAATGCGCAAACACAAAACTAATTGAATTTTTCGTGCTCTGCCTCTATTTCCCATATCGCCACTATCTCTATCTCTGTTCCGCTGTCTCTCTGTGTGACCAGCTCTTTCGTATTTTCTGCAAAGTCAGCTTTGGTGGGGGGAGGGAGGGGAAGCCACCCATTGTCTGCTCGCTGGTACGTGCCACAATTTTGGCTTGTCACAGCGTTGTTTGAATGTTCAGGGTGTGCCTTGTTGTTGTTGTTGTTGCTGTTTTTGTTTGTGCCCCAAAACATAATCAGCATATAATTAAAAGCTACTAACATGCAACAAATTACACGCAAAGTATCTTGTTGCCACACACCAATACAATACCAAAAAAAAAAACCACCCGTTCAAGGTTTTCTTCTTCTTGTTTTTCTGTTTTTTTTTCATTTCGATTGCTTTTTGCTTCACTGGCATCCTCAGCGCGCACAGAGCGTACCCCAGGCGTGAATCAGACTGACCCAAAAATCTAAAAATCAAAAAAAAAAACACACACATTCAACGCACGCAAAAACAGAAAAAAAAAAAAACAAAAAGCCAAGCAATTTTTGATGTTGTTATTTTATTTAATGCACATTTCATTTATGCTGCGGCAACTGGCATCATTTTAATGGCCCGAATTGTGCGTCTTTACAACGCAATGCAATTATTCTGTCGAGTTATTCACGGAGTTTTCAAGTGCTCCAAAGCTAAACGCATTTTGTATTGTCCGAAAATGTGACCCAATTTCCTTGGGCCGCAGCATTGTATTTAATTTACATTTTTTTTGTTTTTTTTTATACATTTTTGTGTTGCTTTGAAATAGTTTTCGGGCTCAAATTTAAATGCAAGTTTTGCAGTAATTTTAGCTTGTTTTCTTTTTTGTGCTACTTGTTTCTGGTTCGCTTTCGTGTAAGTCTGTAATATGAATCCGATTGCGTTCATTGGCTTAGTTTGGGATGCCATTCAAATAGTCAGCAAGTCGACAATTCAAAAAATATACTCTTGAAATTGTGCTTTGGTTGCGTAATTGTAGCTTTTCAATGCTCTTCAGATAATGCCCTGGCCCAGTTTGTTATCAGCAACCGAAATATAATTAATTAAGACGCTCGTCATTTATATAAGAATTTATGTTAATGCACGACATAAACCAGTGCACTTTATTGAATGTTCAACGAGATGTTGCACAACCAACACGAACAGCAGCAACAAATTGTTGCTATCAGAGCAGCAGCAGCCTTAAGCTATATATGGAAACAATGATTCCTTGGTTACGATTTCTTCAGCTTTACTTTGTATCATTTGATGCCATTTCGCATAGAACTTGTTGCTAATTAAGCAGCTTACTGCCGTAAGCAGGCTGTGCGCACATTAGACTGTCCGGCCGTCCGGTTGTCCGTTCGTTCGTTGACATTTGTGAGAGAGAGGCAGCAGCAAATGCGAGGTAATTATATTGCGCATTCGATGGGATAAACCTGCCCTTTTTTTTGCCCCCTCTGCTGTGTTATTGCATATTTTGCCATTGGCATAATCTCATAAAAATGGTTGTGCCCGACGGCAGCAGCATCAGCAGCAAGCATTTATGCGGGATCTGTGCTGCTGGTTGCTCGGTGTTTGCCAGTTGCAATCGGTGGCCATTGCCGTTGGTTGTTGATGCGTTAATTTGCATGCAACATGCACTATGATTACCCGCAGCAATTTGCAGCAACAACAAAAGCAACAGCAACAGATAGGGAGCAACTGCAGCTGCTGTTGTCGTCACGCGGACAACAGCTGTCGCTGCCTCAATCGCCTATTGGGCGCACAGAATTTGTTGCAGCTTTCTCTCATTTGTTTGATGGGTGCTTTTTTTGGGCGTCAAAAGGGGGAGGGGGAGGGGTCTGGCTATTGGTTTATTTGCTTGTTTTGTATTTTGTGTTTGCTGCTGCTGGTAGAATGTTTGCACATCTGCAATGTTGCCAATGGTCAGTTGGACGGATGGAAATTTTTCGTACCGTTTGCTGCCGTTCGTTTGCTGTGCGCCCAGTTGTATAATTTGCAATTGTTTGTTGTTATTGCTCGTTGTTGTTGTTGCACAACAGCGGCAACATGCAGTTAGAGCTGGTGCTGATTCTGCTGCTGCAGCTGTTGTTGTTGTTATTATTATTGTTGTTGTTGTTGTTGCTGTAGCTGCTTCAGTTTTTAATTATTAAAATGCTGCTGCTGTTTTGTACGTAGTCGGCAATTTCTACAATTGTTTGTTGTTGCTGCTGCCGCTGCTGCTCGACTTGAGTTATTCTTACATTAAAGCAGAAGCAAAAGAAGAGAACGTTGCTGCTGCTGCTGCTGGCTGCTGGCTGGTGTTGTTGACTTATTATGCATATTGTTTATTTTTGATTTGCTGAAACATTTGTTTAACATTTGCCTCGGCCAATGTTTTGCCTGCTTTTCGAGCTGTTTATTTAGTTGTTGTTGCCTTCCACGTTATTATTATTATTATTATTTTTATTGCTGTTGCTGTTGCTTTGTCTTCAACATCAGCTGTGCAGCTGCCTTCGTGTGATTCATGCGCTGCAGATCATGTCTTCAGATATTCTCGTTGGCTTCGCTCTTTTTTTTTATTTATAGATTCGCAAATTCATTTGTTTTGGCATCCGCGCGACTGGCGCGATTTATCCATGTGCCCCGGCTGCACTTGGTGCTGAAATCAACTTGGCAAACGTGTCCAATCCCTTCGAGTGCAGCCAATGAACTGCAACTGGGGCCGCTTAACAGCCGCCGCTGATGCATAACAGTTGCATTTGTGTGTGTGTGTGTGCCACGCAAGCATTCAAAGTCTTTTGTTGCGCTGATTCAATTAGCCGCCTGTCAGTTAGTAATGCGCTTCTTCTTCTTCTTTTTTTGGCGGAAGGCATTCTTTGCTACTCAACTGGAAAACAACAGATATGCAGTCGCACATCATAAAATAGTTTGCCTCTGATCTGTTTTTCTTTTTTTTTCTTTTGCTTTTTTCTCGCCAATTTCTTTGAGAGATCTCGCCTAGATATGTCCAATGCCAATTTGCATATAGATAGCTACTACTTTTGCAGCATCATAAATCTTAATAATTAATATATATAGCGGGCCGCAAACAGCTTATAAACAGCGGCCAGCCCACACAGCGCAAATGTGCCGCAAGTTGCAGCAACAATTTTTTTTCAATTAAATTTTTAATATGCTTTTTGAGGCAGACAACTTATTTATTTTTTTTATATATCTTTTTTTTGTGTGGCAAGACGCGTCTGCCTGGCGCCCCAGCCGAAATGTAAGCCAATCAGTGGCGCGAAAGTGTGGCACGTTGCTGCTGCAAGAGCCATGTCCAAAAAGAGGCATGCTGCAAGTTGGCGCAACCTGGCAGCATGTCGACGACTTATGTTGAACTCTTGGCGGCTTTGCGGCATGGCAGTCGCATAATCGCAGTTGACATTTCCATTGCAAAATTAGCACAAAGTGCATGCGTGCACACACACACACACACACACACACACACACACGCACACAAGTGACAACTTATAGATACAAACATATATATATATATATATATGTATATGAACTTATATTCAAATGGGCGAATGCAAATAAATGGCAAGGAGATTGTCGCTGTTGCAGCCGCCGCAATAAATTTCAGCATGCAACACAGACGTGGCGCCAAAATGTGCCAGCAACGATGTCAGCGGCGTCGCGTGTTGCAAGCTGCATCTGTAACTGACAATCTCTGTGTGTGTTTGGTGTTTGCCACGCGGAATTTGCCACACAAATTGAAAACTTATGCGCGCATTAACAATTTATCAGCTGAATTGCTGGGATTCTCACCCGTGTGGCAGCTGAAATGCAAAATAACTGCAGTAAAATCGAAAAAAAAAACTGTTAAAACATGCAAAAAAATAAATAAATAAATAAATACGCCCGCGCAGCATGCCGAAAGAAAGCAAATAATTTAAAATACAATAAATAAATATGCGTGGAAAGTGCGTTAACGAATACCAATTTCGAATACGAATACAACAACGAGTGTAATTCGATTTCTGTTGAAACTCAAATTAAATATACACTCAGCGAAAAGCGGCAATCGATATTAAAAAATTGTAGAACAAGAGTGTTGTACTTTTTTTTTATAAATTCTTTATTATAAAATACAAACTAAATACTTAAATTATTTATAACGAAAAAATATATAACAAAATAATACAAAATATAAAAAAAATTTTAAAAATGTACAATTGAGTATGGTATAATAATATATTAGTTAGGGATTTTCTTCTTGTTTTGACTAAATTACTAACAAAATTATATAAAAATTTTTAACAAAAAAAAGTTTGTGCACCCAATTAATAAAGCAGAAACTTAACTTTCTATTATCAGGCGCCAACGGCTGATATAAGATTTCGTAGGCATTTCGCGATAACATAACGAAAATAATAATATATTGCAAAAGAAGGCGCTCTGTCTGGTTTTGATAGTAGTTATTATGTTTAACTGGAGTAGAACCGACGAGTTCAACGAACCGATTCTGGTTCTTCTCTAAAGCGGGCAGCAACAGATCTGCCATAGCTGATGACGATCTACGTGCCACAAACAACAACAACAACAGCAACAACAAACGTGTCATAATAATAACAGAAATCAACGAACCATAAAATGTACAACAGTTCAAGCATATCGATAGAATCTGTCCCCCTCCCTCTCCCACCCCTCCCCTCCCTTTATCCATCTCACTCACTCTTGGCCATAGCACGCTGATTTCCTTCGTTCTTTCGTTCTTTCACCCATTTTGTATGGTTAAACTTTATCATTTCTTTTTGCCGCATTTGTTGACTTAATCGTTATCGCACTTGGCCGCTGCACAAATTGTTGCTGTTTGACAAGTAGTCAACAATTTTTGATAACAATTATTAAAACGCCCCTTGACACGCAGGGGGAGTGGAGTGGGGGGCAGGTTGAGTGCCGGCAACCAGCGGATGTCTTTTTTATTTTTTTTTATTTTTTATTTGTGCTTTGCCCTGCACTAAAAGAATAACGAATGTCTAGCGATTGTTGTTGTTGTTGTTGTTGCTGTTGATTATAAATTTTCTTTTTTGTCGAATTTATGGCCCTAGCCAACAGTTGACTTCTTGGCCTGGCCGGCGAATTGACGATACGGCTGCACTCAGAGAATGCAAGTCGCTTGTTGTGCCTGCTGTTGTGTGTGTGTGTGTGTAAATAAATTGATTTTGTATCAGAGTCATAAATTTCACTAGAAAAATATTATTTTATTTGACAAAACATTTATGATATACTTGGTGTGTCTGACCAAAAGGGTTGTTCAATTTTCTGTTGCTTTCCGAGAATTGATTTCTAAGCAACATATTAATGGAATTTAGAATCAAACAAACAAGAGCAAAGGTTTTTGGGCTCTTTGGCAACAGTCAAGAATTAAGTTTTGCACTTGGTAAGCATTTTCTTTAATTAGAATCAGGCAAAGTCAAAGTTCTCTCAACGCACACACAAGTTACACACTCTGCAAATTTTGCCATTTTGGAACTGTCGACTAACAAATTCATGAATTTCAACAGATTTACAGCAAATTCTGCAAATTGAAAACGCATATAGCATATGTGCGGAGTGTGTCGGGTTGGGGTTGGGGATGGGGGTTAAGGACAGCCAAATTATGTCAAGGT
This sequence comes from Drosophila paramelanica, assembly GCA_035043915.1. Lineage (NCBI taxonomy): Eukaryota > Metazoa > Arthropoda > Insecta > Diptera > Drosophilidae > Drosophila > Drosophila paramelanica. Next base: position 113,361 of record JAWNMO010000584.1, read on the forward strand.
ATGTTTAGCCCGCCTCCGAGCCAAGTGTTTTGCGGGCTAAGCGTTTTCTTGGCTCACAGCCAAGTCAGTCTGATAATGCCAGCGAAAATCGGTATGGGTTTTAGCCATGAGCTGCATGTAAACGGGTGTGTGTGTGTGTGTGTGTGTGTGTGTAAGCCAACACAATGGCCATGACTAGGCAGCAGCAGCAGCCCACAACCCTTGCACCAGTTTTCCCTTCCGCAATGCCTGTGGACAATTACAGTAAACAAATTCGCACACGTTGCCTGCCTTTGCGGTGACAGGCTGCAAAACAAGAGACGAAAATAGACAGAAACAGCAGCAACATCAGCAGCAACAACAGCAGCAGCAGCAGCAGCAGAAGCAGTTGCAACAACAGTCAGCAACAGCAGCAGTTATAAGTGAAAGAAAAGTGCATAAAAGCTTTTGAGTTTGTGGGCGTTAGATGCCACGCCCACATGGCCTGCGGTCATGGCCATGCCAAGGCGCACAACTCGTATTTTTGGCAGGCACAGTTTTTGGCCATGCATGAGATTTGCATTTTTTACGCCACGCCTCGGCCCCAACTGCAATTTGGCAGCGTGCCTGCCACAAATACTTTGCCCTAGCATACTTTTCTGGGCCATGTCATGTTGCATGCACCATCAGTGTGTATGTGTGTGTGTGTGTCATGTTACGACAATTCAATTGAATTTCTACTGTAAGCTTTTGAGCCACAAAGCAATGGAGCGAACAGCAGCCAAGTTGAAAGGAAGCATTCCCCAACGTCGCTGCCAGGTCGGGCTTAAGTTACAGCCGAGTCTCAGAGGCGACGGCATCATGACGGCTGCCGTGGCGGAAGGCAGCCGCATTTTTGTGCCCGACTGGCGGCGTCAGTCAGTCTGACTGAGGGATCTGGCCTGTTGCCCATGTGGGATTCCAGCCCGCCCGCCTCACCGCTCCGGACCGGAGTTTGATTTATGACCAGCAATTCACGAATCGCATAAACACGCCATCGCATTGGCCTTAAAACTCTTGCCGACGCATTGGTAAAATGCCAGATGCTGGCTCCTAGACTGAGCTCTGACAACATTTCGCCAAATTGTAGTCACTTACAAAAAACCGCCTAAACCATATCGTTGAATGAAATTCCACTTTAAACTAAAAAATTTAAATTAAAAAATTCAAATTTTGAAAAATCGAAAAAATTCGGAAATTAAAAATTTTGAATGTGAATCGATTATACAATTCGAAAGAGGTTTATCTTTCCGAAATCGGCCGAAATATATTTATTTAAAACTTTTTATGCAAGTTTAAAATTTTTTCAAAATCGAAAATTCTTAAGTTTCAAATTTTGAATAGCGATGGATTCTTTAGACTTATACGATACGAAAGAAGTATTTCTTATTATTTAAACCTTTTCTTCTAAATAAAATTTGGAATATCTCCCGAATATCTTGGCAATTAAAAACTCGCATTCTAAATTTGTGCAATTTTTGACAGATTTGACCAAAATTGCCCAAATTAAACACTGAATAATTGTTAATGGCAATCTATTTTGTAGATTTGTGCGTGACTACAAAGGTATATCTCTCTGAGATCGGACAACATGTTGCCAATTGCCATATGCCTAAATTATTAGCTTTGTTTGACTGTTGCCCAGCCCCCCCTCTCAGCCAACGCCACTCTCTCTTTTGTTGCTTGCTGAATTTGTTGGCCTTGCGCGTCATGATATGTATTTGTTTAATATATAATATATATATATATTTGGTGGCGACACTTGTGTGTGCAACGGCATTTTCGATTTTCCATTTAATTTTGCTTTTGCAGCTTGTTGAATTCGCAATGCATGACATGGAAAATATGTGTCATGGCTTTGCGGCCAGCTACGCGCCGACGGCGACGGCGACAGCGACGGCGACGGCGTCGACAATGCCGTCAAGTCGTCAGCTGTGATGTCGGCCGTGTTTCTCCAGTTTGCCACATGCCTCCAACATGCTGCATGCATGACAGCTCCTTCTACTGCTGCTGTTGCTGATGCTGTTGATGCTGCGTCTGCTCCCTCTCTCTCTCTCTCTCTCTCTCTCATAAGGTGGTCACAGTAGCGCTGCGACTTAAATTTAGCTGCTGATGAATTGCTGCTGCTGCAAACTGTTTACAGTTTTGTCAAACTCATTTCATTTCATTTGCTAATTTTATGGCCACATCAACATCTGGCCAGCTAATCGGGCTCATGAAAATACTATATGCTAATGTGCCGATGTAGGTGCAGCGCAAACACATAAACTTCATGTAAAAGTCATTAATTTAAATTATAAACTATAAAGACAAAATAGGCAGCATCGCCACACACACACACACACACACACGCACACAGATGCCATATAAGTCGATTGCTCAAAGCGGCCGTTTGTTGCTTTTTGGATAGTTATTGATGCCGTCGTTGTTGTTGTTGTTGTTGCTGCTGCTGCTGTTGTCATTTTCATTGCAGTTGTCATAAAATGCGTGTCATCAGCCCACGCCACAGTCACCCACCCACCCACCACTCCCCTCTCTCATTCAAACAAAGCAAGCGTTTCACTCAGTTTGCTGCCTCGACTCAATTGTCACATGTGCTGCTGGATAGATGTCACCCAGCAGCAAAAACTATTAACACATACATAGATATATGTATATATATATATAAAATCGTACATATTTGTGCATATAGATGTAAGCCATCAATTTGTTGCTTTTGTTTTTGTGAGGGAAACTAGCAGCGACAACCTGTCGATAGCCTGCAAACAAACATAAATAAATAATCAAATAAATATGATTTGATTTGGAATATAAATTAGATGCTGAACAAAAACGAACGAGCAATGCGAGCTTAAAGTCTAGAAAGGAATTTTGAATTATGCATTTCCGACATGCTTTTCGGCATGATTATTTAACCAAAAGTTTTTTGCGCAAATCAGTTTTAAAAAAAAAATTTTTTTCGAAAATACATAAGGGGGGAGTACATGATATTTTGACCAAAAAATTCAAAAAAATTTTATTTTCAAAAATGGATATATTTGAAATGTAGAATTAATATACAGAACAAATCATGATGAAAATGCCTTCAAACGTGAAAATCGGTTCATTTTTGCCAAAATTGTGGTAGTTTGAAGTATGGAAACTATGGATCCAAGAGCTTTACATGTCATAATTTTCGTCAATTTTGGCATGATTTTTTACCAAAAATTTGACCCTCTCAAAATCACTTTTAATACTGCTTTTTATGATAATTGTGACAAATACAATCGATTAAAAATATAAATTCGAAATTCGAAATTTTGAAAAAAAAATTTTTTCGAAAATACATGAGGGGGGAGTACATGATATTTTGACCAAAAAATTCAAAAAAATTTTATTTTCAAAAATGGATATATTTGAAATGTAGAATTAATATACAGGACAAATCATGATGAAAATGCCTTCAAACGTGAAAATCGGTTCATTTTTGCCAAAATTGTGGTAGTTTGAAGTATGGAAACTATGGATCCAAGAGCTTTACATGTCATAATTTTCGTCAATTTTGGCATGATTTTTTACCAAAAATTTGACCCTCTCAAAATCACTTTTAATACTGCTTTTTATGATAATTGTGACAAATACAATCGATTAAAAATATAAATTCGAAATTCGAAATTTTGAAAAAAAAATTTTTTCGAAAATACATAAGGGGGGAGTACATGATATTTTGACCAAAAAATTCAAAAAAATTTTATTTTCAAAAATGGATATATTTGAAATGTAGAATTAATATACAGGACAAATCATGATGAAAATGCCTTCAAACGTGAAAATCGGTTGATTTTTGCCAAAATTATGGTAGTTTGAAGTATGGGAACTATGGATCCACAAGAGCTTTACATGTCATAATTTTCGTCAATTTTGGCATGATTTTTGACCAAAAATTTGACCCTCTCAAAATCACTTTTAATACTGCTTTTTATAATAATTGTGACAAATACAATCGATTAAAAATATAAATTCGAAATTCTAAATTTTGAAAAAAATTTTTTTCGAAAATACATAAGGGGGAGTACATGATATTTTGACCAAAAAGTTCAAAAAATTTTATTTTCAAAAATGGATATATTTGAAATGTAGAATTAATATACAGGGGAAATCACGATGAAAATGCCTTCAAACGTGAAAATCGGTTGATTTTTGCCAAAATTATGGTAGTTTGAAGTATGGGAACTATGGATCCAAGAGCTTTACATGTCATAATTTTCGTCAATTTTGGCATGATTTTTGACCAAAAATTTGACCCTCTCAAAATCACTTTTAATACTGCTTTTTATAATAATTGTGACAAATACAATCGATTAAAAATATAAATTCGAAATTTAAATTTTGAAAAAAAATTTTTTCGAAAATACATAAGGGAGTACATGATATTTTGACCAAAAATTCAAAAAAATTTTATTTTCAAAAATGGATATATTTGAAATGTAGAATTAATATACAGGACAAACCATGATGAAAATGCCTTCAAACGTGAAAATCGGTTGATTTTTGCCAAAATTATGGTAGTTTGAAGTATGGGAACTATGGATCCAAGAGCTTTACATGTCATAATTTTCGTCAATTTTGGCATGATTTTTGACCAAAAATTTGACCCTCTCAAAATCACTTTTAATACTGCTTTTTATAATAATTGTGACAAATACAATCGATTAAAAATATAAATTCGAAATTCTAAATTTTGAAAAAAAAATTTTTTTCGAAAATACATAAGGGGGGAGTACATGATATTTTGACCAAAAAGTTCAAAAAAAATTTTATTTTCAAAAATGGATATATTTGAAATGTAGAATTAATATACAGGGGAAATCACGATGAAAATGCCTTCAAACGTGAAAATCGGTTGATTTTTGCCAAAATTATGGTAGTTTGAAGTATGGGAACTATGGATCCAAGAGCTTTACATGTCATAATTTTCGTCAATTTTGGCATGATTTTTGACACAAAAATTTGACCCTCTCAAAATCACTTTTAATACTGCTTTTTATAATAATTGTGACAAATACAATCGATTAAAAATATAAATTCGAAATTCTAAATTTTGAAAAAAAATTTTTTTCGAAAATACATAAGGGGGGAGTACATGATATTTTGACCAAAAAGTTAAAAAAAATTGTATTTTCAAAAATAGATATATTAGCTCAGGTAACGAACCGTAAACTGTCTTCTTTATTTATAGCAATTTTTATGCCAAACATTTAATAAAACCAATTTTTAATAAGTGTCATTTTCTGCCCAAAACAAGACTCTTCGTTTGATAGCGGAAAAGCGTTCGGCAAATTTGCAATTATGAGCAATTTAGAAGTTATTAAAACACGCCCGTCATTGATCAAATAATAATAATAATAATAAAAGTAGTTTAAGCGAAACGAAGCAGCGGATAAATGCGCTTTATTTGTATTGTTTTGTAAATGTGAAACCCACGCGCGGTTTCGTTGTCGTGTTGGGTGGCGCCACCAGCAACCAACCAACCACATTGGACCACAGAGAGCGACTTTGAGCCATAAACAATTAAGCGGGCCACACCCACACACAAAATCAACAAGAAGAAGAAGAAGACAAGCGAGCAAACAATAAACGATAAACGATATTTCGAAGATGATTGGAAAACACAGCATGACGGAAGAGCAAGGGGTTTAATAGAGTAGCTTGTTGAAGCTTGTTGTTGGGCGTAGTTTATAAAACGTGTTTTGTTTCAAAAATACTAATTTTGCATTTCATAATTACTATTTTCATTTGCAGGCGCCACATGTGGCGGCAGCTGCTGCAGCAATGCCACCGAACTGGAACTGCGCCACAAGGCAGCCGGAAAGTTTGAGCAACTGCTGCACCATCACACGAGCAGCCTGCGCGGCATCCTGGAGACCACGGCCAGCCAATTTCAGAGTGAGTGCATATGAATCTATGAATCGCATTTCAAATGAGTGCAGCCAAAAAGCCAAAAAAAAAAAACAAAGCTGGCGACTGCCAAATGGCAAATGCTTTTATGCAAATCAGTCAGCCAGTTGGGTTAGACACCAGAGTCTGAGCCAGACTCGAAAAAGTTTCGTGGCGAAATAAAACAAAAAAAATATATATATATTTATACAAAAGACATATATTTTTCGTGGCAATAAATTATTTATAATATGCAAATATAAGCGTGGGTCGCAAAATTATGATGATAACTTTTGGCTTGCCAAGTGAATTTAACAAAAATTAAACTTGAAACGCGAAATTGATTTGTAATTTGCATTTGTATGCAGATCAAAGCGACTCACGGCAATGAAACACACATATATATTTATATATATATATATATCTGTATATATATATGGCTGTTTGTATTTATAACCAAGTCTTTCTCTGGGCATATCCGCTGCGAGCTGCTTGAAATGCAACAAAGTGTCTGCATCTAATTAAAAAGGCATTAAATATGGTTGTTGTTGTTGTTGTTATTCGTGTTGTTGTTGTTGTTGCTGTTGCTCATCGCCTTTTGGACAATTTGCAAACTTTGTTTGGGTCACGTTTTAGGACAACAGCAGCAGCAGCAGGAGAACTTTTCAATGCCTGCAAATTGTTGTCGTACATGTTGTAAATCTCGCTTTAAGGCGTGCCCCCAACTCGGGCTGCTGTTCTCGATATATATATATATACATATATATATGTATATATATATTTATTTGTTGTTGTTGTTGGCTCAGCCGACTGCAGTTCTTGGAACTGGGCGCGCATTTAAAATTTAAAAATTCTGTCGTGGCTGCACCCGATTTTGTTTGTTTGTTTTTCAATTTATTTATTTTTTATTCGCGTACAATTTATATATAAGTATATATATCTATTGTTTGCACTTCATGACTTTACCACGTCATTAAACTAATACATTTTATTGAATCATTTGCTTTGTTGTATATACAATTTATTTATATTTATTCAAATATTCATCGCAAATTCGACGTGTAATTAAAAAATAGATATATAATTTTAAATTATTATACACTATCAAATTGATCTAAATTCGTTCTCTGAATTGTTTTAAACAATGTTATTTAAACTCGATCTTTGCTCATTCAAGAACTTTCGATTGTTGTTGTTGTTGCTGTTTTTATGGCTAGGGCACGATGTATTTAATATTCCGATTGCATTTGCGCCTTTGCATGATGTCACATTAGAGCATGACAACAAATCATTGAAGTAACCCACGTTAAATTCAAATGGGAAATGTACAAATAATAAATTAATATGCAATCGGCAAATTCATTTAGCTTAATAAACGTGCGCTGGCATTGCATGAAATTATATATTTAAAATTGCAATTGGCATTGTTGATGGGCAGTATAGAAAAATTAACGGCCGACATTTAACATAAAACAACAAAATAATTACACACTTTTTGCTGATGTTGTTTATTTATTTAACGGCAATGGCGCATATTTAATTAATTAATGCTTGTATACATTTATTGATGTTACACATAATTTTTGCATATCAAAAAGTTTGCTGTGCAGAAATTCAAGTTGTTTGGCTTTTAAGCCTTTTGGTGTTGGCCAACTTTGGCTGTTTGGCCAAGTCGTAAATGGGGGCTGCTTTTATGTCTTCACACGCAGCACATAAAAATTGATTTACCTCGTGACTGCGTTGTACGACCGTGCGTATGCGTAATATTTGCCAGCTACAATAAAATTTTATGCATTTTTGTTTTCTTTTCTTTTCTTTTCTTTTCTTTTACTTTTATGTATAATATTATAATTTTGTGAGTGTGTGTTTTGTTTGTTCCTCTTTTGTTTGGTTATTGTCGTCTTGCAGCGTTTACGCATTAAATATATTTTATTGCATTAAATATATGTATGCATCATTCTGTTTAGTGGCACAACTTAAGCGGCAACAGCAACAACAACAACAACATCAGCCGCATCGAGTGCCACGCATATGCAGCTTTTCCTGCTGCCCCTTCTCTGCGCTGCTCCTGCGCCGCTTCACCGGCAGCTTCTTTCCGTTTCCTGGCTGTTTGTTTTGTTGCGTTGCTTTGTTGTTTTGCTGCTTGCATGTGTGTGCTGGTTTACATTGTGTTGCTGTTGTTGTTATTGTTATTACTGCTTCTTCTTCTTCTCGTTCTGCGCTTGGCGAATGCATGTTCCGTATTATTTTTAAGCAAGTATTTGCGTGTGTAAACACGTTTCGCAGCTTACGAATTATATCCCCCGCCTCCCCTTTTAACCCTATACAGCCAAAGTTGCCCCCCCCCCCTCCCGCATGTCCCCATTGCACTTACTTTCTTACGACTCACTTCGCTTTTGCTTCAACCTGCCCGCCAAATGGGCGTGTGCCTGCATAAAAGTTCCAAATGCTGACTTACTGATCAGCCCGTTTGCCTGCCTGCCTGCCACACACACAAAAAAAACTTTTTGCCCTTTTGTGCAACAGCAAAAAAAAAGTGTGGCAAAAAATCGTTTTCTTTTTATATCTGCGCATTTTAACAATGCAACAGCAACAACAACAGCAGCAACAACAACAGTTGCCAGTGCGTGCACTTTCATAAGTCGCAACTTTTGTGGCACATTCCACTTGGCTCTTGTTGTTGTTGTTGTTGTTGTTGTCGCCTTTCTTAACTTGCCCAAGTCTGTTTTGGCCGTATCTTACACTTTGGCTTAGTAAAGCTGTTGCCATGGTTGCTGTTGCTGTTGCTGTTGTTTTTGTTGTTTTGTTATTTTCCTCTACGACCAAAGTGGTTTTTGGCCGTCAACGTTTGTTAACTGCTTTTGTTTGCCCTGTCACAAAGCGAAGCTGTTAGATAGTCGCATACTTGGCCAGATTCGCAGCCACAAACGCCAACTGGCTGCAGTTGTTATCATTACTTTTTACTGGCCAGCAGCAACTGCAACTGCAACAATGCGGCGACCAAAAATTGGAATCAAGCAACGGATTATTTTTTTTTTAGCTTAAGGCCATAGGATTACTCGTAATATTTCGTTGTGTTTTTGTTTATTGATGCTGATTAGATCTTGTATATACACATACATAAATTCCCGTTTCAAAACTCGTTTCGCTGCCATAAAAATGGTTTCAATTAACGCGATTCTCACATTGAAATTTTTTAATTTAAATATGCATTAGGTTCAAAATTTCGACCTTGGCACTGCAGCTAAAGTTTCTGAATGAATTTATCAATTGGATAAAATCAAACAATACAAAAAAAAACTGAAATTAAATTAATTTTCGGATTGCCGAATATAAAATACCCTTGCGGATATTTGTCTACAGTGAAACAAGAGATTAATTTCTAACAAATTATTTTTCTTTAAAAGACTTTCGTAATTTATGATTTTTTGTTTATGTATTTAAAACAAAAGGCAACAAAACAAACAAACTATATAAGAAAAACTTACTTTTTTACAGATTTTTTCCTACTCCTTCATTCAATAATGTTCAGATATATCAATATCACCATTCTAATTTGATTTACCATTCTATAGAAGAGTATTTCAACCAAAACCAGCTAAAAATTTATTTTGTTTTGTTTGAAAACCATATTAATGAAGTTGTTGGCGGTTGTCTCTAACAAAATGCGTTTGATACAAAAATATTAAATCATTAAATTAAATGCTAATGCGCAACAGGTTTCATTAACTGCCAGCAGCAACAGCAGCAGCAGCGGCGCCATTTTGTCTGCCCAGACCAGGCTGTTGTCTGTCTGTCTGTCTGTCTGTCTGTCCTGACCGTCCAAATGATATTTATAATAATTATAATTAGTTGCTAACCAATATAGAATGCTGCGAGCGCGCGTTTTTAATTGCCAACACAACAAAAACTGAAAAGCAAAATTTAAAAAAAAAACGCAAAAATAAATTAGAAGGCACGAGAGAGACAGAGAGAGCGAGAGAAGAGGAGGAACAATACCAGTTGGTACCACTTCAGTAGACAATTAATGCGTATGCTCTGAAGCACCTCAATATGACTAAAAACAAAACCAAAACCAAAATCAAAAGTTGACTCACGAACAGAGTCGAGAGGCTGTGCAGAAATTCATCCAATTATTTTGACATTGTGCCGGGGCCAAGAATGTAGGGAGCCAGCGTCGTCGCTGTTGCCCACAGCTGTTGGAGTGGTCGTTGCCGGCATCTGGAGGGGCGTGCCAAGTTGGCACGCCCGCCTGCAGATAGCTAGTTACAATGCAAGCACTTAAGCACTGTGCCGGGCGCACAGTGTGTCCCGCGCTCAGATAGCAGCAATTATCATACACCAGATAGCAGATAGCACGGAACGCACACACACATATATGTATATATATATATATAATTATGTGTGCTCCACCTTAAACTCACCCAATCAGCAAAAGATGCGAGACACTTCAAAGCAACTGGACCAAAAATCCCCTCAGCCCACTGTGCCCAAACTCCAGACGGCAGAGTATAGAAAAATTTGTTCAAGATTTCAAAAAAAAAAACTAAACTAGGAGAAACCCTGCACAGAATAGATAAAAAGAGGGTAGGGAGAACGGATGCACGGCGGGGAGGGGGCAAAGGCTAGAAAAATCAAGAAAAACATGCATATAAAATGCAAATAAAAAAGGCGGCAGATACTAAAATTGTAATATCCGCACAGGAACGCAGGCGAGCGAGCGCACAACAACAACCGGCGAATAAAATATATATAGACAACAACAACAAAACTACAACGAGCAAAGCATAAAAAAACGGCCAGAATAAAAAAGTAAATATATAAAATAAAAAAAAAAAAGAGAAGAAAAAGAAGCGACCTGTGGGCTATCCCTGCATATATTTGCCGCGGCGTGGGAAACAAAAACAACTACGAAATGCGGTCGCATCTGCTGTTTTGGGGCTGGGCCCGAGGCGCGTTGGAACCGGTCGATGCCAGGCTTGGACCTGAATTGCACTATCCTATCCACTGTACGCGATGCTAATCCCGCGCCCTTCGCCCACTAATGAACCACTGAAGCCTAGCGCTGATATTTGTTCTATGAATACCTGAAGAACCCCGAATGGATTTTTTAGTGGCCCCAACCAGGTGGGCTTGCCTTCAACAGGAACACCAACACCAACTCCAACTCTGACTCTGAGTGTGCACTCTGTCTAAAATAGCATTAGCCACACTTTGTTGGCCCAGAGCCGAGCTGAGCGTTGTCTAATTCAATCGCAATGTCCGCTCAGCCCATTTGGCTTCTCGGTGCTTGATGTGTGACGATTGCGACAAAGCCCGTAGACAAAAAAAAAACCTTGGACTAATGAAATTTTCATGTAACATTGACAAAAAAAAAACAAAAATATAAAGTAAAGTAAAAAACCATTTGCCGTTTGCTGAATCTAACAGTTTTGCGGGCCTAATAACTGTCTTGCTCCACATCAAGTGCTTTATTAATTCCCAGAAACCAGAGATAACAGGAAGAAGAAGGTGGGCGGCAGGGAAGGAGTAAGAGTAACACAAATTGCAATTAGTTGTGCACAGCAACAAAGTGAGTGTGTAGTTTCGACTGTGCCCTTAGGTTACATTATGCTCTTGCATATAGTCTGTGTTTCTAGGCCGACATTGATATGAAGCTGCAAATTTAGTTGCCTGAAGTTAACTGTTGCCAGTTTCCAGCTGCCAGTTGCCCGTCTTCGGCTGCCTGCGTGTGGGCTGTGTGAAAACCTCAACTTAATTGCCCACATTAGCTCGACAAAGCAGATGCAATAACATTAAGTATACGCAGACTCCTCCTAACGATATGTGGCCTCAGCCTGGGCCCCAGCAAATGGCAATTTGTGTGACAAACGCTCGCCAACTTTAATGTCAGTTTAGCAACAACTTAAAGTCCAACAAAAATATATAGCATGACAAATGTTTTATTTCATTTTATTTGCATTAAAACTTAACCAAAGACATATTCAATTACAAATTAATGAGCTTAAAATTAATTAGCTTTAAATAAGCTTCGCACACTTTGAGAAAATTTCAGAAAAATGCGTACTTAAAGCAATTACAATTAATGTCAAAAACGTTTTGAATTGATAAAATCTTAAACTAATTTAAATAATATTTTGAAATCCCTAAAATTTGGGTATCATTCCAAAGAATTTCAAGCTTGAATCAAGCGCAAATGGTATCAGAAATAAACTTGAAGAACGAACATCTTAATTAAAAAACATCTAAATCAAAAAATTAAACTAAGAAAAATTCCAGCATGAAACGAGCTTTTATAATTATATATTTATAGAAATTGTTTATCATACTTTTTCGCTAAGTGTAGCTGTACAAATTTGCATCCCTGCAGCTGACAACATGAGCCGGCAATTTTAACCATGTTGGTTTTGCGGTCGACTCTCGAGACTTGCACTTTGACACCAACAATGCTTGGCCTAATAGGGCGACAGCTAGTCAACACTCTCAACTTACATAAATATATATATATATATATATATATATATAATTATATATATGTATGTGCATATAGCCACTTTGCTCGAAAACCCTCTCTCAACTGCGATTACAATTACTCGATTATTCGTGGACAATTTACAATTATTGTGCGAATATCTGCGGCCATCAGCGCGTTTTGAGCTATTGTGTTAATTATTAAGCACAACATCCGCCATAGTTCATGACTTCATTTTCATCGGCTCAATGAGATTAGCGGCAGGATGTGTGTATTCGAAATAGAGATGAAGTGCCTATGGCAACTTTCTGGCTCTATAGTGTAGTAGACGCTCCTAAATTGCAGGCACTGTTCATAATTAATTGATATTGTTATGCGACAATTGCTTTGTGTCTCTCTCTCGCTCTGTGTGTATTTTCCCTCTCGCTTTCCATTGATATATATCCTGCGTAATTAGCAGCGGCAATTGAGAAATGATTAGCTGACCAAATGCAGTTGTTGTTGACATTGTTGTTGCTGTTGTTGCTGAACGCTTTTTTATTTGAGGCGAAACCAACAAATCCGAGGAAACCTAATTAAAAGGGGTAAACTCTGACGCATCAAAGGCCATTAGCCGATAAAGAGGCAGGCAGACGGAAGGACAGACGAACGGACGGACAGACGGACAGAGCAACAGTCAGACAAGCCAAGCCCAAAAAGAACCCAAGGCTGAGAACGGAAATGCTTTGCACAGCAACAACAACAACAACAACAACAACAGCAACAACTTTAGCGATGAGTACAAAAAACACTTTGCCCGGCCGAAATGTGTTATTTATTTTTTTCATTTTGTGGACTTTTGTTGTTGTTGTGGTTGTTGCTTTTTGCCAATTAACAAAAAGATTGACACTTTTATTTAAAAACCAACTCGCTGACCATAGAAAACAACAGATTGCAATTTAGAATTTGCCACGCTCTGTCAGTTCCAGTTTCAAAATTGACAGACAGACAGACTGACACTCGCTGCCTTCTTTATAAGTCTGTTATAAATACACATAAATATATATATATACATATAAAGGTATAATATATATGCATGCAGATTTTTCAAATTGACAAACGGTCGCCGCATTTGTAATCGCTGTATTAGCCGCGATAATAACGAGCTGCGAACTGAGCGCTGCTGCAAACGTGGCTGGCTGGCTGTCAGGTGTATCGATTGCCAATCAATAACATAACACCAAAATCCAGTCAGACAGATTTCGCTGACACTTTGACAGATTATTTTATGCAGGCATTTTGAGTCGCTTCGAACGCTTTGATTAGCATACTCTCTGTTTGTATTGGGGGCTTTTGAAAGCGTGGCAAAAGATTTGATTGCCGATTGGGCATAGATTGATTGATCGGAAAATGGCATAAGACTTGCGCTAAATTAATCGAAACAATTGCTAATTACATAGCTTATTCGCTGTTGAGAGCTCAGTTTGAAAAGCTTAAGAGTACTTTTTATAAAGATACTTGAGATTTTATGGAATGTTGGGTCAAACTAGTTTAAATTTAACAGATCTTGCTCTTAACATATTAAGTATCGATTATGTACCCTGCTAGTTCTTACTCACTTATGTAAACTATGCTTTTATCGATATTCTTTAAACGAACCAGTTCAACTTCGAATTCTCAACAACTATGACGCTAAGTTTTATTCGTCTGCAATTTAATTAAAAACGTAAAAACTTGTACACCGTCCAGACCTGATACCTCATGTAATCAGGTAAAATGTATATATTTTCATCAATTGTAAATCTAGATATACCAAATTTTGCAGTTAGAATGTTGATGATCTCTCCAAATTAATTGCTTTCGACAGTTCATATCAGACACCATTTTTACCGCTGAAATGAACAAATTTTGCAGATTATGTGATTTTACCACAAATAACAAAAATCGATGTCTTTGCAAAATAACAATAATTATGGTAACGAGTATTGCTCATTAGGTTTAAAGAATGAGTACTTTAGGCCATTTTAATATATTTCCAATCAAATATAGCTGTAGGCTGTCTTATTTGCATTTGAAACCAAATCCAAAGAAAGACTTATCTTTAGCGCTGTCTTAACTTTATTTTGGACAACCAGTCATTGATTTCCATGAATATTTAATAAACGAAATCTTTTGGCCAAGTTCAACATAAATTAGATTTAATTAACTAAAAGCACTGGGCAGAATAAACTTTTGCCTTAACAACAGCCAAACGGTAACAAATCCCAAGCAGGCCATTAAGCCACAGCAAATCCAGCAGCAGCAGCAGCGTAAGCGAAAGAAAATAGACACAGACAGAGAGTGAAAGAGAGAGAGAGATAGAGAGAGAATAAAGGAGCTTCAATAACAGAGTGATTAAATTTTACTATGATGTCGAACAAACAATAATAAGAACACTTTGGGGCTATTCTCTTGTGTGCTCCTGCAGGTCACGTCCTGGAGCTGGCTGAACAATCGGAAAACAAGACATTGAATGTCTTCTCGCAGGTCTACAGGCGAATGGTGCCGCTGTCGCGGATGCTGATACATCAGCTGTACACGGAAATCATCAAGTATGTACAAGGAAGCCAACAAACTTAACATTTTACTCACTTCTGGTTTGTCTTGTTCTTAGCCATTTGAAGTACACGTCCAACTACAGCAGCAACAATGGCCAGGGCAACAGCATTTTGAACAGCCAGAGCAGTCTTGAGGATGCGCTGCATCAGTTCTTCGAGAACCTGTTTCCCGTTGCCTACCATCAGGCAGTGCACCTGACCAAGGACAACTACGGGGAACTGCACGACGACTACACCAATTGCCTAAAGCACAACTATGTCGACCTTCAGCCGTTCGGCCAGATACCCAAAGAGATCCAGGCCAATCTGCTGCAGAGCGTTCACATGTCCAACATCTTTATGAACGCCCTGCTGCAGAGCGCCGAGGTGCTCAGCGAAACGGATGCCCTCTACGGCAAACAGCTGACGGATACGTGCAAACTCCATCTGCTCAAGATGCACTACTGCCCCAACTGCAACGGGCATCCGGAGCAGAACAGACCGAAGGTCTGCTACAGCTACTGCATGAATGTGATGCGGTGAGTAATAAGACCCCAAGATTACCCAACTAGGCGTTCGCTTATGTTTGCTTTTGTCCGTATTCAGCGGCTGCTCGGCTCAGTATGCCGGACTCTTGGACAATCCTTGGTCCAGTGTTGTGGAGGCCCTGGACAATCTGGTGGCTACGCACATACGTTCTGATAGTGGCATTATGAGCACCATTAAACAGCTGGACACAAAGCTATCCGAGGCCATAATGAGAGCCATGGAAAATGGCCCAGAATTGGAAAAGAAGGTGAGCAGATTGTTAACTTTGTAATTATTATATCTCATAAATATTTGGAGCTTTTATTGGGCTGACAATATTTTAAATTAAAAGGGTTGCTGAATACAATGAAGGATTACAACAAGCCTTCAAACAGATGCTAAATTTGATTTAATGTTTTTCCCTGAACTCAAATCTATATGGCGTGTTTAGTAAAAATGATTTCGAACAAAAAACGCACTCCTCTTTGGAATGACAAGCTCGTGGTCCGTTGTACGGGGACATTAAGGCTTTAATTGCGCCTTAATTTATGAACATTTTAAATTAATTTTATGGGCAGCCTTCGAGCGGATGCCATCTTGCAACCAGTTTGGATGTTGTGCTCTTTACATATAGCGAATTGCGGCATTTCGACTCGCGGCAATGTTGCCCCGCAATGGATTTAAAATGTTCAATTAGACGACATTTATGCAGTCGGTCGCAAGAGTCGCTGCAAGTTGCAGTCCACATGCAACGCGACGAGCTTTTTAATCAGCGGCACGAGTTTGGGGTACCCGAGCACACGTGCATGAGTGCCGGCGATTAGCGTGGGGCACAGGAAGTGCAGCTTAACATGCACAGACTCAACACAGTCAGCCTCTCTAACCACCACCCCACCCCTCTCTATTTGTGCAGGTGAAGAAGACATGCGGCACGCCCAATCTGATACCCGCGCTGACCGCCGCCGAGGAGATGCCGGTGCAGCAGCACGCCAGCGTCAAGTGGTCAACGCCACCAGATGCGGGCATCGTTCACTTCCTCTCCACCATCGAGAAATCAAAGGAGTTCTTCGCCAACATTGTGTACAAGTAAGTCAAAACGGCAAATTTTGAGTTGTTGCCACAAACAAAAAGATCTGTATGTATATTTAAGTAAATGCGTAGTTAACTTGACCTATACTTGACTTGCGGCTGGTTGGCGACGGTTACCTATTTGCCCCTGGGAATCTTGTAGTTAAAATCACGCAGCACCCCAATAACATCCTTAAGCAGGCACACATAGAGCGGCGTAAAAATAGCAATAAAGAAGATCAAATTGGCCCATATGCAGTTATGCACGATAGGCCGGCACGCAGTCTGGAAACGAGATAGGAACTACATATTAAATACCTTCAGGTGATCAATGGATCAATACTTACGCCACGTGCAACTGCCGTTGGACGCACCAGGCAAAAGTTGCGCGCTGTTGTGTGCACAAACAATACAAGCTCCTTGAACATGTTCAGGCTTTAGCTCTGTTCATAGAATTCGATAAATTTTTAAGTTTTTTTTTTGATGTAAAGTAAATTTGATGGTTGTTTAATGGTTGAGATGCCAAATGGGACTGACTGAGCCGGGCTGAAACAGTGCTCGATTTTAAATAGAAACAAGCTAACAGAGATTTCAATGCTTGCCCAGCTTCTGTGATGACGACTACACACAACGCGACGATCATCTCTGCTGGACCGGAGATCGCGTTGGGGACTATTCGCAGCTGCTGATGACGCCCGGCACGGATACGCAACGCTACAATCCGGAGGTGCCATGGGAGAATCAATCGCAGCACACCAAGCTCACCGAGCTGGTCGACAAGCTAATGAAAATTCGCAAAAGCATTGGCGTATCGGTGAGTACAGAGAAGATTTGGCCATAAATGGAATGATATATATAATAATTCTCAATTCCTGTTGCAGGCGCCCGTTTCGAACAATCACGACATACAGAGTGACATGGGTCGCGAGGGCTCCGGCGGCGGCGGCGGCGGTGCTGGTCACATCAGCGACGACGATGAGGAGTACGGCGTCCACAACTCCGGCGATGGCTCTGGCGATGGTGAGTTATCTCGATACACGGTCTTCAGCGGGCTTGCTTAATCAATATCGATTATTTGTGTGCTTAGGTCCCACAGCGGACTTCAATGATCCAGCTGGCACGACGCCCATCACTAACGACATCGAATCGCGCGAGGGTTCGAAGGGCGCGTCCGCAGCTCTGACGGCCACTGCGACGAGCCTGCTCCTCACACTAGTCACACTCTACATTAGTTGTAGTTAAACAGCAGCGAGACCCAAATCCCAAAAAATATTAAGTAACATATATACATACATACAGACGCACGTATATACAGTTATAAAATATGGAAGAAAAGGAAGGAAAGAATGCAAGCAAGAGAACGCAAATTAAGCGCGCACAAAGTTCGACGCAATGAAAATTTAATGATTATTATTATTTGTATAATTTGTAAGTTGTTACAATTAATTTATTAGCCACTAAGCGCAACCACTTTGCAATCAACAAGCGCGTTTGAAATGCAACAACAATCTGCAGAGAAAAAAAAAACGCAATAATTAAAAACCCAAATGGAGTTGCGATACGTCTCTCTATTTGGCGTTGCCACCTTTCTTCTAGCTTTCCCACGCCTAAGCTCGTTGCACCTCAACGCTGAATCCAATTAGACTTTTGTGCCATATAAATGTGTTGCGAGGTTTGCATAAAGAATAACAACAACAACAACAAAACAGAAACAAAATAAATAGGCTCAAACATTGAAAACAGAAATCTGTCAACTTTTGACCTTTAGCGAGTGCAGTTTGTTCAGATACATATTCTTAAACTCATAAATAAATATATATATAAATATATTTATATATATACATTCAATTATAGCGTACAGTACATAAAATATAAAGCTCAATGTTCAAAGCAAATTGTTCCTTTTTGGTGTAATTAAATCAAGCGAAATACGAAAACAAAAGATAATACAAATAGTTGATGTTATGGCTCATTCAAGAGAGCGCGAGAGTTCTTCTTAAAGCGATCGCACGCAAAAAGTAATACGTAAAAACAAGAATTTACAAATTTAAATCTGTTATAAAAAAAAAATATTTAAAAAAAAGAAATAATAATAATAAACATTTTATTGTTGTCAACATTTTTGAGAGCTCAAAGAAACGTAAAAAGTAAAATGCATATAAATGGAATTTAGTTGAGTAAACGCACTTTTTTGGGAAAAACTAGAAGACTTACAGCTTTATACGCATGAAACGATGAAAATCTATTAACGATATACACCTATGTATGTCCCTAGATATACATATATATATAAATATATATATCTAATATGTAGCATTATTTAAATAATTATATGAAATATAACAACAGCAACAATTATTAAACAAACAATTCGAGGTAATGTCATAAAATGCACACAAAAATTAAAAAACCAACAAATATGAAACTAAATTAATATAAATGATGGGAGAACATCAGCACTGGAAATGCATAAAAAAATACTGGACATTTTGTAAAATTAGGCTGGTCAAAAGATGAGAACTGAGCTTGCAATTGAGAATCAGCTTTTGACCAAGCCAAACAAACGCCTCTTGAAAACGTTTAGAACAAATGCCGTAGATGTTTACCATTAGAAAACCAAACTAACTAAATTCATAACTTGATACTTTTTTGTGTTGCATAATGCATTAAAAGCACCGCCAGCGACACTCTAAAAATATATATATATATAGAAATATACATAAATAAACATAAATATTACAAATGCAGGCATTGGCAAATGTGCTAGCACTAAGTTAAAAATACATAAAACAAATTAAAAAAAAAACAAACAAGCAAAAATTAATACATATATTCAAACATATATGTAGTATAACTTAGCGCGTAAAGTGTAATAATTTAGCGTGTAAAGTGTAAAAAGCAAAAGTTTTTTGAGAAAATGAAATTTAGTTAGTAGCCAATTAACAAAGGATAATAACACAACAAATTGATCTACTTACTATATAAATATAAATACATACTACTGATTGATAGCAACTAACGACCGCAGGCGAAACTATAAGCAGCAACAACAACAACTCTTACAACAGCGGTCACATGAATATGTGTATGTTAAACTATGTATAATTATTTTTTTTTTATTATTTAACTATTGCATGTGATTAATAATATTTAAGTTAAACGTAAACAAAACATATTATACTGTAACTTATGTATACCGCAACAACAAAAAGAACGCAATGTGCGAAATGAAAAACAAAAAAACGCAAATCATCTTTGTAAATCTATTCAAAGATAACCAATGCAAATGTGCACAAAAAAAATTAAATGTACCACTTTTTAGACGCCTAAAACCCAATAAATAATTATGTAACAAAACAATGCAAGTCCAAATATTTATTAACTACATAAAAAAAATTCTTTTAATAACTGAGCAGTTGCAAATTTAAATTGATTACTTTTGTAATATTTATTCAAAGTCAATAAATGCGTATTTGAAATTTAAACAAAACGCGCCAAAATCGGACAGTTTGCAGCGTTGCCACTTGTGAGCGCTGCCTAATCAGTGCAAATTCGTTTATCGCTATCGATATTTCGAGTAAACCATGCCAACTATGTGGCAACCTTCCAGATGGTCACACAAAACAATTGAAAACTATCGAAAATATCGTAAAAAAGGCGCGAATTTAGCATAACGCGGACATAGACAGCTGGCGGGAAGAAGCGTTTTGTTGTATGTTGATCGCATTTTGTAGCAAACAACCAAAGAGTAAAGATTTCGCGTTATTTCAGTACTCTAAATAATAAAAATGGCACGTCGTGACTACGCACAGGATAGAGGTAAGTGGCAAACAACAAAGGGCAACTAGAACTATGATTTAAAAAAATCTACGTAGAATCGATCAAAACATTTTTGGCCGAGTTCTGCAAATGTGACGATGATGGCAAAAAGGAGTTTGTGTACGGCTCACAGCTCGTAAAGCTGGCGCATCGCGAACAAGTGCTGATAACCATTGATTTGGACGATCTGGCGGAGTTCAATGAGAGTCTCGCCGAGGCGGTGATC
This sequence comes from Drosophila paramelanica, assembly GCA_035043915.1. Taxonomy (NCBI): domain Eukaryota; kingdom Metazoa; phylum Arthropoda; class Insecta; order Diptera; family Drosophilidae; genus Drosophila; species Drosophila paramelanica. The sequence continues at coordinate 133,942 of JAWNMO010000584.1, forward strand.
GAGAACTGCCGACGCTATGCGGCGATCTTCAGCGATGTGATTGCCGAGCTGCTGCCCAGCTACAAGCAGCAGGAGGTGCACGCCAAGGATGCGCTGGACGTGTACATCGAGCACCGACTCATGATGGATGCACGCACACGCAATCCTATGGAGCAGCGTGATGAACGCAACGCATTTCCGACGGAGCTGATGAAGCGATTGTGAGTGGACCACCATCGATTGTTAAAAGGAACCGAAATTAACATTTTTATTCGCAGCGAGGTGGGCTTCAAGCCGCTGTCCACGGAGAAGGCGCACTCCATACGCGAGGTGAAGGCTCAGCAAATTGGAAAACTTGTCACCGTGCGCGGCATTGTCACCCGTTGTACCGAGGTCAAGCCGATGATGGTGGTGGCCACCTACACATGCGATCGCTGCGGCTCTGAGACATATCAGCCGGTCAATTCGCTGTCCTTCATACCCGTGCAGGATTGTCCCTCCGATGATTGTCGCGTGAACAAGGCCGGTGGTCGTCTCTACTTGCAGACGCGCGGCTCCAAGTTTGTCAAGTTCCAGGAGCTGAAAATGCAGGAGCATAGCGACCAGGTGCCTGTCGGCCACATACCACGCAGCATGACGGTGCTGTGTCGCGGCGAGGTAACGCGCATGGCTCAACCCGGTGATCATGTGCTGGTCTCTGGCATCTTCCTGCCCATGGTGCGCACTGGCTTTGCTCAAATCATTCAGGGTCTGCTCTCGGAGACATTCCTGCAGGCACACGTAAGCTATATAGCAAACTCACAGTTGATCTGGTTTCTAACGATTCTTCTACTGTGCAGCGCATCATTTGCATTAATAAGAATGACGATATTTCGGACAAAGACTCTGAGTTGACGCCTGCAGAGCTGGAGGAGTTGGCACAGGACGATTTCTACGAGCGACTGGCCACTAGCTTGGCGCCCGAAATCTATGGCCATTTGGATGTAAAGAAGGCGCTCTTGCTGCTGCTTGTGGGCGGCGTGGACAAACGCCCAGACGGGATGAAGATACGCGGCAGCATAAACATCTGCCTGATGGGCGATCCTGGTGTGGCCAAGTCCCAGCTGCTGGGCTACATAAGTCGCCTGGCCATACGCTCGCAGTATACAACAGGTCGCGGTTCCTCTGGTGTGGGTCTGACCGCGGCTGTCATGAAGGATCCCCTCACCGGCGAGATGACGCTCGAGGGCGGCGCTTTGGTGCTGGCCGATCAGGGCGTCTGTTGCATAGATGAGTTTGACAAAATGGCAGATGCGGATCGCACGGCCATACACGAGGTCATGGAGCAGCAGACCATTTCCATAGCAAAGGCGGGCATTATGACCACACTGAATGCGCGAGTTTCCATTTTGGCTGCCGCCAATCCGGCCTTTGGTCGCTACAATCCACGCCGCACTGTGGAGCAGAATATTCAGCTGCCCGCCGCGCTGCTGTCGCGTTTCGACTTGCTTTGGCTCATCCAAGACAAGCCCGATCGGGACAACGATCTGCGGCTGGCCAAGCACATAACGTACGTGCACAGCCACAGCAAGCAGCCGCCGTCTAGGGTCAAGTCGCTGGACATGAATCTCATGCGCCGCTATATCAATCTCTGCAAGCGCAAGAATCCCACCATACCAGATGAGCTGACCGACTACATTGTGGGCGCCTACGTGGAGCTGCGGCGCGAGGCACGCAATCAAAAGGACATGACCTTTACATCCGCCCGTAATCTGCTGGGCATTCTTCGCCTCTCGACCGCACTGGCTCGTTTGCGTCTCTCCGATCGCGTTGAGAAGGACGATGTGGCCGAGGCGCTGCGTCTGCTCGAGATGTCCAAGGATTCACTCAACCAGATAAGCGAACACCAAAAGGGACAGTAAGTATTAAAAACTTTTTTGGCTCGATGTGGTTTTAATGCTCTTCAACAATTGCAGCGTGCCAAACACTTCGGATCGCATCTTTGCCATTGTACGCGAGCTGGCCGGTTCGGGCAAGGCTGTCAAGATCGCGGACATCATGGATCGCTGTACGACAAAGGGCTTCAAACCCGACCAGGTGGACAAATGCATCGAGGACTACGAGGAGCTGAACGTGTGGCAGGTCAACATGGGTCGCACCAAGATAACATTCATGTAGAGCCCACGTAAGAGCTCAGTTTTTTTTTAACCTATTTTTATATCTATTTCTAAATAGTCTTTAAGCAAACATCGCCAAGACATTTCATTCGACTATTTTCATTCAACATTGTCCATTATATTTTATAAATAAAACTGTGTATTTGTGCAGGTTTTCTAGTTTCATGCTGAAATTGACTTTATTTTGAAGACATAAAAACAACAATGTGCACACAGATAAAGGACATGTATATAGTAACAATTATTATTATTGAATTATGTGAAATATTCTCGCTTTTCACTAGCACAAAAAAAAATACTCGCACACTCTTAGATGTTGCCATTAAATTCGTAGATAATTCCTTTAAGGAGCTCACAAGACAATTTCTCTAAATCGAATTTCTTGACCAGTTGCAATTCAACATACATTGATAAGGTTATATATATGTATATATGTATGTATGTGTGTATAATATATGTATGCATGTCAGTAAACAACGGTTTTGCTAATATGCTCTAAGTGGTTATAATTCCTGCAGCAGATCCTTGCCACAGGCACGTCTAGATGCCCTTGTTGAAGCTCAACGCGGCCCGCAATTTGTTGCGGATACGCGGCGAATTCCAGCGATTGCAGCCCGCCGAACTGAGGCCCACAACGGAGCGCAGCTCGTTGGGCGAGATGCCCTCGTCCACGTCATCGGCCTCCGTCTTGATCTCCATCTTCTGGACAATGAGCCGCACCAGCTGATGCTGCTGCTCCAGCATGCGACTAATGTCCCTCAGCTTGCGTCGCTGTCGCTCCAGTTCGGCATTGATCAGATCGTCGTTGTTGTCGAACCCAATGACATCCATGGCGGCTGTAAAAAGGAGCGCAGTGTGAGCATTGGTTGGACCCAATCAATTGGGGATACCTACAGTCTTCGGTGAACGGATTCGAAAACCATTTGCGTAGTATAAAGTCGAGGAAGCCGATCTTGCACTTCGTATCGTTGGGATACTCGATGAGCTCCATCTTGTCCACCCGCTGCAGCCAGACGTGGGGCAGCTTGCGCTCCAGCTCTGTGTGCAACACCACCTGCATGGCCAGACGCTTCAGCTGCGCATTGCGACGCACCGACTCGATGTCGCCGACGGCCAAACCGATGAGCAGATTCATCAGAAGAATGGGCATCAGAATCATAAACACGCCTGCAGGATATTCATTGAGATTAGCAATTAATTCTTAGGGTACACTCTAATTCGACTTACTCAGTATCAAGAACGAAGTCATCGGCACCTTCAACTGGTCGCGATAATAGGTGTTCACATAGGTGCCCACAAAATCCAATTCGCCTAGCATCATGGAGAAGGTGCGCAGCAGGGACATGGGTATGTTCGAGAACGACAGGTGATTCGGCTGGGGGTCAATTATCTGGAGTACAGAAGAGAGTTTAGTTAAAAATCAAAAATAATCCAATAGCATTTCAAAATAATTCGAACAAATTTCAATTTCATTTTTCAATGCATTTAATAAAAAATATGGAGATTTTCAATTTAAAAATAAATATATCTTGGCCGTTTTTGGTCCGATTTCGGAAAGATATACCTCTTTCGAATCGTATAAGTCTATAGAATCGATCGCCGTTCAAAAGTTTGAGTTTTCCAATTTTCGCGATATTGGCAAAAATTGTGATGTTACCCCTTGTGTTTTTTGTCAAAAATGGTCAAAATTTAAAATCCGAATTTTTGATTGGCAATCGATAATACTGATCCGTACGAGTCTAAAAAGGTATATCTTTCGAAGATATGAGTTTTTTTGCCCGATATATGCGGATTTTAGCTTCTCTAAACGCCTCAAAATGACCATATCTCGGCCGTTTTTGGTCCGATTTCAGCGAGATATACCTCTTTCGACTCTTAAAAATCTATAGAATCAAACGCAATTAAAAATTTGAAATTTTAAAATTTTCGCGATTTTGACCAAAATTGTGATGTTACCCCTTGTGTTTTTTGTCAAAAATGGTCAAAATTTAACATCCGAATTTTTGATTGGCAATCGATAATACTGATCCGTACGAGTCTAAAAAGGTATATCATTCGAAGATATGACCATATTTGCCCGAGATATGCGTGTTTTAATGCCCGTAAATGGCTATATCTCGACCATATGCAGTCCGATCGCCATCCAAAAAATAAAACTTTAAAATTTTCGCGATTTTGGCAAAATTTGTGATTTTAGTTAAAAATGGTCAAAATTTAAAATGCGAATTTTTGATTGTCAATCGATAGTCCTGATTTGTAGGGGTATTAAAAAGTATATATATCATTTTAAGATATGTTTTTTTTGCCTGAGATTTGATTGCTATAAATGTGTTCTTTTTTTGTATAAGCCATTGTGTTAAACGAACTCTAATAAAAACATTATATTCATTCCGATGCCACAATATTGAGCAACGACTGCATATTGCCAGAGGACGCACTGTTAAAGTTTACATCAACTTTATTTGGCATTGCATAATTTTGGGCTGACACGAGAAATCATTCAAGGCGAAATGTAAGAAACCACAGCGAAGACAAAATTTGTTGGTAAGTGTGCATGTATTAAATAATATTTAAAACAATTTGTAAATATTTTTAATATTATATTCCAGGTTCCAGAGATAAAATAAGTTATTTTTAAAATCCCCCTAGCATATTTTATTAAAGTAATATGTTAAATTAACATATGATATTTAATTTGTAATGTTTGTAAATAATAAAATATAAATAATTATAATTTACTTCACTACTATGTAAAAAAAAGACATCAAAAATGAATGCAACGAACAACCATTATGATAAAATAAAAAGGAATTGAATAAAACCATTTAAAAGTGCACTAATTGTGTTCATTTTATTCTTGGGTAATTTTTTGGGATGCCGGATTTTCTCAAAATTTCAGCTTAAATACCAGGAAAACAGAATCGACAACAGGTTGACAAAAAAAATACATAAAGTGCAAAAATATATTGCATACTTCTAAGGTACCGATTTTGGGCCGTCGATGCTCAACATTTCCATAAAATTTTAGCTGAAGCACTAGGCGAACATAGTCGTCAGGAGGTCGACAAAAAAATTACGAAAAGTGAAAAATTTTATTGCATACTTCTAAGGTACCGATTTTGGGCCGTCGATGCTCAACATTTCCATAAAATTTTAGCTGAAGCACTAGGCGAACATAGTCGTCAGGAGGTTGACAAAAAAATTACGAAAAGTGATAAATTTTATTGCATACTTCGAAGGTAACGATTTTGGGCCGCCGATGCACAAGATTTTCATGAAATTTTAGCTGATGCACTAGGCGAACATAGTCGTCAGGAGGTTGACAAAAAAATTACGAAAAGTGAAAAATTTTATTGCATACTTGCAAGGTAACAATTTCGGACCGACGAAACAGCACTACAGTATGTTAATAAGAAAGAGAGGAAAATGGGTGTGGCAGCTGAAAAAAGGCATACAAGGGCGGGGCAGCTGAAAAAAAGGCATACATATTTCTTGACCATATTTTTGCGCATTTCGCAAGAATTTGGCGTTTTAGGTTCACAAGGACTGCACCCTTGGTATGATTACCAAGGATATGGATGTCATCTAGGAACCAACGGATTTAATGTGTTTCGTCCGGAGGCGTTTGAGGTTCATCAGGACTGTACCCATGGTATGATTACCAAGGATATGGATGTCATCTAGGAACCAACGGATTGGAAGTGTTTCGTCCGGAGGCGTTTTAGGTTCATCACGACTGTACCCATGGTATGATTACCAAGGATATGAATGTCATCTAGGAACCAACGGATTGGAAGTGTTTCGTCCGGAGGCTTAGCAGATTTGGATGAATAACCAAAATCCGCGGTAATATGGCCATTTACGTGACGATTTAAACGATTCTTGGACAATTAATAGTCATAAAGTGAACTTTATAAACAATAACATCCTTAAACAAATATATTCTTTTTTTTAAATTTTAACAGATCGGATACATGAAGTCCAATCGATAGTAAGGATGCGTCCTAGTGTAAAAATATATATCATTTGAAGACTTTACCTCATTCGCATAAGGTTTGATTTTTAAAAATGTATTATTTTGTTGTTTTTTACCTATTACCAATTTTTTTTGGAAGTTTGGTAAAAATTTAATAAATACTTTGTGTGATTCACAAATTTCTTTATTTTATTCTACTTTTTCATTTATGTATAGTTGTTTGGGTTCATTGGATCATATAATTTAATTCATTCTAATGTTTAGTCGAATAGATAAATACAACACAGATTTTAAAGTCTTCACTCACCTTTGAGAGCAGAATGTAGAATGCGAGGCCAAACGCAATGATCAATATGGAGAAGACCATTAGCACTTTGATGAGGGTTTGTAGAATCTCCAAGAACATGACCACATAGATGCCAACCTGGTCGAAGCGCTGCAGGAAGAGCAGCAGGCGGAACCAGGACAAGAATACTGCGATCGATGCAGCTGAATAGTGTATGGTATTGATTTCGCCATCCGGCTTAAAGGCGGGCGCTATCATAATCAAAGCGGACGTGTAGAGCACCCACGAGATGAGGTTGACTGTCTCCACCAAATAGTGCAGACGCTGCTGATAGATCTGAATCAGCTCGCGCATCGAATTGAGCAGTATGTAGACCACAATGACCACGGCACAGAAGAGTATAGCCGTGGTGCGATTGATGCTCTCCACGCACGAGTCCAGACGTATTTGAGCAGCCACCGCCGGATTATGCGACAGATTCATGGTGAGTGCCTCCCAGCTATAAATAAACAGATCTCTGATATAGATTTAGTTGTATTATTTATGGAGTTGCGCACTCACCCCAAGTTGCAGTATTGACTCATTGTTTTATTGCCGCTGGAGCGCAGCTCAATGTTGTTCATCATTAGCGAGGAGTAAATCGTGACAAAGACCAGGAAAATCGAGTAGATCAACAGATTAGCCAGATGAAAGTATTTGCCATACGAGTTCCACTTCATTTGCAAGTACTTCTGGCTGAGCGGATGGGCCAACAGCTCCACGCGTCCATGCGTGACCATTGTCTAGGCGAATAGTAAGCCATATTAGTGAACAGTCGTTAAAGATCTATTGAATTTGAATTAGAGATGGACGTGAAACGAGCACGCACGACTTAGCACGAAGTATCCGTCAAAAAGACAAAACAAGTGCCTGTTCGTGTCTGTGTTAAAAAAAAACAACACTACTTTAAACATAAAATTCGTGAAAAAAATAAAATAAAAATAAAATAATTTAGTGTAAAAGTTTTAGAAAAGTTTCTTAACATAAAAATTACAAATTTTTTAGATATAAAATTGAAAGTTATTTGTTCAAAAAAATTATATAAATGCTTTTTAATTTTTACTTAAGCGCCATAAACAAAATTAAATGAAAAATCGTGTGTGTCATTTTCTTAATAGTTTTTTTTTAACGTGCGTGCGTTACTTGCAATTGTAATTGGTAAGAAATCCAACACGCGCCCATCTCTAGTTCGAGTACAACACACAGTACAGTTATATTAAACAGCCTAAAATACAGACACACACATACAAAAGATACATAATTACGAATAGCAAGTGCATGGACTTGGGACGATTTTACAATTGCCTTTTAAATGGTATATATATAAATGTATATAGAAATATTTCATAGCGGAAATGGTAACTGTTTTAATTTGTTCACAGAGTATTCAACTAATGATTTAGACTCACATTCACCACAGCCAATGGCGCCGGACGCCATTTTGGATCATTGAGTTCTTTACGCTTCTTCTCGATTTGCTCGGGCGTTTTTTGGAATGGCCAAAATGAATATTTGATCTAAATATTTTGAGTTGATAATACAAAATATGAATGCATTTCGGGTGCATCGGTTGGTTGCATGTGCGTGCATGATTAATGAACCGGATGAAGCGGACCCTAATGAAATATCATATATAAACAATGGACCTAACTGTTCAAATGCTCAAATGTAAATATCATCTAGTCTCTCACTGGCAACAGAAGCAGAGGAAGAACAAAACACTCAATTAGCATGCATTTGCATCGGCTGCTGCTTACATTCAGGGCCGGCAATGGAATGGGATTGGATGTCATGATCGGATCTCCGGTTTTCTCATCGATCTTGGCAAACATATAGGGGCATTGCAAGAATGCGAATGAATACTTAATCTAAATAAAAATAAACAAGTTTCGATTAGCAGCAAATTTCCAGCAGCGGGCCTATTAGCACTTCATGATGAGTTGAATGATAGTGAGAACCTTGATAAGTCCGGTTCAACGAGCAACTTACGTAAAAGCTCTTCGAGTCCTTCTTACAATTGGCCTTGGTGATGCACTTGTCCTGCACCGCCTCAAACACCTTCGGCATCGACGCAATCAGCGCCAAGGTGACGCACGGATGCTTATCGGAGCGCAGAGCCATCACTTCGTTGGCCCGCTCCTCGTGCGTGACCATCGCCAGCGCTGCCTCCGGATACTTGTAGTAGATGGCATAGTCAATGGCGCTCATGTCCAGCACGTTGTAGACCAGCTTGCAGCCCATCGACATTAGCACCGAAATTGCATGCGGCTTATTCTCCATGGTGGCCAAATGCAGAGCAGTGTTCTTAAAAAAAAAAAAAAATATTATTCTTTAATGTATACAAAGTTTTTTAAATAAAATTTTGTTAAATGTTTTTTTCACATTTTTTATGTTTATTAATTTCTAGTTTTGTCTTAAATTTTCCAAATCATAATTTTAATGAACTCAAATGTGTAAACACGAAAAATAAATTCTCAAGTGAGCTTCAACAATAATTTTGTAATATTGAGAAACAATCGTTAGACTCACCCCATCCTTGTCGACCTGGTCCAGCAGATGCGAATGCACCGAGTGCAGCAGCTCTATGGTTTCGGTGTAGCCGGACATGGCCGCCAGCTGAAGCGGATTGCGACCGGAGTGGTCACGGTGCAGCAGAGCACCGCGATTCAACAGCAGCTGCACCACCCGTGTGTGTCCCTGCTGAGAGGCGATGTGCAGCGGTGTCATCCCAGCGCCATCGCTCTCGTTGATGATAAACGAACCCTTCTCCGAGTCGAGCAGCTGCCGCACCGTGTTGTATCTGCCGTAGCGGGCGGCAAAGTGCAGCGGACTCTCGTTGTTGTTGTTCTTCAGATTGATGCAGGCGCCGAGCCGTATGAGATTCTCCAGCGAACGTATGTGCCCGTCCCGGCTGGCGTAGTGCAGCGGCGAGCAGCCCATGTTGTCCTTCTCGTTCAGCAGCAGCTGCAGCTGCGCCTGCGTCTGGCAATTGGCCACCTGCTCGGCAAAGTCCGTCAGCCGACCACCGTTCATGATGACAAAGTGCAGCACATTGCGAGCGGCGGCATCCTTCACATCAATGCTGGCGCCCAGACGGATCAGCAGATGCACTAACGGAACAGCAGAGACAATTTGTCAATTTGAATTTATATTTAGATTTTATCCGGCTGCAATTCGCCCCACCTGTTTTCCAGCCACTACGCGAAGCAGCCAACAGCAGCGGCGATCGATGCTCCTTGTCCAGCGCATTGATCTCGGCGCCCTCGTTGACCAAGTACGAGACTATATCCGGATGATCGAACATGGATGCGCAGTGCAACGGGGTCATCTTCTGTACGTCCGTGCAACTGAGACAAATACGTTTCTCCAGCGGTTGCATCTCAAACATCAACTTGACTATTTCAATGGCGCCCTGATATATACAATTATATATATAATAAAAATATAAAACTTATTATAAACTCCTTTTGTGCCATAATGATGTAAACCAGGTTCCTTATATATATATATGATAAGACTTCTGTGTTAATACTATAAATAATATACCTTCGAAATGTTTGTAACGTAAATTCTATGTCTGCCTCACCTGTGATCTATTGTTTTTTCCCCTGAATGTATAACTAGAGTAAGTTGCACCTGATGGCATCAAAAAACCAGTTCAAAATAAAATATACAAATTTTTAAGAAAAAAAAATATTAAATTCCTTTTACCTACTGTTCAGATTAATATAAGAAACCTCATCCTATTTTAATACAGATTATAATTAATATTATGATTCTCTTTTTGCATTAATTTAAACTTAAATTTAAAAAAATAAAATTAAAATATATTCGAATCACCTGCATTGAAAACAGAGTTTTTTTTTTAACTTTTCTAAAAAAAAATTCATAACGTCATTAATTGGACCATGAAACCCTTTTCCAAAGCCTTTCAGATAATAGCTGTTCCTCATTCGCCAGCAAGAAAGTCAGATACGCTTAGACTACGAAGAGGCAAACTGTGAAACACTTAGAAAATCTTCGCAAAATCTCCTCGTATATCTTAGCTCTATATAATTATAGCCAAGGTCTTCATTTGATTTCTTTTGTATATTATCAAAATCAACCAAATAAAAGAAACAGAAAATATAAAGTTATAAATTGAATATACCCCAATTTAAATCACACATAGATATCCGAAAATCTGTATCAGTTTTCAATACTTTGGCATTTCCTGCATAATATCTACAAAAGTTTTGAATATTTATTGCACACCCGCAGAACTTATTTGAAGGCACCACCCACCGCCTCACCACGCCGCGCTGTCACGTGTCTTTGTTTTTGGTATTTGCCAACGCATTGCCGCTCCGCTCGTGGGTCACAATGTCACGTTCGTCTTAGCGCAATTTGCATAAGAATTTATCAAATTAAGGGCCAAAAATATTTACAGTCAAGGAAGGAAGAAAGCAGACGCGTGTGTTGGCCAGAACTGGGTACTTGCATTTGCCATTTGGCTGTGCTATCAATTGGCGGCCATACACATACACACACACACACACACACAGAGACTTGCAGAGCTTTGCGTAACTAACGCTGACACTTGGAAATATGAGTGCTGTCAAGAGTACTGTCTGGCCAGTGGCGAGGCCATGGCAACATCCTGGTAAGTAACCGACCAACCACCCCATCGCTCACCTGGGCACACGCCAAATGGACTGGCGTCGAGAGATCATGTTGCTGTGTTGATATTTTAGCGCCAGATTTGAGACACAGCTCAACAGCTTTTATGTCGCCACCGTGCACCGCCGAATGCAGCGGCACATTGCCCTCGGAATCGTAGAAGGATATCATTTCCTCGCGAGTGCAGCCGCGCTGTTCGCCCCACTGAAATGGTTAAAGGAGTGTAAAATACACCCACACATATTTAAAGCATGCTATGAATCAGGTGAAAAAAAAAAAATTGGATGCACTACAAAAAAAAATTAAAATCTAAAACAGTTTTTTAAAGTTATCATAAAAATAAATGAATAAAATTATTATGATGGATTAATTTAATTCATAAACTAACTACTGAATGCTAATTCAGAAGTATTTTGGTATATATAAATATACTTGAATTTTCGTAACAAAACATTGCTTACAACATTTTAATTATTGTTTTATTTATTTTCAGATAATAATCTATTTAAAACTGGATGCCGTTTGAAGATATATAAATATATAAATTAGTTTATGAAAAATATAGATCAAATATGTAAAACAAGAAAAATTTAATTTTATTATTAAGATTACATTAAATAAAGAATATTTTAATATTTTTGCAATAACTAAAAGTGGAATTTATAGGAAGGGTTTTATTATTTACTTTCATTTCGTAATATTTATTTTTCGTAAGCATTGCTGGAAAATTCTATAATTAAAAAAACAGCTCGAAATGTGTCTCATTCAACGAGCATTATAAATTTCCATTATGTTTTTCCGTCTAGAAAATTCTATAATTTAAAAAAAACATTTTCAGAGAGCTCTTATTCGACGCACGCTTCAAAAGAGTCATTGACCGACACTTAAACCAGTGAAGAACATTTGATATTTTTCGAAGTTTTGGGTCTGCAGCGAGCTTGGTTCATTATTAAAGCCGATTGACAGCGAGTCGCAGCTCAGGTCGAAAAAAAGCTAAAGGAGAACAATGACAGTCCCATAAAATGTTCGAATTTGATACTTTTATAATTGACTTCTCGGTAAAGCAGTGCACGCGGCAGCGTGTACGCAATCTTAAAGTAGGGAAAATAATAATAAAAAAAAAGGAAAATAAAAATAAAAAAAAAAAAACTTAATGCAAAAGGTCAATAGAGAGGCGAATGCGGGTAGCATTACTGCAACACGAATCAAATAAAGTGGATAAGCGCTCGGGGACACTGATGGGGCAGCACTTAAGGCTTTGACATCAGCTCGAAAATGGAGAAAGTTGCGAACAGAGTGCGGGTGTATGAGTGTATGAGTGTGTGTGTGTGTGTGTGTGTGTGAGTGCGTGTGACGTCTGTTGGTTGTGCAGTGTGCAAGTTGGGTATACTTGCCTGAAAGAAGACCTCCATTGTCTTGGAGCTGGCGTTTTTAGCCGCTTCATGTATGGGATAATAACCATTGTTGCAGGGTCTACGGGGGCATGCATCGAACTCAGTTATCTGTAAGATACCACCATATATGATGTAACATTATTTCGTTATAGAAACTACAAATACATATGCAACAGTTACACACACGAACACACATGGCGGATACTTGATGATACTTAGATTTATGAAGCATACTTTTGTGCGCAGGCAAATTGAATAATGTACAAACCTTTCACTTTATGATAAATTACCACTGAATATTGAACAGGATGTCTGCGTGTGTGTAAGTGTGTGTGTTAATGTGAATGCGAGTGTTTATCTTGAGCATTGATTAATTATTCAACTAAAGTATTTTGTACTGATGCAAATAATATAAATAATAAAAAAGACAATTATATATACAAAATGTTCTAAGGACTCACACCACCTACCAGGATACGGGCGCACTCCTCGTGATCGTAGATGGCGGCCAAATGCAGAGCGGTGCGTCCATGCTCGCCACCCTGCTGTATATTGATAACATTCCGATATTGACCCATCACACGCAACGACTTGACCTTGTTCAGCTCCGTGGCCAAATGCACCGGCGCCTGTTTCTTCTCGTTCAACACACCCGTGTCCACTGGACTGTAAATATATGAGAGCAAAATAAATCAAATTCAGCTAATGCCCGGGACTTGCCTGTCGCTTACATGGAGAGCAAATAGTCCAACGCATCGTAGGCATCGCACTCGACGGCAATATGGAGTGGGGTGTTGCCCGCATTGTCCTTGGCATTGAAGTCTGTGGACAGAAGGAATAAGAAGATTAACGAGCAGCTGCATCAGCTTGCAGCAAAGTTACCTCCGCTCTGATCGCGTATGTAGCGCAATATGTTTACACGATTCCTGGCAGCCGCCTGATGCGCTGCTGTCCGTCCCTTGCCATCCTGCAGCGTGATGCGCGTGTTATCCGCCATGAACAGACGCTTAAAATCATCCAAGTTGCCCGACTCGGCGGCCTGCAAAAAGCAAAATGCTGGTAGCTGTTTACTTTGGCAACTACAGACACTAAGAGGTTGCACTGAGAGAAAAAACGCTGCCATAAAATGTGTCACCTTTTGTTCTTTACACGTTCAAAATATTTCGTGCTTGAATAATTATTAATTCAGTTGAAATTATTACAGTTTAGATATTTGACTAGAACATGTTAATTTCTATAATTTTTTTTAATTTTTTACTTTATAATGTGTAAGATTTCATGGTGTAAGCACAAAATCTTCCTAATTCAAATTATTTTTAAATTAAGTACACAAATTCCAGAATCTTGCCCACACAAAAAACTAGAATTAGGTAAAAAAAAAATGTATTTTAAATGAATATGCGTAAACCATTCTAAAATTGCGCTACTTCACATTTAAAAATTTTGGGCATGTACAAATTATTTTAAAAATTTGTACTAAATTTACGAAATTTTCAACTTGTCTACATTTTAACTTCATTTAAAATTTACTTGATTAAAGTACACAAAATCAAATTTTACTTTTCGCTAAAGTGCTCATCAAATTGTGCATTATAATTTATAAAGATAAATAGCACAAGTTTTTGGCAACTTTTCGAAGGCACACGCTGCCTTTGGCTGGAATGATTTAAGGCCACTCGAGCTTAATAAAAATTCCGCTTAAATTGGACCTGGCAGGCAATATTCATTTGCCAGCTGTGACCCGTCTGGCAACCGACAATGTCAATAGATTTTTAATCAGAGTCGCAGATAGAACTATTGTTCTCTGACTTGTTTCTTCTTTTTTTCATAGCACGCCCCCTTCAAGCTGCCATTGTCTTGTCCAGGGACATTATTTATGGGGGAAATGCTGTTGATATATTTCTCTTGTGCCTTTTTTTGCAGTGAACAAATGCAAATGCAGTTAATGCAGCTTTCAGTTCAGATAGCGTTTAGTTTCCCCGGCAAGCTCAATTCAATTACAAACAAAGTGTTCAACTTGATTAGCTCGTTCCGAGCCAGCTTAGCGCCTGCAGCGCCTTAGAGTGCTGCTCCTAATCCACGGCTACTTAAAAAAGGAAACTTCCCGGGGCACTTGACAGCTCTGGTTACCTGCATAAATTCATCAACTTGTATTTTCGGCGCCGACGACATCCGCAGCAAGCGCGCCCATTTGTTGGACAGATTCAGTTGGGGCATGGTCGAGAGCTCTGTGCCGCCTGCACAGCCGCTAATCAAATAACGCAATGGACTGACGACCACCTCCCGTTTGGGGGTCTCCTTGTCGCCCGTCATTGTTCGCGTTGGCATTTATTGGATTTGTTTTCAATTAAATGCTTAGAACTCATAATTGTTCTCGGAAATTTGCGTGTTCATTAATTTGCGTTCTTCTCGGGAATTTCACTTATTTTGTGATCTTTTGATATTTTTTTATTTTCGGGAATTTTATTTTTTTTTATTGGTTTCATTCACTTTGAGATCTTTAAGTTTTGAACAATTGCTTGACACAAGGCAAAATGTTTTCGAGTTATTTCAAATATTTTTGCTAAAATTTTTATTAAAATTGCGCACACATTTATTTAAGTTAAACATTCATAATTTATATTTTGAATAATTTATGTTAAATATTGTTAAGTTTAGTACTTAATATTTGTTCTAAGAAAAAAAAATCCATGTGTATATATTCAACAAATTTAATATAAATATTGAAACTCTTTTTAATCACATCTAAAAACGTTCCAGCTAATATATTGTATTTGATTTATACTATAATTTATTTAATGTGTTTTTTTTTTAATTGTTTCTTTGCATTTTGTTGTTTTTATTGATTTTATACTGTATCAATCACTTTAAAAAAATCACAAACTAAATTTTTTCTATTTTTGAAGAGTGTTATTTTTTTCCTTAAATTTTCAGTGGAATTTAAAGCGCTTTAGCGCTTTTGAGTTGGCTTCGCGCTTTTTCGCGCAGAACGAGTCCTGCCAGACTGAAATCTCGGCGCAAGCAGCCTTCGCTTTTATAGCCCGGCTTGGCGCGCGTTGCCAGCGGCAAAGATTTACACACAGCGTGCGACGCGTGGTGAGTTTCATTCAATTTGCCACACAATTTCCATTTTCATTTTCATTTTGCTTCCATTTCTTGCTGCTGCTTCTGCTTTCATGAGTACAATGCTTCGAATGAGTCGAATCGGGTATGCTGGCTTGTAACAGGCAAAAAAAAAGCCATTTTGCGATTTCTTATGAGCAGAAGCTTTGAAAAATTGTTTGGTCGTAAAATTGGTTTTGATTAATCAAACCCTTTAAGATGTAGACATTATCTTTAACTTATAGATTTGAAAATAATTTCAATAAATTTTTGGCTCGTAAAATTGGTTTTAACTAATTAATTTGCCAAAGAGGTAGACCTTATCTTTATCTAATGGATTTGAAAATAATTATGAAAATATATATATTATATATTCATGATTGAGTAAAGGCGACTCTCTGTCTGTAAGACGCTTTTAAAAACATGGTCGTGATAGCCCACATCAGAAAGGGAGCTAAGATTTTTTATTTAAAAAAAGTTGATTTTTCTGAATATTCAAAACATATTTTGGCCGTGATTGGTTCTCGAGATTATGGATACATGTTGTCGACTACAACCGATTTATTTGTTCTAAATATAATTCAGTAGCTGACATCGAATGTGACAACAGGGTATCTCCTAGCTGGTCAATCGCGACTATCTTGACTTGATGTTGTGTTTACTGCGCATTGTCAGGGAGACTTGTTGCTTGCTGTGTTTCCCAAACGGCATTTTGTTATGTGGGCTCCTTTAAATCTCGGTTATCTTTGAACTCTATTGTTGTTGTCTGTTTTTTTTGTGTGATGGAGGAAATGCGTTCGACTTGTCAGCTAATGAACTCTGCGCAGAGATGCGATCGGGCGCGGAAATCGCTAGAAAAACGGGCTAGCTACTATTTATATTTGGCTAGACAATCAATAAGCACTTTTTTGAACGGCCGCCGAGGGAAATGTTTTTATCACTTTAGCGAATTGCCAGCGACACGATTAGCCGCCACTCACCCGCAGTATCCTGAAGGGGCTGTCACGCAACAGGCAAACCTGCTCCACCTGCGGCTCGGCCGGCAAAATGGCCTCCAATGGTGTATCCGCATCGTCCCCAACCACATCCACACGCTTGGGACCGCCGCTGCGCTCGATTATCATCGAGAATATCCAGTACTATAAATTAAACACAATTCTACAACGTGGCCAAAAAAAAAAACAAGAAAGAAGAGAGAGACTCACCTTGCTGGTGTTGCGATTGCTGCCGCTATTCGAGACCGTCTTGGGCAGTATTTTGGGCTGGGCCTCCATCAGATCGGGCGGCGAGAGAGCCGCGCACTGTGCATTATAAACACCATTCCAGAACTTGGGCATATCGGTTGCGGCGCTCGGCTGTTGGGAATGCGGTTGTGTTGTGCCAGCTGTTGTGATGGTAAAGGGTCGCGACAAATCGCGACTGAGCACAAATGGCGTCTGTTAATTTTGGATATTTCACAATAATCCCTGCCACAATTATCAGCCACAATCAATTGACTAATTAGTTATTGATTGGCGTAAACGTTTACTAAACTGCCGAATCGTCTGTCGCCTATTTAGATAACCCATCCGTCAGACGATACCCATTTGCTGTTGTTGTTGCTGCTGTTGTTGCTATTGTTGTTGTTGTTGTACACATCCACAGATAAAGGCGCAAACAACATTGTGTGGGGGTGTCAACTGTACCGAAACGCTCGTTGTCTGTGGAACTTGTCGGGTCTCTGAAATATAGCTGCCAATTTCTCTGAATGTCTATTCGAATATTCGTTTGACTGTTTGTTTTTGGCCGAAATGCGTGTTTGTGTCGGCAGTGTCAACGCCCGTTATGTCACATTTTTTATTGGCCCCAATCCCGGGGGACGGGGTGGTGCACTCAGTGCGCCAACCGCAACCCACATTAAGTGACAATGGCTAATTAAATGGCTGCTTATTTTTGGCAGATACTGTTAGCAATATTTGCATAATACGGAACACGCCTTCAACCGATTCAAGCCAAGTTAAAGCCAAGGCTCTAAATCGGGTTTCAAGTGAACTGTGTCAAAATTTAAATTTAAACTGAGATAATTTTAGTTTAAAGTTGCATTCAGAATTAAAACATTTACAAACATTCCACTTTAAATTTGAATGTAGTAACAAAAGGTTCGAACCCATAAAAGTTTAAAAGAAGCCCAAACAGAGACAATTTTCGTTCGCTTTTCCAGACACTTTTTTAATGTTGAGCAACCCTCACCTGATCTCTTCCAGAACCATTTTGAAGCGCTTTAGCGAACCAACTGGTTCGGAGACCTTAAGCAAACTGTGCGCAAAAAATCGTATTGATAATGCCCATAACCCGTGATTTATGACTCCGACATAACATTACGCGTTAATTAAATTACAACAATCGTTATCAGCATCGCGATTTGTTGCGCCCACCAAATTGACTGAGGTTCCATATTCAAATCCCATTCGCGTCCCGATCCCAAACCCAATCCCAATTCGCATTGCATGCCTCGTGGCGTGCACATTTACTTAATGAAACTATGGAAAAGTTCGAGACAAAGTGTGGAAAGTTCTAACAATTTCTGATGACTACATTGATTATTCAATTGCCCAATCGCAGCGCGGCTGTCTAGTCAGCTATAGATGATGAGTTGACAAAACATTCGTTATGCTGATTTGATTAACGTGAGTACTCAAAGTGGCAAAAAAAAAAAGGACACGTGGATTTTTTGATAAAAATAGGAGTGTACGAATTTACCTGATGTTTAGGGAGAAACGTTCTAGGGTCAGTTTCTTCTCAGCAGCCTTGAAAGCGATCATAAATTCCGTTTGTCTTTGGCGAATAATTTACATTTTAAATTGGCCTTTAAAGTAAAAGTTGTTTGGTATTTAAATTATTTAATATCACTATAACATAAACTTATTTTTCTTGTTTTTATTTAAATAAGCTTCAACTAAAATATAAAATAATGATTTTAACAGCTGGACATGCAATTAAAATAGTTTTTTTCACATATTTTATATATTTTTCAAAAAATTAACTACAATTTTTATTTCGAATAAATATGATTACATTTATTCCAAAAATAGTATTTATATAAAAAAAAGTCATATTAAATAAAATTCATTCAAAGACAAAACGGCAAAATTTATGCCATATGTTTCATTACAAAAACAGAAAAAACACGAAAGTCGAAAATTGTTGAAATTTAACAAAACACGTGCACAGCCCTCGCTCTTTTTAGGTGAGCTTGTTACAAGTTTTGGTTGCTGCAACCTGCAACTGACACTTAATTTTGCACAGCACTTTAATTACAAAACCCTAATTAAAACCCCTTTGAGTGCACAGTCTCATATATATTATATATATATTTTTGTGAGCTTTTTTTTGCGTACCGACAGCTTCGCTAGCTGAACTCCAACTGAGCGCTCCAGCCCTTGAGTAGCGCCTGTAGTTCAGCTAGTGTCGGAGTGTGGGTCTGCAACTGACGGTGACTATGACGGTGACTGTGACTATGACTGTGACTATGATGGCTGGGTCTGATAAGCGTCTCTCTGGCAGCCTTTCGTCAGCTTGTCACCGGGCTAAATTAGACGCGAGCCCAACCGACTCGTATCCTCGACAGTTGCTTTTGTAATTAAATTGTCGGCGTTCGCATACGCACATCGCGAATAGCTCGTCTCACCATTAGACATGGCCATAAACATATAATTGTCATTGTTTATCTACATATGCATATAGAAATGTGAGTTTCTGTCATGTGTCCTTCATCAATTTTCAATAGTTTCACAAATTTTGTACAACGTTTTAACTATGTGACACCATCTATATTCCAATTGAAAAAATAAATGCGTAGGCAAATTGCACGTATCCCTTGGGTGTACCTCATTTCAGTTCATTTATAAATGCCATAAGTTTTGAATATAAATGATGTGTGATCAATATTCTGACAATGTACAAGCACGTAATAAACATAAATATAAAATATATACCTATTAACTTAAGTAGTTAGGTGCTCGTTTGAAAGCGATGCGTTGCCAAAGGATTCGCCTTTTTTTTATTTATTCTTAGTTTTTTATGCAAATAAAACCTGATTTGCATATTACTTAAAATTATATAATCAATCCATTCTTTCAGATTTGGCAGCTAAATTAGTTCCGAATTTTGAAAATTATACAAAAGTTTAGAAACCGGTTCACTTTTCGGTTCGGTTTTGACAGTTATTCGCACAACTGTTTGAGCAAGGAAAACCCCCGACACTCGCGTATCTCTCTTATTGCCATCTCCAATGGAAAACCTTCAAAGTCTGTCCGACATATGTATGTATATTTAGTCTATAAGTATATAGTTCATATACATATATATATACTATACTATATATCTGGGCAGCCTTATCGCGCGTATTTGAATGTCTTTTAGCCAGTACTTATTTCTCGCAATTAGTAATTGCTTTTAGTTAATCAGAAAGTGTCGCGTCGCTTTCATAGATATTTAATAACACTTAAAAAAGCAATAAAAAAATATAAAGATAATATGAAACTTAAAGTGGCAATAAGAATTCAAATTAAAATAGAGTCCTTTTATAGGAATGAACCTTAAATTAACAGAAAATAAGCTGGGATATGTTCCTGCCTGGAAGAAGTCCAAATTTGATTTCATATTTTCCAATCGAATGAACATTAAAAATGTTTCCACTAATTTTGACGCATGTTTTTTCTCTGTGGTATCAAGAGTTAGACCAGATGGAGCTCAATCATCATATCATATAATTTTCCCAGAAGTAGTTCAGCGGAGCCAAATTTAATGAGGAGTTCATTAATTAATTCTGTGCCTGTATTATTTTACGCCTGCCAATTAGGAGGAGCAACAGGACAACAGGACAACTGGACACAGCAGCTATTGCGTCCTTATTGGGCGAGTTGCTCATGCACCAATTAAATGCCGCCGCGTCCGCAAATGAGCGGTAATATATACTCGTCCTTTGGTACTTGTTCGTGTCCTGGCACCGGCTGCAGCACAGCACAAAATGCTCATAATTGTATATCGTTTACATGGCATCGGAAAAACCGCCGCCCTCCTCTGTCGCTCATTAATTTGCCAAAAATATTTTTATCGTCGAATTCGGTTCGCTTCTGATTTTCGACCGCAACACGAAACTGTTAGACAATTAAACTGTTATGTCCACTCAGGAATCGTTTCTTAAAGTGGAGCAAGATAAAGTTCCTTTAAAGTTATCCTGCAACCCACCCAAAAAAAAAGCAAGTAGGATAATTACAGTCGAATATGGGCGTTTGATAAATTTTGGAAATGCTTAAAATGTTTTTTTGACAAAAAAATTGTTTTTCAATAATGCATATATTTTAAAAAAGAATTAATATTTGGTACATATCATGACAAAAGTGACATTAAATATGAAAGTCGGGTAAGTTTTGCCAAAGTTATGACAGTATGAAATATGGGATCTATAGATCAGGAGAGCTTTAAAAATTTGTTTGTCATTTTGGCATAATTTTTGAGCAACATTTTGTTTGTGTTTTTAATACAAATTGTGACAAATACAATCGATTAAATATATGAATTCGCAATGCTAAAATTAACAACATTTTATTTTGAAAATGACTAAGGGTATCCTTGTATTTTATGTACCAAAAATCCGATTAGTTTTTATTTTCAAAAACGCGCATATATTAAATAGTAAACAAAACTAGTGTTCAATTCATGACCAAAACGCCATCAAACATGGAAATCGCTTCAGTTTTTACAAAGTTATGGCAGTTTAAAATATTGGATCTATGGATTTGGAAAATCAGATCAGAATCTAAAGGACAAATCCTGAAAAAATGGTAACTTGAAATATGAGAGTTATGGATCCGAGAACTTAACATACCATGTCTCGAGGCACAAGTATATATTCCTATGAGGGACAGACTCAAAATGTTGTTGAATGCAAGTTTACTGCAATACTAAGCCACACAGTCCGGCAGCCCCCTTAGCTACATAGGCAAACTATTCAGACAGAGCCGTCAGCTTACCAGGAAAGCTTCATGACGTTATTTTTGACTCATCATTACGGGCAAATATTGCATTAAAAAGGTTTTGTAAGGTGTTTCATAAAATTGTATATTTACAAACAAAATATACTTTAATGAGTTAATTTTTTAATTAAAAAATTATTGGAATTCACCTTTTTTAATCTACCAAGTTTATAATCAAACATAAATTCAAATTAAACGACCCTTTGTCAAAATTTACGATATTTATATTAAATTATCATCGAAAGCCCATAATTTGTATATGCTCCTCTCTATATATTTCCGATTGTTCACAACTATGAGACTCTCGTTTGCTCATTTGGCACTGTTAGACCAAGTTGTAAATCTGTTCATGATATTTCTAGGACATAATTACACTTTTCATATTTTACTTTCGGAAATCGACTTTTTATGCAAAACTTTATAGATATAGCAAAAAAATATTACTGTCTTGGACCTTCTAACCGTACTTTACAGCGGACGATAACTTGTTTCGATAGGAATTCAATAATAACATTTTCTCCTCTGCTAATAACATGTTTGCTGTTATGTTAAGTAACATTAGATTGCTTAGCATAATATAATCACTATTTGTTTGGGTTTGAGGCCAGACAGACAAACCCATTAATTTTTAACAAAGGACTACGTTTCAGGACATTCATCCCGAGGTCAACAAGCAGCAGCATCGCCAGCCGCCAGACAGTCAAGTGAAAGTTTTCTGCTTTAGTCGCATTTCAAGACCAGTTGCGGCCAGACATGAACAAGCGTAACAACGTGAGTAGAGTCGTCGCCGCACACAAAGGAAAATATAATTGAGATACAATTTAAATTTATTGCAGATTCGGCTACCGCCGGAGGTGAATCGCTTGCTATATGTGCGCAATTTGCCATATAAAATCACATCGGACGAAATGTACGATATATTTGGCAAATTTGGTGCCATACGTCAAATTCGCGTGTAAGTGAATTAAACACCAAAAAGATTAATTGAATTAATTCATAATACATTTTCTGAATTGCATTTATTGACAGTGGCAATACGCCGGAGACGCGCGGCACCGCTTTCGTTGTTTATGAAGACATTTTCGATGCGAAAAACGCCTGCGACCATTTATCCGGCTTTAACGTGTGCAATCGCTACCTCGTCGTTCTTTATTACCAGTCCAACAAGGCCTTCAAGCGTGTCGATGTGGACAAGAAGCAAGAGGAGCTGAACAACATCAAATCCAAATACAATCTAAAAACACCGGAGGCACCCTAAAAGTAATTTTTTTAGAGCTGTGGAGCTGATGGCCACCAGGCCAGCGCTCAGGGTCATTTAACTTTTCACATACTGTTCCCAATGTATGTCTTATGTCTTAAAGAAAAACACAAATTTTACAACATTTTTACCAATGCTCAAACTGCGCAACAAATATGTAACAATTTTGCTACCAACTTGTCAAGTTTTCAAGAAAATTCCATCATTTTTTAGTTTACATATATCAGCATTATAAAAAACATCATCCATTCATCAACACGTATCATGTAAAAACGTTTGACGCTTCAAGAAAATTGTTCAGCTTGAGGTTCAAACAGTTTAAAACTCATTAAAAGCAAAACAAAAACATCTCATCAAAATAACAAGCAAGTAAAAGTAAAAAATAAAAAAAATTGTAAAATTTTAAAATGTTTGTTTAAATTTGTTAATGACTCAATGGAAAAACTTTTTCCTGTTTTCTCGTCGTATTTTAGAAAATTATTTGATTTAAATTGCACACTCTCTCAAATTTAAAGAGCTATAATATTTAAACGTTTTAATTTATATATATTTAATGTACTTATCAACAATCATATAGCAGTTAAATATTAACCAACAATAACATCTTCCAAGTAGCATGCCACTTGAAAGCTATTTGCACCATTTCCGCTGCTTCATACAGAAAACACTTGACCCGCGGGCTCGTCTGGCGCTAGGATCTTTTCAGCAGCCGCTGCTGCCGCTGCCGCCTGGTACTGTTCGTAGCTATTTTGTTTCTTTTCGATCTCACGCTGCTTGGCCAATTCCTGGAGCTCCTCCTTGGCCGCTTCAGCAATCTTTTGGCGCAGCGCTTCAACTTTGCGACGTTTCTCACATTTTTGCAGTTCCTTTTCCCGACACTTTTCGGTTATTTGCTTGGGCCGCTTGGCCGGTATCGCTGGTTTCGCTGCGTGCACCTTTTGGTGTCGTATCAATGCCGCCTCCTGACGGAAATGGGTGCCGCAGGTCTTGCACGCATACGGCTTTTCGCCCGTGTGTATCCACTCATGCTGTTTGAGGGACTGCGAGTTGGCAAAGCGACGCGCACAGAAGCGACACTCGAAGTCCTTGACCTTCTCGTGGACGCTCTTGTAGTGGCGCTTCATGTTGCCCAAATTGTTGAAGGCCTGATTGCAGCCCGGGCAGAAATGCATGCCCTCCTTCTGCACAAAGTTGACCTGCGTTGGCGCATTTGACGGCACCAGGACGGCGGGAATGGGATTGACAACGGTGCCGGCCAGCTGCGCAATGTCCACACGCTCCACACGTCGCGGATCCCGTGGTATGGTGGCAACGGACTCTGCACACACCTTCGACAGCTGATCCGCCGCATTGGCGTCTGTTTTCGCCAGTGCATCAGTATTTTCACATGGCTGCGGCTCCTCGCTTGCATTTGATCCACCTAGTTCCACCTGGCGCTGCCGATAAGTCTCAATGGCACGTTTCACACTCTTCTCGTGTATCTTCAGGTGCTTGGTCAGGCTCTCCGTGTACAGGAACTTCTTGCCGCAGACCTTGCACTCGCACCGCTTCTCGCCCGTGTGCGTCATCTCGTGGATCTTGCAGGCGTGTGACTTGCCAAAGGTCTTCCCGCAGTATTGGCAGGCATAGTCTCTGATTTTTTCGTGCACGATCTTGACATGATTGTCCAGCGCGCGTTTGGTGTGCGTGGCATGCTCGCAGACCTGACACTTGAACATCTTCTCCTGCGTGTGGGTGAGCAAGTGTTTGCTCCACTCCTGCCGCGTGGTTTTGCCCACACCACAGTACGGACACACGTAGTTCTTGATGCCCGCGTGCCGCAGCAGATGATTCTTGAGGGCGCTGTTTATGTGAAAGCCCTTGCCGCAGATGTTGCACGGATACGGCAGCTGCTGGCCCGTGTGCTTGTACATGTGCTTCTTGAGCGCCACCGGACAACGGAATGCCATGCCGCACTCGCTGCACAGCTGCTCCGTTCGTGGCACACTCGCTCGCGACATGTTGTGCACCTTCTTCAGATGGATCGTCAGCAGTCGCATGCGCGGGAACACTAGCTTGCAGTCCGCCACAGTGCAGGGAATTTCCGCAGCGCTCTTCGTGTGAGCATAGTCCACGTGGAGACGCAACGCGGCCGCTGTGGTGAAGCCCTTCCGGCAGCTCGCCACATGGCACTGAAAGGGCAACAGCTCGTTGTGGTGTTTCATGTGCTCGTCGTAGTTGACCTGCTTCTTGAACTTCTGCTGGCACACCTGGCAGCTGATAATGCGATGCAGATGACGCTCGGCCGAGGAAATACGCTTTCGCTTTTCCCTTGCCTTGGTTCGCCTGCCATAAGCTGTTTCACTATCCGTTGCGCTGTTCTGGTCGAGCAGGCGCTGTGCGAGGGGCACATCATCCGCGCTGAGACTGGACTCGGAAGAACAGTCGCTGAAAATTAAACCCTGCTTCACATCTTCGGCTTCCTTGTCAACGCTCTCCAGCATTTTGAAGACATCCTCCTCGTTGTCGATCAGTTCCAGTTTGTGACTGAGGAGGGGATCGTAGTCATTACTAGCCTGCTCATCCTTGGTCACCAATTCGCCGTCGTTGCTGACCAGCGGCAACGGCTCAAATATGTCAATTGTGTTCGCAACGACGATGCCGCTGGTCACCATTTGTTTGAAGCGCTTCACCGAGGCCACGCAGAGCGCTTGAAAATCATGGAGATCGTTCAGTCTGGCATAGCAGCCGGCACAGAGATTCCTGGGATAGCCATCGTGGGCATCTAGCAGCAGGGACGTGCACTTTGTGAATGTCTTTGCGAGATCTGGCATTGAAAACAGGTCATACAGAATGCTGCTCTCGATATATTCTAAGCAAGCTCGACATATTGCATTAACAGAGTACGGTTTGTTTGTGCTCATTCCAGACTATCACAGAAGATCAAGTTGACAACAATTTCCCAATTCGATTTGCACAAAGTATTCCAAGTATTTATAGAGATGACACGAACCAAACGCTACTATCGATATACAGCATGGCGCTATGCGCGTTCGCAACATCGATAATTTGAGCATATATACATAGGGTAGCTGCTTGAGTAACCGATACTAGTACTCGTTCTAGTTGGCTGACGAGTATACCAATTTTTTTCGTGTCAATATTATTTTTTTTTATGTTGCTGGGCAGAAGCGAAAAGCGAAAACTTTGTGAGCATTTAAAAGAACGGCAATCGAACCTAGCAAACGAGCGATGGACGTGGCGCGGACATATTCCATACACACGCTGTGTCGCATCTGCCTAAACCTGCTGCAGAACGATGCTGCCTACGATTTGTATCTGGTGCCTGGCCTGGCCAAAAAACTTTGCCTTTGCACCTCACTCTCCGTGGAGCAGAACGACGGCTTTCCCAAGAACCTGTGCACCAACTGCTACACCCGGCTCAACGATATGCATGACTTTCAGAAACTCTGCGTCGATTCGGTGCAAAAGTTCCAGGACATGGTCGCAAGCAACGCCTTCACGTGCCAGTCGAACTTTGACGTCCTGGATCCGAGTGTGTCGGCGCACGATCTGCCCAACGAGGATGAGGATCACATCAATTTTGATCCGCTGCTGAATCACAAGATGGAACTCATCGAGAACGAGGAGGACGTCTTCAAGATGCTGGAGGACGTCGACAAGGAGGCCGAGGAAGTGGAAAAGGAGGTAAAAGAGGATAAACGAGAGATCAAACAGACCGTAACCGTAAACATGTTCAACGAGGATTCGTCTTCCATCGAGAGCGGCAACGATAACGACAGGGACGTCGACTTTGAGCCAAACAGCAGCGACGATGACATTCCCCTCGCACAGCGTATGCGCGGCAAGAACCAGAACACCCGAGCAGCCAAATCCAAGCCCAAGAAGAGGTTCGCCGATAACGAAGACGATGGCGAGTTTAGTACCTCCTCATCATCGGACTCAGACGACGACGACGACGCCGATCCGGACGCAAAGAAATCCAGAAAAGATAAGCCAAAACGCAAGCGGATTCCCGCTGCCGAGCGACACCTGCATCGCATCATCGACTGTCATATTTGCCATCAAAAGTTCAAGAAGGCGATCCGCTACGAGGAGCACATGAAGTACCACAACGATCTGTTGCCGTTCCAGTGCAAGGTGGAGTCCTGCAAGAAGGGATTCACCACCGCAAACGGACTGCGGATCCATGTGGATCACGCCCACACCGAACTCTCCGAGGTACACGCCTGCAGCGTGGAGGGATGCGGCAAGACATTCCCACGCGTCCGCTTGCTCACTTTCCACATGAAAAAGGTACACAACATTTCCAAGTCGGCGGCTCCACTACGCGACTTCCCCTGCACGGAGTGCAACACCGTATTCCGTTGTCCCACGGCACTTAAGAAGCACATGTACAAGCACACGGGCGAGGAGCTACCCTATCCGTGCAACATATGCGGCAAACGCTTCGTGATCAACAGCGCTCTCCGGGATCACTTGATGCGGCACGCAGGCATCAAGAACCACGTCTGTCCGTACTGTGGCGTGGGCAAGACAACGCGCCAAGAGTGGAACGCCCACATTCTCACGCACACCAAGGAGAAGAAGTTCAAGTGCCGCCAGTGCGATCACGCCTCCCACAACAAACAGGCCCTTTCCAACCACGTCAAGGTAGTACACATGAAGATCAAGAACTTTGCGTGCCAGTACTGTGGCAAGACATTTGGAAAGTCGCACGCCTGCAAGGTGCACGAGCGGACACACACGGGCGAGAAGTGCTGCGAGTGCAAGATCTGCGGCAAGATCTTCCTCTGCGAGAAGAGTCTAACCAAGCACTTGAAGACGCACGAGAAGCGCGATCTGCCGCCAATGGAAACCCATCGTCCGCTTAACATTCCGCTGCCTGGTGTCGAAATACCGATCCACATGCAGCCGGATGGCTTGATGCCACCCAATGTGGACCCAGAGATGTTAAAGGCTTGTGGCGGCGGGCCCGCAACAGCAGCTAAACCGAAAAATTCACGACGTGTGCAGCGCGTGGACATATCACAGCTGGCGGGCACCTCGGTCAATCCCATACCATCGGTATCGGTGCCATCCTGGTCGCCCCAGGTCAACTTCACCAAGAAGGAGGGCCAGCACATTTGCCCCGGCTGCGGTCGCGGCTTCAACAACATTGGCAACATGAAGCTCCACTACAAGATCATCCACGAAAAGGTGAAGGACTTCGCCTGTCGCTTCTGTCCCAAGCGCTTCTCCAAAGCGCAAATCTTGCGTCATCACGAGTGGATCCACACTGGTGAGAAGCCGTTCGAGTGCAAGATATGCGGCAAGCATTTCCGCCAGGAGACGGCGCTGAAGAAGCACATTAAGACGCACGACAAACCCAACCGGCGCGTCTATCCCGAGAAGGTACAAGAAGTGCAGCCCACCTTCCACAAGATCGAGCCACGCGAGATCGATCGCGAGCCAAGGAACTACGATCAGTACCAGGATCCGGCCGCAGAGCGAGCTGCCGCCACCGCAGAGCTGCTAGCCCATCAGATCGAGGAGAACGAGGCGAAGCGCAAGGCAGACATTGAGCGGCGAAAGATCCAAGAGGCCGCCTGCGAGCAGCTGAACAAGCTGCAGAAGCAGCAGGAGATCGAGAAGGCGACCACCTCCTATGATGGCTACTATGCACAAAAGGCCCAGGCCGAGGGCATCAGCGTGGACGCGCTCAAAATAGATCATGTGTAAATCGGAGGTTGGGATGAGGATGGAAGAGACACTTAAACGTAAACCCAGCAATATTTTATATATAGCTATAATTTTTTACAGCTCCTCACAGTTTTTAAGTACACCCCATATATGATCTATACCCTCGAATTGCTCCACAATTGCATATTGTGGGATGGACACAGTAATTTAATGTATTCGACCACAATATTAATTTTACCATACCACATAAATACCCCTTATAAATACATTATGTATTTTTTTTTGTCTGTCTATGTACTGCATAGCATCCATGCTTAATTAGAATAATGAAATTCATTACATATAAATATTTCAAATGTGTTTTGTTTTTCTTCTCGGTCAATTCAATGGCAGTCAAAGTCTCAATATTGTCTCAAGCCTCAACGGGAAGGGTTTTCGGTTGCTCATGCCCAAATTACCCTATATTTACATACCCCCTTATTTATGCGCACACTCATACATACTAGAGCTGCTCTGAATCGTTCGCGAGAGCTACTCGCTCAACTTAACGAACTACGTTCCAGATAACAAAACATTGTTTGCTTTATTCCTATTATTGTTTCATGTTAGTTTCTTTTATTTGGTAACTGTCATTTAAACGTATTAAGCAACTATTGTGACTCAAGGAGTAAATCGAACACCATTGGGATAAATTAACTAAACGAATAATATAAATTCATGAAGTTAACATAATTTTAACAACTGAACTTATTCTTTGAAATGAACCAATATGTACAACCCCAATACATACATACATATGTAATTTAATCGTTTCTAGTGATGTGCTCTGCGAGTACGCCTGCATCGTTACATGACTACTCGTTATGATAGCCGATACCCAATACTACAGCTAGTGCACTGTGCTATATGTGGGGGAAAAAAACAATCGGCAGGCTGTTAAGGATAAATTTCACAGAAAATGAATAAGGGGAGCCAAATCTCCATACATACGATGTGCCGTACTTGCTTATCGCAATTACAGCACGTTCCCGCCTATGACCTGTTTGTGGTTCCGGGCCTGGCCAAGAAACTGTGTGTCTGCACCTCCCTCATAGTAGAGCAGCAGGATGGCTTTCCAAGGAACCTGTGCACCAATTGCTACACCCGACTGAACGAATTCCATGACTTTCAGAAGCAATGTGTTGACTCGGTGCAAAGGTTAAAGGACATGTTGAGCAACAAGTGCCTTACAATCCAGACTAACCAAGTGGACAGCTTCACTGTGCCTCAGGAATATCCACAGGATGTGCTTGTCGAGGAAGATGACCGTATTAACTTCGATCCGCTGCTAAATACCAAAATAGAGATCATTGAGAACGAGGAGGAGGTCTTTAAAATGATCGAGGATGTCGATAAAGAGGTGGAGGAGGAGGTAGAGATGGAGTCCCTTAGTGAAAACGAGGACAACAAAGTTGATGATGATGATGACCTTGAAACAAACAGCAGCGAATCCGACGACGCCATGCCCCTCTCCCGTTTAAGATGTGCCGCCAGAGTGACAAAGGCAGTGGTCAAGCAAACAGCTGATGATGGAGCTGATTCCTCCAGCTCCGAAACGAACGCAGATGGCGCAGTTGAAGACACAACAAAATCAAAACAAAAGCGCATTTCCTCCGCTGAGCGTCAGTTGCATCGCTTGATCGAGTGTCACATTTGCCACCAGAAGTTCAAGAAGGCGATCCGATATGAGGAGCACATGAAGCACCACAACGATCTGTTACCCTTCCAGTGCAGTGTGGAGATCTGTAAGAAGGGTTTTACGACTGCCGCAGGCCTACGACATCATGTGGATCACGCGCACTCGGAACTTTGCCAACTGCACGCCTGCACTGTGGAAGGATGCGATAAGTCGTTCCCTCGCTTGCGAATGCTCACCCATCACCTGAAAAAGGTGCACAGCATTGCCAAGCCAGAGA
Organism: Drosophila paramelanica; assembly: GCA_035043915.1. Lineage (NCBI taxonomy): Eukaryota > Metazoa > Arthropoda > Insecta > Diptera > Drosophilidae > Drosophila > Drosophila paramelanica. Next base: position 164,445 of record JAWNMO010000584.1, read on the forward strand.
TCCGAGACCATCCCTGCACGGAGTGCGACAAGGTGTTCCGCTGCCCAACAGCTCTGAAGAAACATATGTACAAACACACGGGCGAGGAGCTTCCCATTTCTTGCAACATCTGCAACAAACGCTTCCACATAAATAGCGAACTCCGGGATCATCTGCTGCGCCATGCAGGTGTTAAGAACCACGTCTGTCCCTATTGTGGCGTGGGCAAAACCACTCGCCAGGAGTGGAACAAGCACATTCTGACGCATACCAGGGAGAAGCAGTTCAAGTGCCGCCAGTGCGACCACGCCTCCCACAACAAACAGGCGCTGGCCAACCACGTCAAGGTGGTGCACATGAAGATCAAGAACTTCGCCTGCCAGTACTGTGGCAAGACTTTTGGCAAGTCGCACGCCTGCAAGATTCACGAGAGGCTCCACACGGGCGAGAACTGCTGCGAGTGCAAGATCTGCGGCAAGATCTTTCTCTTCGAGAAGCGATTGACCAAGCATTTGCAGATCCACGAGAAGCGCGAGATACCAACGGCTGCGCCAGTCGATGACAGTGGACAGAATGCTCAACAGTCGTCGGAGCCAGAGCATGCAAAGTCCGCGCCAGCAGCTCCTGCTGTCAGGCCAAAGAGTTCCCATAGAGTTGAGCGGGTGGATATATCCCAGCTGGCGGGCACCTCGGTCAATCCCATACCATCTGTCTCAGTGCCCTCCTGGTCGCCGCAGGTCAACTTCACCAAGAAGGAGGGCCAACACATTTGCCCCGGCTGCGGGCGCGGCTTCAACCACATTGGCAATATGAAGCTTCACTACAAGGTCATTCACGAGAAGATCAAGGACTTTGCCTGTCGCTTCTGCCCCAAGCGCTTTGGCAAGGCGCAGTATCTGCGACATCACGAATACACCCACACAGGCGAGCGGCCGTACGGCTGCAAGCTATGTGACAAGCACTTTAGCCACGGCTCATCTTTGCGGAAGCACATGATTTCGCATAATAGACCACCGAAAATGCCAAAGGCTCCAAAGACAACGGCCAAGTCAAAAGAGCACCAAAGGCCAAAAATCGAATTGAACAAGCGGCCAGCAAGGAACTACGAACAGTATCAAGACCCTGCTGCCGAACGGGCGGCCGCAACGGCTGAGCTGATGGCTCAGCAGCTCGAGGAGATTGAAGCCAAGCGTAGGGCGGAGGCCAAAACCCGAGAGATTCAGGAGGCCGCATGCCAACAGCTTCAGAAGCTGCAGAAGGAGCAGCTCATCGAGAAGATATCCTCCGACAGCTTTCAAGTGCAAAGGTCCGAGTCCGGCATAAATGTGGATGCACTTAAAACAGATCATGTTTAAACTCGAACGTTTTTGGCAATACTACTTTGGAAGATATTTACTAAAAAATTAATTAATATATATTCAGTTGTGTTTAGTTCTAAACATAAAATGAATGCATGTAAATATTAGGATGTATTTCTGGTAAAATGTAAATATTTAATTATTTTTTAACGACGTTATTTGCAGCTTGTTATGCCAAATGAAGCTATAACTACAACATTTAATAATTTGTTGCTTTTTATATTTAAACAAATGTACATATGTATTTTATGTTAGAGAAATAAAATTCAAATTAAATCAAATCTTTTCTTTTCTAGAACTATCGGTACTAATCTATACCCGCAAGTATTCGTGACTGTGCGTGCAAGTAACCGATACACGAGTATCTCGTTCCTTTTTGGGACGCGTATACATAGATTTTCTCATACGACAGTGCTTGAAACTTTCACAAATTTCGCAATCGTTTTACTGGACGAAATAACTTCAGTAAAATGGATGAGGGGAATGAATATTCCATACATTCGATTTGTCGCATTTGCTTAATCCACTTGCGGACGGCTGCGGCCTACGACCTGTTTCTTGTCCCGGGCCTGGCCAAAAAACTGTGCGTCTGCACCTCCCTCTCCGTGGAGCAACACGATGGATTTCCGAAGAACCTCTGCACCAGTTGCTACACACGGCTCAATGACCTGCATAGCTTCCAGAAGCTGTGCGTGGACTCGGTCCAAAAGTTTCAAGAAATGGTCGCCAGCAATTATTTCGTGCCCGTCGTGGACAATGTTGACATACTAAACGCTTCTGCACAAGAGGGGGAAGATGATCGCATTAACTTTGACCCATTGCTGAATACTAAAATAGAGATAGTGGAGACTGACGATGTTTTTAAAATGCTGGACGATGTGGACAAAGAGGTGGAGGAGGTTGCCAAGCAAAAGGAGTCTTGCAGTGAAAGCGAAAATGATGTTTATAATGACCAGGATGATGACAGGGATATTGACTATGTGGCGAACAGCAGCGACTCCGAGGATGCCATGCCCCTGTCCCGCTTGCGAAGTGGCACCAAACCAGCCAAAGCCAAGGCGAAGCCGTCGTCCAAAAAGAAAGTTACGAATAAAGATGACGGAGATTCTTCTAGCTTTGAGTGGAAAGAGGAAGTTGACGATGAAAAGAACAAAGCACCTGAAGTCAAGAAAAAGCGACGCAGACGCGTTCGCGTTCCACCCCCTCAGCCACAGCCTCAGCCGGATGATACGATTGACTGTCACATTTGTCAAAAGAAATTCAAAAGCGCAGAAGTCTACGAGGAGCACATGAAAAACCACGACGATCTATTGCCGTACCAGTGCACCGTGGAGGCCTGCAAGAAGGGCTTTACAACGTCGGGTGCCCTCCGCTTGCACATGGACCACGCCCATTCGGAACTCTCTGAGGTGCACGCCTGCACCGTTGAGGGATGTGATATGACATTCCCCCGGCCCGTTCTACTCACGTTCCATTTGAAGAAGGTGCACAACATTAACAGGCCCAAGGCACGAGACCATCCATGCTCTGAGTGCGACAAGGTGTTCCGCTGTTCCACGGCGCTCAGGAAGCATATGTACAAGCACACGGGCGAGGAGAAACCCTATCCATGCAACATTTGCGGCAAACGGTTCCACATAAACAGCGAACTCAAAGATCATCTCCTGCGCCATGCCGGCGTCAAGAACCACGTCTGTCCCTATTGCGGCGTGGGCAAAACCACTCGCCAGGAGTGGAACAAGCACATTCTGACACATACCAAGGAGAAGATATTCAAATGCGATCAGTGCGATCATTCGTCCCACAACAAACAGGCACTAACCAACCACGTCAAGGTTGTGCACCTGAAGATCAAGGATTATGCCTGCCAGTTCTGCGGCAAGACGTTCGGCAAGTCGTACTCCTGCAAGGTGCACGAGAGGCTCCACACGCGCGAGAACTGCTGCGAGTGCAACATTTGTGGCAAGATGTTCCTTTTCGAGAGGAGTCTGACGAAGCATTTGAAACTCCATGAGAAACGCGAAGCTGCAAAGGCCGCGACCGCTGCCAAATCGCGGGCAGAAAATAATGACCAGAATTCCAACCAGGAGGCGACTGAACCAGTGGATGTGAAGGTGGTTCCCATATACCCACCCAAGCCGAATAATGCATATAGGGTTCAGCGTGTCGATTTATCTGAACTGGCCGGCACCTCGGTCAATCCAATTTCATCGGTCTCTGTAGCATCCTGGTCGCCACAGGCCAACTTCACCAAGAAGGAGGGCCAGCACATTTGCCCCGGCTGCGGTCGTGGCTTCAACCACATTGGCAACATGAAGCTCCACTACAAGATCATCCACGAAAAGGTGAAGGACTTCGCCTGTCGCTTCTGTCCCAAGCGCTTCTCAAAGGCGCAAATCTTGCGCCATCACGAGTGGACTCACACAGGCGAGAAGCCGTACGAATGCAAGATATGCGGCAAGCATTTCCGTCAGGAGCAGGTTATGAAGAATCACGTGCGCAGGGTGCACGAGACTCCAGCAAAACCTTTAAAGCACCCGAAACGCCCAAAACCAGACAAGAACAGGGAAAAGCGACCGAAGGTTGATCTCAACAAAGTAAAACAACCCAAGATTTTCGACGAGTTCCAGGATCCGGCTGCCGAGCGGGCCGCCGCAACTGCTGCACTGCTCGCCCAGCAGGCCGAGGAGAACGAGGCCAAGCGAAAGGCGGAGGAGAAGACCCGCAAAATTCAGGAGGCCGCATGCCAACAGCTCCAAAAGTTGCAGCAGGAACAGCTTATTGAGAAGCTACCCAGTGACAGTTTCCAAGTCACAAAACCCGAATCAGGCATCACCGTGGATGACCTCAAAGAAGATGCTTAATTGTGCGCAAAAAGAATAATATGCTATTAAAAAGCATTGAATATTAAGACCCAATTATATGTTTATACTTATGAATATTATCTTATATCTATTCCTTAAATCCTGTTCCGAAAAAAACTTACTTATTGGAAAAAATACTTCTTTTTTTTTTGTAGTATGTTATTGGTTTAAATAAAATTAACCAATTTTTATAATTATAATTACATATAAACTAAATAAATTTTATAAACTTACCAACGCTATATATATAGAATATATATATGAACATATTCAATATGACGTCTCTCTTAAAATAAACTTAATTTTAAAATAAGAATCAATGTGAATAGAATTTAAAATGATATTTAATATAACATCACAACAACTATCGGCTACACTACGAAATAGAAGCAAAAACGAGTATTTGTGGTTACTCGTGCAAGTAACCGATACACGAATTTCTCGTTCCTTTTATGGACGCGTATACATAGTTTTTCTCATCGGACAGTGCTTGAAACTTTTTTTTTGATAAATTAACAAACCTTTCTAGCGAAAAAACAAATCTAGAAAAATGAATGAGGGGAGTGAATACTCCATACATTCGATTTGTCGCATTTGTTTAAACCACTTGCGCAACGATCCGGCCTACGACCTGTTTCTTGTCCCAGGCCTGGCCAAGAAACTGTGTGTCTGCACCTCCCTCTCCGTGGAACAACACGATGGCTTCCCGAAGAACCTCTGCACCAATTGCTACACACGGCTTAACGACCTGCACGGCTTCCAGAAGCAGTGCGTGGACTCGGCCCAAAAGTTTCAGGAAATGGTTGCCAGCAACTATTTCACGCCCGTTATTGCTGACATCAATCAGATTGACAATGTGGACATTCTGCAAGTTCCGCCACCCGACGGAGAAATGGACGAGGATCGCATCAACTTTGACCCGCTACTGAATACCAAAATAGAGATAATTGAGAACGAGGAGGATGTGTTTAAGATGCTCGAAGATGTCGACAAAGAGGTGGAGGAGGTGGAGAAGTCGAAGGCGTCCTCCAGCGAAAGCGATAATGATAACGATAACGACGATGATGTTGATTTTGAGGCGAATAGCAGTGAATCCGACGACGCAATGCCCCTGTCCCGCTTGCGCAGTACCACCAGAGCATCAAAGACGAAGGCCAAAAAGCGCACTGCGGATGCAGATGATGACGATGATTCCTCTAGCTCTAGCTCTGATGATGATGACGACGATGATGATGAGGATGATAAGCCCAAAAACAAACCAAAACGCAAACGCATTCCGGCCGCTGAGCGTCATCTGCACCGCCTCATAGATTGTCACATTTGTCACCAGAAGTTCAAGAAGGCGATCCGCTACGAGGAGCACATGAAGCATCACAACGATTTGTTGCCATTCCAGTGCACCGTGGAGACCTGTAAGAAGGGCTTCACTACGGCAGGTGGTTTACGTCTGCACATGGATCACGCTCATTCAGAGTTCTCGGAAGTGCACGCCTGTACTTTCGAGGGATGCGACAAGACCTTCCCCCGGTCTGTTTTGCTCACGTTCCATATGAAAAAGGTGCACAAAGTTGCCAAGGCCGACACACGGAACCATCCCTGCACAGAGTGCGAGAAGGTGTTCCGCTGCCCAACAGCGCTCAAAAAGCACATGTACAAGCACACTGGCGAGGAGCTGCCGTTTGCGTGCGAGATTTGTGGCAAACGTTTCCACATACACAGTGTGCTAAGAGACCATCTGCTGCGCCATGCCGGCGTCAAAAACCACGTCTGTCCCTATTGCGGCGTGGGCAAAACCACTCGCCAGGAGTGGAACAAGCACATTCTGACGCACACCAGGGAGAAGCAGTTCCAGTGCAGGCAGTGCGACCACGCCTCCCACAACAAACAGGCTCTTTCCAACCACGTCAAGGTGGTGCACATGAAGATCAAGAACTTTGCGTGCCAGTACTGTGGCAAGACTTTTGGCAAGTCGCACGCCTGCAAGATTCACGAGAGGCTCCACACAGGCGAGAACTGCTGCGAGTGCAAGATCTGCGGCAAGATCTTCCTCTTCGAGAAGCGATTGACCAAGCATTTGCAGATCCACGAGAAGCGCGAGATACCACCGGCAACAACCACTACAAATCCACCAGCCGAGGGAGAGGCACAAACTACCCCGAATTTGAACCAGGAATTGCCAGAACCGGTCGACGTGAAGCCCTTGCCAGTGGTTCCTCCCAAGCCGAAGAATTCACATCGAGTTGAGCGCGTGGATATATCCCAACTGGCGGGCACCTCTGTTAATCCGATATCATCCGTTTCTGTGCCCTCCTGGTCGCCGCAGGTCAACTTCACCAAGAAGGAGGGCCAACACATTTGCCCTGGCTGCGGTCGTGGCTTCAATCACATTGGCAACATGAAGCTCCACTACAAGATCATCCACGAAAAGGTGAAGGACTTCGCCTGTCGCTATTGTCCCAAGCGCTTCGCCAAGGCACAGTATCTGCGCAATCATGAGTATATACACACTGGTGAGAAGCCGTTCGAGTGCAAGATATGTGGCAAGCATTTCCGTCAGGAGCAGGTGTTGAAGACGCATTTGAAGGTGCACGACAAGCCGCCGAAGCCGCCAAAGGCCAAGAAGCCGCCAAAGCCTTCTGTTAGCAAAGCCAAGGGATTGAAGGTGGAGCTTAACAAGAAGCAACCAAAGATTTTCGAGGAGTACCAGGATCCGGCTGCCGAACGTGCCGCCGCAACTGCTGCACTGCTTGCCCAGCAGATGGAGGAGAACGAGGCAAAGCGCAAGGCTGAGGAGGAGACCCGCAAGATTCAAGAGGCCGCATGCGAACAGCTCAACAGACTCCAGAAGCAGGTGCAAAGTGAAAAGGGCTCCTACGATAGCTACTATGGGCAGAAGGCCGAAGCCGAGGGCACTGATCTGGATGCTCTGAAATTAGATCATGTGTAAGGCCCTTTACGGTAAGAGTACGTTATTCTAGTAAGTGTGAGTAATTTTTTTTATGATTAGTTGTAAACTTTGCAGCCGCCCCAGTCCTTTTAAGAATCCCCTATGAACTATGCGAATTCCTCGAATGGTTACATATGTATAACTTTATCCGCCTAATCAATTGAATTATGTATTAAAATATGAATTAACAAGTACGTAAGCACACTTGCTGGCTGGCATTAAATTCACTTAATATTTTCTGGACATTTAGTAGCGGCCAATGGAGCAAACATCTTCTGCAGTTTAACTATTGATCCCGTGAAGACGCAATTTTGGGCTAGTCCCGCAATATAATTGAACTTGGAGCCTGTCAGCGCCCAAAAATCCGGTTTATAGCACTAGAATACTTTGATATCCCCTTAAGGTTAAGAGCTGGGAATCCCAATTGAGGCATTGAATTCAAGAATCTGCATTAAAAAAAATACACGCAATCATATTTTAAAATCTTTCAAGTTGTTTAGTTAAGCACCAAGAAAATGACAACATGATTATTATGATTATTGTTTAAGGAAATATACATTTACTCGTATATAAATATGCAAATTTGTTTTATTTCTTGGTTAAAAATTCCAATTTCAGGAACGTAAATAAATATATGTATGTATACACATATGTATGTGTATATTATTGAAATTCATTAGTATAACAACAAGAGATGGTAAAAGCACAGTATGCGTACATAGATAAGATAATCGATATACGCTGGTACTTGTCTATGAGTAACCGATTATTGAAATCAAGTACTTTCTCGTCGCAACAATAAGTAATTGTTGTTGATGAAAAACCTAAGACTCAAATTAAAGCTTAAATAAGCGATCGGAGTGCTTACTCATTTGAGGATGCTGCTCAACTGTGCTTGGACTATGTGTCGGTCTACTTTTATTGTAAAATACGCCTTTATGAGCTCTGTTATTTATATGTTAAAGACAAAATTAAACAGATGTTAATTAAAAGTCGACTGTTTTTTAAACAATTTTATGTAAAGTTAAAAGCTGTCCAAAACATATGTTTTGAATAACCGCTGTAAATAACAAAAAAATTATTATAAAAACGTATAGAACTAAAAAATACAAGCATAAAAAGTGTGTTCGCTGTTAACGTTTAACAGGATGTTAAGTTAACAGACAACAACAGCGACATCCACAAATTCTTTTTCTGACGCGTTTTTTTCTCTTGGCTGTTTTAAAATCACAACACAAACCGAAAATGAATGAGGGGAGCGGATACTCCGTACACACAATATGTCGCATCTGCTTGAATCACTTGCAAAACGATGCCGCCTACGACCTGTTTCTTGTCCCGGGCCTGGCCAAGAAACTGTGTGTCTGCACCTCCCTCTCCGTGGAACAGCAGGACGGCTTCCCGATGAATCTGTGCACCAACTGTTACACCCGGCTGAATGACTTGCACGACTTTCAGAAGCTGTGCGTGGACTCCGTGCAAAAGTTTCAGGAGATGGTCGCCAACAATTTCTTCACAACAACCGCGGCACGGATCAACCAAGTGGATAGCTTCGATGTGCTGAATGTTGCGACACAGGATGGCGATTTGGCGGCCGAAGAAGAGGATCGCATTAACTATGATCCGCTGCTGAATCACAAGATGGAGATCATTGAGAACGAGGAGGACGTTTTCAAGATGCTGGAGCACGTCGACAAGGAGGCGGAGGAGGTTGAGAAGGAGGTTAAAGAAGACGTTGAGCACCAGGCGGGCATTATCCAAATGTTCGGCGACGAGTCCTCCATCGGCAGCAGCGCCGACAACGACAATGATGTGGACTTTGAGCCCAACACCAGCGACGGCGACGACGACATGCCACTCGCCCAGCGACTGCGCTGCAATCCCAGAACAGGCGGCAAAACGAGCACAAAAAAGGTTTCCACGCACGCCGAGCTTGAGGAAGAGTTCAGTTCAGGATCGGACGAGGATGGGCCCAAGTCGAGATCGAAACGCAAGCGCATTCCCGCTGCCGAGCGACACCTGCATCGCATCATCGACTGTCACATTTGTCACCAGAAGTTCAAAAAGGCGATCCGCTACGAGGAACACATGAAGCACCACAACGATCTGTTGCCGTTTCAGTGCAAAGTGGAGACGTGTAGAAAGGGCTTCACAACGGCTGGCGGATTGCGGCTGCACGTGGATCACGCCCACACGGAACTGTCCGAGGTGCACGCCTGCAGCGTGGAGGGATGCGGCAAGACATTCCCGCGCATTCGCCTGCTCACTTTCCACATGAAGAAGGTGCACAACATCTCAAAGGCAGCGGCGCCGCCAAGGGATTATCCCTGCACGGAGTGCGAGAAGGTGTTCCGCTGTCCGATGGCACTAAAGAAGCACATGTACAAGCACGACGGCAAGGAGCTACCGTTCCCATGTAACATCTGTGGCAAACGCTTTGTGATCAACAGTGCGCTCAAAGATCATCTGATGCGGCACGCGGGCATCAAGAACTACGTGTGTCCGTACTGCGGCGTGGGCAAGACCACGCGCCAGGAGTGGAACACACACATCCTCACGCACACCCAAGAGAAGAAGTTCAAGTGCCACATATGCGAGCACGCGTCCCACAACAAGCAGAGTCTGGCCAACCACATCAAGATCGTCCACGAGAAGATCAAGAACTACGCGTGCCAATACTGCGGGAAGACATTTGGCAAGTCGCACGCCTGCAAGATCCACGAGATGACGCACACCGGCGAGAAGCGCTGCGAGTGTAAGGTCTGCGGCAAGAAGTTCCTCTATCCAAAGAGCCTCACGAAGCATTTGAAGACGCACGAGAAGCGTGTTCTGCGCGCCATCGAAACGTATCGTCAGCGGCAGGTGGAACTCGGCGAAGGTGGCACCGGCGAGCCAACGGATATAGCGACTGTGGCTGCAGTCAGTGAAACGCCCACGGCTCCCGACGAGGTCGATGTGATAATGTCCCGCAATGCAGCCGATGAGCTGCTGAAGGTGTGCGCCGAATCGGTGGCAACGATACCCAGGGATCCACGGCGTGTCCAGCGCGTGGATATATCGCAATTGGCGGGCACCTCTGTTAATCCGATATCATCCGTTTCTGTGCCCTCCTGGTCGCCGCAGGTGAACTTCACAAAGAAGGAGGGCAAGCACATCTGTCCCGGCTGCGGGCAGGGCTTCAACAACATTGGCAACATGAAGCGCCACTACAAGATCATCCACGAAAAGGTGAAGGATTTCGCATGCCGCTTCTGCCCGAAGCGATTCGCCAAGGCGCAGACGCTGCGTCATCACGAGTGGATCCACACGGGCGAAAAGCCGTTCGAGTGCAAGACATGCGGCACGCATTTCCGCCAGGAGACGGCCCTGAAGCGGCATCAGAGAACACACGAAAATCGACCGCCCGTGATATCATCCAAGTTTTATGCCGCACGCGAGGAACTGGAGGAGCAAGAGCGCACAAAGCGCGAGGCCAGACGCAAGGCGGAGGCGAAACGCAAGGAAATTGCGGAGGCCGCCAAGGAGCAGCTCTCGTCGCTGCACAAGATCGAGGCCACCGACAAGAATCTGCACTCGTATGACGAGTACCAGGAGGCTGCCGCTGAGCGGGCAGCGGCCTCAGCTGAATTGCAGGCCCAACAGTTTGAGGAGAACGAGATCAAGCGCCGTGCGGACATGGAGCGTCTAAAAATACAAGAGGCCGCCTACGAGCAGCTGCAGAAACTGCAAAAACAGCAGGAAATCGAAAAGGCGCAAAGCTCCTACGATGGCTACTATGCGCAAAAGGCCGAAGCCGAGGGCACCACCCTGGATGATCTCAAGATCGATCATGTGTGAGAGCTGGCGTTGGTGTGATAAGATTTTGAAAATGTTATCAATGCGTGGGCGGGCAAAGGAGATACTGTAGTACTGCAAATAATGATTGAACAGTAACGTTTTTAAAAAGCAATACATTGTAATCCTTATAAATAGCGATACGTCTAGGCTTAAGCTGACTTACATCTAAGAGCATAGACTTACAAGTTTAACCTACGTAAAATACAATAAATATAAATATGGAATATGTACAATTTACATAAAACTGAACTTAAAACTATGTTTTTTTCTCTTTGAAGTCATTACATTAATTGCCCTTGAGTATGAATAGCTCCTTTAGGCTGTCCAGTGTCATATTGTCGAGATCCCAGTGTGTTGATAATGTGGACTTATCATCAGCCGATTTGATTAATTTCATTATATTCTCCTCGATTGTGCCATTTACTATGAAACGATGCACTGTTGTCGGTCTATTTAAATAAACAAAATAAATTATTAAATATAATACGATTTATACAGAATCCGTTGCTCACTTTGTTTGACCGAAACGATGGACACGACCAATAGCCTGTAATTCCTCGCCTGGTGTCAGAATGGGTTCCACCAGAAACACATGAGTAGCCTCAATTAGATTTATGCCCTTGGAGCCCCGAGCCAAGGGCATTAGCAAACAAGTCACATTGCGTTCGGGATCCTTTTGGTGCAACGAGAGATATTTATTAAAAAGCATTTCGTTGGTGTTTTCACAAAATACAAACCTTAAATTCGTCAATATCGCGATTTGTGAATTTACTGCGATATTCGATGCCATTTTGGCTCAAAGCTGTAGCAATGTGATTCAATATGTTTGCCCACTGGGAGAAAATCAAAACCTTTTCCTGATCCTTGCCAGTGGATTGGCCTTTTATCTTGAGCACCAATTCAACAATATAGGCAATTTTCGTAGAGAAATCACCGATGACTTTCGAGCTGTTGGCACCTTTCCGCACGGAATAGTAAAGTCTATAAATATATGTATATAGAATGTTATAATATAATATATCATGCTTATCAGGTCAGCTTACTGTGGCGAATCTTGGCGACACAATGGACACTTTGTAACGCTCTCCCGACCCATTTTCGTCTTCATGGTGTCGAGGCAATGCTGGCACAAAAAATGACCACAGGACATCATTACATACTATAAACAGAATTGGATATCAGTTTTGTATTATAGACTATTGTGTTTATGTCAAGTTCCTTACGCGCTCATCATCCTGCGTTTGGCAAATGGGACATGGCTTGTCCCCGTCATCTTCCTTTAAATGCTTCAAATACTTTAGGCGACCGGACAAGCGTGTAAAATTCAATTGTGACTCTTGAATATTTGTTAAATTGAATTCCGTTTGCTCGTCCAGTTGGTAGGGCAAAATGCGAAAGTTTGATTGCTCCTCGGGATTATTGGTTAGCAATATGCGCATTTTACACATGTCCAGCTCATCGAACGCCTTGATCACGTACTCCACCTCAATCCAGTATTTGATCTGTAGCTTCACCAGGCTCTGCATGCCCTCCAGCAGATCCAGTTTATTTTTACATTCCGATTTCCACTCGCTGAACTCCTGTCGGGAGCGCAGAAATGCAAAGACCACTGCAATAATGGTATATATACATATATACATATATGATTGATTGTTTGACATTCGCAACCTTTGATTAGGATTATTTCGACGCTGGGATTCTCCGAGCCATCTGTTATGGTGCCCTCCTTGCCCAGCTCCTTGGCGAACAGCAGGCACTCGAATTGATTGACAACATCACGAATCTTACACAAACGACAGAGTTTTTGCTGCTTTGGTTTTTCCGCTTTTGTTGGCTGATCAGCGGGCTTTTCCTCCTGTCAAAGTGGGTTTAAGTGATGTAGTATAAAGCATATATATATATACGATTCAGCAACTTACCAAGATTTCAGCCAAATGGCAATCGGAGACATTTTTTATAAAGTTAATTGTTTCCTGCGTTAGGGCAACTCCCTTTTCCACTGCTCCGCACGCTTGCACCAGAATATTGTTCAAGTACTCGAATTCTGTGACCAATTTGGAGTGCAGGTTCTGCAAACGTTCGTGCCAGTTGTGTATTATATAAAGCACGCCCGTCATGCTGTTTATGTCCTTCAGCTTGTCAGCCGAACAATTCTGTTTGAAGAACTCGTCGGCAATCTTGTTCCATATGGCATTGTGCAGGGAGTCGCTTGTGTTGATCAGCGTCGAAAATAGCTCCAAAATATTCGAATTATATTGGTGCGCCAGGGTATCCAGTTCTTTCAGTTTTAATTCATAGGCTTTTCGGGCTGCCTGTAGCACCATTGACTTGTCCTGCATATATTTGGACTCCAGCGCGTTTAGCTTCAAGCGATATGTGGAGAGTTCCTTATGTGTTAGCTGGTCTTTAAGTGGAGCCAACTCAGAAGCATTCAACAAATTATGGAGTGCATGTATTTGCAGCAAGCTGTCCACGCTGCAAATAGGAATAGGAATTGAATATCTGAAGACGTTTAACCTTTCGATATACTCACGATATGTGCTCATCATTGTAGTCCTTGGCCAGCTTCAAGACTTGCTTATAGTTGTAAATCGCCTGGCCGTAGTTGTGGCGTATAAATTGTATGGCAGCAATGCCATTGAAGGACGAGGCCCAAGTGCGCAGCTCGCGTTTGCATTGGAACTCGTTGTTGGATTTGAGATGCGCTAGCAGATCCTGCGGATTCAAATAGTTGGTTGTGGCCACATTTTTGTTTAGCACCACAGGCACTGAGCACGTCTTCCGTATGCGCAGAAACGGCTGCAATATAATCCGGAGCAGTTTCGGTGAAAGGGAGGCCAGGCAGGAACTGTTGCTGTTGCCGGGATTCTGTTTGGTGTGTTTTTCAACGGCTGCCAAGAAGAGTTCCGTGCATTTGCTGTGCTCCTCGCGATAATACAGCGACTCCACGTTGCTCAGCTCCAAATGGTGCACCTGCTCCGTTTGCGGCGGTATTCCAAGCTCGTGCTCCACCTTCGATTTACATGTGCGCCACATGCAGTGCTGCAGCAGCTCCAGTAACGGTTCGGCCTTGTGATTGAGCAGAAATGAATTGGCCACCGTTTGCCAGGCATCCAACGGCTGACAGGCCGCCCGGAAGCCAATGAACTTTAAAAGCGGCGCCAAATCATCGATGGTCCGCTGTATGGGCGTGCCGGTAACCGCCCAGCGATTGACTGCGGGCAGCTCACGCACCATTTCCGCCGCCAGCGATGTGCTGCTCTCGACCATTTGAGCCTCGTCCAGGCAGACGCGCCACCAGTTGACCATCAGCAGCGGTGATTTGGGCCGCATATAACGCTGCTCATAGCGCATCTCGCGATCCGTTGTGTTCCGCGGCGTATGATGAATCTCGTGCTTCAGTATATTGTAGTCGGTCAGCACAATATCGTACTGGGCCAACTGCATGGGGCTAATCCAGAGTCCCGAATGCAGCCCCGGATAGAGCAGCACCTTCAACTTGGAGCTTATGTGCTTGCTGATTTCATGATACCATTGCATCTTGATGGCATTGGGCGATACAATGATGGTGGCGCCAGATTCGACCAGCTCCAAGCAGTTCGCTGACAACTCTGTCCAGCAGGTTGGACATATGTAAACCCCGGTGCCGTCCAGTATGCACATCTGGTGCTGCCACAGCCGGCAGCGCGTACACTGCACCTTCACTTTGGACGGCCGTGAATGCGTACAGATGCAAAGGAGCTTGTGTCGCATGCGACGCAACTTAAGCGGCACATTATCTTCGATATTCTCCAACAAGCTGCGCCAGTAGCTGGTGTTCACAGTGGGTCGGGGATGCAGCAATAGAGTGGCCAGCAGCTCGACCGTCTTGCCCAGGCCCATCTCATCGGCCAGAATGCCGCCAGGTGGCAGTGAGATCTGCGGCAGTGTCTCTTGGAATGCATAAAATTGCAGGCAGTATTTGTGCTTGAACACTTGATGCTGGTTGTCCACAGACTTGAGTACAGTGTAATTGGCAGGAAATGTATTTGGCAGACGCTCACGACCCAGCATCCAGTTGACGGTACGCTCCTGATATCCTCTCAGCTGCGACGTGAAATACGTGGGCAGAGACAGAGGCGATGGATCATTATCCTGCATCTGCTCCTGCTCCTGGTGCTTGCTGTAGAGCGCATTATAAAGCTGTGTTGTCACGTAGCTCTTTAGCTCGCGTTGGCGCTCATGCTGTTCGTTCACCACCTCAAACTCCAGACCGGGCACATAATTGCTAAAGATAAGTGGAAATAGCTCGGCTGCCAGTTCCATGTCCACTGCATTTGCCGAGTAGGTACTGGCTGCTTCATTTTGCAGGAGTACGAACGTTGATTGGCCACCTCGTTTTGACAATGTTTTAAACTGCAGCTTTTTAGTACGCGCACTTTTATCTATCGAGTGATTTAATATATTTCTATATATTGATGGATATGTTTCTGAAATCAAATATTGTACTCACAGTTTGTTATGATCTTCACTAGAGTCTCTGCATGTTGACTGAGACATTCTTTAATAAGCCATTGCTTTTTGCCATGGAGAAACTGGCCAATACTATTTGTGGCATCCAAACATTCATGTGCTAATTCACTTAAAACAATAAAATCTTCCATTTATATTTGTTTATTATTGCTGTTTGGTGGAGGGTATGGCGCGTACTAGGATTGGTTACCTTTTATCGATAAGTCGACATGAAAATACCAAAACGATTTAGCAATATTTTGCATGTTTGTTATAGGTATTCCATTAAACTTCTTCATGATGTTGTATATATACCAATCATTGGTCAGACAAAGAAAAACTTTACATTACTTAAAGAATATATAATAGTTTTAATATAAAAAGATAAATATAGTTTTAGTTTTTATTAAACCTTTATACAATATTTTTAAACACACTTTTTGGTAATATTGCGATTGCTGCTTGAGGTCACACTGTAAAAAAAAATAAATAGTAAGCGCGTGCCTGAAAAAATTCGCATTTTCTGTAAACAAACAAGTTTTTGAATAATTGTTAGATGAACGCCGTAATTGCGCTATGCCACTTTTGCGAAGCGCACGGTCCCTGCGCCATATTTTGCACGCAGACGCTGCGTGACACCAAAATCGAAGACCTCCTGAATGTGGAGCAACAGCAGCAGGGCCAAAAAACATGCTCCGCCTGCAATTACACGCTAGGGCGCACCAACAACAATGTCGTGTACAGCAAGGACATAGAGAGCGGCGCCACGTTTGTGAGCACCAAGGTGGCCGCCCTGCCGGAGGTGGCCAGTCTCGTCAAGCAGGCAGCCGTGCGCAGCCTCAGCTGCGAAATCAACACGAACAGAGATGGCGACGGCGGCTTCGTCTTTTTTGGCGACTCAGCGCGCGGCCACATCCTAAGTCACACATTTCGCGTCAGCGACCTGCAGGCCCGCGGGTACTATCAGCTCTTCTCGATTATAGTGCTGATGAAGGACAAATATTTTCTGCTCAATACCAAACCGTTTCTGGCCGAGCACTTGAGGAAGGTCTCCGCAGAGCTGCAGGCGGGTGCCCAGCGGACAAAGGCGTCCGAGGAGGTCAAATTTTCGGAGAGGCAGAGGCGTTTATCGGGCGCACAGTTTCTGATGCCGACACCACGTTCTCTGATTGAGCTAACTGGCGAGGAGCATGTCTTCGCCCATTTGCACTCACATTTCGCGTGGATTTTGCTGGCTGGTTCGCGTTTCCTCACCGAGCACATTACGTTCGGCAATCTGCCATGGCTGCCACCACAGAGCAGCGGTCGGCCGCCGGCACAACGGCTCACATATAACAGCTCCACGCTGCCTATGATCCAGATGTACGAGGAGAACATTGATGATCCCGAGCAGGACGAGTTCTTTTCGCTGCGGCACATTAAGAACGTGGTGCGCAAGGAAGACTTTGCCACCATTTGTTACTGTGCACTGACCGGCGTCAAGATCATTGTACGTGGCGCACCGGAGCGCACGTTCCGGTTCATGGTGTGTCTGAAGATATTGCTGCCCGAGCCCATGCACAATCTGATGCGCATAGATGCACAGCATCAGCACTCGATTAGTTCCGAGTACAAGATCATATCCGTATCCAATGACATAGCCGTGCCCATCGCCAGCAGTTCCGTGTTCCGCATCGATTTCCTAGAAAAGCATGTGAATGGCAGCGATATCGTCTCCGTCAAGTGGCCCGGCGAGCTGCCCCGCAAATGTAAGTAAACCCGTTGCAAGACGAACTCTTGCGATTTATAACTAGCTTCTTTTCTTCTTCTTGTCCAGTTCCAGATCTCATGGTTAAGCTTTTGAAAGCTGTCCAGGCAGTAGAGGAGAAGACGTTCACCGAGCTGGTGCTCAACAAACAGACAAAGGTGCTAATCGAGGAGTGGAAAAAGTAAGTCACAATAAAAAAAATAAAAAAAACGCTAAATCGCAATCACATTCTAAACATCGCTATTTTCCTTTTATAGCAAAGTCATTTGCCTTAATCATGCCAAGACCGGAAACGTGCAGGCCAAACTGAAGAAGGTGCTTGGCGTGCAGCCGCAGGATCAGCCCGTTATTAATTACTGGAGCACACACTTGCACTAGATCGTTTAGCTTTTAAGTTAATTGTACATAGAAATGTTTTGTTCACTTTTTGGAATAAAAGTTCTTTATTGCCACAGAGGCGTTTTCCCTCGATTGACAAAATCAATATCTTAACCAAAAAGCGACGTCCACCGTTTCCACTTGCTGTTGCTGTTTACTTCTTGTAGCCGCAGCTTGAGCGACGACCACGAGCACGCTCGAACTTGCGTCCCTTCGAGCGCACGTACGGGCGGGTGTGCGAGTGGGGCACACCAGGAGCCTTGCCGAAGTGCTTGCAGGCAGTGCGAGCGGTACGTCTGCCCTGGAGCAGAAGCGTGTTCTTGCCGGTGGGCGAACGGAGGGCCAACTGATCGAAGGTTAGCACCTCACCGCCGGCCTTCAGGATGCGCTCGCGAGCCGTCTGGGTAACATGCAGGGCGCACAGCGAAAGCTTGGGCACCACCAGAAGACGGGCATCATCGGTAACGGTGCCCACAACAACAACAGTCGATTCTGGCTGCTTGGCGGCCTTGAAGAAGCGAGCGATGCGCTGCAGCGACATTGGGGGCCTATTGATTTTGCTCATAAACAAGCGCTTCAGGACGATGCGGTTGAACTTCTTGTTCGTGCGACGTTGCAGGAAACGGTACAGCTGTAAACACACAATATAATACACATTAGAGTCACTTTAATTTAGATAAAATTTATTTATTCACCTTGACGAGCAAGCGCAGGTACACATCCTGAGATTTGGGTTCGGTTCTGCGAACCTTACGATCGTACTTGTGGTTGATATCAATACCCTGCAAAGAGATGGAAATATTATTACCATCTGCTGAATTAACACGCGATAGGACATGTTTTTCAAACAACAATCAATATTTTTCCCAAACATTTAAGATGTTTACAAATTAAAATTTCGGTTTAAGATTTCTTGCGTCGTACCATTTCGGCGACCGGAAAAAGAAAGAGACGAGCGCTGACAGTTAGGGATGACTATACTATCGATTTATCGAAAATATGTAAAATTATTACTCGATATTTTAAAAAATGCAATGTTGCTTGAACGCGATATATCTCAACTATATTAAACAGTTGATTTAGTATAGTATATTTTATTCGAATTTGAGTGTAAAAAGTAGTAAGACAAGGTAAGATAAATTATATGCGTTAAAACTTGGCAGTCGATAGCAGAGACCAATACTGACAGCTATATAGGGCTGCACAAATTCATTGATGTAAAGTGGCAGCACCACACTATTTATACTTTTGCAACACTTGAATAATGGCAGCGGTGAATTTACGTAAAGGTTTATTTCTTGTGCCGCAAAATGTAAGTAAAACTAAATATCAGACTGGAAGGATTGGTTAATTTACACAAACGTGCCTTCTAAAGCTTGCAGTAAACCTGCAGAGATGTTATGCCTCCCCCAAGCAGACCAAGACCAAAACACTGGCTGCCGTTGGTGAATCGATCGCTGCCAAAGGGTAAATATTTGTTTTCGAGTGGCGCTACAACTTATTAAACGACAAATGTTTATAGTTTCCTGCGTCCAAATAAACCGTATGCGCCAACCAGCGATGCAGCAGCTCGAATTCGTGCAGTGGCCGCCACACTGCAGATGGCAAACGGCGGAGATAAGCGACAGTTAACGGACTTGTCAGAAAAGTTCAAGTTTCTGACGGCGTGCTTCGAGGAACTGCAGCATGGAGTGCCCAATTCACAAGTACACGAGATGGCCACCGTTGGCGACGTTATCGCATTTTATGAGACAGTGGTGGACACCACTGTGCCGCTAGATGCACTCAAGCGCATCGATTTGCCAGAGAATTTGCACATACAGTACGAGTATGTTCGCTTCCATCCAGAGACCGATACGAAATTCAACGGCAAAACTGCGTTCCCCAAGAGCTCCACTCTGGTAACGGGTCTCAAGTATCGCCACAAATATGAGGGGCATGAGGCCAAGCGATCCTGGCCTTAGTTTTATTTGTTATTCCTATTCGTGGATTATTAATTAATAAAAAAAAAATGGTGTTACTTTCTACAAGTATTGCGAGATGGTTTCCAGTAGCTCCGAGTTGTAAATGCTTTCCAGCGCATTCATGACCCTGGGGTCTTGCAGCAGCTCCATGAGTCGTTTGTCGGTTTTTACCGCGTCAAATGTGGGGTACATCAGTTCACAATTAATCTCTGTTACTGCGGGCTTGTTCATAATACTCAGGATCTTCTTTTGCAGCTCGATTTCTGGATCGGGCGCTTGCAGCTTGGCCAGAGCATTGGCCTCGCCCAACTCCAGCTTTAGCTGATGTTGTCGCTGATCTTCCAGATATTTGATAATGCACTCATACTGCAATCCCGTCAATTGACGATTGTCGGCAAGCATTTCGATCAGTTGCTGCATGGATTCGGGATGCCTTTTCTGTGGGGCGTGCTGGGATGTGGTAACCGCGTCACGTTGCTTCTTTAGGCGAAAATCGGTGGCAATCAGTGTGATCGCGTCATCCAAGGGCATGTTGCGATGCTCAGCCGGAACGCCGTACAAAATATTGACTGTAATGCTATTGAGTGCTTCGTGTTGGGGCGTCACCAGCACGGCGTAGAGGCATCCGCGCGCTGATATATTGCTTAGCACCTGGCCCAGCATGACGTCCTCGTTGGGGAAGAGCACATCCACACGCATGCCAGCCTGTCGCAGACGATCTTCAATGAACTCTGCATATTTTCTGTGGATGAACTCAAAATTTAGCAGCTGTGTTAAGCCTTAAGGCCAACAAAAATACTCACGTATTCTCGCGATTGACCACGATAATCTCGCAATCATTAATGGGCACTACGGTGGCAGCGGCGGCGGCGGACATTACAATACCACCCTGAACCGCCATCGGCACAGCGCCCGGATTGTGTGCGTTCTGATTCAGCTTCTTGGCATTGGCGTTGACGGCCTTTGGCTTGACGCTGGCATTGCGCACAGTTAGCGTATTCGATTTGAATGTGGATTTGTTCAATGCGGCGGCACATTTGTTGGCGAGATCCTCGCTCTCGAATTGTATAAAACCGAAATTCTTTTGCACAAGCGAACCCAAAACCTTGCCATACGGATGGCAAATGCTCTCCAGTTCTTCTTTAGTGCAAATTGGCAAATTGCCAATGAAAATGCGATTCTTCACTAAGCTGGGATCCCGCGCAATGTTGTAACCGGGTGCACTGGGATCGCGTTGAGCCATATCGAATAAATTATTTACTTAAAAAAAACGTCTAACAGATGCCTTCAATTTATGTTGTTAGTTGTTAATAGTGATGATTGCTCGCAAAAATATTATCGAATTAATATTGGAATTAGTAATCGAAACATATACAGAATTTTTTAAAACATCACTAGTTGTGACAGTGTTTACCGGCTATCGAAAGCTGGCGATAGCGACATAGCGATAGCACGTAACGCGTTGTAACTGTTATTTAAATGAAAACAAAATGGAGTAACGAAACTCAGCGCTCGAGTCATGTTAATTTAATTGTAATAATGTTTATTGCGGCGAAAATTTTATACAAGTGTTTAAATAGTGCAAAAAAAAAAAATTAATGTGAAATGTTATTTAAGCATGTATCAAAAATCCAGCAGCGCCATGTGGAGCGTGCGGATCATGCGCCTCCTGGAGCAATTCAGGCTTCTTTTTTGGCACATAGGGATTATGCTCCGGATCGGCGTTTAGGCTGTGGAGAAAGTAAATTTGATGAATATTTTATTTGTATTTCTTAATAACTGCTGACGCACTGATATAGGCTGATGGCATCCTCGCACTTCACATTGTACCACCAGTCGCAGGCGAATTCCTTTTGATTGAAGATGGTGCCGTTTGTACAGAGGAACGATGCGCCCTGGTGACCCTCGCGCCCGTCGTGGCACACATGGTAGGCCTGGCAGCCTGTCTCGATATTCGCATACATGCCCGGCACGGCGGGCACATTGTGGCAACTAAATTGAGTGTGCGGCACTTCATGATAGATTGGATAGTCAACGCCCGGCACGCCAGGTATTTTATTTAGGTCCTGCTTATCTTCGTGGCGTTCACGATGCTCTGGTTGCGGCGGATTATACAGGTGTCCAAATTTCTACAGTAACATAAGTGTAAACATATCAAATGTTGCGAATTGCATAACCCCAGCCTCAGTCTCGTGTGGTAACCGGTTCCGCAGACTCCGACGAACTGGCCGCCGTTTGAGGCGCCCGCTCATTATTAGCAAACAATTAAACATGTGTGTATGTGTGTGTGTTTGTGTGTAATGTATGTGTGCCTCAATTGCATGTTACAATTTTTTGGGTCAAAAGTGAACGTCGAGCACAAGCTCTTGTAGTAAGAGACAGCCACGCGTTCCACATCAATTGGGCGTGCGCAGCGCTTCCCACTGGATTGATTTTACACCATAATTAGTTGCGCATCATGTCTTCGTTAACAGCTGCTGTCAAATTTGTTGTAATTACTGGATGACTGAGACTCACCTGCACTTCAATGGCCAGCGCTGCACCAAGCAGCATCAGCATCATCAGCGTCAGTTGCGCGTTGCTGCTCAGATTCAACATAGTTTTTTTTTCTGTTTATTTGTTTGTTTGTTTTCTCTCGAGGATCAGTTTGAGTTAGTGTTGGGATCAGTTGAACCGTCTGCGTTCAGTTTGAAAATCGCACTGAAGCTGAAGTGCAGTTTCTACCACTTGAGACGGCGTCGCTGTCTTCGTGCAAAGCTTTCAAGGGTAACAGTTACAACTAACGACTAACGTTTAACGGTAAGCGTGGTTCGTGGCTTTGTGGCTTCGGCACTCGGCTGGTCTCGTGCGCTGGGCAACTTTCGATTTTTGTAAGCTGATTATTTTTTTTTTGCTTCGTTTCTTTCAAGCTAAGCTTTTGTGCTCCACAATGTAACATATCGTACCGCCTAATTATTGCAGGCCCCATTGCATTATTAAGGAAAACTTTGGTTAAATGATGATAAGCACAAGTATCTTATGCATATGTAAGTAGATATTATTGCATTTATAGCTATAGTATGGAAAGGCAAAATGCAATTGGGTTTATTTTGCAAGCAAGAAATTGTTTACGCTTAACAAACTTTGATTGCTTTGCAGCGTTACTTAAACTATTAATTGTATATGAAAAATATTTATAAAATATGTCATGATTATGTGTAATTTAAAAATGGCTGGAAAATTTTAGGTTAGGATATATCTGTAAAAAAAAAAAAATTGGCAAATCATATCAAATTTGAGGCTATGTATTTAATGCCACTCTGAATTGTATTGCGCTTAGACTAATATCTTAAGGAATATGCACTTTTTATTTTTAGGAAAACTAATACAACTTTTGTCCGGCCGGATTCAAGTCGAGCTTGTTGAGCAAATCATCAAATTCGCTAAAGAGCTGCAAAACAGTTGGAAAAACGAGAAAAAAAACCCCATTTATATTTATGATCATCATGGTTGAATGGTTTCGGCTTACGTGAGTTTTGCCATAGCTATCCACATAGGTGTTGCTGCCGCCGGCGTTTTTCTTGAACGCGGGCAGTGTTTGGCCATGCAGAAGATTCACATTTTGATAAGACTGCGCCTTGGACGAGCTGGAGGCATGGCTCTTGCCAACGGTGGGCGCCAGTTCCAGAAAATTGGGCACTGCACAAGGCACACATGAAAAATGTTGGGTGCAGCCAGGCGTTAATGGCCAGGTTAAAAACTCACCTTTCTTGGGCTGGAATTTCACCTGATTGAGCAACGGATTATGCAGCTGCAACTGACGGTATGTGGGCAGTGCATGCTTGGGCGGCACCAGCACATACGGACGACCCACGGCCTGTGGATACAGATAGGTGGTCTCCACGGTGGGCACCTGACGGTAGTGGTAGCGACCCTCTCGCGGCGTATACCGACCATCCGAGCTGAGCGCAATATGGTAAACGGTGCGCATCGGCTTGTTATAATATTGATAGACCTGCGAATTTCAGATTGAATAATCACGGCGTGGTCGAATCTGGACAATTATGGCCATAACAATTACCTGGGGATTGCGCTGTTCGGGCACAATGCCATCCGGCACGGATATGCCCTCCTTTTGCAGACGGTTCAGAAACAGACGATCGGTCTCGAAGGCGGTCTCGGGTATCTTGCCACCCGCATGTGGCAGCACTTGCTCCCGATAGATTTGACGTTTCTTTAATTGGTTTTTGTTTTTGTTGTTATTATTTATGACTGTAGATATGTTTATTTTACACACCTTGTGGTTGCGTTCCTTGGCTATCGACTCTTCGGTGAAGACGGCTGCGCTCAGGCTGAGCAGCACAATCAGATGGAGAACATGTGGTGACGACATTGCCAGTTAGTTATTTAATTTTTTTTTATATATTTTTTATAGTTTTTTTTAACGATCAATTTTTGAAAGAATTTCAGCTAAAGGTCAAGTTAAGCGACTTGACACAAGTCTAGTTCTCAGCAAACAAGTGCTAGCAGCTTGGTACACAAATCCGCATTTTCAACATATTTTTCAAAAAAGAAAAAAATATAGCAGCAGCACACACACACACAAACAAACAAACAATCGCCGCAATTGAGTGACGTGCTGAAAAGCAGCTTAAGAATCCAAGTTGCTGTCGATGATCTTCCAGCTGCGCGAGGAGGAGCTGCGTTGTGCGGTGGCGTTGTGGTCGCGTCGACGGTGCCAAACATAATGAATGCAAATGCACAAAGCGCGCTGATCTGTGGCGGGCGCCCACAGCCAGGTGCCCTCTGCTGCTGCTGCTTCTGCTGCTGCTGCTGCTGTTGCTGCTGCTGCCGACGACAACTAGTTGCAAACATCACGTGGTAGCTCGGCACGACAATCATCATCGTCATCATCATGTTGTTGCTGCCATAATCTGAAGATTGCCCAAAATACAAAACAGTAAGAGTGCCCTAGTCGAGTATGTTGGGCGTACAGATACCCAATGTAAAATAAATGGAGCATTCCAAAATTATTTAATTAATATAAATTACATAATAAATTAAAATTTAAATTAAACTAAAATAATACATATTTTAATGAAAATTTTAATAATGTGCTAAAAATTTATAATTTTTTAATTATTATCGCATTTATTTATTATTGTATATAAAAAACAAAAACATGTTCAAAATCCACTTACATGTAAAAAAAAACTTTTTGTATTTTACTTAAAATTTCAAGAAACTTTCCTGCATGAATTCTCATTCATAAATTTTGTATATTTCTTGCTTGAACTTTAAATAAAAACAAAATTCCTTTTTAGTTAAGATTTTTTAGTTGGATGATAGATTCTTAGTAAATTTAAAAATTTTGAAATTGTAAAAATTCTTACCTACAACTTCAGCTGGGATATGCCCTTCGTGAACAGTTCAAAGTACAGGGTATACAGCGGCTGCAAATTTGTTGAGCGATCTGTCGACATTTCCTATGGCTTTTACTTTAAAGCTCGCCTGCAAAATTAGTTGCCATTTAATATTTTGCGCTTCATTTGTTTTAGCCAAATTGGCAAAAAGAAACAATAAACTATAAATACAAAACAAAAAACACATTTTTTTGGCATAGTAATTATTTAATCTTGTTGTTAAACTGGCCAAGCCAGCTGGCGTTGAGCTCAATCGGGATGCGCTACTTCACTTGAAACTTTCAATATTTTGGCCTGCAATATCTTTGTTATGCATAATTATGATAGATTCGATATTTTATCTATTATATGTTTCTTGTGTTTCATTTCGGACAGGGCAATTTTGAAGTCGTTTTGTTACTTTTTTTTGTGTGTGTTTTTTAATTCCTTTTGAAAGTGAATGTTATTGTTTGTTGGACCTTTGTTTTTGTGTACACTTGTATTTTGTTGCTGATTGCGCTTCAGTTAATCATTTTCGATAAAGTTTTTTAATTTATTGATTGTTTCTGCTATTATTATAAATATTTGTAAAACTTATGTGGCTCTTGGAAGCTACTTGAACGCTCTTTTAATGGGTCTCTTTTTATTTACTCGATTTGTTAGAAAATTGGCACTCGATAGAGTTATTTTGAGTGTTTGTTTCGTTTCTTTTTTTTAGACCTTGAAAGATTTGTGAAAGTGACATGAATTGTGGCTAAAGTAAAACTGAACTTTGGTTTTCAACAGTAAAAAAAAGGAAGGAAGAACGTTGCAGTCGGGTATAACAGACAGTCTAATACTTGCACACATACCAAAACCAAAGAAATCAATCATGAACATCATGTCATCAAACATTCAAATCTGTTCAGTTTTGGCAGAGTTTTGGGCCAATATTTAAAACGGTGCTATGGATCTGAAAGCGTTACATGTCAAAATTTTTTTCAATTTTGGCATGATTTTTGACCAAATATTTTACCCCCTAAAAATCATTTTTATTGTTCTCTTTTATACTAATTGTGACACACGAAATTGATTAAACACGGAAAATCGAAAAAGTTTTCAAAATTTTTTCTTTTCAAAAATGAGTAGGGGTGGGGGTGCATATTTTGTTAAAAAATGTTCAAAAAATTATTTTCCAAAAGTTATATATTTTAAATACAGAATTAATGTAGAGGATAAATCATGACCAAAATGCTATCAAACATGAAAATCGGTTCAGTTTTGACAAAGTCATGAGAGTTTGAAATATGGGGCTATGAATGCGAGAAAATTACAAAATTTTGGTCAAAAATTTTTGACGAAAAATTTGACCACCTCAGAATCACTTTTAATGTTGTTGGTTTACCAATTAACTTCGAAATTTTACATTAAAAAAATTTTTTCGAAAATGAGTACGAGATATTTTGTCAAAAAACAAAAAAAAAATAAAAATTTTATATATTTTCAATTTTATAATTTAAAATTTTTCCTAAATATTTTGGTCTAACTAAATTTTAAACTGAAGGCGATTCACGGCAACCACAAGGCTCCAATCTTAATACTCTATACCCAATATCTTCAAAAGTGACCGACAAAATTGCGTTCGCACGAATAGTTCAGGCAGAAACAAAGTCAATGCAGTCATTGCACAATCCAATATACTCTTTTCGGTTCGCGAATGAGTATGAAAAAGAAGTTAGTAACTCACGTTTGTGGTCTGTATTCATAACTGTGTATAGGAAATGTCATTTCTGATCATCAAAAAGATTCCCACGCGCTTGCACTTAAAATTCCAATTGCATATCGGACTAACAAAAAAAAATGACAGCCCATACAGATAATCAAATGAATCGAACGAATTGTGGCGCGCCAAAAGTGTACAAAGTTGGTGAAAGTCTCTAGAAGAATGGCCCACAAAAGAGTCGAAACCGAAGCATTTGAAATGCCAACAAAACAAAAGTGACTCTTGTAGGCAATTCGTAATTATCGCAGTTACACAATGGCCGTAAATGGTTTTACAAGAGCGGAAACTTGAGACGACAAAAGGGGACAGCTTCTGGCGGGCTTCTAACGTGGCTGACCTTGGAAGCCAAGATGCAGCATCCCATTGATGCACGAGCTGTTGTCGATGATGTTGTTGTTGCTGTTGTCGCTGACAATTAGAGATTAATTATTTTAAATCGCTGGCGACCTTGGACCAACAGCAGCAACCGCAACTGGCCCAGACAAGCTGTTGCGGTCAGCGTGCTGTGCACCAAATTGGTAGCCAAGTCATCTTGCGGTCGAGCTACCAATTGTTAACTCTCTCGGCTTTGGTTTGGCTTGTCACGCGCTAATTGGCTGGAGCAGCGGGTTTCCTGGAGGCTTGACTCTGCAATCCATTACGAATTTGAAACGCTTTGGCTGCGAGCATTGAGTCAAGGATTTCCTCGACATTCCCACGTCTGTGGCACCAAACAAAACAAAACTAAAAAAAAACCTTTCGAAACTGTCGCAAAAAAAAAAAAATTATGACAAGCCAATAACACGACCCAATCTCTGAACGTAGCGCCATTGATGGAGTGGTCCGGCAATGGCCTCAAGAGCGCATCGCGGCGCATTGACTCGGAGGTTACCCGAATTGGCCCATAGGCAGGTTCAATTGCCTCTAATGCCAACTGCTTTGACCGTCTCCAATCATATTCGCAATCAGACATTGTGTGGGTCCCGCCGATCACTCAACTGCTGGTAAATCAATTTCGAGATCAAAACAGAAATTAGTTTCGCCCAGAAACTTTGCGTGCGTGTGTATTTAATGCCAATTAACGCACGATTTTTAATTTTTGATTTTTGCTCATTGAAAATTTTTGCGCCATGTAGCGCCAGTAGCTTATATATAATCAATTTCATGCTCAGATATTGATCAATTAATGATTTTTCTACTTTAAAGTTCATATTTTTCTTCTTTTTTTTTGTTGATATAAATGAAAACGAAAAACTTGGTTTATTTTTAAATATTTTATGCTATTTTTATTATGATAATTTTCCGGGCTTTATTTCGTTGGTTTTTGTTTGGAATTTAAACACTTCTCAAAAAGTAAACAATTATATCAATCTTGGCTCTTTTCAATATGTGTAATATGGACATGTTTGAATTCTAAATAATTTGAATTATAAAGAAGTTTTTTTTCACCGATAAATATACAATATGTTCTTATATCCATTTCGTCTAGCTCAACAATTGACAGATCTTTCGATCCCAAAGACTTAATATAAAAGTTAACTTTTCGGTTCACAGTTAAATCAGCTTCGTTGCGTTTCAGTGCAAAATGGTTTAAATGCAAAAATTGCGTTTAATTCGATTATTTTGCGGTCTTGTTTGTTTTTAGTTTGTATGTATTTTAATATTCAATAGTTTTTTGTTTAAAGCTATAATTTAAATACAAATGTTAAGCAACAAAAAATTTAGTATGCATTAAGAATATCGCATAGTTGAATATTTCCTTGATTTTTCTTCTTTTTTTCTTTTCTTTTTTTTGAAAATGAAACTACATAAGTATGTATCAAAAAATATAATTTGAGTAACTCAACGCTAGATGGATCCCGAAAACTCTGCAGAATTTATTTACAAAAATAAGTCTTTTTTTTTTTTTTTAATGGCTTGCAGAGGTTTTTAGGAATCCAGTAGCAAATCGTATTGCTTATTAACTAAACACGCTAAAAGTTATGCTGCAAATAATGTTCGCAACAAAGCAAAATAATAATAATTGTTTACAAATTTGGTTTTTTTCGTAATACTATTTTATAACAGAAAGAGAGAGAGAGAAGAGAAAGAGCGCGATGCATGGGGACAGGAGAAAAACGTGCTAATAAAGTCTTTTTAGCTTGATACTAATATGTACTAAAATCATTTAAAATGTGTGTGTGTGTGTGTATTCATTTGAATCACCGATCTTAGCAGATACGAAAAGAGTTTAAGCTAGCTAACTGTTTAGTTTCTTTTTTTTTGGTACTAAAATGTACTCAACAATTCATTCACATTTATGTATTGTTAGTTTATATAATTGCATTCGCATGTGTACTAAAACGTGCTAAAACTGACAGTTTGGTGCTGCGTGTGTGTGTGTGTGTGTGTGTGTGCTACCTTTATAGTTAGGCACTCAAATATAATTAGTTTATCTTAGGGCACTACACAATAGCAATACGCTTCAAACAATAATGTACAAAGTGTGGGCGCAGTTTTACATCTAACAAAAGTTAGATTCATAGGAAAAAAAAAAGAGAGAAACGGTAGGAGCTAATCTTCCCGGCCGGCTTCTGCTGCGCTACAAACTATGCTAAAAAGTATATCTCTCATCAAATGTATACATATAGTCTATATAATAAATATATATCCCTTGGTATAGCACTGTTTGCATTACGATTTTTGTGGTTTATGCACAGGAGATTATTTGCAAACTTCCGTTTTTAGTTTGCAGTAAGCTTCAAGGAAACCGTTTATTGGGCTTCCGTTGGTCCGCTATAAACCTTCATGATTTCCTTGATGGCCGAGTGGGAGCCAAAGACAAGTGCTCCAATGCCGCACAAGATAATGAATATGTTCTTCCACAGTATCCAGTTGCCAGCACCGAATCCAGTGTCCCAGTGCACGATGAGCTCAATGACGACCTGTCCAATGAAGAACCAAGGATAAGCGCCAAGTGATTTCGAATTTAACGCACTGAGCAGCACTTACCGGAAAGATCAGACCGAGTATGGAGAAGCAGAAGGCGCCAATGAGACCCATAAATGGCGCTATGGTGGGCACTGAAATGGCCAGCACCACGGCGGCCGTTACCAGAACGGTGCTGCAAGCAGAAAAACCAATTGAGTTCAGAAGTAATTCTCAAAAGTGTACTCAAAATGTGTTTACTTACCGCAGCACGTAGTTTACGAAATTGGGCCGTTTGGTGCACTTCTCCTTGATGCCATCCCAGCCAATCTCCAGGCACACGTAGAACTGCAGTCCAAATGTGCAATAGACGGCCAGAGCGATCAATACCTTCACAGCCTGGGCGGGCCATTCCTCGATGGGCAGATTGAGAGTGATGCTCTCGCCGGTCTGATCGCCATAGCGCAGATAGCCGAGGAAACCGAGCAGCATGTAAATAAGCGTAACGCCAGACATGCCCTGGCTGAGCACACCGCAAATGCCAAGGAAATTCTTTGGTGTCTTCATGTTGTTCTCCAGTGGCATAACGACACCAATTGCCTCCATCGCGAAAATGGTTATCGCGAAGAATTCTGACAGCGTCGATAGGGTGACTAGTGAACGTTCCTGAATGGGCGGCAGATCCTGGACCAGATAGTAGAACGTGATGCCCAAGCCGAGACCCATGAAAACATTGGCCACCATCGAAACGGGCGCCAGATACTTCAGGTTGGGCACCCAGGCAATCAGGATCAAAGGCACCAGCATTATGCCAATTAGCACACGCGCATCAATGTCACGCCCCAGCCAATGTGCCAGCACCTGCTCAAAGTTCTTGGCCACAATCACCGTATAGACGGAGCAGGTGCCAAAGTACGTTAGGAACAGGCCAAACAATATGGAAAACTTGGCGACTGGCGCAAAGCCGCGCAGACTTTTTGGGCCCTTCTGGAATGCAGCCTCAGCGATTTCCGCAAAAGTCATCTTGGTGCGACGTGTCTTATAATACAACTTGTGACCGCATTTGACCTGCAAGTGGAATAAGCACCATTAATTCACCTCGATCAAATGTGAATCGTCTTGAACATACCAATATGTAGCTGCAGTGCGTGCAGATAAAGGCAGTTAATATGGTGGCAAAGATGCCCATAACCAGACCCGATTTCATAAAGGCATACGGCATGCCCAGGATGCCAGTGCCCAAAGATGCCTTCAGCAAATGCGTCAAAGTTTCATTATCACTAAAAAAAGAAGAAAAGAAAAGATGGAGAGCTTAGCGAGATAATTGGTGGACTGTTGATGGCCAGACTTACGTAGTGGGATGCTCGTTGTCGCGCATTTTAAACGGATCGAAATCATTGGTGGCCAAGGCATTTTCGGCATCTGATTTGCGTGGCTGAATTTTATATCTGCAAATACAAACAATATTTTTTAAAATAAAGAAAATAACGATTTTAAAACAAATCTAATTGCCACCTCAACTCCACATGAGTGGGTTCTAAATCGCTCATTGCCATGCCGTGATCTGCACTGATACAAACTGATCTTTACACCGGCCACTGTCAGACAACAACTAAATGCCATAAATGAGTGCACCATTTTCTTATATGCGGCGCGTATGTGGCAGCCGTGAGTGAAATTCTTTGGCTCTGGAATTGCTGCATCTGCAATTATAGTCGTTTGGCCAACGTCTCACTTTTGTGTTTACAGACAAGCAAAGAGAAAAAGGAAAAAATAAAAGCAAACGACAAGCCCAATTTGGACTTGAAGCGCGATTGGCCAGTTTCAGCGAATCAGCCGAGCCTGATTCCAACCTGTGATCGCATTGCATCAGCCACAGCAAACAATTCAACTCGGCGCGCTAACAAAAACAAAAAAATACCAAATAAAATATCAGTGTTGGCTACTTTTAGGCTAACTCTCTTTGAAGGCTGCTTGGGCAGTGTTGGGTATTATAATTTATAATTATTTTATAAATTTGTATCCAAAATATGAAAAAATATATTAAAAAATATATATTAAATACATATTTGTGTGTTACACAAAAAAGAATGCCATGAATATATTTTGAAACTATGTGCGGCAGAAGAGCACAGAACTATATGCATATCTCACTTTAAACTGTGTATCGCAAGGTAACCGCAACCGTAATGTATATGTATTCAAAACGCTTTAATTATGAATTTAATGTTTTTATTTTATAATTAATAGCTGTACATGTGTACTAGAATATTGCTTATCGTTTCGAGTGCAAGGTTTACTTTCAAAATAAATAAAAGGTTATCAATTAAGCATTTTGCCTGATCATTATTTTCATAAGCCTATTTTAGAAAAAATTTTCCTGCCAACGTTTAATGTCCATGCAAGCAAAAATATTTGTTATCAGTTTGCTCACAATTGGTTGTTTATATAAATTATACACGTGTTTAAAAAAAAAAACATTTTTTTTGTTTTGTTTTTAAATATTTGTTTTTGGCTGCCAACAGTAAATAAATAATATTTGCACTGGGAAAAAATAAATTTGCGTTCAGCTGATCATTGGCAAAAATATATATTAAAAATATGTTTGCAAAGGTTGAAATTGAATACTGAGAGACGAGTACGTTGTCGTTTGTCTGAAACAGTGTATATAAGAGTGCA
Source organism: Drosophila paramelanica (assembly GCA_035043915.1). Classification (NCBI taxonomy): domain Eukaryota; kingdom Metazoa; phylum Arthropoda; class Insecta; order Diptera; family Drosophilidae; genus Drosophila; species Drosophila paramelanica. The sequence continues at coordinate 196,718 of JAWNMO010000584.1, forward strand.
TATATGCACTCATAAAAAGATTGTATACTCGCTGTACTATGTATTATGCCGTTAGGTAAGTTACGGCGTAATATACAAGTGTAATAACGCAGTCATATGATTAGACTAATAAGTGAGATTAAGATTCACTAATAAATAAGTGCAACGATAACCAAGTTAGAACTCAACTTTTTATCACAACACTTTTTTACTTAAATTAACTGTAATTACACATGTTCTATATAAACACACATATATATGTATGTGTATATTTAATATCTGACCACAACTGAGTTTAAATGCTGGCGTCGCACAAATTGACAAGTGACATTTTGGCGGCATCATTTGACAATTTGTGTGTGTCTGTGGCTTAACTAGCATTTAATTGATCCAACACGCAAGGCAAATTCTTTTATTCACTTATTTATTTATTAGTACCGTTACTTACTTGTTGGCGCCATCGCCGGGCAGGAATTGTTCCATTTCCTGTGGCGCATGCTTTGAGCCGCTATCCTGCAAATCGAATTTAGTCAAACAATTAGTAAACAATAAAGAGAAACTTTTAAAATCATTTTACGTACAATAACGTTCACCATTTTGTGTTGTTTTTTCGCTCTGTCAACTCTTCAAGAATTTGTTGCACAGTGTACAGCCTGCAAAGAAAAAAGAAATGGTTCAAATATTAGTTACAGTTGGAATGTTTAGGAATTAATAGAATTTTCCTTTATTGAATGAGCAGACATTGGATTGATCAAATTTCAGACTGATGTTGTCTTTTATGCGTTCAAGTGCCTTTTAATTGAATCGTGCGACGCACATTCAATTTACGACTAAAAGGCATTTGATTTAATTAATTGAAATTTATTCGAAAAAATTTACTTTTTCGAATATGACCACGTTTTTTTTTTTTGTATTCGTCAGATTTGCACGTAAATTCAGTTGTGTGTTTCGACAATTGGGCTTGGAATTTGACAAATTCTTCAATTAATTTCTTTATATGCCACTTAAGTTCCATCTAATGAGTGCTATATTTAGACACTCCCGGCTCTATCAATGAACTCTCGAGAGTGTTGCGTAGAGTCTGTCCCACCCATTCAATTTGCTTGCCGAAAAATAGACTTTTGGCCCTGTCATCGCGATGTGAGTGCTGGTTGACTTGTTTACCCGCCGTTGATCTATTATTAATATGTTAAGTCTCGGCCAAAATCCAAATTTGTTTTTGCCATTTCTACATGTGTTAAATTTCGCATTCACGAGCGGTGAAATTGTCACAGATGTAGGCAGAGGGGGGAGGGGGATTGGTGGGTTTGTCACATGCGTCAATAAAGCAACCTTGTGGCACATCTGCAGTTTGTACTTTGCCTTTTGTGTCGCTTTCTTTGGCTGTTAGCTAACAATTAACACATTTTGTTGGCCTTGTCTTAAACACAGCCGTTAAATAAATGTGAGAATTGAATGGGTTAAGCTACACTGAAGCGTATCATATTTGTAATATTAACTGACAAGATAAATGTGCTTTCTTGGCCAAATAACATGAATATTCATATATTCATTTGCCGCATAGACACATTTCCAACGCTCACGTTTCGCGGATTTATTTGGGTTCTTTTTTTTTGAGTTTTGTTTACTTCAGCACATTTTACAGCAAGGTTGAATAACCCCTGAAACATGGCTGTTGACCGCAATTTGATTAAATGCGATGGGGTCTAATATAAAGAAGCATAAACTTAAAAAATAAAGTATTTAATATAATGTAATATAATATAATTTAAATAATATAATTTTCAATAATAATATGTGTTTCATTGGTACACATTTATAAGTATTTTTTTTTTGAAATTATTATTAACATTTTTAAATCAGAAAACTTAAAGTTTAAACCTGATATTTTTTATTAGTATATTTATTAATAAACATATTCATAATCCTTATCTTCATTTCGGTATTATTTACAAGACTGCGGCACGAGCTTATTTTATTCAATATAAATTTTAAAATTATAATCAGAAAGCCGCAAACAGATTTTTATTAATCAATAACACTTTTCCCACAGTTAATTTTTATCTTTATAGCATAGAGTTTATGGCCGATACTTGATTTAAAACGTTAACGCAAAAGCTGAACGAACGTATAACCAAGAAAATTGACATTGTCAGTAAATCACGAACTATATCTTATCAGTTATAGTCGTATATTATTGCCGTATTGCCTCGGGCAAACGTGCCGTTATGAATGAAACAAATTATGTTGGCGCAGTTATTAGTGGGGTCTCTTTTTTTTACCATATGTACTACAGATAGAAGCTATATAGCCATAAAGATGTGTTCAACTCTAACAACACGCACACATGAAAGAACCTTCACCCACTGCGAGTCTATAAAAATTGGCACAGTTTGCTCTCTTTTATTTTTGTTTTTTTATTTGGTTTTTGCTCGCGTTGTTTTTAGATATTTTTAGTATTATATTCACCGGTTGAGGTAACAAATGGCCGACCTATATCAGATCTATTGACTATGTGTAGAAACAAAAAAGCAAAAAAACCGACTAAAACCGGTTTCGCTAAACTTTTAGATAATTGATCGATTTATAGCAGTGCCAAAATCATTACAATTGCGTGCGCGAATGACATAGCCAAAAAAAAGCGGCAACTAAATATACACGGTGATAACGGTAATTGAGACACGCCACAATTTAAAGTTGTTTTTTACAAATTGTGGAAATTGGAAACGAAAAAAACAACAACTCGATTTCATCATCTTTATTAATTGCTAATTGTTGTATCTGTGACATTTTCGAGGAAATGTATCTTTCAGATACAACAATAGTATCTGCTAAAAGTTGCATTTCTATGTGTGTAAATAATGTGATGACAAATCCCTTAGAACTCATTGATTCCTTATATTCGATGCATATATATCGCACTGAACCAAAAATAAACAAATTCTTTTCGAAATCCCAAATAAAAACAACCTTGAAAATGAAATTTTGACAAAGAGCAAAACATTGTTGCATACACCGAATGTAAATTATTTAAATGAATACAGAATACAGAAAACAGTAAAAACTCATTAGGATAGACTGCACGAACGAACATCTGTTGTGCACTATATAATAAACAATTGCATTCAATGCAATTGCAACATGCGGCAGTCAACAAAAAAAAGAAAATGGTAGGGAATGTAATGGGAAACGTAATAGGCTGTTTAGTGGCTAGAAACGTTTAATGACGACTGTTGCGCCTATGCCAAAAACAAAAAAACTACTAAATATGCACGTGACGTCACATATCTGGCTGATTTAGCTCACAAAAATTCAGCGCAGCATCCTGCGTTGCAAGAGCTCTTTCTCTCTCTCTCTCTCTGTCTGCTCTCTGCAGACATGCTTACTCCCTTTCTCTCTCTCTTTTTCTCTCTTTCTCTCTCTTTTTGTAAAATACCCGGCCAGGCCCCTAATTGAAATGAAAACACGTGTTCCAATTTTAGAATTGAAAAATTTTTTGGTTTCCATTATTCTTCGTTTTGGTTACTTGAGACTTCTATTTATGTTTTATTCAATTATTATTTTATGTTTATTCAACTTTTGGGTAAATACACTTATCTTAACGATAAGCATAATATTAAATTGTTGTAGGGCGGGAAAATGAATTCCTTTGATAAGAAATGAATCACAAAAATTGTACTTTAAAAGCCCACATCTTTCGGAATTTCGCTTATTATGCCTTTTATCAGATTTAAGTCAACATAATGCGTTTATATTCTTCGAAAACCTACACTACAAATACAATAAAACAAAATTGAAAGAAGCAAAATTGTGTTTATATTTAGCTTCAAGTTTATGCGGGGGGGTCTTGCAAAGTTTCATAGAAATTTCATCAGCCAAAACTTTTGTTTTTTTCGGATCTCTCTCACTCATTATGTTGCATTTGTTTACGCAGAAGTTCTTATTTGCTTTCTTTGCGAATCCGAACCAGTTTCTTAATCAAAGTATTATGTTTCCAATAACACTTATTTTAAAACGTCGAGAATTAAGCAGAATGCAGAAAATCGAATATTACAAGCAAATATATATAGTTTTACTTTAAAATTTCTACCCATTCACAAGTTGATCATCATTTAGGTATTCATGATCAACATAGCAGATACGGACGTCAATGAAAAAATATGCAAGTAATTGTTAAAAATTAATACACTATCTCCGAGAATTTCTATCATCATCTAAAGCATCTATGCCTGGAATTGATAATGCACTTATTTTGTATTATTTTTATTAATTACTATTATTATGGCAAACACGCACCAAGTTCTAAAGTTTTATAGCTTATAAGCTACCCGGACAAGGAACTGACAGTGAATCCGAGAACATGAAGGTAATTACGTACATATTTATATATATAAATATGATTGCGGTAGTTCAAATCCAATAAACAATCATATTATTTGTGCCAACAATTCCGATAAGAAGCCAAGTGCGGGGGATTTTTTTTCATCAATGTAGAAGTAAAAAATTGGACAGTTTTAGCATTTTTTTTTTTTTTGCGGGTTAAAGTGGTGCTTCAAAGATCTCATAAATTTTGATGTTCGGTTGCAGTTGTTGGGCGAACACGTTGGCAATTGATAAGCAAATGGGGTAAAATAGCACCTGAGGTGTGCCGCCGTAACGGAAATTAGTTGCGTCTAAAAATAAATCAATTTGCTTTCAGACAGTAGCACATGGAGAAGAAGAAGAAGCAGAAGGGGTTACGTTACCACAAAGAAGGCGGTCAAGTGTAAGGGCGTGTGCAGACAATTTGCGCAAATTGACAAGCAAATAAGAAACCACATCATAAAGAACAAACGTCAAGAAGAAAGACAATAACACGCGTCAAAACTAAACGACGACTAAATGCCCTTAAATAAGGGTAAATAAGGGTATCTATGCAATTGTATAATAAAATACTGACAACCTTATATAAATCCCGCAAATTGTATAATCTGCATTAAAAGCATGTTGAGCGCATAACGGACTAAAAATAGTTTCTGCAATTGCATGTCGAAACAATTTACAAAATAGAAAAAGGTTTGCCCGCCCTTATTCGTATATTTCCGGCTATTTTTGCCCTTTATCGCTCGCTGACGTCACAAATTTTACTGCGTCTTTTACTATGAAATTCGCTTTGGCCGCGCTTGTAAAATTCTTTTATGTTAATTATCGCAACACAAAAATCAATAGCCCAAAGCGACATTGAAAAATGTGAACAAACACATGCACACACCTACACTAACACACATACGCCAGTATGAATAGATAAGGATGGGCCGCAAGTCAGGCAATGCAGATAGATTTTTGATGTGTGTGTTTACATCACCGATTTTAATGCTTTTCTGTCATTTGATTACTTTTTTTTTTGTTTTTAATATGCTCTAGTTGGTGGTTCTACTATTAAATTAGTGTCTATGACGTGAATGGCTTTTGTTTGCTGTAGCGAATTGCGATTTGTTATGTCTTCAACTAGAGTTGGACGCGCTTTCTGCAACGTTTCGACTCGACTTTCCCCTTTTAACATGCTCAATTACCGTTAAATTACGAACTTAAGGAAACGTGGCACATCAGCAATTTAAATCGGGCTATTACAAAAAAAAAAAAAAAAACGCACAAACTGAACGCATCTAAATTGTCATGTAAATTAGAAAACGTGCGTATTTGTTTGTGTTTTGTTTTGTTTTGTTTTAGATAGTGCAACCGATAACGATTTTCATTCATGAAGAGTGATTATATGGGTATGTAAATCGGAAGTAAAAGCCAATGAAGAGGTCACAGCCAATGGCAAGCGCATAGGGAAAGAGTGTAGAGTACAAATGGAGTGCGCAGCACAGGTGAAACGCCGATGCCAACGTGTGTTGTTTAGCTTACGTTGCATACGCGTGTCCCACGTTTAAAGGGAACTTCTGTCAGAATTTGAATATGAATAACGTGGGCTCTCTGTAATAAGGTTTAAAAATAATGTACAACAATATGCAGCCGAGTTTCGTGTGCAGCACAATGTCAAAATATAATTGACGTTAAGCTTTTGTTGTTTTTACCCTTTAAATGTTGAATAATGCATTGAACAACAAATTTGTCATACAAATTTTGGTTTATTTTTGTGCATATTTTGAACCTTGATCTTCGAAGACTTGTATAATTTTTGACATTTGCCCATTAGTGTTTACTGTACATCAAATTCGGCTAAATTGCTCTCCTCTTCGACTGCATAACATGTGCGTTTCAAACGGCAGATCTGCTCTATTGCTATGCAGTCGTTCGCCTTCTATTTCTAGACATCCAAATTTGTGCCATGTGCTTGACACTTTTTTTGTCTTCTTATGTTCTTATGCTGCTTGCATACAATTTAACACAAAAAAAAAAAAAAATAAACGAAAAAAATATCTTGTGTGTGTGTGTGTGTGTGTGTACTTACTTTGCTCACTGTTGCGTTGTCTGCTGTTCACACTTTCTTAACTGTTGAAACAGATATTACAAACTTCACACAATAATTAACGAGTTGTTTTTAACAGTTTTATTTTGTTGTTGTCGCGCTTTTGTTAACCATACATGAATATAAAATTATATTGGCAGTGCACACGTTCTAATTATTGCTCACAAAACACAAGCGCCGCTTGCAAATGACCACGCGGCACTAAAGTCCAACAGCAACTAATGTCGAGAGCAGCAAGCGCATTTTATATGAAGAAAAGAGCGAGCAGTAAACGATGAGCGCGCCAAATTTTTTTGGCTGAATAAAACGGTGCCGGTCGCTGAGCGCAGAAGCAACTGAGTGCAAAGAGCACGAAATAGAGCGAGATGGCAATTGAGTTGAGAGCGAGTTTATTATCCAAATTTGTTTTTTGCATGCCTAATGCATTTGACGCTGTTAGAATATAAGGATAAAGCGTAGGATGCGTTGAGAGGAAGCGAGGCACCCCATTCGCTACGGCCAGAGAGCGTTAGAAGAGCACCGTAAAAAGGGCAAGAGCCTTTGAAATACCTTGGCATTTGGCTGATGAAATTTATTTGAGGCTTTCATAACCGTTGCAAATGTTTTTAAAGTTTGCAACGGAAATATGAAACTTTAAAATAGAAGCGCGGAAAACTTGACACGCGACTGTGCATCCTATTTGGCAGCTGATAGGGAGTTACGGTGCATTGCATCAGCACCAAGAAGCGAAATAAAAAATATTTTGAGAGCTATAAAAAAAGGCTAAAACTATTAGTATAAACTTTTAATCTATTAATTATCTACACTATCTAAAAAAAAAAACAAGTATGATTACGCTCATTGGGAGAGTTCGTCTAAAATATATACTTTAGTATATTAAAGAATATATATATATATATATATATATATATATATATATATATATATATATATATATATATATATATATATATATATATATATATATATATATATATATATATATATATATATATATATATATATATATACTTTATGGGGTCAGGGATGCGTTCTTTTGCGTTTTGCACACATTTCTATAATAATAGAATAGCCTTTTTAACCATTTTCAATGAGTTCAGGTTAAGTAATTTTATGAAATGTAGAACATGACTTGCACTAACTTCGAATATTTACCCCCTAAATAACATGCAACGTCAGTTCTAGTGAATTCTATGATAAACCTCGCATGAACGTGGGAAATTATCATTATTATCAATTACAAATGCTATCAGCACGCACTATAAGGTCGTGTGCAATATGATTGCGGTCGTGACGTTTCATTTTTTTTAATTATTATAAAGCTAGTTTAAAAAATGTGTTATCTGAATTTTATAGTAAATAAGTTTTGAGAAATATTTTAGATCATGCAAAAATGCAGTGCGCATACTTTTGTGGGGGTCTGTGTAGAAGTTTTGTGAGAGCAGCCGCTAACTTTCTTGCAATTCAGCTAATTTTGGTGGTAACCACCTGACCGGGGGAGGGGGGAGGGGTAGCGGTATATTCCCTATATCCATTAAGTTGATTAGTCACCGAAAACGTGTTTGTTACATAAACACCTATGCAACTTTTTTTTATTCTGTTGAACTTTAAATTTGAACTTTGTAATATATATTTATAAAAACTTATAGAAAGTTAAAAAACTTCTGATCAGAAAATGTTCGGATATTTTGTTGGCAGCAGCTTTTCAGAAATAAACCTATATAATCATCACATATCTATTATAGAACAAAATTATATTTGATTGTACATAGTAAATTCAAGCAAATATAATTTGAAACTGACTGACAATGAATTTATAAATGACTCTATATATATAATATGGTTTCTATTGTGATTAACCACTATTAAATTGATTAACAGAGCATGGTCTACACATAAGTTTGATTGGTTTGTTAAAATGTAAAACTTTATTCCAAAAATCAGCAAATCTTTTTTGTATACATTTTGTTATAATTATTACGTACAAACTATTTATTTATGTTATTTGTTTTGTCTTTTGATGCATACAAATTATATGAAACCACTTTAATTTGCTTTCGTTTGCAGCGTGAAACGAGAAACATATTTTATTTAACATAAACTTATTGGTTATACATTAGATTTCAAATCTGTTAGCATAAAATCATAAGATCCAACAACTGTTTAATGTGAGATCCTAACTTGAGCTGGGTTTCAAACAAAATATAAATTGCACAAGAAATTCTTACAGAATGCATTTGTGATCTGTTGCATAGATATTATGAGTCTGGTACGTATGTATGTATGTTAAATATGAGTGTGTTACGGCCGTGTGAAGCACGTTGACTGTGTCTGTAGTTTCTATGTGTTAGCCAGTTTTGAACTGTGTTTCAGTTACTATTGAGTTTCTCTGTTTGTTCTATTGTAACTTTAGTTAAAATGAGATTGATTTAGAGTAGTTTACATTGCAAGTGTCTTTTATAGTTAGTTCTGATGCTGTGTGTATGTGTGTTTGTGTGTGTGTTCTTGTGAGGTAAAAATTTCTTGCCAATGGACGTAAATACTTAAATATACATATATGGCAGTACATTGGGGTCTTTTCAAACTCTTTGAGGTGGTCTACACATCTTCAAATATTTCAATCGTTTCCACACACGCGCTATGCATCCGATTTTTTGCCGTTAGTTAGTCTATTTGAAGCCCCGCGCTTTATGGCTTCAAATAAATGAATCGTCAGTGCTCCTCCGGTGGGGTGCGGAACTCAGAGATCCAATCGGTGACTCGCAGTCGAAAGATTTCCGTTTTGGTCAGTATCCAATCGCGATACTGATGTGGTATATACTCAACCAGCTTATCGGCGATTTCCGGATTCTTAAACATTATCATGTATATAATCAGCACATTGAGCACAAACAGCAACAAGAATGTCATCAGCGATGAGAAGGCAACGCCCGAAATAATTGTTAACCAGGAATTGGCATTTGTTGACTTCTTTTTTTGATTGCTCTTTTGATTGGTCGTTTTGCTGGTGGCCGCAGTTACGGGTTTGATTGTTAGCTCGTTTTCGGCAGCGGCTCCCGATTTCTTAGCCTTTGATTTTTTATTTGCTTTGTTTGACTTTTTTGCCGTCTCGTTGGCATTGGCCTTTGTGCTAAGATTGGAGCTGGAGCTGCCATCCCCATCGCCGGCGCCTGCCATCTGTGTTGAGCTCAATTGACGGTCCTGTGTCGCAAGCCGCTCGCGTTCAATGAATTCGGACTTGAAGTTCGCACAGACGTTCACCTGCAAAATGTAAGCAAATCGTACATAAAGAGAGCCACTCGACTAAAGTGCCACTTGGCCTACAGTATTCTTGGCCGCCTGCTGGCAGTCCTTCAGCGTTGAGCAGCAGCCCACAATTTTCACCCAAGCAGGCGTCAAGGGATTACCCTTCAAGTCCAAATAGCGCAAGCGACGCAATCGTCCAAAACTCAATGGCAAATGCTCCAGGCAGTTGTTGTACAAGTCCAAATGGCGCAGCTGCTCCAGTTGCCCAAATTCATCGGGCAGAATTCGTATTTGATTCTTGCTCAGATCGAGCTTGACCAGCCGTGTGAGCGTTATGAAGTTGCGCTGTTCCAAAAACAAAAACATAGTTATTTTAAAAGTTCGATTTGAATAATTGTATTTTATTGGAACGTACGCCAAGTGTAACCAGCCGATTGCTGGACAGATCCAAGAAGGTAACTCGCTTGAACGAAGCCTGTGAAGGTAAAAAAGAAACTGAATTTGAGTTTCACGTTTAAGCAGGAAATGAAAAAAAGAAACCCCCGAAAACAACGGTAAAACACAATTTTTGGCAACTTTCCCGTGCCACTGTCCGCTACGGGGTGGTAACTACCATTGCCAAATCACAAAAATCAACCCCCTGAAGCAGTTGTGGCTGCACACACACACACGTACACATACACGCACACACACACACACAACATACAACATACATCTGCTTTGTGCGGCGCTCTCAAGTGTAAATGCAATGCAGTCAACGTCAGCGTTAATTGCACGCCAGCCGGCAGCAGGCAACGACAGCAACAACAATAACAGGATTGCTGTTTGCGCGAGCGAGACGAACAATGAATGGCTAGACGTTTGCCAGACAAGACAACGTTTTGTTTGCGTGTGTGTGGCGACCAGGGGTCAGACGCGACCCAGCGCAGCGGATAATTAGCAATGCATTTTTATTGCATTTAATTACATTTACTTACAATTTCACGCACTGGTATTTCAGTCAGCTCGGACAGGCTAAGATCACAGCTTTCGTCTACGACGCGCTCCTTAACGTTCACCTTTACGTTGTCGACGCCTTTAGGCATTTTTGCTGACTGTGTGCTTATTAATTTCACTATTTAATATCGAATAACAAATATGACACAATTTGGAATGCCAACTACTCAAAATAAAAATCAAAACACAGCTGCACTCGCCAAAAGCCGCTCAGAGACTGCCGGCGCATAGTAGCGAGTACATAATGATGGTAACATTTTGCGCAGGTGCCAAGGCAAAACTACTGTGACGTCACAAATGCTCTTACAACACGCTGCTGCACCTTTATATTTTCCAAGAACATGCTTCCTAATGCAACTATCCTGCCAAGCTGGCAACGCCAAATGTCTGGCAGCACTGTCGAACATAAAAGCGGTATTTTCGGTTTTTTTTTTGTATGAACTTTACGTGTATTTTGCAATATTCAAATTGTTTTCTATATAAAAGACTGTATCAGCTAATCTGCCGTTTAGTCCTCCTCCTCTTCGGCAGCAGCGGCACCACCACCCTGGTTCTTCTTCAGGTTCTTCCTCTTGACGCGTCCAGGACGGCCACCGCCGAAGGGCGATTTCAGAGAGAAGTCAATGTGCTTCTGCGAATCCAGACGCACCACAAACGATGGAATGTTCACCACCTGCTTGCGCACACTATAGAATATGTAAATAAAAATGCAAAAATGTTAATAAATATTGTTGGGCCACACTCAGCACTAGGGCTGGCAAGTTGGGGCAAACTGTTCAGTGCAACTTACGCTATGGAGCTTTGCAATATGGTCTGAGTGAACCACTTAGGTATCAACTACATAACCAAAAGACGTTGAGAGCCGGTACAAGCACATGGTGACTTGTTCGACTCCCAAGTGGTCTTACTGAACATTTATAAATTAGCATTTATATTTTATTTTGGCCTTGCGACGGTTTCTGCCGCTGTCCACATGGGATAATTACCGGATGTGACGTTGACGGATCAGCACACGTGCATGATGGATGGACTTGGCCAATCCAAGCTTGAACACCTGTGTCTGCAGACGACGCTCCAAGAAATCCTCAATTTTCAGACCCAGCACGTAATCGAGCTTCATGCGCGACTCGTCCAAGACACCAATGCGCACCAAACGACGCAGCAGAGCATTACCTACGAAGACAGGGTAAATGATTATATAAAGAGATCTATTTTTTTTTCTCATAGCACATTTGCTGGCCAATTGATTTCAGTGTGTATTGATTCACGTCAATGATTGTTCAGACAAGAAGTGTCAGAATTATATTTTTTTAATACAGTTCATCATGACATGGCCAGCAATAAATGGCGGGAACGCAAACTCACCCTGGAACAGACGCTTCTCGTCCTTCTCATCCAAAGTCAGCAGCTCACGGGCAGCCTTACGGATCTTGGCCAGGGCGTACTTGACGCGCCACACCTCACGCTTGTTACGCAGACCATACTCGCCGATGATCCTCAACTCCTGATCCAGACGCGCCTTTTCATAGGGGCGACGGGGTGTCACATAGGTCTTCGAGAAGACCGAGGGGATGCGGCCGTTAACCATGATTCCAACAATTCAACCGATACTGCAAATATATATGAAAGGCACGCGTAGAGGTTAGTTTTAAATCTCGCTATATTTTTCACATCCCTCCACTTTTTCAATATATAAATACGTTTAGCTATTGTTCAGCTATTATAACAGCATTTATAACTATTATTTCAAATAATTTGAATTATTTTACTGTATATTTTTCTCAATTTTTAGCAGCTCAAAATTTGTACGTACGTTCGGTTTGATGTTTCACGCTGAAAGAAAGATTAATAGAAATTTAGAGATGAGCAATATTTGACGGCTGCAATGTAGCGAGTCACTGCTGTTATCTGTGGAGCAACTGCTGTTAAGTGAGGAGCGAAGCTGTTGTGAGCAGAAAATGGTGGCAGCGATGACTATTTCTGTGCAGTTGGCAGTACGTGTATTCATGCATGATCTGGCAGCGCCATAAAAGTTCCCGCACTTTTAATTCAAATTCAAATAATTGGATAAGTTAACTTTTATTCCCAATAACCCTACATATAATATGCATATGAAAATTCACTTTAGGTGGTGTAAACTTTTATATCTGCCTTCCACTTCTTGAACGCACCTACACGAATATTTAATAGGTAATTTCCTTTCGGAGCCGGTATTTGGGTAGCTAAGTTTTCATTAGTTTCAGTTCCCTTGATGATGATATCATGCTGTCAAAAACCGAATGCGTGTTTATACAAATTGCACAATTACAATAATTAAGAAGTGAACCAACCTGATACGGACAAGAATGATTTGCATTCGAATGTCTGATAATTGGCCCAAGTGCCATACTGTACAAGTTTGCCATAAATCCGTGACGGTAATATTCACAAAAATCAATAGTCTCGTTTATCAGTGGCATGCGATAGGCCTTTGTGACTTTAAACAGAGTCAGACTGAGCTGAAAAATGACCGAAGATAGTTATCATTACGGACCCGGTCACATCGCGACTAATACATACCGTTACGTCATCGACGGGCTTCTTATAACGCATAGCAACATAAATATTCATTGTGGTGCTGCCATTTTTGGTCCACACTTCGCAGGTTTTGAAGTAGCTAAACGAAATATCCAACGATTTGCAGTCGACCTTATAGACGTCAAACTCCATTCCCCTGAACTGCGGCGAGTAGCAAAGGATCGTCAACAGCAGCAGACGAAAATTTTGGTTTCGATTTAAGCGTCGATCCATGTTTCCAACTCAACTCCAAAATTGTGTCTGCGTGGATTATTTTATAATCCTACAATCCAATCGATGAGCCGGTGTCCAATTTCGGTTATATTTAATTTATAATTAGTTATTGCAGCATAACAATGACAATTTTACAAAACGCTGCGTATAAATACTTAATTATAGTATATACAGCAGTATTGAACCGAAACAATGCGAACACACAACTTAAACATTTTTTTTTAAATCAACAAACATCAGTCGAATCTAAGCTTTATTCAAAATAACGACAAAAAAATACCGTAAATTAATTTGTTTTTTTTTATTATTATTATTTTTTTTAATAAATGTAAAATTTTGAAATTATTAAATTTAGTGGAATGCGCCAAACCAAGGTTCAAATAAAACTCCATGCAAAAAAAAAAATGTTTAATCGATCCATTATTACTGTGCTATTAATTCAATGTCAATCGAATCGTGTCATATATAGCTTAAGTTCCGCACGCCAAATTTTCGATACGGAAAGTTTGAGGTAGAGCATATAGTCGCCATTTGGCATGGGCAGATTCACCATTGTGTCCGTCTCATATGCAAATCGATCAATAATGATATCGTGCTGCAAAATAGCTACGATAAATTGACTAACCGATATTTATTAACAGTTATTACTCACGTTGTAGGGACACGTGTGATTGAAGTTCGAGACGGCCACAAAAGTCTTGTGGAATGTGTTGAAAAACAGATATGCCTTCGGATTGCGCATATAGTAGCAGAAATCGAGACTCTGATTCAGCAGGAACGATCGATAGCCATTCGATTTCTTGAACAGCTCCAGATTTATATAGATATTATCGACCGGCGTCTGGTGGAGCACACTGTGCATACTGAAAGTGGATAAGCCGCGACGCTGCAGATTCAGTTTGCACTGTCTGAACTCACAGTAGGTCCTGTCATAGCAGCGACAGGCCACGTTGGTCAGCTTGAACCGGCTGCCCAGTGCGAACCGAAATTGAAGCCCATCAATCAACAAAATGATCATTATGAAAAAACGCATTCTTTGCTTTCGAACGGACAAATGGCTAATGAACAACTGATCAGCGCAAAAGTTGCGCATTAGCCATCAAATCGAGTGCGATTAAAACGCAATTAGCAATATATTCGAATTTGTTGTTGTTTGTTAATGCGATGTTAATGTTGTAAAATCGATTCGATCAATGTATCAATACTTATTAAATGATAGATCAATTAAAATATTTACCAGCATTTTAAAGCTAGATTTAAAACTAGATATATTTATTTATCTTCCAAGGATCGAACAAGTTTATAATTTTTTTTTCCGATAACTTGCATTGTTTCATTAATAACGATAAAAATCGATAACAACCTTTTGTGTTTTTACCATTAAAAGCCCTTTTTACTATTTAGTATTTGCTTTTTTGAATCCTCAAGAAGTTTTGTGTTTTAAGTGAACATTTCGTCGAAATTTGAAGCGAATTTCAGGAACCGCAAGTTGCACGTAAAGTTGCATGCCCCAACTCGCAAACTTATGCACTGCTACGGGATCTGTTTTATTGCCCGAATCGGGTAATTATTTTGTTATCCCACATCACTTTGTGCGGCACGTGGCATGTGGCATGTGGCAGGTGGCAGCACTTGCAGTTGCGCTGTCTGACTTGGTCGAAACTTTTAATTAGATAAATTATAAGTTTGCCACGTCGCTCGTTAAGCTTCAACTTTAATATTCATAATGTACATAAAATGCACAATATTCATAATTTTCACAAGCTAACTGTTTTTTTTTTTCATTCTGCAACAGGCAGCTGCTCAACAATTTCCGGCGTAAACTTTGGCCATTCGGGACAGCCGCTTGTCAGTTTTGGCCGTATTATTAATCCTTATTGGCCGCACCGCTGAGAATTTGCCGCAATTCCCATAAAACTTGATTGACTCTTAACTGATTCCCTTTGGCCCCAGGCTGCCGCCTTGTTAATTGTTGCATTTTAAAGTGGACTCATAGCTGTAGCAACAACCGTTAGGTTTGGTAAATGTTTGGGTTTTTGGCAACAAAAACTTGTCGCAACTGTTTTTTCCTTCATTTTCATTTTCAGCTTGGACAGCATGTGTGCAACGTGTCGTATGCGTGATGTGCCATAAATTATATAAAAAAAAATAGTGTCCTTTTTTTTTTCTTCGTCGAGACTACCGCTCAAGGACATGCTGACAGGCGCATATAAATAACAGGAGTAAGCAAATGGCAAAATGCCTGGCGACATCTTTTGCCAGCGCTTGAACCGGAAACGGATATACAATTTTAGTAATTTCGGCGAGTGACCAACAGAAGAAGCAGAAAATAAGAACAGAGAGGAAATTGCCAAAAATAACCCAAGGCAGCAGCAACAACAACAACAACAACAACAACTTAAAGCTTAACGGTTGCTCAGCGTTGCGTGTTGCTTTTCAGCTGGCGTTTTGTGTTTGTTTTTATTGGCGTGAAAAATGTAATAATGGATTTTCTTTTGCCTCTCGGTCAAGTACGTGTGTGTGTGTGTGTTAGTGTGTGTGCGTGTGTGTGTGTTGATTTCTTTGGCACTGGCCTTGCTATTGTTGTGCTGCCAAACAATTTTCTTGCGCTACTTTGGTCGCATTTTGTGCCTCGGCTCGGTTTTTATGAGCCCAACTTGATGAAGTTATATGTGTGCGGTCCTTTTTTGATGCTAGTTTATGTCTATAGACCAGTCTAGGCTATATAGTGCTTTTTAACTGTGCCGTTTTTGGCAACAAAGGCCCAGCAAATGGCTAACAAAAATGTTTTGCCTGCATTCAGGCGGCGATTTTAATGCAGCCCCTTTCAATAAACATAAAAGCTTTCACTTATTTTTGCAGCGCACTCGCAAGTCTACCAGCCGGGACTATTTGTGTTCTCTCTCTACCCACCTTGTCTGTCCCGTTGTCGAGCTTTTGGCGCGTGTCAAAATGTGCCTAAGGTCAGCGCCGAGCGTGTGTGCAAAACTCTACAAGCAATTTCGTTTATTGAAAGCGTTCACCATGTGGCAGCCACTAAAAGTGGGTCTCAATACCACCAATTCTATTTGGTGCCACTGCAAATTTGCCACTGGTACATCAATCCGTCTGTATCTGTACTACTCAAGCGCCCACATAAAACCGGATACAGTCCATCTTGCATTTGACAAGTGCTTTGGGCTTCTGTTTATACCCTGTACGAAAAATGTGCGAAAGGTGAAAGGTTTAATTTAACCAGATATTTTAAAATGCAAAGTTGCTAGTTGATTACATTTTTTTGAATATTTTGATACAAAAATCACAAGGGGGGACCCTTATTAATTTTCGAAAAAAAAATTTCAAAATTTAGAAATGCGAATTTATAGTTTGAATCGATTGTTTTTGTCACAATTAGTATAAAAAACAACATTAAAAGTGATTTTGAGGGGTAAAAATTTTGGTCAAAAATCATGCTAAAATTGACAAAAACTTGGACATGTACAGTTTTCGGATCCATAGCTCCCATATTTCAAACTCTCATAACTTAACTAAAACTGAACCGATTTTCATGTTTGAAGGCATTTTGGTCATGAATTGTCATCTATATTAATTCTGCATTTAAAGTATATGCATTTTAAGAAATAAAATTTTTTGGGATTTTTGGTCAAAATTCACAAGGGGGAACCCTTGTAAATTTTCGAAAAATTTTTTTTTTCAAAATTTAAAATTTCGAATTTATAGTTTTAATCGATTGTATTTGTCACAATTAGTATAAAAAACAACTTTAAAAGTGATTTTAAGGGGGTAAAAATTTTGGTCAAAAATCATGCTAAAATTGACAAAAATTTTGACATGTACAGTTTTTGGATCCATAGCTCCCACATTTCAAACTCTCATAACTTAACTAAAACTGAACCGATTTTCATGTTTGAAGGCATTTTGGTCATGAATTCTCATCTATATTAATTCTGCATTTAAAATATATGCATTTTAGGAAATAAAATTTTTTGAGATTTTTGGTCAAAATTAACAAGGGGGGACCCTTGTAAATTTTCGAAAAAATTTTTTTTAAAAATTTAAAATTTCGAATTTATAGTTTTAATCGATTGTATTTGTCACAATTAGTATAAAAAACAACTTTAAAAGTGATTTTAAGGGGGTAAAAATTTTGGTCAAAAATCATGCTAAAATTGACAAAAATTTTGACATGTACAGGTCTCGGATCCACAGCTCCCATATTTCAAACTCTCATAACTTAACTAAAACTAAACCGATTTTCATGTTTGATGGCATTTTGGTCATGAATTGTCATCTATATTAATTCTGCATTTAAAATATTTGCATTTTAGGAAATACAATTTTTTTGGGATTTTTGGTCAAAATTCACAAGGGTCCCCCCTTATTAATTTTCGAAAAATTTTTTTTTTCAAAATTTAAAATTGCGAATTTATAGTTTTAATCGAATGTATTTGTCACAATTAGTATAAAAAACAACATTAAAAGTGATTTTGAGAGGGTCAAAATTTTGGTCAAAAATCACGCAAAAAATGACAAAAATTTGGACATGTACAGTTTTTGGATCCATAGCTCCCATATTTCAAACTCTCATAACTTAACTAAAACTCAACCGATTTTCATGTTTGAAGGCATTTTGGTCATGAATTGTCATCTATATTAATTCTGCATTTAAAATATTTGCATTTTAGGAAATACAATTTTTTTGAGATTTTTGGTCAAAATTCACAAGGGGGGACCCTTGTAAATTTTCGAAAAAAATTTTTTTCAAAATTTAAAATTGCGAATTTATAGTTTTAATCGATTGTATTTGTCACAATTAGTATAAAAAACAACATTAAAAGTGATTTTGAGGGGGTAAAAATTTTGGTCAAAAATCATGCCAAAATTGACAAAAATTTGGACATGTACAGTTTTCGGATCCATAGCTCCCATATTTCAAACTCTCATAACTTAACTAAAACTCAACCGATTTTCATGTTTGAAGGCATTTTGGTCATGAATTGTCATCTATATTAATTCTGCATTTAAAATATTTGCATTTTAGGAAATACAATTTTTTTGGGATTTTTGGTCAAAATTCACAAGGGTCCCCCCTTATTAATTTTCGAAAAATTTTTTTTTTCAAAATTTAAAATTGCGAATTAATAGTTTTAATCGAATGTATTTGTCACAATTAGTATAAAAAACAACATTACAAGTGATTTTGAGAGGGTCAAAATTTTGGTCAAAAATCACGCAAAAAATGACAAAAATTTGGACATGTACAGTTTTCGGATCCATAGCTCCCATATTTCAAACTCTCATAACTTAACTAAAACTCAACCGATTTTCATGTTTGAAGGCATTTTGGTCATGAATTGTCATCTATATTAATTCTGCATTTAAAATATTTGCATTTTAGGAAATACAATTTTTTTGAGATTTTTGGTCAAAATTCACAAGGGGGGACCCTTGTAAATTTTCGAAAAAAATTTTTTTCAAAATTTAAAATTGCGAATTTATAGTTTTAATCGATTGTATTTGTCACAATTAGTATAAAAAACAACATTAAAAGTGATTTTGAGGGGGTAAAAATTTTGGTCAAAAATCATGCCAAAATTGACAAAAATTTGGACATGTACAGTTTTCGGATCCATAGCTCCCATATTTCAAACTCTCATAACTTAACTAAAACTCAACCGATTTTCATGTTTGAAGGCATTTTGGTCATGAATTGTCATCTATATTAATTCTGCATTTAAAATATTTGCATTTTAGGAAATACAATTTTTTTGGGATTTTTGGTCAAAATTCACAAGGGTCCCCCTTATTAATTTTCGAAAAATTTTTTTTTTCAAAATTTAAAATTGCGAATTTATAGTTTTAATCGAATGTATTTGTCACAATTAGTATAAAAAACAACATTAAAAGTGATTTTGAGAGGGTCAAAATTTTGGTCAAAAATCACGCAAAAAATGACAAAAATTTGGACATGTACAGTTTTCGGATCCATAGCTCCCATATTTCAAACTCTCATAACTTAACTAAAACTCAACCGATTTTCATGTTTGAAGGCATTTTGGTCATGAATTGTCATCTATATTAATTCTGCATTTAAAATATTTGCATTTTAGGAAATACAATTTTTTTGAGATTTTTGGTCAAAATTCACAAGGGGGGACCCTTGTAAATTTTCGAAAAAAATTTTTTTCAAAATTTAAAATTGCGAATTTATAGTTTTAATCGATTGTATTTGTCACAATTAGTATAAAAAACAACATTAAAAGTGATTTTGAGGGGGTAAAAATTTTGGTCAAAAATCATGCCAAAATTGACAAAAATTTGGACATGTACAGTTTTCGGATCCATAGCTCCCATATTTCAAACTCTCATAACTTAACTAAAACTCAACCGATTTTCATGTTTGAAGGCATTTTGGTCATGAATTGTCATCTATATTAATTCTGCATTTAAAATATTTGCATTTTAGGAAATACAATTTTTTTGAGATTTTTGGTCAAAATTCACAAGGGTCCCCCTTATTAATTTTCGAAAAATTTTTTTTTCAAAATTTAAAATTGCGAATTTATAGTTTTAATCGATTGTATTTGTCACAATTAGTATAAAAAACAACATTACAAGTGATTTTGAGAGGGTCAAAATTTTGGTCAAAAATCACGCAAAAAATGACAAAAATTTGGACATGTACAGTTTTCGGATCCATAGCTCCCATATTTCAAACTCTCATAACTTAACTAAAACTCAACCGATTTTCATGTTTGAAGGCATTTTGGTCATGAATTGTCATCTATATTAATTCTGCATTTAAAATATATGCATTTTAGGAAATACAATTTTTTTGGGATTTTTGGTCAAAATTCACAAGGGGGGACCCTTGTAAATTTTCGAAAAAAATTTTTTTTCAAAATTTAAAATTGCGAATTTATAGTTTTAATCGATTGTTTTTGTCACAATTAGTATAAAAAACAACATTAAAAGTGATTTTGAGGGGGTCAAAATTTTGGTCAAAAATCATGCCAAAATTGACAAAAATTTGGACATGTACAGGTCTCGGATCCACAGCTCCCATATTTCAAACTCTCATAACTTTACCAAAACTGAACCGATTTTCATGATTGAAGGCATTTTGGTCATGAATTGTCATCTATATTAATTCTGCATTTAAAATATATGCATTTTAGGAAATAAAATTTTTTGAGATTTTCGACGTTTAGAAATAAAAAACATTGGAAATATATAAACTAGAATTTTAACAGCTTAGAACTGGGCATTGGTAGGTGTTGTTTTCAATTCAATTAAGGATACTTTTTCGTTGGTATTTTTACAATTTGTTTTTCGGAAAAGTCACTAAACAATTTTCGCGATCGATTTTTTTGTGTCATGCAAAAACTTTCTAACGTTTAACAGTTTAGTTGTCGGGCATGGACGGACGCACTCAAATATAAAATCGAATTTATTGCAGCTGAGTGAATGGTTGCTGCAGCAGGCGGTTGCAAAATGGGGTTGAGGGTGCAATTTTTGACTTGGCGCTTTTTTAGCAATGATTGCTGCATGCTGCTGCTGTTGTTGTTGTTGCTGTTCGGTTAGAGTTGTTGTTTGTGCATTTGACTGATGTTGATTGGATTAGAATGTGGCACGAAGAGCGGCGCATAAATATTTATAAATGTAAGCATGTGCGGGCAACTGAATCCCTAGCTCTGGCCGGCCAAATAAATAAAACTTTTTCCACCCACTTCCTTTTGTCTCTGTGCCCCCCGTGCCACAGCCAGCTGCCAGTTAGCTATATTAATTTGTTTGCTGCTGCTGCTGCTGCTGCTGCCACTCCAACGCCGCGCCCACTTGGCTCTATTGTTATTCTCTGTGGCACGGCCAGCACTTGAATTGTGCCGCCTGAACTCCTGCCCCTCCCCCCTCCCCTACTCCGCATACGTGCCAGGCCTTTGGTCCTGGCAGCACCGTTAGTTGGTTGCCTGGTTTTGGTTTGGGGCCCGCTGCTGCGTAAACAATTATTCGCATTTGATGCCCCAACAACACATCCATCGGACAGCGGGCATATTGTGACTTTGACAAAGGCAAAAAAATAAAACTACAAAAAACAAAAAAAAATTAAAATTATGCTCTCTCAATTATTATTCTATGTGTGCGCCAGCATTTATCGATCTGTATCTGAGCTATAAATTGTGCCCCACTAAATATTTAAACAATGCGACGTGTTCCGACACGCGTATCTAGGGTATCTCGCAGTCAAGCGTGCAGCTGTAGCATATTTATATGTTTTTACATATGACCAACCACTTAGAGTGTATTTGTGTGTATATATGTGTGTGTGCGGCATATGTGTGTGCTTAGACAAGCATGTTAATTGAGTTAGTTTTTCTCGCTTCCATTTAATGGGTACGTGTTGCTGATTAGTAATACCAAAAATATAGCAAGGGCGAAAAAAGAAAGCGTACGAAAAATTGTATTTGTACAATAATAAAATGTAATAAAGATAAAAAATCATTTTATTTGTGTATATAAATTTGATAAATTGATCAAAGCTGTGTTTGGCTCTTGAATATTTTCATATACACAAGTGTTGCAGAAGAAAGGGAGTGACAGAGAGAGAGGAGAGAGCACACAGAAGAGGAGCAAGAGGCACTCGAGAAAGGCAAGTGTTGCCAATCCGTATAAAAATATAGTCATATATGTACATATATGACATACATGCGACAACCAGATGACGCACTTGATGCTAGCAAACAAGAATGACAAACAGACTGAGGGGAAAAATGGTTTATATAGCGAGCTGGCGGTTGTGGTTGGCATCGATGCTGGTTGTGCGGGAGCAGTCATCATAAAGTATAAACACATTAGAAATTGATTTCACATGACATACGAGAAAATTGAATTGCTTCGCCCTGCCCGAGGCAGTGCAGTCCAGATGAGAGCTGCCAGACATGAGTGAGCCATTTAAAACACCAACGAAACTCAAAGGAGTCGCAAATAATAATAGTTCGACGAAGCTATTCGGATGCAGTTCCAATAACGTTGCTTGTACATTGGTTTGTTATCTCAAGTTCAAAGAGACTTCCAATACATGTTATCGCTAAAATATGTAACCTATCGATTTATTAATTTTAATTGAAACGTATATCGAACTAACTTTTCAAAAGATTTTTCATTTAAGTCGGACTCCTTTTATAAAATAGAGCATTAAAAAAGTATTTTGAAGGAAATATTTGAAATCGATACATTTTTAAAGTCGATTATCGATTTACAAATCGATTATTAAGTCTTTAAATCATATATTTTTGTATTCTTAGCAACTCCCAAGAAATTTGTTGTCGATACTTTTCTAAAATGAAAGTTAACCTATCGATTTAATTGAAAGGATTTCATCTGAAAAAACTTATCGATGCGATAATCGACTCTAAGATTATCGATTCACAAAAAATTGCTTTTTAATTCTATATATTCCTAAAAGAAATCTGAAGATATTTGTTATTGATGCAAATCAAAAATAAAAGTAATCGATTCATAAAATCAATTATCAATTAAAAACAAATTGCTTTTTAATTCTATATATTCCTAAATACTAAAGTAATCGTAAGAAATTTGTTATCGATGCAAATCAAAAATAAAAGTTATCGATTAATTAACTGCGACTTTAACAATATGTTAATTGCCCCACAGTTAACAACAGATTAACACTGTGGCACCGTTTTACAGGGTATGCAAATAGCCGAAACTCCTCGGAATTCCCTAATGCCAAAGGCAATTTGAAATGTTCAGGCTGCGGAACGCATAAAAATTCCCATTAGACGACAAATTTCAAGTGCAAAATGGCAGTCGTTAAAACTAATTAAACGAATTTAATTGCATTTAAAGAGGCACGTGCAAATTGCAAGCAATTTTAATTGCCACACACACACACAAACACACACACATACGTACAGGAAGGATCTCTAATTAGTGCAAACAGAGAGAAACACAAGTAAAAAAAAAGAACAATAGAGAAAAACAATTCTGAACTGAACATGCAGTACACGTGACAGGACAAGCCAAAATATAAAATATAAAAAACAAAAATAAAAACAAAACAGACTTTAAGCGCAAAAGAGTCGCCGTGGAGAGTCAATAAAAAGTCGAAATGGCCACCAAAGGAACTGAAAACTGGCAACTGTGGCAGGACACATTCCGACTTAATGTGCGTTAAAAAGCAAAGCCAAGGACAACTAGCGACCAAGTCGAACCGAACATTCTGCAATGGCTTTAAAAGGAAATATGTAAACCAAAAGTTTTTGGTCAAGTTACCGAGGGGCGGGTTCGGCGGGAGCAAAGCTGCAAAGCTATTGTTGTGAAATTAAATTCCGACTAGCAGACACAGAACCACCAGGTAAGGACTGCGAACAGAATTCGAAGCAGGACCACGACCGGGACAAGGACAAGAACGAGACAGCTTTTGTTATTTTTACACTTCATTGCCGTGGAATTTACTTTGTTGCCTCGGCTTTGTTTTCGACTTGGGATGCCGCAAGCGCAGTCCAAGCGTAAAGATAAAACTTGTGTCTCCTGCTGCTTTTACAGCTACTTCCTTGTCTTCCTGTTCTTCTTCTACCACAACTTTGGCTATTTGCGGGCTATGTGTGCGTGCGTGTGTGTGTGTGTGCGTATTATTGTCATAATATTGCTCAACCAATGAAAAGTTCCGCCACTGAACCGAAAATAACCATCGCGTTGAGAGTTTTAATAATACCCTTGTGTAATCTTACAAAGAGTTACTAAATATATATATATATAGAGTAATAAAGGGAATGTCAGCTGTTCTTTGTATATGAAATGAATTTATAGTGTGAACATAAAATTTATAAACATGTCGCATCATATCAACATATCAATTATAGGAAATATTTATAAAGTATCTTAAAGATACAAAAATAATCCATCAACTTTTTGGCTGTTATTTAAAGCTAAGCTCAAATTTCTGCATTGTATCAGACTATCAATCAAATTGAAGGGTATTTAATCTTCGTCAGTCGTCATTGGATGTTCTATTGTGTTTTATTTTGATGTCACCCAAAGGCCAAATTTTAATAATTTCTTACTGTTGAAACTAAATGACACGCCCATCAATGGCCGGGGCGTGACAACGACTCGATAAGGTCGTCGAAGTTTGTTGACTTTTCTTTTCTTTTCTTTCCTTTTTTTTCCTGTTTGCCCCAAAACAGCAAATGGCAAAGCTCAAGCATTGGCAGCGAGCTGCTTGCGTCGAGGGTCCTGCTACAGCATTTTCTCAACTTTTTATTTTTATTGAATTTGCACCTTGACAAACATTTTAGCAGCTGCCTCGACGAGAATGATGACGATGATGCGCCGGGGCGGCTCAGGTTGGCTGCCTCTTATTGTATTTATTTTGACAGCCACTGTGACAGGAGCAACGCATTAGGTTATTATCCTGCATATGCTGCGTTATTTATGTAGTTCGAGTCCCGTTCAAAGTTCGCTTAATGCGACTTTCGGTATTTGTTTTTCTTTTTATTTGGTGGCTGCCACAGCTGATTACTTTAAAGAGATTTATGCATGAGTTTGGCTCTGCATTGCAGCACGTGGCGTATACGTAATATTTGTTGGGTGTGCTCGCGCTACTTTAAGCCATGGCTTAAGGCAACTTTAAGTGACAACTGAAACTGACAATTGCAGGCGGATATCAAATTGACAAGTTTTTTTTCATATGCTGCGCCACTTTTCCCCCTCAAATTGCCAACATAGTTTGTATGACAACGTTGCGTATACGTGATGTGAACAAATGTTGCCTGGCGCTGATTTTTTCAACACTTACTGTGAGTGTGTGTGCGTGTGTGTGTGTGTGCCGTTTGTAAGTATCGCATTGCAGACAGCAGCAGCAATTTCATTTGAAATTTAATGCCATGTTCGAAAGACGCCGCGTGACTCGCATACACATGAGACGACAAGTCCTTTGCCTTTGCTGCCAGACACATTAAAGCGTGCGCACATTGGCATCCCTCACTGCTCGGCCCCACTTCGACGCGGAAAGCTCTAATTAAATAGCCAGCCAGCGCGAATTTTGACAGCTTTAAGCGAATTTGCGTATAGCTGACACGACGAGGCGTCAGCCTGTCACCAAAATAGTTGCGACAACTGCCAAAGGCTCGTCTCGAGCCAGCGCCGGGCAAAAAGATGCTTGCAACGTGCGCTGCATACAAAATTAAAGCTCAACTAACGAGACAAGTCGGAGCGGGGGTGGGTGTTCTACGTGCCGGCCGCGCTGTGTCTACAATTCCAATTGTTATCGCACAAGCAAATTAAAAACTAAAAACTCAAAACTAAAAACAAGTTGCAGACGGGTCTAACCGACTGCGCATACTCGTTCATTGTAAATCGAAATTAAGCTGAATTGTTGCACTTATTTTGAAAGAATATAAATTTCTTTAATTTTTAACGATTTGCCACGCCTCTAATAAGCGTATCCAAAACATATTTTGTACGATCTTCAGAGTAGGCTATCTGTAAACTGAATAAAAATGTCTTTGCATTAAAATTGAGGCAAATAAATAGATTAAATCGAAAAACGAGAAAAAAAACTTTGTGTGATGAGGGTAAATTGGCTGGGCTAATTGTAATAATAATAATAATATTCCATGTTAGTTTTGCGTCCTGTACAATTTGAAAAGCTGTTGACAACATACACAGCAGTTATTTAAGAAAACGTTGTTTACAGTCTTACGGCCAGGCAATTAAAACCTCTTCTATGCGATTCTCATGAATTCAAGTAATGCCCAAGCAGACTTGGGGTGGCTTCAGTGATTTGTGTGTGTGTTATTTTAAAATTATATTTGAAAAGTTGTGTTTTTTTTTGTAGGTATGTAAGTGGCTCTTACTCACTTTTTGTGTCTCTAAATTTAAGTCTCTCTCTCTCTCTCTCTCTCTCTTACTTTTTCGTTTTGTTACTCCCTCACGCTCTCTCATTTGTTCGCTCTCTCACTTAGTTGCGCTGTTTCACTCTATCCTCTCTCTCCTTTCCATTTTGTTTTTCTCTCTCTGTCTCGCTTTCTCTCTCCAACTCTCTCTCTCTCTCTCTCTCTCTCTCTCTCTATGTCGCTCTCTCTCTTTTTTCTTTCTCTCTCTCACTCCTGTCCTCGCTTTCTCTCTCTTTCTTTCTCTCTCACTTCCATTCTCACTTTTCTCTCTCTCTCTCTCTCTCTCTCTAAAACTCTCTCACTCTATCTCACTCTATCTCTCTCTTTTCTCTCTCTCTCGCTCTTACTCCCGTCCCCTCTTCTCTCTCCCTCTCTCTCTCTCTTTTACTCTCTATCTCTCTCTCTCACTCGCTCTCACTCTCTCTCACTCTCTCTCTCACTCTCACTCTCACTCTCTCTCTCTCTCTCTCACTCTCTCTCTCTTTCTCACTCTCTCTCACTCTCTCTCTCACTCTCTCTCGCTCTCTCTCACTCTCTCTCACTCTCTCTCTCACTCTCTCTCTCACTCTCTCTCTCTCTCACTCTCTCTCTCTCTCACTCTCTCTCTCTCACTCTCTCTCTCTCACTCTCTCTCACTCTCTCTTACTCTCTCTCACTCTCTCTGACTCTCTCTGACTCTCTCTCACTCTCTCTCTCTTTTCTCTCTATCTATATATCTCACTCTCATTTTCTCTTTTTCTCTGTCTCCCTCTCTCACTTCAGTCCCCTCTTTCTTTCCCTCCCTTTCGTCCTCTCGTTCTCTCTATAATATTTCTAATATATTTCTAATATAATGTATTGACAATTTTAGGTCTCCATCTTCAATATACTCTTCTCACTTCGTGAAGTACTATAAAAACTATAACGAGCTAAATAATCAAAGAACTGAACATGTTCAGACTTGATGCACAGCTACGACTAGCTTGATGGAAGAGTTGAGCTAAACAACAGCTGGGGCTTAACTTAACTCAGCTGCCCACAGCTATGAGCATCAATCAAAATACAGCGAACTGTCATCAATCTTTTGGGGGCTAGAGTGTGCAGCGGTGCGTATGCGTAATGTGCGCATGACAAGCTGAGCAAGTCGTTAGGGAGGGGTCGCGAGGGAGGCCGAGGTGTTGCCCGGTAATTAATCAGCTGTGTGCAGGGGACTCGCGCGCATCAAACCCGAAAACAATGACACTAATCGGCCGTAAATGGTTGCACGCATTCGGCTGATTAGATTAACGCCAATTTAATTGACGACTGTGTGGAAGGAGCAGCTGAGGACAGGCTCAAGGATATGCATAAATCAACGGAGCACAAATGCACACGCTCGAGAGAAATCTGTGCGAAGCACATAGAATAGAAACGAAATGAAAATTCCGGCCATAATTAAAAGTGCTATGCAGGATGCTGGCAGGACATGTGTAAAGCCAGGACATGCACTGACAGCAACACGAGAAGCTGCAGGGCCATGTGGCAAGCCAGAAACGGAATTTTTTACCAGCTGCAGGCAATAGGAAGACGTGTGACAGCTATGAGCCAGAAGTGTGAAGAATGCAAAGCGTGCAACGCAGAGAAATGGAGAAGGGGCGTGGTGGCGTGGAGGGGGTGGGGGTGGAGTGAGCTCAGATTCACAAGCAATGCAGCATATGTAAAGGAAGCTGGGCAATATTCATTACTAGCATGCAGCTGACCTAAAAGGACTGCCCAGAACAGGACAGGAAACGACAGCAGGACGCAGTGAAAATAATGTAGTCTACTTATGTGCGTCAGCTAACAAGCGAACGCATGGGCAAGACAGCTGCCCAATGCCCTGTAACTAATCAACTTGCTAAAAGGGGACTATAAATGAGAAAACAATTTGTGCAGTTGAATATTTAAATTAAATATAAAATAAATTTAATTTGGGTTTACAAATTGCAGGCCAAAAAAGTTCAGTTAAAAGTAGCTAAAAATTAGGTTAATTATGGGGTATCTACTAGTTGAGCTTGCAAAAGTTTGCTGTAGACAAGCTGTGCCACTAAAAATATGCAAAGTTTAGCACACAGCTGCATTTGGGGCATGTTGCATGTTTGTACTCTATTATGGGGTAAATTTAATTTACTGCAGCAACAGCAACAGCAGCAGCAGCAGCAGCAACGACATTTCAATGCCGACGACAACGCAGACTTGCGAGTTTCTGTGACTGCAACTGCCTCAGAATGTGGCAACTTTACGAACTCTGCACTCCGACGCAAATTGATTTAAGTGCATGTCAGAGCATATTGCCATGCAGACGGACATCGAATCCTTTTGACTGGGCCAACTGACGGCCGCTGCTTAAATCGTTTAACAAGCCCCGTTTCTGGCTTATAAAATTTGCTCGTAAAACGGTTTATGACGTTGACCAACACAGAACGAGACAGCGATAGCGGAGAGAGAGAGAGAGAGAGAGAGAGAGAGATGTAATTCAACTGTATTTCGTTTGCTGGCAGCTGCACTCTAATCACATTTCGTTAGAACCGGAATCGGATACGTAATTGGTTTGCTCAACTGCAGCGGGACGAGCGCTTAATGAAGTTGTTCCACAGCACAGCGAGAGCTGTGACCGAATGGATGGAAAAATGGGTGGGAGCAAATGTTCCGCAAATTGCTGCAACACACACGTATATGTTTCTACGTTTCCAGTTGTCTAATGGGGCGTGGCAACCAAAAAATTGCTGCCCCCAAGCAAACTTCCCAAACGTTGTTTATTACGGCCAAGATTTAAGCGCGACCCGAAATCCAAGAAAAAAGAAAAAAAAACCCAGCTGTGCAGAGAACATTTTAGGACTTGTCTGGAGGCTGCCTCAACATGTCCTTGACACTCCACGCAGGCAAACAATAACTAGCTACAAAGTCTTCTGCCTTGGTGTCTTACACTTGAAAAAAAAAAAAATTATTATTATTATTTATTTATTATTTATTAATTTCAAGAAGGAAGTAGGACTAAAAAACTCAATCTAAAAAAATGTTTGTTTTCAATTTGAAATTTAATATAGTTAATTATTGTTTACACTTACAAATTCTACACTTACATAGAAACGTGATTTTTCGCTGAGTGTATGGAAAGCCAAGCAACTCCACCCAAAAGGCAACAGACAACAGCAACTGTAGCAAACATCTAAGAGCGCCTTTCGTTGTGTTTTTTTTTCCTTTCGCACTTGGCCATAACTTTGGCATTGTTGTTGCTGCTTTTGTTGGGCACTGCGAATGATTTAAAAGTTTTCTTGTTATTTTCATCTTTAACAAGTTTTTGCTGACGCTGCATTCGCCACCACTATCAGAATGAGAGAAAACACACAGCCAACCGATTGCCGCTACTCGGGGTTACTATTTGAACATCCAAAGTTGTAGGCAACAAATTAATTTAATGTCAGACGCAAAACTTGCCGGCTTGCGGTTCGTGGAGTTTGGTCTGCGAGCACCCCTTTCGCCTCGGGGGTGTTTTCTATATGCCGTTTGCTTCAAATGAAGTGCCAATGACATAAATTCATTTAGGGCTGTAACAAACTTTTACGCTTGCTAAAATTTAACTATTATAGGGCAACACTTTTAATATGAGCACATATGTGGACCAAAGGGGGGCGAAAATAGCTAGTCCATAAACAGCTCAGTTCGGTTTTGGCCATTAACCAGCGAGTGAGAAAGGTTTGGCTGGCATAAACGACATGAATAAGTCGTTAAGCTTTATGCATAGAAAATAGTGGAAGAATGAAGGAATATGAGCTGTGAAAACATTTAGAAGTTCTCTATACCTAAAGAAGAAAAATGATCTCTCGCTCTAATCTAAAGTCATGTTTTTTGCTCTTAGCTGATTCACCTCTGCCACAAAAAGGCATCATCAAAAATCATCAATTTCATGTTAAATGTCAATAGTCAGCGTTAAGAGCGAATAAATTGAAGCATCGCTGGTTGGAAAATGTCGCGTGACTCATTGTTTTATTTGCCGCTACTGGCAAGGTACGCCCACGGCCACGCCCACACCCTCAATTGACCGCACTCACATTGCCATTTGTTGGCATTACAACCATTTGGCCACACTTCACTCCTCCGGCCACCTTTTCTGCTTAATTGCACTTGTCGGCATTTGTTTTACACTGACCCCAAACGGAAGAGTTCCCTTTCCCCCCCATCCCCTCCCCCAAGCAATCCCCCTGGCCAAGAGCAACTACCGCAACCCACGCTTCTTCAATTCACAGCATATTTTATGTTTTCAAGTTGAAAATGGCAAAACATAAATTGCCCTCACTGTGTTCAGCACGGAAATAAAAAAGTTTACATTTTATACATTGTAGATTTATACCCTAACTGTGAGTAATATCAATGTTGTCAAGCACTTTGTAACGTGCATATATATGAAAAATGTTTTCAAATATTTGAAAATTTTGTTTATGCTAAAACAAAATGTTTATTTATAAGCAAACTATAATTTGTACAGAATAATAATATTTTTTTATTTTTTTTTTTACTTTAAAATTTTATTATTCTTATATTTATGATCAAATTTGAGTAGCCTGATTTCTTTTTTAAATTATTTATTTTTTATTAATACTGTAGCCTGATTTCTGAATAAGTAAAATCAATCAAATCTATTTTCGAAAGGGTATTTATTCTTCGTTAGCCCACAAAGAACTTCTTATTGTTTCTTTATTCGTATTTATACGTCGTGAAAGTAAATCGCTTGTTGCCATATAAATCGCTTTGCTCTTGGGGCAACAATACGTTCTCGTTTTTGTTTTCGTTTTCGTTTTCGTTTTGGGTTTTCATTTTGGTTTTCGTTTAAGTTTTTGTTAGCGTTCTCGTTTTGTTTTGTTGCGTGTTTGCCCAGTCGAATTTATAGCTGTCCATTGCCACGTTTTGCTGAATTATTGTAAACGTAAATTGAAAATAGCAAAGCAAGCAACAACTAAATAAATATTGCAGTTGGCCCCAACTTGCCCCAAGTTGCCCCAACTTGCCCAGCTGCTGCAGGAATGCAATATAAATAGCATTCAGTTGGCTTTGTGGCTCTTGCCTTCAATTTTGACATGCATATTTTAGCAGCGACTCTCAAGCTACCCGCCTGTCTGTCTGTCTGTCTGTCCCTTTGTCCCATTCTGTAGCTATTTGCATGCGTATTCAAATCAAAAACAATTTGGCCAAAAATCAATTCAAAAAGGTCTTCGCAGCGAGCTATTTTAAATATGCATATCATGAGTGCGTATAAATATTGTATAGCCCCAAAAAAGGGATTAAAACCAAATTGAATACATCATCCGATGACGGGCACACTTAAAAACAGACAAACGAATCTAAATATTTAATACACATATACGATACAGATTCAGAGTCAGATTCCGATTTGTGCGACATGGCCAAAGTTGGATCCTTTTATTTCGGTTAGATTTCTGCCTGACATTGACAGGTTTAAACGGCTCAGCGTTTGATTGAGTTCTCGGAACTTAACTGTTATTTAATTCCATTCCTTACAGCACACCTTACGGCTTATGCCAATGTCTGCGTCTTGACATTTTGCGGACTCAATTTCGTGTCAACGACGCAGTTCAGGTAATTTCCCGTGCTGTGCGCAACGGAAATTTTAGCAGCCATTTTGTCGCTGCCATTCGAAACGACATTTTATTTATGTGCGCTCATAATTCAACTGTAAATGACGCACACAACCACACCGACACATTAGCCGCGACGTTGCCGCGACAGCCAAGTGCCGCTAGTTTCCGTTTCCGGCGCAAAGCTGCCAGCCAGCCTTGCAAAATTAACAACAATGGCGGTGATAAAGATGCCGTCTCATTCTCTGTGTGTGTGTGTGTGTGTGCGCTCTCTCTAGCTGGTGTGCGTGTGTGGCTTTTGTGGCTTTAAGTAGCAAAATGTGCATGGTTCCCCCTGACTTGGCACGCCCCCCGCCCACCCTCGAGCCATTTAGTTGCTGATTTTCTTACACTTTTTAGCGTTGCCCTCGTCGCTAGTTTGCCAACATTTTACGGCGGACTTTTTGTTGTACGTGCCCAGTGCATTTGGCTGACTTACGAGCATGTGCGTGTATATGTGTGTGTGTGTGTGTGTCTGTGTGTGTGTGCGTGGTATTGTACTTGGGGAGCGGTTAGCAGGCATCCGCTGCGGATTTATGTAGTCTTGGCGCGCACTTTCGACCCGACTCGGGCCAATTGAAATGTCACGTTGCGCAATGAATGCAAACGTAATGATGCGGTTAATGTTGTGCAAGCTTTGGAAACGAAAAGCATTTCCAAATACGCTAAATTATATAAATTTAAAAACATATATTTTTTTAAATGGCTTCATATAAAGAGAAAGAAATTGTTGGAAATAATGAATATAAATTGACTAAGATTAAATCAAACGTTAAATATAGAAAATAAATTGAGTTTATTCTATTTATATTTTATTTTTATATAATTTAATAATTTATTTATAATATATATAAATTAATAATTCAATACTTTGCAATTCGGTATCATCACTTAATTATAAATTTATAGTTTCAATTAACTCAAATATTCAGTCTGAACACAAAAAAAACAACAATCAGTTATGGTCATTAAACATGAACTTTATATAGTTTTTATAACTAATTAAATGCTTATTTGCGCAATTTATGCTCATTATTTTAAATTAAAACAGCCAAATTAGCTAAGCGGCTAACTAAAATCAATTGATTTGAAATTTATGTTCATTTTTAGCCAATTCGTATGTGCACATTTACATATATATATACATATATATATATACATATACATATATACCTAAATTTATCCATTATAATTTTTCGCTGCAAATCCCCGGAATAATGCAGCGCAGCATTTGCTGTCCCGTTTGGTTAGCTGCCAATGTGTAATTCATGCTCGTTCATGTGCATTGAAAGCATTTCGAAATGTCAATACTTCAATGCTTTATTTCGCTCATGCACCATTGACAATTGCAACTATTTGACGCCATATATCAATACAATTTATGCATTTCGCGTTTTTCGTGCTACACTCGCATTGCATGTTTTTCAATATATATATATATATATATATTATTTTTTTAACCAAAAACTATGCCAACTATGTTTAGTATCGAGACCAGTTCAGCAACTATTTGCATCTTCACTTTCATTGTTATGTTGCTTCTTGCCCCATCGCTACACTGTAATCTCGTGGCAATGAACTATCGGCAATTTGGCAAGCAAGAAACGAGATAGAGAGAGAGAGAGAGAGGGGAGGGGGAGAAGAATTCTTATTGCTGTAAGCTCGTATTGATTGCATCTCAACCTGAGAGCTGTCAAACTAGTTTGTTGAACGAAACCGAAATGAAGCTGGTTTCTGTGTTGCGGCTGCTCTGCTCTCCTCTGTGGTACGTGTTGCATGCCACATGTGGAACTTAATATCATGACAAACTTAAGAGCAGAGCTCAAAGTGCCACAAACAACAGCTTAAACATGCGACAACTGCTTAGGCCACACAAACCGATAACGATACATTTTAATATAAATACATATACGTGTAGATATATATATATGCATATATATTCGATATGGCCGCTGGGCGAATGCATATAAATGAGCTAGATAAATATACATAGTTACATGGCATGTATACGGATTTCGCAGGCGTTGCCTGAGCTCATGGAAAACAATCAAATGCCAGGCAAATGCTTAAAGCGAACATGCAAAGCGCACACGCACACATCGAGTGTATATATAGATATAGAAATTTAGCTAAGACACAAAAACACACACACACACACACACACGCACACACCAAGCATCCGATAGAAGCAGACAATAGATTGCCTTGGGCTTGCCATTCATTCATTTGCCATCGTGTCCTTTGCATGCTTGCCTACCGGGGCGTATACGTAATGTTCGCTGCTTCCAATGCCACTCGCAACTTTGCTTTTGTTCAACATGACAAAGACATGACAGCATACGCGACTCTCAGAAAAAAAAAGAAATTGCGCTTTTTGTAATGCTTTTAATGCTTTGGCTAAAATTTCGCTCGGATTGATTTATGACAAGCCTTTGGACAGCGCAGGGAGGGGGAGGGGGCGGGCGGGTAAATCCATTTGACAAAATCAATGGCCTGCTTTAAAGGTCACAGGCTGTGTGGCATTAGGGCCTTGTAATTGCGGTAAGTTATGAAAGCCGAGCCCGAGCGCAATCTCTTGGGTATTCAGCTTCGCTGCGTGTCCGCCAAATTGATTGAGATTGAGTTGCAGTTGGATTTAAGGGTTGGTTCCGAAGAGGGGGCGGCTGTCAATACACCAACATCATCTGTTAGCCAGACAAAAGGCAAATGACAACTTCTGGAATGGCGAACTGTCGCCTGTCACTTAAACATTCATCAATTCCATTTAGTTTTGCATTTACAATGAAAAAGTGAGCAGCCCGACAAGAAAACAATATATAAAGCTTTGCCATAGG
This sequence comes from Drosophila paramelanica, assembly GCA_035043915.1. Classification (NCBI taxonomy): domain Eukaryota; kingdom Metazoa; phylum Arthropoda; class Insecta; order Diptera; family Drosophilidae; genus Drosophila; species Drosophila paramelanica. The sequence goes on from JAWNMO010000584.1 coordinate 231,564, forward strand.
AAGAGCGCAAATGTTAACTAAACAACACACATGGCAAACATTTAATACACTTCCCGATATATTGCAATTTGTTTCTGACATAAATCTTAATCACGTTTTAATAGTAATTATAATCATATCACATCGGAAGAACACTTTGCACTATATTTGAATCTATTCAGATTTTGGTTACAACTTTGGTTTGTCAAATTCTAAATGAAATCAATTGATAAAGTATCAAAAAAAGTATTTATTCAAAATTTAAATTACGAAATTGGCTATAGCTTCCTTTATATACCTTTATTGTCATTCCTCACATTCTTTAAATCTCGAAATTAAATAATTTGAATGGAATTTGTGATTTATTTAGTTAAAATTTCATTGAAGTGCGCTGAAGTGAGATTTATTTAGTTAAAATTTAATTTAAGTGCGCTATATTCTGTCAAATTTTCAGAGACATTTAATAAAAATTTAACTTAGGATATTTATATTAATTTCTCAAGCTTTTATATAATTTTATTTAAAACATGCTCTAAAACTCTAAATTAAGTTAAATTAAAATCAATAACAATATATATTTAAATAAAATTAAATTTAGGTTTGCTTCATTTTGTCAAATTCTTAATGACATAAATTCAAAAAGTATTACAAAATGTATTAAAAATGAAAATTTAAATTGGGATATTTAATAAAATTGCTCAAGCCTTTATACAATTTTATTTTAGTGCTTCTTATGCTCTAAAACTCTAAATTAAATAAATTTAAAATCAATAAAAAAATATATTTATTTTAAATTTAATTTAGGATATATACTATAAGATACTTTTAAAATTATTTTGCAAACCTTTCTAAATACAAAACTAACGTGCTCGGAAATGTATTATTCAATGTGTTACACACTTTATGGCAAAAGCAAAATACCCTTTGCAAGGATATAAAAGCGCTTTGCACCATGGAAAAAGTTTTGCACTGTGGGGTATTCATATATTTTGCTTTGTGCTTTTGTTGTGTTGTTGTTAATGTTTTGTTGTTCTTGTTGTTGATGATGTTCAAAGCTCATTTGCATAACGAAAACTTGTTAATAATGGGAACTAAGTTGCCTGGTTATAGAACCAACACACACACACACACACACACACACACACACACTTACACCTTTATAGTCACATAGCTGTTGGCAACAAGTTTGGCAGAGCTTAGACAAAGTTTTTGATTGAGTTTCAGTTATTTTGACTAATGCAGCGGCGCCTTTAAGCCAATTCGAAAAGGTATTTTTCGTAAGCTTGTTTTTATATCTCACTTATAACTTTTGCTTGGCTGTTGGAAAAGTTTTCGGCGCTTAATCGCAATTCCGTAATTAGCGCAGTGTAAATTTATTTCTGTTATTGCCGCAGGACCTTTCTTTCGAGCTCAACTTTCAAATTTATGTAGATGACATCCTTGGCCGGAATCCCAAATTATGTCATGTCAAAATTCACGCGACTAATTACTCAAAAATTAATTTGCTGCTTGTCCAGGACTTCACGCCCAAATATTTTGGCCGACTGCGTTGAAAAATATGCTGCATAATTTATGTTATTTCGTGTTGCCACACAAATTTTTGTGGCTGCCACAATATTTGCATAAAGAAATGCAAATAAATGAATCCCTAATCAACGGCAAACACAAAGCTGCCAGGCGAAAACTTTGCTCATGATTTCAAATGGAAAACCTCAGCTAGAACTTTTGTTTTCGACTTTCAACTTGTGCAACTTGTGGCAGAGCTGCTTGCCACACAAACTTGAAATGGCTAAAAAACCTTCATCAAACTGCAACTGCAACACACACGCAGCAAAAGTGTGGCTGTTGCGGTTTAAAGTTTTCAATGCTGTTTATTATGTCAGGAATTCAGGTTGATTTAATATGAATATGGCCCCAGAAGCTATCAAAAAAGGTTCCATAAAATGATTATGCAACAATTAACCATTCAGCTTAATAGTCCACGTTATTGTGGGCCTCATTGATTCGAATAATGGGTAAAGGCAATTGGCAGATGGCTCAGTTTATAAACCAAAAATAGAAGGCAGTTAGATATAAAGAGTTTATCGCAACGTAATGCAGACAATGTGGGCTGCGTACACGCTTTTATTCCTGGTCACAGGAGTCTTTTCGGCCAGCGTCATTCGATTAACGAATGTGGAGTGCGAGACGATCGATCCGAGCTATGCTTCCTTCTCCAGATGCGACCTTAAAGTTATTGCTCGCGGAATCGTGGCTTTGAGTATTTACTTCAATTTGACCGAGCCCGTCACCAATGCAAAGGTATGAAACTAGAATTTAGGCCAGAAATGAATCTTACCAAATTTTTAAATTTACAGATAAATCTCAGTCTTTGGCGCAAATATAGTGGCTATCGTCCATTTATGTATAACGTGACCTTCGACTTTTGCAAATTTATGTCCCAAAACAGTGCGAAGTTATCGTTTGCAAAATTGGTCTTCGATCCTATATCCAAAAAATCCAACATAAATCACTCGTGCCCCTATTACGTATGTCAAAAGTAAAACAATAATTAAAATTATTTCTCTAATACAGTTTCTTCTATTTAAGCAGGATATAAAAGTGGAAAATTTGGTGTTTGTGGAGGAGCATTTCAAATTTATACCGTTGCCCTCTGGCCAGTATAAATATCAGCTAATAATGGCGACCGACAACAAATTGAGATCACTAATCAGGGTCTATCTCTCACGACAGGAGGATTTAATGAAAACTTAAGTTAGAAATATAATAATCAATTTCTGTACTTTTTTTTCATAGAAAAATATAAAAAACACGAAAGCTTCAGTTAATTTGCTTAATTTTCTTGAGAATAATTTTGCATTCAACAAATTTTCGTATTGAAAAATAAAAGCTAAAGCCAAAAAGCTAAATTTTATAGTTTTCAAGACGACCAAGAAAAGATATATATTATTTATTCGGCTGGAGATGATTTCTTCTGCCTGTTACATACTTTTGCACAAAACCAATATACCCGCTTTTGTCCATTTTCGTTGGGTTCCGGGTACTTGAACAGCGTGTGCCAATTTTACGCTTGTTTACGAAATTTTTTAAATTGCTTATTATATTTTCTGATTGTTAGAAGGATCCGTCTCTCTTTAATTATATTCGTTCACGAAGTGAAAAGAGTGCGTTGGGTTTGTGCTATTTTCGTCTGTCGCTATTAAAGCTAGAGACTTTACATTACGAATAGATATATATTCGTTTGTAACTGCAATCAATTAAAGCGGCATTTAAACATCCTTGACACGGGTCTTTAAATTTGAAATACATTTTTCATTATTGGTGCCAAGGGTATCTCCTAGTCGGTCACTTTCGAATACAGCACTTATAATTATTGATTTTGTAGTTTGTCGATTATTGTTTTTAGTTTAGTTGAAATTGTTTATCGCAACGAAGCAGACAATGTGGATTTCATGCGCGCTTTTGTTCCTGGCCACAGGAGTCTTTTCGGCCACTGTGATTCGATTTACGAATGTGGAGTGCGAGATGATCGATCCGAGCTTTGCTTCCTTCGAAAGATGTGACCTGAAAGTTATTGCTCGCGGTGTCGTGGGCTTAAATATTCACTTTAAGCTAACGCAGACCGTCACCAATGCAAAGGTATGAAACTGAAATTTGAGCCAGAAATAAATCTTACCAACTTTATAATTTGTAGATAAATCTCAGTCTTTGGCGGAAATATAATGGTTATCGTCCGTTTATGTTCAACATGACCTTCGATTTTTGTAAGACTATGGACCAAACCAATCAGACCTTAACATTTCCAAAGCTTCTGTTCGAGGCTGTGTCCAAAACATCCAACTTAAATCACTCGTGCCCCTATGACGTGAGTTAAAATATAGTAAAAATCTAAATAAACACATTCCTTTAATCCACTTGTTTCATATTCAAGCATGATATAATAGTGCGCAATATGGTGACCTTGGAAGAGCATTACAAGTATTTGCCCTTACCTTCTGGCCAGTACAAATACCAGCTAATAATGGCGACCAACCACAAATGGATAGCTGTCCTCAAATTTTATATCCTTAGACAGGAAGACATAATAACAAGTTAAGTAAGACATATGATATACAAGAACAAAATATTATACAATAATGCAAAGATTTATGAACATTTTAAATGGAAAGAGACAGATAGACATGGTCATTATATTTTTAATATGCTCCAATTACAAATGTTTAAAAAAACATAATTATGCTGAATTTTACTTTTTTTTTTTAAATATTGTTGTGCAAGTTAATTGTTCAATTGTGTTATCAGTTCGGCGATGATGCCGCTGGCGTGTATAAAATTAAAGAATATATCGGAAAAAGTTGAAAATCGATCGAAAATATGAATTTGCGATTCTCGGCTGCTTTAAGCAGTTTGTTTCGCGCACAAAAGTGGACAGCGCCCCACTTTTCAACCTTGATCTGTTAATGCAACCAACCAGCTCTTACAGCTGCCCATTTTGTTGCTAATTTGCAACGCAGCTGTTGCAATTAGTGCAACAACATGCCACAAAATGCGTTGGAGCCGGGCTAACGCATTCCATTTGGCCGCTAATTTGCATTTTCAGCCAGATTTGCATATTGTGGCTAATGTGGCTGCACTGGCTCTCTGTCTGGAGCTTTAGTAAGGTAATTGAACAGTTGCTGTTGAGTGCTATCAGCCGCAATTCTGTGCCACAATGGATGCGAATTCGGCTGCTCATTAGTTCAAAAAACGTTCTAAATAACCATGCGTTGATTTAGGTGCCTGTTTTGACTATACTTAATTGCAATTAAAATTGTAGATTTCGATTAAATTGCCTCTTTTTGTTATATTTTATGGGCTTTTAGGCTTTGATACCAATGCATTGGATGACCATTGACAAAGTTGGCAATATTTCATTTTTCGCGCGCACAAAAGTAGGCAATATTAAATGACTTCAAATTTATCTTCGGCTACAAATGTGGCCATGAACAAACTTGTTGTTAATTCAAGCTTAACATTCGGACAATTAATGCGGTCAATAAGTTTTTATATAATTTTACATAAATAGTTTTTTATAATATCGATATTCAATTACTGTGTTGAGTTTTGAAAACAAATACATATATATATATGTATATGTAATAATAAAAGATTTTCGATATTAAAGGAAGAACTCCTCAGGCTGGGTTAACGCTCGTCTTAAGAATGATGAGTAACAAATAGTAATGTAAGTATTCAAGAAAATTTATGAAATACTTAAATACTTAAATGTTATTAATTGTTACATTCACTTGGAATTATCATCTAGAATAAAACGTCTAGAGGACACATGCTATTTGTCTGGAAAACCGGTACGAAATCGATGTTTAAAATAGGTTAGATAAGCTATATATTATATAATTTTTATATAATGCATTTATAATTTCAAGATGATAATTATTTTGAATTTAGATTTTGTGAATCGCATTTTCGACCAGTAAAGTTGTCGACGTTTTTCGCAGATTGACAAACGATGTGGATTTTATATACGCTCCTATTGCTGGCCAATTCTAACCGGAAATTAACATTATTATTGCACTTAAATCAAAAAATTCAACATAAATCGCACATGTCCCTATAAGTAATTAATATAATGAACAATTATTTGGCGAGTTTTGGTCATCATTAGCACGATTAAAACTGAATCACAATTAAATGAACTAATCATCGTGTGCACTATTAAAATGTGATTTTTCTGTCCTATACCGATTAAATTTAGTTAAAACGGGTAGTTTATTGCAGTTTTACAGGCCGCCTATATATGTATACATATTAAAAAGGTTTTATTATACGTTTAAAGGGTATTTTGTAGTCCTTCACTCTAAAGGGTTAGTTGTTTTTAATGTGCCATTTTAAACGGAATTTGTGTTTATAAATACGTTATTGTTTTTTGTCGGTTGCTGAACAATGTGGCATTTACTAACGCTCCTCATGTTGGCAAACGGCGCTCATTCCACTAGCACACGGTTTACAAATATAGAGTGCAAAATGATAGATCCTTCTTATGCCACCGTCATGAAATGCGACCTTAAGATAATTGGACGCGGTATTGTGAGCTTAAATATACATGTGGACTTGATTAAGGGGCCCCTCACCAATTGCAAGGCATATGAATTTTCAGTTTGTAACTATATAAAATTATTAACTCACACTTTGTGTTTTAGGCAAATCTCAGTCTGTGGCGTAGGTATAATGGATATCGTCCGTTTATGTACAACACGACCATCGATTTTTGTAAATATATGATGCAAAAAAATTTGAAATTGTCGTTTCACAAAATTGTTTTTGAAGCCCTCGCCTCGAGCTCGAATATAAATCACACGTGTCCGTATGCAGTGAGTAGACAGACAGACAGACAAAATTTCGTACAATTAAATATGTTTTGCGTTTTTTAGCACTCCCTAATTGTGACCAATTTGGTATTTGTAGAAGACTTTTTAAAGTTTATGCCACTGCCCACAGGTCAGTATAAGATTCATTTCAAGGTAGCCACCGACAATGACTGGAAGTATAAGATGGATATACATTTCTCCCGAGTTGAAGATTTAATAAAAAGTTAAATAACTGAAAAGCTACGAATGAGAAACTTCGGTAAGCGATTCTGATTTTGAAATAAATTTTTTCACATTTGCTAATCAAGTTTAGTTGATAAGAAATGTTTACAAATTTCGACTAATTATATTCTATTTTTATTTTTGTTTCAGCATGATATCATTTTTTTTTCTAAATTTAGTTTATGGCTGTTTGCAACAAATTTTTGTAAAGCAATTATCAATAATTAAAACTATCGTTTGGAGAATGTTATGACATAATCGAATAACCATTTCAATTCAATGTGTATTTCTAATTATACAAAATTTTGGTGTAAGTTTAAATAAAAAATTTAACATGCTAAATCGATAAATGGGTCTTTGGGCCTGGTTTACTGGCTTCGGCCAGGTTTAATTCGATTTGCTGGCAACAGACCTTTTGTCTGTGCCCCGACAATGCTGTTGCACTTTGCTGCAGGGCAAATGAAATTGAATTTGCCCTTCTGGCCGGGCGCACAACAAAATGCGTTTAAAGTGCCAATTGGGGCATCGATTCGCCGTAAACGCCCATCAATGGCATCAGTGCCACAGCTGTCAGTGTGGCAGCTTCTCTCTCTCTCTCTCTCTCTCTCTCTCTAAGGCTGTTGCCATAAAATTCGCGTTAAATTGCAATAACCAGCAAATCTAACCAACTTTTCCTGTCCCGTTTCGCATTCGCATTTTAAAAGATAAAACGACGTAAACGTCAATTATCCGAGTCCTGTGAGGTGTCGGCCAACCGATGATTGAATGAGCCTGGCTCCTAAACAAAACCAAACCAAACAAAACAAAAAGGCAAAAAGGACAAAACAAAACGCAGAAACCAACAACAACGTTCTGACAACATTTAGACCTTGTCAACAGCAGGAGCAGTAACCGTTCGGATATCAGCTGACACTTTGAAACTAATCCCCTGGCAAAATGTTTGATTTATGTCAACGCTATCGACTGTGAAGTGGGTGTGCGTTACGTGTGTACACTTGGCAAAACGCAACAACTTTAAGCTTATATTGTATATATAGCGAACAAATATAGCAACATAAAACATTCTATTAATAACTATTCTTATCATTTAGGTATTCCTTATTCCTGAATCAATTGAAATTCTAATTCGCTCTAATTTTTATTTAAGACAGCATTTTTTTGCTGAGTGTATTCTTATGGAAAATTCAACATGTGCTAAAATTATATATAATTTTTAATTTTCCTTTGTCTGTCATATAATGTATAAATTTGATCAGTTTATTTGATTGAATATATTTGTTTTGCAAAAATTAAAAATCAATTAAGTTTAGCGCTGATTGTTTAAAATTATATAAACATAAATATCAATAAACAGATTAGTTCCGATAATTTTAATATATGCGTTAAATGTATGATAATGAATATTTCGTTAGTTATAGTTATAGTTACGGATAATAGTTTTGAACTTAATCAAGCGATAAACTATTAACTCGAACAAGAAGATGATAAATGCCATGGCCAAAACCGTTGCCCAGCCCAGCCAGACCCAGAACAGGTCGTTCGCCCTGAAGTGATGGAATGGCACATACGGATTCGGATCCTTGAGACTGATTTCGCCAAGTCGAATGAAGTCGCGCAACGACTGCGCCTTCCAGTACAATTCGAGTCCCGTCTCGCGAACACGATGCATGTGCCGCTCCAGCGGCTCGGCGTAGATGGAGTTCGCCTGCAGTGGCAGGGCGGAAAGAATTCTATACCGAAAGATCAGATCTGGCTGAAAGCAGAGCGCGGGCCGCTGAAACAGTCGCTGTTGCTGTTCGACAAACTGCCACTCGACGGACGTGGTGGAGAACGCCTTCGATCTGTTGAAAGTGCGGCGCAGCTTGTAAAAGTCGTCCGCCTTGAGATAATGAATCCTCGATTTGACGGTATCGAGCTCATTCGCTCTCATCATATTGATGTAGTACTGTTCGCCCTCGCTGAAGTGTATGGTCAGGTGGGAGTCGCGTAGCTGCTCGAAATTGGTGATCATCCGCTCGATGGGCCGCTTCGTCAGCAGCGTCTTTAGATGGGCCGCGAAGAGCGTGCTGACAATCAGGCCAATTAGAAAGAGTTGGGCTTGAGCCAGGCGGGAGCTGTTCATCGAGTGCGCTTGCAGCTTGAACGGCTGTCCAATGATGCCGGAGATCATGCGCTCGTTGAACACCAGATTCGTCCAACTCAACGGCTGATCCATCAGCAGCCAGCCGAAGCAGGTGTCCAGCAGCGCAAAGATGCAGTAGCTAGCCAGGAGCAGCATCAGCATGTTGCTGCTGCACACCATCAGGTACACCTCGGCGATGGGTATTTCGCGGGCGCACGGCACCACAACGAACCAGTCGGATACATCCAGCGGATACGTGTAGTAGCCATTTCTGGTGGCCAATTCAAATCCGCACAGGGTTATCGGCAGATTGAGGGTGCCGTTCAGGGTCATGTTGCGCACCACAATGATGGAGAGCCGCTCGCCCAAGGTGACCTCGCCATGCCACCGCAGCGAGATGTTGTGGACACGCACGAACTCCTCCATCATTTTGGCCACGAAGCCCGTCAGACGCAGCTCACCCGTCTGCGGTTCCCGGTACGCCAGCGATCGCGGCGCCACCTGATCGGGCAGCGTGTATGCCACCAGCCGATGATAGTTATATTGCCGGGCAAAGATCGGATTGATGTTGCTGTCCGGCTGCAGGCGCAGCCAGTGCTCCGTTGAATACGGCTGCAGTTGATAGGCGCCGCCGTCGGGCAGCAGCAGCACCACGTGTGGGAAACTAAGTTGCCACGTTATCTGGGCCAACTCGTTGAGCAGCTGGTTCAACGCTTGTGTCTGCTGCAGCACCAACAGCAGCCGCAAGTGCCGCATGTTGCACAGATTGTCGGCCAATGCCTGCCACATTTCCGAGTCCATCGTTCGATCGCCCGTCAGACAAATTAGCGCCATCATTTCCGAGCTCTGGCTACCTTTTAGATAATAGTTGGCCTCGTTGCTCAACCGTAGCACGGGCCAACTGCCGTCAGCTGCCACTTGCTCCAATTGGGTGCACTGCAGCTGCCTGCTGTGCTGCATCAACAAAAGGGTCTCAAACTGCTCTTCCCGGTAGCTGCGTTGCAGTGCTTCAATTACGCTTAATGCCAGACTCGAAGCACTCACCAGAAGCAGCAGCAACAGCAACAGCAGCAGCAACAGCAGAGTTCGAACCACAGCCAGCCACATGTTGGGGCAATCTGTTCGGAATTTGGTTGTCGTTCAGCTGACCCGCAGCTTATCGCTGGCATCGCGGTTAATTAGTGGCCGCTTGACATGTTTGGAGGTGCGGCTAATGATCTGAGTGCCTCAGATTGTCAAACGTCCTGTGCGTACACTCAGCGAAACTAGTCAAGCAATTTGGAATTAAATCGATTGCCAGTGTGGCTACAAATTTATGCAAATTAGCTTGAAAATGTTAGCAAAATAATTGAAAAAAGACATTTGTTGCTATTTTAAAAAAATGAGCATGTGCAAAAGAAAATTTAAAATTCTTATTTTCGATTTGTGGGCGTGGCATCTAAAATTTAAAATAAACTACCAAATATGAGATCGGGGGTTTTAAAGCGTTTTTCAACTGAAAAAATAAACAAATCCAAAATATTTTATTCAGTTAATATTAGTTAATTTATGCAAAATCTCTAGTATTTAATTTTGGATTGTTTCCAAAAAAAAAATCTACATTGCAAAATTTAGTTACTTTGAAAATTCATATTTATGCCAACAGCTTTTCAGGTCTTCAAAAAGGCTGCTCAATTAAAATTATTTAACTTGTACTAATATATAATATATTTACATTTTATTTGTTTAAGAATATTACTTAAGAAATTGTAATATATTTTTCTTAAGAATCACCTTTTATTGAATGTAATTTCATAGCTTTAATTAAGCCATTTAAAGCTATTTAGTGCTATGATGGTGTATAAATTTTATTGCTGATAATTTATAGCAATATTTAGTTTATTGTGGGACAAGCGAAAAAGCTGCTTAAAGTTGTTAAGCTTCCTCTTGAATTTTAATCCTATGGTAATATGCAGCTTAAATATTCACGTCATTTATTAGGCAGCAATTTGCCGACTTTGCAGCTATTTCTGGCTTGGATTATTTTACCGTTTTAACTGCAGGCAATTGGCCAAGTTTTGGTTTTATTATAAGCCATATCTCCCAGCTGGCATACAAAAAAAAAAGAACTTTATGCATACTTTAAGCTCTTAATCTGTGCTACACATTTAAACGCTCTCATGAAATATCAAATTTGGACTTTACTCACTTGAGGCGAGTCCTTCCATTGAAGGCAGCTCAACGTGAACCACTGCAAAACTTTTCAACATTTGACGAGTCTTGAAGCATTCTGCGTTTGCGCTTGCGTTTTATTTTTTATTATTTTTATGGTTTGCCTTTTGCAGCGCTTTCAATTAGACAAGTTAATTTGCAGCGCAATGCGAGCAAACCATATTTACTTACACTCGCATTCATATTCGCACTCATGCTTATATTCATGGCATTTTACACTTTAATGCCATTTGAAGAGACTTACGCATTAATTCACACGTCAGTGCATATATGATTTTATTTTATTCCCATTCACAGTTGCCAAGGGAAATGCACGCAGAGTAGTTGCTCGGAATATCTTAAAATACCTCCCAGTGGAGTCGAGTGCGGGGTATGCGTCGACTGCGAGTGTGTATGTAACAGGTGTCGAAACTAGTCAGGTAAATCTCTTTGATTTATTTAGTTTATCAATTTATTCAATTTATTGAATTATTTTAAATGGATTAACACAATTTTAATTTAACTATTGAATTTAGTTGAATTTTAATTGAAGTTTAACATGAATATAAAAGCAATTTGCTACTATAAAATTGTAGATTTAATTATTAAATTTGATTTTTATTTGCCTAGCATATCAATTTAAAGGAAATTGTATTAATTTTATTTTTATATATTAACTTTATTAACTTAAATAATTATTGAATTCAATTTAGTTTTAAATTTACTTTAATATTTTAGAGCAACTTTAATGAATTTATTTTATTTATATACTCAATTTATACATTGTATTTATGTATGTTTTTGATTTTCATTCTTTTAACATCAATATTTAATTAATTTATTTTAATTTTAGTTTACTTAACAAATGCCATTTGGAACAACAGCAAAATTTCCCATAATAATATTCTATTATACAAAATCTCAGGGTATTTGCGAGTCGTTCTATCGGAACTTAACCTTCTGGTTACTTGTTGTATTTGCATTTACATAGAGCCTTCCGCTGTTGGTCCCAGCTCAGGACCGCTTGAATGCCGCGCATCGTGTTGACATGCATAAAATTGCAAAGAATTGTTGCGAGCATAATTTATGCCGAGGCACACGACGGCAGCGAGGACGAGGACGAGGATGCTGGCAGGATGGTTGGCTGCGTTGCCTTTTGTCGTGACTACTGTTGGGCAATGTGGCGTATGCGTAATGTAACATTAATTGTATTTATTTGGTTTGTTGATTGATTTTACCAGCGTCTGTGCGGCAGCTTGAAAGCAGCTTGAAAGCAGCCTGAAAGCTTTGCCAGCGTACATTTTAATTTGGGGCGAGCTCTTAGGACAACTTTTTTTGCCATTTGCTAGACAATTGCGTTTATCAAAGTCATTTTGGCTCTCATTTGCGCATAGCCCCAGGGCCACGCCCACGCCCACATAAATTAACGTGGATTTAACGAAGCGTGGCCAAAGTAACAGCAACAGCAGCAACAACAACAGCAGCAACAAAGGCAAACGCTGACAATAAATTTATTGGTTTTTATCAGCCGCTGTCGGCTGTGTGACTGGGATTATCAAATATGCCGAGCGTCGAGCTCATCTGTGCTTTAATGCGACACATGTGCAGTAAATGTTTTACGTCAAATGAGACCCATTTATATATAATGTTTATATGATTTATGCATTAAATGCCCACATTTGCTGCCGGCTTTTAGGCGCTGTTCCAATTGAAAGCGGGATGAGTCAAGTTATTAATTGATTTGACGGAGGCTTTAAAGCCTTAACAGTTAATTTGCAGCTAAGCACAACGTGTCAGGCTCACACACACACACACAAACACACACACCTACGCATATTTTAAGGACAACCGACAAAGTTTTCCTGAGGTAAGCACAAAAAAAAAGAGAAAAGAAAAACTTTACCAGCCACTTGGCAGGCATCTACATCGATGGGCTGTTGGCAAGGATCCTTAAGGACTTTTCCAGCTGCTTTTTCCTTTTGACAATGTGTAAGGTGAAAATGACAAAGCACGGAAGTTTTCTTAAGGGCACGCACTCTCGTTAAAGGCCATGATTGAACGGATTTTGAAGCACGCATTCCGGTTAAGATTTTAAAGCCGTAACCGAAACATGTATATATATAAATATATATATATATTTGTATATATATTTTTACCTTAACTTTTCCGGGGTGCAACCAAAGGTTTTTTATTTAAGCTGTTAAACTGTTTGGCAATTCAAGTTGGGGGTTTTCGACTGTGTCGGCATTTTTATTTTTTTTTTTCTTAATTAAAAAAGTGACCAGACTGGAAAAGTTGGTAACAGGATTTTAGCGCGTTGTCAAACGACACGACAGCCATTTAAAGTTTTTCACTTTGGTTTTCGGTCGGAAGTTGAAAGTGGCCTTCGCTGTTTCCGGTTGCTGTTTTTTTTTGTTTTTTTCATTTATTTTTTGTTTTGGTTTTTTCGTGCTGTTTGCTGTGAGCGCAATTAAAGCGCAACAAATATTTGTGTCGTGTGTTCGATTAGAATTTTCGTCAATTAAATTCAGTCTTCAGCAGAGCTATGAATTTTATATCAACCGAAATATAGCTGAGCTTTCTTTCGTTCTATTCCATTCAGGTGTGCTGTGCTGCCATATTTCGCTGTCAGGACATATCCTTTTCGAGTCTCGCATGGCTTGGCATTCGTATTTCTTTTTTTCGTATTTGTATTTGTATTTGTGGCCAGCTCTGATGACATTCGAAAAGCTTTTGCATATTTCGCATGAATACTATTTGCAGCACCCTTCCGCACCTCAACACACACACACACACAAATGATGTGTGGCATAGAAAACATTGAGTTATGTGTGAATATTCGTGAATACTTGTAGCTTGGCGAGTGAGTTGTCTGCCTATGTGTGTGTGTGTGTGTGCATATATAAATTATTTAAGCCAGTCTGAATATGTGTCGAAATTGTGACAGCCGAAAAGCCTTTGCATATTTCGACTATTTCGGGAATTTTGATGGGGTTGATTTGGGTCTAGTTCATTCATATTTAGTAAGCTAAAAGCGATTTATTTTTAGAAATAACAGTTTGCTTACAAAATAGTGAATTTATTTTGATTATTTAAATTTGAAACAGAAACAGAAATCAATTTAATTCAAAATATAATTTCTATCAATGCTAAAAATATAAAATGTCATTTAAAAAAAACCGAAATTATAAAATGTGATAAAATAAATGACGCACTAAATATAACAATTATTTATCTAATTTATGACACGAATTTCAGGTATAATCCAGACAGACACAAAAGCATCTACACGCGACGCGAGCGACTCGTTTAATAAGTAAATTATTTAAACAAACCTAACCGCTTAATTGTGCTAAGACAATGCTTAAGCATCTTGAACAGGTCTTGAGCATGGCCAAGAGCTGAGAGCCACCACGATCGCGCCAGGTGCGGTCGGACCAAACCAAAACAGAGAGACGCCGCAACGTTCGAGCCAAGTGGCAAGCACGTGTATTTGCCGCACGCTGATTGGCCAGCGGCTTTCGCTTTTCGCTTTTCGCCAGCGCAGAGCGCAACCCGAACGCTCTCGCACTCTCTTTGGCTGTCTAAGAGAGGGCGGACGCTCAATGTAAACGGGTTTGTGGCACCCTGTTAAACGGTCGCGACTGCTGCTGCTGCTGCTGCTGTTTGGGCAACACGACGACGACGAGTCGACACGACACGTTTCAGTTGTTGTTCGGCGTTCATTGTGTGCAGGTCAGGCGTATACGCAACGCACCACGCTCAACGGTTACCGGACAGCGCGAATTCGTAGAGCGCGTCGTTGCGCGTCCCATTCAAAATATAACGAACAAAAAATAGCACAAAAAAAAAAACAAAAACCAAAATTGGTAAATTTTTGCATACCGGTTCCCACATAATAAGCCGTTAAAAATTTGCAATTCAGCCAAACGCTTCCTGCACAGTCTTCGGCCAAAAAACAAATAAGAGAATCAAAAGTAAGGCGACGGCTTTGTTAAAAGCCCAATAAATATCTAAGTATTTAAGTATCTGTATTTTGTATTTTTTTAAGTATCTGTATCTTGTGTGATTGTGCTGGTTGTCTTTTTGAGCATTTGTCGCAGTCGTGTCGGGGCCATTAGCAAATTGTTCGTGTCGAAAGTTAAGTTCTTAGCCAAAACAGAATCCCAAAACTCAAGCATTTCCGTTTCACACGCCCCGGCGCAACAGTTACGTATATAATTTGTATGCACGTGTAAAAGACACACAAAACGCTGGCGAATTTTATAAAATATTCATAAAAGTTGCCGTCGCTTAGCAAACAAAAAAAAAACAAAAAATAGAAATAAAACAAAAAGAACTAAGAAAAAGAGGAGAACTCAGCGTTGGCTGCAAACATAGCAACAAGTCGGCGCCATTTGGTCAACGGTTAGGAACGTTGCCAGCGTTCTATGTATTTATTAACATTCAGCTAAGACCGAAAAAAAACACGAAAAAAATAAACAAATTAAAAAAAAAACGATAAAACAACAACAACAGCAACAAGCAAATAAGAACGTGTCGTGTCGGCTTCCCAGAATTGGCAGTTAATTTTTGAAAAGGTAACAAAATTAACCGCAAAGACCCAAAAAACAGAAACAGCAACAGCTGAAAGCGTGTAATTCGAGTTGATGCGGCTCATCAGTGCATATATTTTTTTTTCTGTGTGTGTGTGTGTGTGATAACTGTTAAACTATATACAGCCAGGAGAAGACACAGGCGAGGTATCTAAAATATGCCTCAGTGTCCAGAACAACTCAAGCAACCCACGCAAATCGCGCATAGAAATTGAAAGTTCCGCATAATTTCCAACATAAGCCAAAAAAAAAAAATGAAATGAAAGAGTAAGAATTGTGGCTCTGCAGCTGTAAAACTGATTACGCGACGCGTTCTAGATACTTTTTGCCGTGCATTTTGCAGATACAATCGGACGAGTCGCTTTTGTGTATAAGCGAATGGCGGCGATTTGTGTGCCAAAAACGACAACAGCCGTTGCTGGTCAGCGTTCTGTTTATTATTATTTTTATAAAATATGACAGCAAACAGCGCCAACAACAACAACAGTAACATTTTCGATTTGGGTCTCATACGGGCGCATACAGCAATAATGCATCTGCAAGATACAGATACACACGCAGCCACTCTGCCCATGGTCTGTTAGGGAGCTAATATAATCAACGCTAAATTTGAGTGCAATGACAAAATTAGTGATAACTGACCAATCGAGCATCCAACTTGCGCTCCCAATCATTAATTTTATTTTAGTTTCTGCTTTGCGCTTGGCATTTTTTGTGGAGTTCCATTTTGTTAAATACTTTTGTTGTTGTTGTTTTTTTTGGTTTCGTAGCTGCAGCTGGAAAAATCTTAGATACTCACGATTTATGCTTAATCGATGAACTTTCAAGGTTAGTTCTAGGCATATATATTTTGTATCTTTCAGATACGTTTTGTTCTCTCAATTACAAACTGATATCTGTTGGGGAAAATATTTCAGAAATTTTTGTGGTACGAAAAAGTCAAAACTGGCGGCTAAAACTTTTATTTGGGAATCGCGTTTTGTTTTTTTTGTGTTTCACATAAGATTTATGTTTGTATATTGTATTAGCCCAAAGTTGTTCATATATAGGTACAAGTATAGACAACTAGCCATTGTTGTTGTTCTTGTTGTTGTTGTGCGCTCCTTTGCTCTCCGGTGCTCGCTCTCTGTCTAGCAGCATATGTATCTGCTTGCTTGAAACGGGGGAGGCGTGGCGGAGGCGTCGGTTGCTATAGAATGCTGCTCAGTTTGGCGCTATTTATAGGCGCGTAACACATACGCATATATCTTATAGATACATTCTGGCTGGCTGCCTGGCAGGCAGGCAAAAACTTTTGCATCGACCTGCCTGGTGGTTGTTGTTGCCCGTTCGCCCGCTCGCCTGCGTCGCCTGTCTGGCCTGTCTGCTCATAAATATAAAGCCGCAGCGACATTGGCGAGACAATGCGCCAAATGGCCGTCTGCAGCGATCACTGATCACCGATCGCCACAAAGGAATCCGGCCAAAAAAGGTTCTCTCTCTCTCTCGCTCTCTATCAATGGATCTTGAACAAAAAAAGTAATAAAAAAAAAAAAACAGCAAACAGTTGCCAATTGACTCTGCAACATGTTGCCTTTGCTTTGAAATCGAAAACAAGATTGATGCACGACGGGGAAATGGGGGAACGAGCTGATGCTGAGAGATGCGCAGCTGAGGGAGTCAACGCAGCTGGCGCAGCTGCTTAGATCTACACAGATTGTGGCCATCAAAGCGCATAGTTGTTGTTTATGTGTTTATTTGCCAGTTAAAAATGCAAAGATAACAGATATAAAAACAACAACAATGCTGTTCAGCAATTTCGCTTTCAAGTTTTCCGCATTAACCAAATTTTCAAAAGCAAAAATGTGCGCAATTTTTTTCTTTTTTTTTTGAGAAAGAAAACAAAATACAGCGAATACAATTGCCAGGCTCCAAACTGACGACCAGTTTCGTTTTTTTATTTTTTTCTTAGTTTTTATTTTTATTTTTTATTGCGACTTGCATAATACGAAACTGCATCAGGCAGCTTGCGGCAAGTGCAGAAATATTTTCTGTTTCGCAGCTGACAAAAGCTCGAGACCGTCGATTCGCTTGATTGCCTGGCTACGTAATTACAAGAAATCAAATATCAAAAACAAAAAAAACGAAGAAAAAAAATACAAAACACAAAACAAAAAAAACTTGAAAAACTGCAAAGCACAAATTGCAGCTGACTGCAGTGGCATGCAATGCAGCAAGAACCGGAAAGGAAGTGAGCGTGTAAGTTACCAAGACTTTGACTTCGACTCCAACACTCGCAACAACAACAACAACAACGAGCGCCAAACCGGTTTCAGCTGGTGACGCCAAGAGACCGCGTCTGAGTCCAGCGCTGAACGCTTCTTGGAAGCACGTCGTCAGCTTTGCCAAGTCATTCACTTGCATGCGATACGAGTTTTTTTTTCTTTCTTTTCATTGTGTTTGCTGTTGTTGTTGTTGTTGTTTTTGTTGGTGCTGCTGTGCAATGCGCAGGCGCAGCTTTGTTGATAGTGCGGGCGAAGAACGAAGCGAAGCGAAGAGAAAAGAAACGAAATGAAATAAAATAAAACTGAACGAAACGAAACGTTACGAAGCGAAGCACAAGACAAAGCGCAATACGAAACTGATAGTTGGCAGACCAGAAGATAGGCGTGCATTCAAGAACAGAAGTAACCAGCATAGCTGTGCTATGCACTGAAAGAAATCGTTGACCACAAAATAACACAATTTTTAAATCAGTGTTATATTTTACTATTTTAAATTTTTATTTATTAAATAATCTAATATTTTCAGAGGTACATCTGACTTTTAAATATTTTAAATTAATATTATTTATTTTTTTTACTTTTATTTCAATTGTTTTTACACATAAAAATCTTTTTCATTTAAAATTGTTTACAGCATTTTCATAAATTTCTGCGCGTGTAGTTCACGAAGTGCGTAGCAGAGAAGTGCCTGAAGAAAGTTCTGGGCAAGTTGAGCAAAGGGAAGCAACGATTGGGTTGGGTAATGCATACCGTTCTTCAGCAGTTTACCATTCTTCCTCTCTCTCTCTCTCCCCTTCTCTTGCTCCCGCTCTCCTCCAACAACAGCGGGTGCAATGTGAGGCACTTTTCTAGCAATATGTTGTTTAGTATGCCTCACAACGCATGCGTCGAGTGCTTTGGCTCACAGCTCGTGTCTTGTTGGAGGTACTTGAACCTTTAGTGCGGATACAAAATGGCGGTGCAGCAGCTACCTTTAGGAGCACCACTTATGTAGTATATAGTAGTATATATGATATATGAATGTGGGCGCAGGCAGGCGCATTGAACTTTGCACAATGCTTGTGGGAACACTAGGCAACAAAATTAAAATAATAAAATGGCTAAGGGAGACTTTAAGATTCAAGCTGTTTCGGTTCGTTTCGAGGAATGCCATTAATCCGCCCCCCTGATAACGGACTGACCTCGACATAAGCTTAGCTGATTTATGTTGCGCCCCAAAAAGTGTCAACTGCTCAGCCCAGTGCCCTCGATTTGGGTGTCAGCTGGCTGCAATTCGAACTCAATCGTTGCCCAAATTGATAAGTTAATGTGCGCCAAACGGAACGAAAAGGAGAACAGACAGACAGAGAGACCGAGACCGAGACAGACACAGAGAGAGATAAACATAATGACAAAGAGATATTCGAGAATTGCTGGCATAACTTTTGTTTTAGCCTTTAAAAAGCGACCGCCGCATTCTTTGTTGTTGTTGTAGTTGGAGACAGGGAATACGAAACTCAGATGAAGACGCAGACGAAGACTGAGACTGAGACCAAAAGGGGAATCACTGTGAGGCTCTCTGGCTGATGCTGCTACTGCTGCTTTTATTGTTGTTATTGTTGTTATTGTCATTTACAAGCTTAAACGTCCATGACCCTTTGGCCTGTCTCGGTGCAAACAGACACACACAACACACACACACACACACACTGCGACAGAGACTGGGTTAGAGTCACAGCGAGCGAGAGACTGACAAAGGCCGTTGACAAAAACAGATAGAAAACAAAAAGAAAAACGAGAAGACAAAAAAAAATCCAACAGCTGTTGACATAAAGTTTCAGTTTGTGTTTTGCTGAGTTCATTAAAAGCTGCTGAGAGTTGATGAAATTTGACGGAGCAGCTGGAGCTGACAGGGGGGGAAGGGGCTACGCAGGACCGCATTGATTTGACAGCCGGACAGGAGGACAAGCACGCTGCAATAGAGACTAGACTAGACCAGAAGATGCTCCTTAATGGAATATAACGGAATCAGCAAAAACGTGATTACTCAAGTTTGGTTATGTGCACGCATTAAATGGATTAATTGTTCGTGTTGCTATTGATTCTAATTTGTTGTTGTCCAAAGTTTATCAAACTCAAAGCTGATTTCAATTGGAACGTTGACATTTCCTGCCGCGCCATAGAAAACAATGAAAGGTATACAAAATCAACGTGTCTAACAAATTATTTATAAAAGTGTATTTTTTTTTTTGTTGCGCGTGGCACGTGCACGTAGGTGTGTGTGTGTGCGGAGTGTCATCACCTAGATAGAGTAAGAGAGAGAGAGAGCGGGTGTGGAATAGAGACAATAAACATGGCCAACACGCAGATTGTGATTCAGTCGATGGCAAATTAGCATGATTCCAATGAACCAGACACTTGATTTGCTGATTTGCTGACTCAATATTAAAGTTCGAAAGTTGTCGAGTGATTCACCAAAATGGTCAAATCGAAGACCAACTAAATAAGAACTGAATAGTGCTGTGGACGCATTTGATTACATGATATTAGCCTGGGCTTATTGGCTTTTCGATATTTCCACATTTATACTTAAGTTCTTTTTTATTTTTTTTATTTTTTTTCAAATTTCTTTCATTTATGTGTTTCTGTTGCTTCTGATTTTCCAGGCACACCGCAGCGCAAATTGGCAGTGAATGGGCAGATTTCATAATAAAACGCAAAAAGCTATAGAATCGCTACTCGGCGCGCGATTCGCACAGCAAATCGCACAGTAACGAACCAACTGACGCAATTCAATTTGCCAGCTACGGAGACGACCGCAAGCTCATAAATTGAGATTAAGCAAACGCGCTCTCACTGGAGAAGGAGGCTGCGGAACAGACCGTAGCGAGCGGCAGGAATCGGTGGGGTAACGGCTCAACGAAACATAACAAATCAATCACAGCGCGCTCGACGCTCCACACAATTTGCATGAGCCAAAGTATTAGCCAACAGCAGTCGCAGACCCACAGCCAGAGCCAAAGCCAGAGCCAGAGCCAAGGGAAGCGTCGTCCAAGTGGCTTTTTATGGCAACTGCGCCATCAGCTGCACGGGCGTAGCACAAGGAAAATGAAAACAATTTCATGATACTATAAGTGGTCCGAATCGGTGCTATTGAACTATTTGAGAATGCCATCGACACCCTACGATCTGGTGCAGGATGATCAGGATCTGCGTGTACCGCTCCACGCCGAGCAGGCGTTCTTCCATGGGATCACGTTTCAGGCAAAGGTAAGTTTGGAATTTAAATTTTAAAAATATTATTTATATAAACATGAAAACTCTTTATGATTACAAGTTTTATATTAACAAGTTGAAATTTCAAAAAAATTAGATACTTACAAAAAAATCTAAAAGATTGTCAGACAAAGAAAAGAAGAAGAAAACAAGAAGTTTTTTTACCATCTTTATGAGTAATATTTTGTATTAATAGCCGCTATTATATCATAGTTTTTTTGACATGTGAAACACACACGCTGCATACTAATTCCCAAATGGTTCTCGCAGACGCGCAACAATTTAGTCGGCTTCGCTTTTTAAGTTTTGCAGCAAGGAAGAGGTGTGGCAACCCTCGCATTCTCTAAAAACTGCTTGTTGTAGCCGCCCCGAAAAATAAAGAAAAAAAACAAAAAATGAGACAAAAACAAAGCAGCTAAAATTCTGCGCTTTTACCACAGTATTCGATTAACAGTTTTTAAATGGGATATAGCCAAAAGGTATATTTATTTAATATTAATAATATTTGCAATTTTTACATTATTATTGGCAACGGTAGTTGTGGCTTCAACAAAAACAATTATTTACAATATGCAATCTATAAATGCAATTATAATATGTTGTTGCTATTGTTGTTGTTGTTGTACGTGACGGAAGCAATGGTTATATATCTGGTTAGTTTTAGTTGTTTTATTGTTTTTTTTGTTGTTGATTTCAAACATTCAGCAAGTTAGTCAACTGTCGCATTGTTAGACATGTGGTTGTTTTTTTATTATTCTTGTTGCTGTTTGTTTTGAGTGCGGGGAAAATCGTAAACAAATTTTCCATTTCAATTTGTGTGCGTGTGTGCGTGTGTGCTCGCATTCAATTATTCGGCAACGCATTGCGAGCATTTGTTTAGTTCTCTTTTTTTTTCCAACCCTCTTCGTGTTGTTGTTGTTGTTTATTATTATTTTTGTGCAGTGTGTGGAAATTGTTTGCGTGCCAAGCTCATATTCTATATATATACACACACACACATACGTATATATATATATATATTTATGCACACTGTTGCCACTGTTATTGTTATGTTTTTGGTCAGTTGAAGCTCTTTGATTTGATCTTTATTTAATTTGATTAGCTCGCAATACTGCGGGTCTGTCAACCAACAGCCAAGTCAATGACCCTCTGCTTACCATATATGCATCTATTTGGCTATATATAATTGTCGAGTTCGTGTTGTTGTTGTTGTTGTTGGGTGCATTGTGCTTTGACTTTGTTGCTGTTTGACATTAGTCGCATCTTTGAGACGGGCACAGCATTTTGCATAATTTCTTTTAGCTTTACGTGGGAGACATTGCACTTGGAGTTTGTTGCATTTGTTGTTGTTGTTGTTGCTGCCGTTGCATTTGCAATTAAATGCACTCAGTTGCCAAGCCAAATTGCCGTGAAGCAGCGTTAAAGCCCACGCCAAAACGGCAACAGCTAAACAATTTACATTGACAGTGGCTCGTTGGGGGCGTGGCAGCTCAGCTCAATTGTAGCCCTAACATGGGCTCTTTTGTGCACGTGTGTTTGTTGTTGTTGTTGTTGCAGTTGTTGCACGCTGTTATTTGCATTTTCCATAAATGAAAACAAGAAATACACAAACTTTTGCACTTTTGTTATGCTTTTCCAGTTGTTCGGTTTTTGTTTGTGCCAGCAGATTTTTTTTTTTTGGATGTGTGTACCGTTAGCGTTACTATACGATATGCTTGGCTGGCTAACCCAAATAAGATACACAAGCCGGGCAGATAACAGCTTTAAAGACTGCCTGCAGTTCGCCTGTCGTTGTTGTTGTTGTTCTTTTTGTTGCTGCTGTGTCAGCC
Organism: Drosophila paramelanica; assembly: GCA_035043915.1. Lineage (NCBI taxonomy): Eukaryota > Metazoa > Arthropoda > Insecta > Diptera > Drosophilidae > Drosophila > Drosophila paramelanica. The sequence continues at coordinate 254,388 of JAWNMO010000584.1, forward strand.
CAACTGATTCATCTGCGTCTCAGGCTCAAATAACGAGTGTGACTCATGTGTGTGTTTGTGTGTGTGTGTGTGTGTTGTAGGCATTATTTATGACAAGTATTGGACAGAACGCCACTTATAAATATATTTATGCCATAGCTGGCACAAATCTGGCTCTCACACACACACACACACACAATATTTCCCAATCGCAGTCAATGCTGATCCGCGTCACCCGCGAAGGCTCCAACCGACTCGATCTGCTCGTTTCACCTTTCTTTGCCTGTTGCCTGCCTGCCTGCCTGCCTGCTTAGATTAATTGAATTTCACGCTTTGATTTCGCGCTATACGAAAATTGGTTAGTTGCCTCCTTGCGGGCCATGCCGCATAAATCTTTCACAAGGTGTATAAATTATTCGCTCTCACGCACTTGGCCAGGCGCCGTCTTTTTTTTCGCACGTTTCTGTTTTTTTTCTTCTGTATGTTACTTTTGTTGCCTGCTTGGCAACATGACGTATACTTAACTTTTGTTTTGCTGCGATTTCCTTGGCTTCGCTCTATCAAATATTTATTCAAAAAGCCCTCAAGTTCAATTCGATTTATGTTTCCCGCACAGTTTCCGCTTTCTTCTTCTATCCTTTTTTTTTTTGTGTTTTTGACGCGCATTTCCACACTTTGCTCATCAATTATTTAAGTTTGGCTCTGGCATAGATGCGCCCTCGTTTGATTCCTTAACTTTTTCCGAATAGCTACAGTTTGTCTGTCCATTTGTCTATTTGGTTTATTTATGTACGTGCGGCATTTAAATGTGCCGTTTATTTATTGGGTTCTTGCCTTTGAGGCTTAAAATATCATTTAAATTGCCACGTTTGATGGAAATATTTCGACTGAAAAATGAAAAATGGAAAATTTGTTGTTGAAACAATATGTGTAAAGAATGTGGTGCCTTTGGCATTACTTTGTGTCACCTTATCTGAAATTCCTTGATACCGACGCGAATTTATTATGATCCGAAATCAATTTCCGCCCATGCCATCAAATTGTCGAATTTTATGCTGATGGTATTTTGAACACAGACATGAGCATAAATTCGCTGAATGATTTCCCACCCGCTGCTTTGGCCAATTTTCTCCATTATTAGCTTGGGCATCATATCACAAAATTCTTGTTATTTATGAATATTTTAGACGCATAAAATATTGTTCAATTTCTTTTTTTCGTTTTTTGTTTTTTTTCATATATTTAGCTTTTATTATAGCGCGTTGCAAAATTAATTATTATTTACATAATAATTGGAATTAAGGTGAAGGTGAAACGCATCTGTTCCAAATAGGCAGCAAAAGAAAAATACGAATATCTCAAGAATATATTAATGTATATATACATATACACATAAAAAATATGGCGCATAAAGAAAATATTGAAAAACATATAAAAACAGGCGGGCACAGACTTTCATATGCCTGCGGTCCACGTGCTCTGTGTGTGAGTGATTGTGTGTGTGTGTGCGTGTGTGTAATTTTTCACATTTGTTGTGTTTACCCATTTTCCATTTGGTGTGTGTACGCAAAAAAATATGAATTTTGAATATGGTACGGTATCTGTGTCGGTGGCGTATACGCAATGTTTCCGCTCTGCTGCTGCTGCTGCTGCTGCTTTGTTTTGTTTATCTAAGCGGCACATGCAGCGACGCCCGTTTGTTTCAAAGCAAACAGGGACAAAGAATTGGCCAAGAAAACCGCCTCTTCATATATCAATTTCAATTATCTGGCATTTCTGTACTCAAGGCCGGGATGGGTTGGGCTTCGGCTTTTGGCCAACCCCATTTTGCTATATAAATTATTGGTTCAAGTTTTACAGGCAGCGTCGAAAAGGACAGCCCGAAAAGGATTATGCGGCCTGCAATTGGGTCCTCTGTGCTGGCTTTTATCAGCCGCAACTGACACAGGCAGACTCCGTGCGGCAAAAGGAGGCGTGAAAAATGAGTCATAAAATGCAAATAAAAACTCAAGTGTCCTTTGGAGCGAACAGACTCCGGTCTTTGTAAATGTCATTGTCAGGATTGCCTTTCAGTTTTATACGTCCGCCGAAGTTTCCTGTCATCCGACGACTTTAAGGCGCTTTAAAAATATCATATTTACAATTTTGCCGCACGCAAAGCTTTTCGCATTTGCAATGTTGCACGTGTTTGCTTAACCTTTTGCCGAAAGTTCAATTTGCTCGTTAATTTTTTTGATAAACAATCGCAATAATTCTTATAGATTTCTATAGATAGATAGTCTCATTGGCAGTGCGCCATGTTTGATCTGTTTAGATTTTTGGTCTGGTTTACATGGCCAAAATTAACACGATCTACTTTATGGCCAACAGCTCTTGTTGCATTGACCGCAGTGCGGAACACGCCGTGGCATCGCAGACAATTTGTTTAACGGTCTACGGCCGTTCAATTAAAGCTACGACCACCAAAATGCATATCCAACAACAACAACAACAACACTCATGTAAACAAACAACACTCGTCCATTCGCATTGATTATTACTCTTTAAATATGGATGAATACATCCATGAGTAGTGTATTTGTAGTGCTGCCATCCGTTGTTCGTAAAACAGTTGAAAATGACCAAGCGCAGATAATAATAACAACAATAATAATATTCCATAAAATACTTTTGTTCCCGAAAGCTGTACACATTACACTGGATTATCTGAAATGGGTTTTCGATTGTGCCGAGGGCATCATTTCCATATTCATTGCAAATTATCAGTTAAATATTTTTATGGCATCGTTACCAGGTACAGGTGCAATTCCTGGGGGCGAGCCATGCTAACGACCGCTTCGAGACCATTTAAATGTGGGCGGTTTTAAAGCCAGCCTCAAAGGATACTTGAATTCTATATTTGAGAGAGAGAGAAAGAGAGAGGCAGAGTTGAGTTTGAATCTCAGGCTTCGATTATTTTCTTGTTTGGCATTTAATGTGTGTCAAGTGTGTTATTAATGCTGGTGCTCGGCGGATTAAGTGGCCATTAGGCCACATCAGGATGCCTGTTTGACTCTTTCGCTTCCATTAATGACTCACTTGATTGGCATTGCTCAATGGGCCGTAAATGCGGCACATGCTCTACTACTATGCTCATTTGTTATCAGCTTATTACACAATTTGCAGTCAATGTTTGTTGTTGTTGCCACACAAATTGGTTCGCATTTCGCAATTGGTCGCTGGCGCTTTTCACCTGGCGCAGCTGTGCCGCATGTGGCACATGTGGATTTGCCGTGAGTCAGCTAGTTGCGCAGGCGCATGAAACCGCAACGGTGGCAGCTCTCACCCACTTTGAACTGGCTGCTCTTCCAGTTTGGCAAATGGGTAACGCACGCAAATTGTGTACAAACGGTTGTTGTTGCTTGTTGTTGTTGCTGTTGTTGGTGTCTAGCGAAGCGCAGCATTGCGGAAGTTGCAACGGCAGCTGCTGCACGCTCGCTCGTATGTGGCACACTCCCAACTGCCGCAACCCTTTCTCAGGCTGTCTGCCACGTTGCCAATGGACGCTGACAGCTGCCTTTGGCAATATTGGGCTTGGCCCTGGCCAAAAACAATACAATATTGCGCAGAACAAACAAAACTAATTTGCCCAAACCGAAATGCAGACACCCTTTCAAACGATTGGGGTGCTGCAACTTAAACCAGGTGTTGCAGGTAGCGGAAACAAAACTTTATGATTTCAATTTAAAAGTAACTATCAAACTTAGCTATATAAACTAATATATCTGATGCCAGAGTTAATATTGTTTTGTTTAATATAATTTTAAATACTCTTTTATGATTTTTGATTTTTTATGAATTTTTCAAAATTAAAAACAAATTAAGTCTACTTTTTTTGTTGTTATCAGAAAGTGAGTTTGAATAAATATTTAATTTTGAATATTATTGAATTTCTAAAATTATTTATTACTTAGATAAGTTTTAGAAGCTTCTTTAAAATTTATCTCAGACTTGCATAAAAAACCCAGCTATTGACAGCAACCATATTAGAGATTCTGTTACAATCGAGACTTTTTATTATCATATGCTTCACTTTTTCCACTGCAGCTATTGTTCGCCTAATCCATGTTATAAGCTGGGCCCTTTGTTTGTGCATCGGCGAAAAAAGAACTCGATTGTTGCTGGAAAATGAAACTACAAATTTTTCCGTTTTTATTTATAATGACAAGAATCGATTGTCTGCAATCTTTTTATGCCAATTTTACCAAAAAAACACAAATCTTAAAGGGTAGCAGCTAAAATAGCTCGTTAACTGCCGCTCACGTTTCAAGCTTATAGATAGGGAAAATGGGCAAAAAAGTAGAAGAAGAAGAAGTAGAAAAAAAAAAATTGAAAATTATCTGTGAGCCGTCATCAAAGCGCCGAACGCTGAGCTCCCAGTTTAATCAGCGACTGGCATTGAATGCAATTGAAGTCACTTAGCTATGCAATCTTTCACAGTTTGCAGCAGTTGCTGCTGCTGCTACTGCTGCTGATGCTGCTGCAGTTGCATTTGCAGCAGTTGCTGCTGGTGGCAGCCACATGCAGTTGTCGTTTTTGTTTTCAGTTAGTTTTTTATTTTCGTTTCTTATCGGAGCGCACGCTTTGTGGCATTTGCTTTGACTGTCAGCTACTGTAGTTTGTTGTTGTTGTTGTTGTTGTTGTAGTTCTTGTCGTTTGCTTTGCCTGCCACTGTCAAGTGCAATTATGGGGCAGACATTCACTGCAACTGCAACGCGACCTCTGACATTGCCGCCAGGCAGCTGGGGTCAACTCCGCGCACATTCGTACCAACTAGTACAGCTATTTTACAATTTAATTAACCATTTACCCGATGCGTATGGCTGCATTTGTGAAAGTAAATATCTCATTTTTGATTAACCAAAGCTTTTTATTATGCTGAAAGGCAGTTTTTGACAGAAACTATATGAGTAACTGTTTTAGATATCAAATCCAGAAAGTTGGCTCAATGCATTGCCAACTAGATAGATATACTGAATACTTTTAAAATTTATTTATTATATTGTAAATATAATTAAAATTATTAAATGAAGTGTCTCCTTATCATATCTAAATTATAATTTCTGTCACGCTTTATCACTCGCTTTTTCTTTACTCTGTATCCCACATGAGAATCGCTCTATATAGCTCTGTCTCATTCTCTCCACTGCTTTCTCTCTCTGTACTAATATACGTCACATATCTCTCTTCTTAACATATATTTTTTTTAATTTCTCTGTTCAACTTAATCTCTTTTCATTTCTTGCATTTTTGTAATATAAAAATGTTTACATTCATTTAATTCATGAGAATCTCATAGAAGGGCGCTCGTTGTGTATCAAATACAAACGGGTATATTCTAAGGCATCGAGCAAAATTTCTTAATAATAATTTCTTAATTAATAATTTGCTTGTTTTCATACGCCATAGCCAGAAAATTAATTAAATTGCCTGGCCAGAAGCATAAGTAAATACTCGTGATGTCATTAGACATATATATATATATATATATATCAAGCAATATATATATATTAAATTCGTAAATAACTTGGTTGCCTTGATGACAAACACAAGCCGCTTTCTTGTTTGTTGCTCTCAAGTATTTTCAAATTAATTTTCAACATTTTTTTTTTTATGCTACATTTTGGCAGCTTTTAGAGGAAAATTTGAAAAAAAAGAGCAACCAAATTGTTGGGGCTGTTTTTTTGGGGCGTTGGGAAGCTATTTTGCTGTCAATTATTTGGACATTAATTAAGCAAATTTTGTTGCTGATGTGGTCTTAACTGGCATTCCACCTGAACGGGGCACATCTGGAGCAGTCTGCATCGGCGTCTTCTTGATCCCACCCCCGTCGCCCTTATTTAAGCGTTTTCAATTGAATTTATTTGAACTTTTTTACGTGGCCAGCGAGCAAATGGGCTAACTAATTTGCATGCCGGCGGCCGCATGAGAAGTTAAAAGTTATTGGGCCATAAATAACGCCCGGCCGAATTCTAAACAAACATTTCCCCGAGAGTCAAGACTGTGAAAGTTTTCCACTTGATGCTCTCCGCTGTTCTCTCTGTGTGTGTCTGTCTGTCTGTCTGTCTGTGTGAAAATTAGCATAAAACGTTTGGCATTTTGGCATTTGCCGCTTGCTGCCAATCGTAAAAATGTTAAATGTAAAAAAAGGAAAATCTGCACAAAATGCGCATACGCCGCGTTGTCTCCAAAAAGTAAACCAAGAAACTCAGCTCATAAATGGCCTAATTTTCTTTTATTTAGATGCATATTTCTCTCTCCGATTGTTCGCTGCGGTTCGCCGACTTTCAACTAAAGTTCAACACACACACACACACACACAGAGACGCCCACAAATGTGCGGGCAATGTGGCGCGTGGGCGTGGCCATGGTCTATGGTCGCCTAATTGCCTAATTGAAAGCCAAAGACAAATTAATAATGCCGTCGATTGGCGCCTAATTGTAAAATATCAAAAGGCAGGCCACCAACCATGCGGCGTATACGCAATATTATTCGAGTGTATTGTGCCCTTTGACCTCGTCGCGTTGCGGCTGCCGAAAGCTTTTCAATTAGCTGTCAATTAGTTAGCGTTCGCTTTCTTAAAGCACTCTTCTCGGTATGCCGGCCTTTTTTTTTTGTTGGCCAACTTGCAGTTTAGGTCTCGGCCAATATTTAATAAACGTAAAAATTTATAGAGCGTTAAGCAGTTGGGCATGCGTGTCCTTGCCTTGGTGCTGCTGTGCTGCTCAAAGGAACGCAACTGCTGTGCATAATTTATGGGCTGGATTTTGTGTATTTAAATTTGAAACATTTTAATTAAACGCATTTTGTCAGCTGTCGCTTTAAGCCGAAACTTTTGCTCGCTAAGCTGTGTACCAACTGTTTTCACAGTGGGCCAACATAATTGGCTAATCATGTTGGTTGGCTGGGTTCGGCACTTGAATATGATTATGCAAACACCCACTCAAGCACACACACAGGCACACACACACTCACTCAGGCTGGACGCAGGACCACTACTAACCAGCTCAACTGTATCTTGGCCATGTTTTGGCCTTAGGGGGGCGGCGTTGGCAGCTCGTTGTTGCCCGGTTTTACAGCAGTTTCTCAGTGTGGCAAATTAAAATTGTGACTTTGGCACTTGTAGAGCCAAAGCCAAAACAACAAACAGAAGAAAAACACTTGCGATTCTCTCTTTGGTTTTTTAATGAGCTAAGCGAGCGCCCTTAGGCCGACTTCTTACTTTTAGCCTTATATCTAGCTGGCAGCATCAGCGCCGAGCGCAGAGACCCTAGTCGCTATCTGCCGGGCACTTCATTGTTTGCCATTAGTTTGTCAAGCTGTCGCCTGCTCGGATAAAATCTTGGCAGTACAAGCCTCTCTACCCCTTCTACCCCCTCTCATCCCCACCCTTTGCTGTGCTTATCTTTTGCTTTATTTGTCTGGCTTTTGTTTTGGGCTTTCGGGCTGAGGCTTGGCCACTGCCTAAATGAAAATAATGAAGCACATTTAAATGGCACTTGCCTGGCAGCATAATGAGCGCCAGTAACAGCTGGGCGAAGGGGATACACACACACACACACACACACATATATATACATATATTGATATAAAAGGACAACTGTTTCCTTTGTGCGCCTTTTAATTATTCAAATTTATTTGTCAGCACAATGTGTGCCCTGTCTTGAATGTCTTCAAGTAATGCGTGCGTATCAGTGTGTGTGTGTGTGTGTGCGCACCACTTCCGTTAGCCAGCTGTTGCCGCAGCCATCGAAGTCGAGTGAAACCGCAGCGAAACTTTTTAATGAGTTTCGATTCATTGCACACAGACACGCATGCACACACACACACACACAAACACACACGCACACACACTCGCACACACTCGCAGGACATTCAACACACTCCACAGCCTGCAATCAGCTTTGCTTGGCGAGCCACAACAACAAGAGCAAGAACTTGCCGTTTATTAATTAAGTTTGCTTAAGCGCGCATCCTTCGACTTCCTTTCCGTTTCCCGCTTCCCCGTCTCCCCGATTCCCTTTCACCTTTCCCTCAACTGGGCCGTGCAGCCACTTGTCGCTGGCTGCTGTTTGCTCTGCCTAAGCAAAGGCAAATACGCTACTCTGATCTTTTGCCAAACAGAAAAAAAAGAAGAAAGAAAGAAATAGCAAATAGAAAATAAAAGAAACAAGAATGAAAAGAAAACTAGATATCCATCCATCCGGTTATATACCTTTTGCCTGGGTCTGGGTCCTGGGTGCTGGGTCCTGATTCCTGGCACCTAGGCAACTTTTACTTAACCTTCAGCAAAAGTTTTGCACGTGGCTTTAATTGCTTTTGGCCCGCTGGTCTGCTATCTGCGCCCTGGGGCGTGGCATTTCTTTGATTAAAATTGCTTTTGATTAGTTAAATGAGTTGAGTGCGGTTGAGCAAATTCCATTTGTAAAGTCAATAAGCGCCGCTGGCCACAGAAAACTTGTGCAAAATGTACCAATAATTTCACTGCACTCGATAAAAATGCCAAACACAAAGAAAAGTAAAATAGAGAGAGATAGAGAGAGAGAGAGAGAGAGAGAAAGGAGATCCTTCTTTCTTTTACTCTGTCGCATTGGTGAATCTCCACACGTTTTTGGTCTCTGAGCCGCTGCCAAAACGTGTCAAGTGCAATGCAGTGTGTGGCAATTGCACAGGAAGCGCACTCGAATTGAGGGGCGGTTCGTAGGCCAAAGGCCAAATTTTAAAGTGCTTGTAAGCCAAGTGCTTAAAACAGAAAAAGTCGGCAGCAGCCGGGCCAAGGTTTGGCGCAGCAGCAGATGCTGTTGGCGATATATATATTGCGCATACGCCATGTAAGACGATTTTTACTCGCCCGCCACATAAATCACCTTTGACGCCTTACAAATGAAATCTCTCAAATGCGAAAAAGAAAACAACAACAACAGCAACAACAACAACAACAGCATTAACTTTGACGCAACGAAACACAAAAAATGAGACGCGCATTAAATTTTATTTAAATGACAACAACAAAACGCGTGGACCCAAAAAAACATGAAGGCGACACACGGAGGGGGCCCGCCTGTCGTGTCAACAGTCGCTCAATGGCACAAGACATAAATAAATAATAAACAGACGCGCAAAACTGAAGGATTTTCGCACGGGGTTGTTTTTTTTCTTTTTTCTTTTTACTTTTCCCGCATCCATAGTAAATTATTATTATTCTGCGATAGTATTTTCTTATATACATGATTTAATAATTTTTTTTTGGTAAATAAAAATAGATGCGCTGAAATTGTGGTAAAAGGCGGACGGCAAACGGTGCGTATGAACAATGTTCAAAATGACACGAATAGACGATGATGGTTTCCGGGTGGGCCTCAAATCAGATGCCAGATCAACTAGTGTCACAGCTGCGGGCGGGGAGGCAAAGAAATGGATATAAAAAATCTGTTAATATAAAGTTTGAAATGACTTTTTATCTTATTCAAAAATATTATATTCCTTATTTCCTTTATTTGGTTTACTTACTGTTTGGTTTTATTGTGCCGAGATTTTATTTTCTTAGCTTGCAGAAAGCAATTTATTTAAAATGTCAATAGCATAAATGTCTTCTTCTGTCTAAAAACAATATAAAAATGTTGCCATTATTTAATTAAGAGCTCAAACTGTTTGAAGTGTCCTCCATTCCAGCCGGGCGGCAATTAAGATAAATGTCAGTTGGCGCAAATGTAAAGTAACATTTTAATCAATTTTGTCAATTAAATAAATGGACATTTGTAAATGGCTGCAGCACGCTGAGAGCAGTAGAAAGGAATAGGAAAGGGAAAGAGGAATGGGGGCAGCATCCCTAACATAGATTGACAAAATTTAATTAAAAAACTGCCAACGTTAAATGAAACTGCCATTTGAGTAGCTTTTAAGCAATTTAGTTCATGTTTCAGAACAATTGAATTAGTTGCAAAACTTTGTTGCACTTTGAAACTGAAACTGTTACAGAATACTCGAATTTTGTAGGGGGCCAATCTTGATGAATGCGATTATAGCTTGGCGCAATTTCGTTGGCGATTCTCGCAAAAAGAATCATTAAAATAATGAGCAATTTTTCGATTGTGAGTCAGCGCGTGCGGTATGTACAATAAATAATTAATGAGCGGCAATAAACAATTCAACAAATTAACGGCAACAACAACAAATAAACAACAATGCCAACAATGCATCGCGAAAAATGCATTCATTGAAAATACGCTTTGCGAGTTAAATCGAACGGCGTCTCGACGACACCTTGACATTGACTTTGGACCCAAGTACAGCGGGCAATGCAACAAACAACAACAACAACAAAAACAACAAAAAAAGCGCAAATTGAATACAATCATAGTTGAAATGTCCTTATTGGGCAACGCTTCACTCCAATGGCATAGAAATTGTGCGTGAGGTGAAAAAATACAAAAAAAAAAAAAGCGGCCGCCAATCAGCAAATTGCTTTAATTTTGTGCGAAAGTCGAGCGCAAGTTTTTGTTATTTTGTGGCAGCTGCAACCTCACAAATTGCTAAATAATGTGCGTGGCCTCGTTTGGGTTTTCATTTTTGCTGTATTTTTTTTTCTTCTTCTCTCATTTGTGCCTTGCAGCTTATGCTTTTCACTTCGGGAAAGTCGCATAGAGCTGGCACACGCATCACTCATACGCCCCGTTGTAACTGTGACATATGCATGTCTAAGTGTTCTGTTTTTCTTTTTTTTGTTGTGTTTCATGCCACACCCATTTGTTATTAAAATTTCAATGCCATTGCGTTGCGTGTCATTAAACGTGGCCCCAAGTTCTTATGCTCAGCATTTGCTTTTTATGGCCCAAACAAATGTTGTCCAACATTTCCGGCCGCACGTGTTGCAAGCTCTGTGCGCGTGTGTGTGCGGGGTGTGTGTGCGGGGTGTGTCATCTATCGATTTCCATTAAAATAGAAAAAGTTTTTCCATTTAATTAAAGTCCATGCATAATTTGTCACATTATGAAATAGACTGGAACTGTCAGAATTTCATCATAAATATTTGCAGGCAACATTAAGTTTTTATGTGTTGGTTGGCCCAAAACTTTTGATTGGCCAAAACCCGGAAAGTTCACTTCTTTTTTAAAGGCTGTGACATAGATAAATGACCAGCGCTTTTCACGCCTGCTGCTGGCTTATTGTTTAAGGCCCGAATGAGCTATTTGAAGAGAACCCACTAGCTTGGCTTTGGAATTTGCAGCAACCTTTGTAGCTGTCAGTTCTTTTTTTTCCATTTCTCCCCCCTCTGCTCTAACACTCACTCGCTGGCTATATAAGGCAAACTGTCAGCCATTTGTCATAGATTTTGGCTGTTCAACTTTCTTTCTCTGCGCCGCATTGTTCGAGTCAATCACAATTAATTGCGCTTTGAGCGCAGATACCTGCATGGCATTGCAACATGTTGGCCCGGTTAGAATGCAACAGCAGCCCTGCTGCAGGCTGCGTGCCACGTGAATTGGAAATCTGATTGCATATCGCTCATACGCAACGTGCGCCAGCCGTCGCTCACTTAACATATTCATGCGGGTAATCTGCATATTTGTGTGTGTATGTGTGTGTGCGTGTGTGTGATAGTTGCGTTAACAAGCTGATTGCTGTTGCTGTTGCTGTTGCTGTTGTTGTTGCTGATGCACGTGTCCTGTGTGCATTATCCTGCTGGCCCCGTTCTGCCCCTCGTCTTTGTGCCTGTTGCTGCCATACTTTGGCTCAAATGTGTGCCAGCTGCCGTTTGTAATTATATTTACTGTGCCAATAGTTGCCAGCCACAACTTTGTTCCACTTAAGCACCAACAATAGCAAACCACAACAACAACAAATGCAACATCAAAAGCAACAGCAGCTTTAACAACCAGCTTTGTTGCCGTCTAATCAAAAACAGTTTGCTTTCGTTTTGGCCCAAATGAGTTTTGCACTTGTTCTTGCGGCTTTCAACTAGTTGAAATTGAATATAATTAGAGCTTAGCTATTGCAACAAACCCACCCCCCAATACCCCCCTCTTCGCACTGAACGCTAATTGCATGAAATTACTTCATCTTTGGCGAGGAGCTCTCACGGCTGTCACGCCGGATGCCGTCATTTAGCCAGCGATGAGCCTGCGCTAAGCTACAAATCGCTTGCCCCAAACTCTTCTCGTTGCATTCGAGTGTTAAATGTGGCAAAATTTCACTAACGCCTTTAAGCGACACAAAGTGAAATGCAGGCCTAGAAAAAAAAGTCGAAAGATAAACCGAGAGGGCGAGAGAGAGAAACAGAAAAACAACGTTGAGACCAGCCACAGATCAGACAGCAGCAGACGACAGCAGCAGCGGCAGCAGCAGCAGCATCAAAACGCAGCTTGTCATGTTCAGAAATGTTCAGAAAGGGGGTGGCGGACGCGGACGGGGGCTAAAGTCAGGCGCAGCTACGCAGAGCAAAAGGAAATTGGCATCAAGACGCACGCAGTCGCAACAAGAGCTGCTGCAGCCAATGGTCCTAACAACAACTCGTACATGGCCATATTTGAGTTTCGCAATTGCCAACATTTGGCGCTGGCTTTGATGACTTTGGCCTAACCGAGCGTCTGTCCGCCCCTCTGTCTGTCTATCTGCCTGCTCTGTCTGTCTGCCTGTCTGCCTGTCTGCCTGTCTATTTGGCGATCGAGTGAGTCTGTGTGTTCTCAGGCATCAATGGTCATCGCATTGGCTTTGACTGTGGCTTTGGCCAAGCCTTGGCTTTTTTTGTTTTGCTTTTGGCCTGCTGTGTTTATTTTTTTCATTAAACAGCGACAAGTTCCAGCAAACACTCTGCCAACTGAAACGGCGGCTATTTGCAGTTGTTGTTGTTGCTGTATTTTCCACTCCTGCTGCTGCCGCTGCTGCTGCTGCTGCTGCTGCTGCTGCTGCTGCTGCTGCTGCTGCTGCTGCTGCTGCTGCTGCCGCTGCTGCTGCTGTCTCTTTGTCTGCCTGCGAAATTTATTGCAATGCATTTTTCCATTTACGTCACGCAGGTATTCGCAATTTTAACGCTTTAGAGCTGAGCAAGTCAGCAATCGAGACAGAAGAAAGCAAAGCATGGAAAATGTGTTGGAAAATGTCAAAATATATACAAATAATATATAGGTACACGTTAGTCCCACGATAGTTCGACTAGATTGAGCTATATACCAACAAGACGTAAAAAAAATAATTTTTAAAAAACAAATAAAATTTAAATCTGTAAACAATTGTAGCGTCAAACCACGATAAAAATGGTTAACAGCATGAAAATCGATAAAGTTTTGACAAAGTTATGGGACCTTAAAATCTAGCAAGTGTAGATTCGGAAAGCTTACATGTCAAAATTTTCCCCAATTTTGACATGATTTTTTACAGAAAAATCGATTCCCTCAAAATCATCGTAAATGTTGCGTTTTATACTAAATTTGGCACGCGCAATCGATTAAAAATGAAATTTCGCGATTTAAAAATATAAAAAAATTTTTTTTTCAAAATAACTAAGGGGGGAGTAAAGGATTTTATTGTTAAAAATAATCCAAAAATTTTTTTTTCAAAACCAAATTTATTTTGAATACAGAATCAGTTTAGAGGTTAAACTATGATAAAAATTGTAAAGATCATGAAAATCGATAAAGTTTTGACAAAGTTATGGGACTTTGAAATCTAGCAATAATTTATTCCGGCAGCTTACATGTCCAAATTTTTGTAAATTTTGACATGATTTTTGACAGTAAAGTCGATTCCCTCAAAATCATCTTAAATGTTGCGTTTTATACTAATTTTGGCACGCGCAATCGATTAGAAATAAAATTTCGCGATTTTAAAATTTGAAAAAAAATTTTTTTTCAAAATAACTAAGGGGGAGTAAAGGAATATTGTTAAAAAAAATTAAAAAATTTCTTTTTTTAAACCGAATTAATTTGAAATATAGAATCAGACCATAATACAAATTGTGAACATCATGAAAATCGATGCAGTTTTGACGAAGTTATGGCAAGATTCTGAAGAGTTATTTTCTGTATTTTCTGTATAAGTTATTAGTTCCTTCGGCTCATGAGATTTGAATGTTAATAAAAAAAAATCGATTGACCCAAGTTAGGCACGTTAAAAATCGCTTAGGTGAAAATCGATACACTAATGCTTTGGGTGTTTAATTATTAATAACTATAATTAAAACTTTACTAATTTGGAATACATTTATTTTCATTGCAGGTAAGCCAAAAGTGTTAATGACGCATAGCAAGCTAGTTATGGCCACTTAGGGGGTAAGTTAATCCCTTGGAAACTGTGCCCAAACATAATTAACTGGAGTTCATCAAACCCTATATATATATATAGCAGCGGTGCATTGCAGCCTGGCAACCCGCTTGCCGGGCAAACAAAAACCACAAACCAGAGTCAAAGGCAAAGGCGAAGGCAACCCCTCAAAACTAACAACCCCCAATCAAAATAAGCCCAAACCCTATTAACGAAACCGCAAGCTCGTTTCAATAGGCAGCCACAGCATATTAGACTCCTAATTACTTGGGCTCACAACTCGTTATACACCCCCATAAACGAATATATATGTATATATACAGACAGAAAAAAGCGGGGCTAAATTCAATTAAAGTGATTTTTAATCGAAGCCATTTAAAATTGGTTAACGCTTGTGTGTGAAATTGACGCTTAATTTTGATAAAATTGTAGAAAAATTAGCGGTTTAAACGACGCACACAATAGCGTCAGAGAGAGAGAGAGAGAGAGGGAAGATGAAAGGGTAGACAGAGAGAGAGGAGACGATAGGCTTGCTGTGGCATTGCTGCAGCTGATTGAATTATTAAAGCCGCTAATTAAATGCTTCCGGTCGTTTAGTTTGCCGCGTTGCTCATACGCCCCGTTTGCCACGCAATTTATTTATTTTAATTGATGTTTGCTCTCTCTCATTGTTGTGCTGCTGTCTCTGCCCACACTCGCTGGGCGGCGTTTTAAAAAATTACCAGCTTATGTTGCTATTGTTGTTGTTGTTGTTGTTGTTGTTGTTACTGGCATTGTTGCTGCCGCTGATATCTAAATAATCGCCCTGTGCCAAATTAGACGCCACTTGTTTTGGCCCAACAGCTTGTGCTTTCTGCCTTTTTTTTCCATTGTGTGTGCGAGTAAAGAGGAGAGTGGAGGGGTGGAACAGGGACTGGGTTCTTAGGCGCTGTTTTCATTTCGTACAGCGGCTCGTCTGTAGTACTTTTGGCCCTATTGTTTGCTTAAGTACTTCAATTGATTTTCTGCTTGTTTATTGTTACTGTTGTTGTTGTTGGCTACTCAACTTTTATGCGCTTTGTCGCTTTTTGTATTGCTCCTGCGGGCGGTCCTTGTAGAAGTTCCAAGACTCTTAGCCGTAGCCCTTGGCCAATATTAAGGCCAGCTTATTTATTGATTTTGCCTCACTTTTGTGACCCACTCCAATGCAGCTAATTTAATTACTTTGAACGTTTCTTGGACAGAGCATGTGCATTGTCTTCGAGCGCTAATCAAAACCAGCGCCCACATAAGCATTATGAGCAACACTTAGCCTCTCCATTCCCCCTCCCCCTCTCTCTACCCCCTACCGTTCCTGCATAGTTGCCTCATTCCCATAGCTGCCACATCTCGTTTCTAAGCTTATCTAAAGCGTTGTTGTTGTTGCAGCTGCATTTGCATAATGCTTACAATCCAAAAATGGGTTTTTCTTTTATAAAAGAATTCCATGCAGTGAAATGATTTCTGTGTGTGTGGGATAAAATTTGGGTCACCGCTGGACAGCAGCCGTTGTTGTGAACTTTTACTTTTCTTCAGCTTTTCAATTTGATTGATCAATATAATATGGCTTATAAATAGTAGCTATCATAGATACGTTGAACCCTGTCGCAGAGCCAATAAAACTTGACACCAACAATTGTGCGGGGCTAATGAAGTTTAAAGACTCTGGGCGAAAGTTTCAACAAAGAACATACAAAGAATGCAATGCACTCACACTCTCTCTGTGTGTGTGTGTGTTTGTTCGTTCGTAACTTTTATGATTGCTTATCGCTGGGCGTATCTATTCTTTCGTTTACCCTGTCTTTTTATAGTCACTTATTATTATTATTATTATTATTGTTGTTGTTCTTATGACTCCGAGTGTGAAGTCGTAATTGTTATGTGCATTTGTTGTTTGGTTTGTTTCTTTTTCGTTTTGGAAGTGTGTCAGTTGAGTTTGGAGTTGGCGTCTCACTTTCCACAGCCGGAAACGGCTTATTACGTGCTCAACTCCGGGGCTGGGCCGTCTATTTACAAGTCTTTGACTCGAAGTCAATCAAAGCGGCAAATTGCTGCAAACCTGTTGCAACCTATGCAAATGTTTAAAAGTTGAGAAAGCTTAGGATTAAACGCAAACAACCAACCAACACGGAGGGTTCTGTAAATTTTATGAGCGAAGAGCTTAAGGTTTTATGGCACCCAAGACAAAACTAAAAAACAGCAGAAACAGAAATCTAAAACTTGGCTATCTTGAACTGCTTTTGCACCTGAAATTCACTTGTTTATTTTGGCCAGCACTTAACCAAAGTTCACGTTTGTGGCCCGACTGTAAAGGCAACTCATTTCACGGCACTTAAGAGGGACAGAGACAACCCCAAGCCGAGCTGGTTCTGGCCAAGTTGATTTATTGCGCTACTTAACAACATTTGTTAGCAGTTAGTTTGAGCCAAACGCTTTTTGCATCCCGCTGGCTGCCATTCAACTGCAGCAAACTACCATCAAATTATTGTGTTTTTTTTTTCCTCTCGTTGGCAAATAATTCCTTCCACCCAGGCATAAACGCAAACATTTTCAACTGCAATTTGGTTCCAAGCAACAGCAACAACAGCAACAGCAACTTTAAAAGAGCAGAAATACAAACTGCGTTTCACGTTTAGGCCGCGTTTAATGAGCTAAACAATCTGTTGACTCGTGTCTGTTGATTGTTCTAGCCATGGTTGTTCTGAATGTTTCAACGAGAGCGATTCGGGCCCGCGGCGGCGACTTGGCCACTTACAGTCTGACTGAGCCTGGCTGCGAGCGAGCTGCGCAAATAATTGTTTTAAATTAAACGCAGTGTAAAACGCCTAAAGTTATGCACAGAAAAAAATAAAAACGGCAGAAACAAAGTCAGCCGCAAATGCCGGTCAAAACTTTTATGCGCTATCATTAAGTTGGCAGTTGGAAATATAATAAAGGCGGCAGTCGAGCGAGGTGGGTGAGGTGGGTGGGTGGTGCGGGCTGGCTGGCAGGTGGCTGCCACTGCTGCAGGAAGCCAACTTGCGCTGTTGCGCAACAAAGCAAAAAACAACAAGCAGGAAGGAAGGAAGCGCAGCACAAAACTAAACTCAAGATGAAAGCAAAACAAAAAGCAAGAAGAAGAAGCAGCAGCAGCAGCACAGGGCTGAAGTTGACTGGAACTGAGTGGAGTTGGGTGGCTCCGCTGTGCTGTGCCGCACGCTGATTATCTGCGGTGGCTGCGTGCCGAGATGTGGTGCAGGGCGGATTCACGGCATGGTTGCTGGTGGCAATGGAATTAACATTATTAGCGAAAATTCCTGGGCTACTGCGCACTGGATGGGCGCACGAAGGTGGCCTGTGTCACTTTTGACTTTAGCGCCGTTGATTTTCATTTGTTAAATGTTTTTCCGTTGTGCATTTTTTATGACTCAGGCCATTAAAGCGAAGGATCCACCGCGCCGAGCTTCATTATGCGCCACTGAATACCAAAAACACAAATATTCGTTTCTTCGTTGCCGCCAAAAAGTGCTTTAAAAAGTTGCTGTTAACCATTATACATTTATTATCCGGCATAAACGGAACGGAAAATAAATGAAAATGAACTGAAGTATATATAGAAATGCACGTACAAGGCGACCGCAAAGTGTCCAATTTAATGTTTCAATAAACAGAGCAAACATTTATTGCTCTCTTCTTATAAATAATGATCTATTTTCGTTTATATCTTTTGCTGTTTTTTAATTTTTTCTTTTGTTTTTTTTTTTTTGGTTTTGTTTCGCTAATTAATTCCCATGTTGTGTTCACATGTGAACAACATGTTTGTTGTTGTTGTTGTTGTTGTTGCTATGCGACTACAGTTTAAGAGAACGGCAGCAAAAGCTTCTCTCATTGCGTTGCTCTTTGCTCTTGTTGTGAATTTCTCAGTCGCCGCCCGAAAGTATGCAACAACATTTTTATAAATGGCTCGTTAAACATGTGCATTGGCAGCACTGGTCAGTATTTTGCTATGCGAAATATGAACATGAAAAACATTTTTAAATATTTAAGCAACCACAAACCGATTCGTGAATACACTTTTGTTTTTCCTCAACTCTTTTTTTTTTATCTGCTTAAAAAGGCTTAAAATCCATTGACTTTATCTCCTTTGGAATACTGTTGCCAGCTTGCTGCTGTCATCCCGGATGGCAGCTTAAGTACATTAAAGCCCAATCTTGTTTGCATTTGAATATATTTTGAATTTAATTTTATTTTGAAAATTGAGTTAACTCTGCGCCTGATATGCTCACAAAGTTAGGGCACACTCAACTGGAGCATTAAAAACAATTTGTTGTTTTGCGGCAAAACTGGCGCCAGCCAAGCAAAGGGTAGAAAAAAAAAACAGAAAATAAAAATAAAAATGCAAAATCTGTATATATAGACATAAGCACATATATATATATATATAAGTATGCTTTCATAAAAAATGATGTGTTCAACGCTGTTCAAAATCTGGGCAAACAAATGCTTTACATTGTTGGAAAGCAGCTAAGGGCGAAAGAAGCAAAAAATGAACGAGAAACCGGCGAAAAGAACAAATGCAAAATGCTCAAATAAAGCTAAAAGCTGCTGTTGCCCATTGTCCAACCCATTGGGCGCGTCCATTTGGCCTGCAGCGCCATTAGCCATGACCGAGGCGCACCGAAAGAGCAGCAGCAGAAACGGAAAAAAACCGTGACCAAAACCCAAACCCAAATCTAAATCCTTTTTATGCAGCGATTTTTCTTGTACATAACATAGAAATCGCATTTTATTTTTTTATTTTGTTATACATTTATACATTTTTCAATTCGTTTTGTTGTGGGGCTTGGTGGACCAAACTAAGCTGTTCTAATCTGTTTGGCGTTGCCCAAAGGGGCTTTGCTTGTCTCCTGCCACGCCCCAAAGCTACCTAACCGCCCCCTAACCACGTGTATTGGCTCTGGCTTTGCATTTAATTACGTTATGATATATTCGTTAGGCTTTTAGCTGGCTTTGAGCGCTGCCTAATTGGACAAGTGTGCAACAGTTTTGGCATGGATCTTATCAGGTTTGCCGCTGACGTCACAGCCAGACAGGCAGACAGACAGCAGCCGTTTGGCAGTTTGGCTTTTGACTTTTCGTTCGCTGTGCGTTATTGTATATTTCTTTTAAAATGATTTCCATCAAAACGCTAAATGAACGCAAATAAACAAATAATACTGAAATAGAATTTCCACTGAAAATCGATTGCATTACCAAAAAAAAAAAAATAAATAAATAAATAAAATAAAGTAAAAAAAATTGTGTTAAGCCAATTGATAGGAAATAACGAAAAGGGCCCAGCAGTAAAAACGTGAGTTGTATTCAAAAATAAACAAAAGGTAGATCTCAACAGTATGTACTTGTTCGTCCAGCCGTAAAATCAATAAAAATAATGCGCCCACAAAATTGTCTTCGAGTCTATTTGCCGAGCGGGTCGTATAAGGCCAGAGGCCGTATAAAATCTACATTTGTTATTACTTAAATTATGAACTCAGCCATGAACATTTCGGTGCTTCGCTTGTTTCGTTGTATTTTTTTGTTTTTGTTTGGTCGTTTTTTCTCTGTCCATAAAAAAGTTATCCTAATGCCAAAGTTGGCCATTTCGGCCTGGGCTTTAATCAAACCAAATGAATTTAAACGAAGCGACGCACAAAGACCTGCAGCTATTTGCATAGTATACGCTCTAGTGAAACGCTTCTTTTAAGTGAAAAAAGGATACGAATAGCCATAGATGGTGAGAGCATAAAAAAGACGAGCACTAGAAATGTAAAGCAGCAGAGAAGGAGAGCAGGAGAGGGTGGGAGGAGCAAAAGCTGAGTTGGTTTTTATTTGCGCGAGGATTTGTATAGCTGGAGAGGATAAGCGCTGTATCCGTTATCCTTTGTGTTTGCATGAATTTAATGCAATCTAAATATTTGTGGGATACTCTCTCTTCTTCCTCTTCTTTTCTTCATCTTTTATTTTTCAGCAGTTGCCTTTCATTTTCGTTGATGTAAAGTGTTGAGAACGCTTTATTTAAATGGATTTCGCCCGGGCGACTTGTGGCAACCCAGGCACAAAGCGGGGGCGAACAAGATGATGGTTTAATGCTAACTAAATGCAAATTAATATATTTAAAAAACTTTTGCCGCCAGCCTTGTTAAACAGAATGGCAGCTAGTTAGAGCGATGCAAAATGTGAGCTGTTAATCAAGCTGTTCAGTTTTAATCGGTTTTTAAGAAACACAGCAAAAATAGTTGAACAACAAGTTTAAGTTTTTTATAAAATGTTAATTGCTTTTTACATAGAACACATTTTACTCAAAATTCTTTCTTCTTTTGCAAATTCCATTTAAATCCATAAAAAGACTTTCATTTATGCCTTAAATTGATGACTCAAATTTTAATTAATCTATAAACGCATAATTTTCCGTATTAATCAACTTATGTATAAAAACATAAAACGCCCGCATTAAATTGATTTCTTTTTTTTTGTTGGCTAACAGGGTAAAGACAGTGAGTGGGTGTGCGTATTGATGGCTTGAAAGCATTTCAATTTTTGGTAATTTATTATTAATTCTGCCAATATGCCAAAATCTATTTTCTGTGAATTTTTCAACATTTCCATTGCTATATTTAGCACGACATCTGGAATCAGGTAGTGCCGAGTGGGTCAGGTATGGGCAGGGGCCAATCCAGCGTTAATGTGCTGATCATGCAAATACGCACGGCACACGCCGGCCCAGTTACGATCCATAATATTTATCGAGAGATAAATAATGTTCATCATCTGTTCGATGAATTGCGCTGTTGTTTGTTGTTGCGTTTACAAGAGCGAGGACGAATCCGACAGACTTAGGAGCTAGAGCTAGGAGGACAATGATGATTCGACTACACTAAGCTGGCCCATAAATATTTGTTTTTATTGCCTGTTTTGGGGGCGTGGCTGGCATTTTATTCACATTTTTATCGCTGGCAATTGAAGTGTATCTTGTCTCCCCCGCACTCTCTCTCATTCTCCATCTCTGTCGCACTGTTTGTGTTATGGCCATGTCACTTTCATTTAAATTGTTGTTCTCACTGTAATAAAATGCTTAAATCTAGGTCCATATCTACGCACTCGTTATCCTTGGCAAAACGTATAATTTGCGCGTGAAAATTTTAATTTATTTTTTCAATAAAATTTCACTGTGCGCTTTTCTCGTCTCGCCTTTGTTTCGTGTATTTTTGCATTTGTCGCATTTTGCATGCATTTTGACCATAAATTTGCAGAGGCGGCCATAAAATGTTGGCCCACACGCTCTATGGCAAGTGCAAGTGCAACGCTTTCAAGTGTCTGTCTGACTGGTCCCAAATGAAAATGAAATTAATGACGTCAATTTGTTAACAATATTTGTTGGCCTCCACCATTTGGGCCCAAAGGGCAGCAGCGCTTGGCCAACATTTGCTTTGGTTCTTTGCTTTAAATTTAGATTTAGATTTGCCAACTAAAAATAATTAATTTGCATGCTTACTGTGTCGAGGCTGTTTGCCACTGGCAGCCATTAGCAATAGCCGCAAAAGTTGGCCAAATATACAAAAAAAAACATATATATATATATATATAATTGGAAGAGAAAATCAAATGCACGCAAGCTGCAAGATTCGCCAGAGCAAAGGGGGCGGATTTCGAGAGAAATAATAATGCCCTAGGGTGCAGCTGACTGAAACTGTTGGCCAGCTGTTGTGCTGGTTTATTGCTTGCGGACTTAGTGTTAATTTTGCCTCCGAATAATGTTTCTGTTTTATGTTTCTCGTTGCAGTTCGTCGGCTGGGAGGAGGTGCCGCGTCCAAATACGAGAGCCGAAATTGTGCAGGCCATGCGACGCATACGGGTGAGTTATCTGCCGCAAGAAAACGAAAGAAAGATTTTAAGGGCTCGCATTTGGGAAACTTTTGGCGCCCTTTAAGTTGCTTTGCTTACGCGCGCAGCCTAAAAGCAGACAACACTTTTTTTGCGTTCGCCTGGCGCCGCTGTCAATGTCATGTGCTTTGATTACAGTTACAAGCCGCAGTCGCGCCAAAGCTAACGGCATAAAAAGCAACGTGCCATGGCCAAAACAGCCGGCTTGTTTATCTGCCACGCCCACACACGCCCCCCGTCGCCGTGCCAGCGTGGGCCCCGCACATGAGTTGGCTTAAATATGCCGGAGTTGCTTGCTTGTGCTCGACATGTGCGTAAGTGCCCATCCGTGTGTGTGCGTGTGTGTGTGTGTGCGTGTATTAGCCTTGTCGGGCTTCAATTTAGGACGCGTCTAATATGGCGCTTGTTATTGTCATGTCTTGCCATTAGCCGCGTACGTCAAAGGCAGCCAAATGTTAATTGAAAATTCGAGAATCAGCATAAGCCATCTTTAACTTTCATTCTTTGGCTTTATACGTGACATTTGTACGATTGTATTTTATCTTCTGCTTCTTCCCGTTTACTCCACAGTACGAATGCAAAGTGCAAAATCTGAAGAAGCGCAAAGTAACCATACAAATATCGGTAAACGGCGTTCGAGTTGTGCTCAAGAAGCGCCGTCGAAAAGTAAGTCAAAATCAGAGCCACAAACTCATCCATCAATTGGCCGAGGCAACAAGCCAATAAACCAACTGACATATTTTTTCTACAACTTCTTCTTTGTGTGTGTGTGTGTAGAAAAAGAATTGGACCAATGACCCCGAGGAAATCGAATTGCTCAATCATCCCATCTATAGAATATTTTATGTGTCCCACGACAGCAGCGATCTCAAAATATTCAGCTATATAGCACGCGATGCCAGCACGGATACATTCAAGTGTTCCGTATTCAAAAGTCACAAAAAGGTGAGTTTCTCTTTTTTTTTTGTTTTTCTATTATTTAACCAAATTGTAATTCGAATATTTGTTTTAATAAATACCAAATGGAAATTACTACACAATTTGTGATTTGGCCAAAAAATTGGATATTCGTGCACTTTGCGACTTACTGACTTTCACCCCCGCCCCACCGCCCCACACACACACATCCAAAATAGGCCGCCTCTTCCCCTCAGTCTGTGTCTGTTCTAAAATTAAACACATTTTGTACATGACATTTTGACTGTCCTGTTTTTGCAAAATGTGTTCTCATATGCACAAATTTGGCTGCCATCCAGCGCCAACGCGCCACGTGGTGGTGGTTCGCCGGAGAACGGTCGGGGGGAGGGTGGTAGGGGGCGTTCTGTTAAAACCTGAAACGCAAACAAATAGCATATAAACAAATACATAAGTGCGACATGCACAGGAGCAAACAGTCTTTGGCTGTTAACGTTGAGTAAATGCGTAAAAACTATCTCAAATTATTTGAGCGCAAATTTCAGTAAAACAAAAACTTTGTTATATTATATTAAATTGTTATTGCAGCAAAATGCTGTCAACAAAATTCGCGTATACTTTAAAAGTCTAGACAAATAACAAAATATTCGCAATAAAATTATCGACAGACAGAATGGAAATCTGAAAAAAGCTCAATGAATTGTCTCAAACCTTACATTTACAATTGAATCCTGTTTTCGAATCTATCAAGAATGCCGGACAATCTTTAATCACGTGAACAGCAGATTTTTCATAAACGACACTTTGATCAAGCTAATCAAAAATTGTAAATGACAATTTTCAGGCATTTGCGTTAATCAGTGTCCGCAGCACAGACACATTACTTTAGCATTAAATGTGAAAAGATCTGAGCGATGCAGCTGTCCGTCAGGCTGACCGTCGGGCGTGGTGCTCTATTTCCGTGTTGTGGCCAATGTCTCGACTGCAGCACTCACTTTGGCAAATAAAATTGTGGCCAGAATTGCGGCTAACCCCCCCTCCGTTCCGCTCGCGTCTCCAGATTTTGACCGCGATTTGCCAAATAAATAAATTGCTTTTACTTTGTAGTTGCCGCAGAAATGCATTTGATTTGCTTTTCGGTTGTGCTATGCGGTCAACTGCAGTCAATTTAACAGCCAGCTGAAGATTGGCCTTCAACTTTAGCAGCAGCAGCGGCAGCAGCAGCAGGCAATGTCAAAGTCTGTGCCGGCTGCTGCCTGGCATTTCTATTTTCGACACAGTTTTCCAATTAACAAAGCATTTCGGGCTAAAAAACGAACAGACTGGCGCTGTCGAAATGCCTGACAAGTGACACATTAGATTAAGGCAGGGATGGGCCTCAGGACAAAACAAGTTCTTGCCACATCACACACACACACACACACACACACAGGTGGCACGTGTTGTGCATTACGTATACGCAGCGTGCGTCAGGCAGACTATTTAACGGCGGACAACGACAATAAACAATACGGGAATAGCGCAAAACTGCAGCGCAATTGCACTTTGTATTACGGATTACGGATCAGGATCGTCAAAATAAACAGCAGACAAAGTGATGAAAGCGCTTGATTTATGGCTAAGCAGCCGTAAGTTGCTAGCGCAACGAAAAGGCCAGCACAAATCAGCATCGAAAAACGAGTGAAAAGTTGCCATTGTTTACTTCCGCGGAACACAAAGCAGCAGTGACGTCACAAGCTGCAGGCGCCGCAAATCGCGCATACGCCATGCCAGCCCGCTAAGCAGCAGGCCGCCGCCTAAAAAGAAGAAAACAATCGCAGCGTGTTGCTGCCAGCGGCCCAAAACTAACGATCGTGTTAACAGCTGAGTGCGCCAAAAGCTTTGCCAAAAAAACACAAAAAAAACAGAAACAACAACAACAGAAAAGCTTTACTAGCCGGCTAAAGATTTCAGAGATCTGGCAGCGGTCGAGCGCTCAGTTCGCTGGTTCTTTGTCCAGTGCCCAGTCGACGGTGCGCCACTGCAGACGTGTGTGTTGTGTGTGTGTTTGTGTGTGTGAAAAAAGTGAATTTTGAGAACAGATGCGAACATGTTCAATTATGCAATATGCATGTGTGTGCACGAGAAGTGCAATGAAACAAAAGTGAAGAGAAACAAAAATATCTAAAAACTGTTTTTGGTAAAAAACATATGCAAAAAAAAAACTGAATAGAAAACTAAATAATAAAATGAATTTCTGCCAGCTACTAATAAAACATATATATATTTATAAATATGCGAATATGTGACAAGCACTAATTAAATAAATTCGGGGAATGGCATGACAAAAGCGTTAACCAAAATACTCTACTAGATCATAGATCAACAACAGCAGCGGCAACTAAAATAAAGAAAATATCGTGAAAAACCAGCAAGCGACAAAAATGTTTGTCATTAGCTGCCGCTGACGCCA
This sequence comes from Drosophila paramelanica, assembly GCA_035043915.1. Taxonomy (NCBI): domain Eukaryota; kingdom Metazoa; phylum Arthropoda; class Insecta; order Diptera; family Drosophilidae; genus Drosophila; species Drosophila paramelanica. Next base: position 279,950 of record JAWNMO010000584.1, read on the forward strand.
TCAAGTGGCTAAACAGCCGGGCCAATCAGTTAAGAAACCGAAACAGCAACAAAAAAATATCAGATCAACGACAACAAAAGAAAATTTACTCTTGGGACTTTAACTGAAAATCAAATGAAAATTGTCAAAGCGCTGAAAAATTAATTGCAAGCAAAAGTCCAAAAACGTGCCATTAAGATTATATAGTAAACATTTTGATATACATATAAATACATATATCTGATATATTATATATATTCTTAGTGACCTTTGCTTTAAAGAACAAGTTTTTAAACTGATTATTCCATTGCTGACTGACGCATTTTCCAACTTGTTTATGCATATTAATGGTTAGCCTCTGCCATAAAAATGGCGCAATACTCTTCATATCAATAACAATTTCCCATTCCAATTTCCATCATCTCAAAACTGCCCACGCAAGAGCAGTTAATGAGCTGAATTCCCCACAGGTAGTCGAAATAGTATGCGGCATAAATAAATAAAGAATATGATGGTCAATCAGACGCACACGTGATAGCGTGAAATATTTTTCATTTTTTTTTTTTGTTGCGCGTTTCTGTTTTTTTTTTTTGATTTTTTTTATGTGCTGCTTGGGAAACCCAAACCAAAATTATCAGTTAATAGATAAAAATCGAAAATACAAAAATTAATTAAATAAATAAAAGTAATAAAAGAATTAAAGATCAATTTATTTTTTGTTTTTTTTTTTTACTATATTAAAGGAGAAAAATGTTAATTATAAATATAAAATAAATTACAAATTATTCGAAAAATTATAAAAATATTATAAACAGAAAAATGTACTTTCTAAAATAGTACTGCCTTAGCACACCATATATGAACACACAGGCTGTGCATTTGTATTTGTAAGTTGTGGTTTTTGGCCCAATATAGCGGTCGCAAACGTTCAAAATGTTCAATTTTCCGATGATTTTTGGTTGATTTTTCTTAATTTCTCGCTTCTTTCATTCTTATTTTGTTCGTATATAAACCAAAATAGATCCATTATTTTAATAGCCTGCTCTAAAGTATTTCGAAAATCGAACAAAAGCGCATAGAAGGGGGCGTTGGGTGGCTACTTGAAGCTATATTATAAATATATACAATAAGCGTTCGTAATTTTTTTGTCTTTTTTTTTGTTTTTTTTTTTTGGGTGTAGAGTGAATTTAAATTTAAGTGCGCTTTTTGCCGTGACTAATGAAAACTTAATTAGTTACAGTCGAAAGCAAAAAAAAATCGTAGCAGACCACGTGCAAAATTTATAGCCAACAGTCAAACCTGCTGCAAAAACCAACATGCAACAGCTGCAACACACGGCTTGTGGTTGCCGTGGCAGTCACTGCCACTGCCATTGCCATTGCCACTGTCACTGCCGCAGTAGCACGACTTATGGCCACAGTGAACATGTGGCAACTGCTGTGTTAGCAGGGCGATAAAAATCATGCATTTGCAGGGAAAAGTTAATAAAAAACATAAAAAAAAACACACACAAAGAAGACACGGCATTAAAAAGCACGAGCTGAGCGGAGGGTAGAAAAATGTTCTGTAAAAAATTTTCCCTTATGACAGACAGACAGACAGACAAACAAACAAACGAAGAAGATGGGTAAAATAAATAAGCTCGAAGAAAAGTAAAACGGGGAATTAAAAATCAAATAAATACATAAACTTGCGACCAGGGCAAGTTTTATTCTTTAACGTTTTTTTCCGCCATAAATTTTAAAGTAGTTTTCCACGAATGAAAAATTAAATTCAAAGTGTATTTATTTTAGTTTGCATTTTGAGTGGCGCCGTTACACACGCCAATTGCCACATAAAACACTTTAAAATAAATACAAATTTACCTGAATTTCCTTTTTTTTTCGTTAAATTTTTGCTTGTGTTTTATTTTTATAGTTTTTGATTTGATTTATTGAAAGTTGCGTCAGCGAATTGCGCACGGATTGACTTGTGTGTTCAGTCAAGCAAATAGACAGGCAGTTAAACAGACAAGCGGCCAGACAGACAATCAATCGACACCTTTGCCACTTCGTTAGACTAATTTGCCGGCACACGCAGCGTATGCGCAATGTTTGCGTTGCGTGCGTTAAGGGCAAAATTGCCGTATGTGCATATGCTGTGATATATATATATATATATGATATATATGTAGATTGCAACAGTTGGTTTACTTAATGATTATCTTGAAATCTATATAGATAGATACACATATATATACTTACTTACACACACATGCTACAAAATACAGAAATAAATCAGATTTTTAGTAATTCATTTTGTATATTGGCAAACTAATTCTGTCTGCGCTTGTCAAAATAATGCGAATTGATGTCTCGTTAATGTCTCGTTAAAGTTGTTGTTGCTGCTGCCGTTTGTAGCTCTACAAAGTGCTCGATTTGCGGTCGAAAATATTCAAAAAACATTGATGGACATGCAAAATGAGTAGATAAATTTACCACATACTTTTGGCTAGCAAAAATTTGAAAACACACAGGAGAACATTTCTTTTGTAAGAATTATGATTGATGTGCCAAAGCGAGAATCAGAAAATATATTTGGCTTTAGCTCAACAATAGTTGTAAAGTTCGTATTAACTGTAGCAAAAAGTAGGTTAACCAAAGTTAAAATTGAATATACAGCAAATGTGTGTCTTTCGCTTAGTAATGAGCATTATTTTTATATTTAGAAGACCTTCGGGCTGTTGTCTCCGTGCCAGTCAAAATGCAAGCAGCTGATTCACGCGCATCCCAAACACATTAGCATTAAGCTAACCCAAGCATAAATCAGAATATATACATATATATATTCCAAGAACTGCAAATCATTCACTTTAGATTTCAGTTCCCTGACAATGATTTAACAAAACAAAGATTGACAGTTGTTGGGTTGAGGGTAAAAAAAAACAAATAAATACATAACTGAATGCAAGCGTAACGCAGCTGGCAGAAATTCACTTACATGCAGTTCCACATATATATATATATATAGATATATACACTGAAAGAAAACAAATTGTAAAATAAATAACTTAAAGTATTCAACTACAAATAGGCAAAAACAATTGAGTGCTCTGTGGGCAATCGACGAAAATAATTCAATATAAATACTATATAGGCCATATTGTATTTTGTGCAAATAAAAGAAAATACGCAAAAACAAGAAAAAAAGAGAACACTGAAAAGAGAAGGGCACTAAAAGGAAAACACTCGAACTTTAGGTGCGAAAAATGGCGTGTTTAACAATCTATGTGAACAACCTGAGCCAAGGAGCCGCCACAGCCGGCAGGCAGCTAAACAATTATGAAATTAATAGTCTCTTAATTGGCGGCGTTGATTATTGAAAACAAATATTGAACGGCATTGAACTTAGCAGAAAAACTGCGAAAAGTGTGAAAAAACAACGTGTGCGAGTGCGCGGAAAATCCAATAGAAAAGTTGTGCGAAAATATCGAACGAAAGTGTTGACAAGCAAGTTGGCCAAGTTTCGTTTGGCCGAAAGAGACCTTGTTAACGGATCATTGAACGCCAAAATCAACACGGCCATGAAGCACGAGAAGACGCCAACCATGGCCGCCAATCGAACGCCCCCGTTGAAGCGCGATAAACAGCGGCAGCAGCAGCAGCATCTTCTGGAAGCGGCCACTGCACGGAGTCCCATTACCAAGGCCTTTGACTTTCTGCCGTGGTCACGCAGTCGCAGCAAGGCGGCGGCGAGCAGCAAAACGGAAACGGAACCGGAAGCAGGACCAGGTGCAGCTGCAACTGCAACTGCAGCAGCGGCTGGCGAGAAGCCCGCCGATGTGCACTATCATCGCAACATCTTTCGGAGCGGCGGCGGCCTGATACGCGACATGCTCGTGGGCGACAAGGAGAAGCTGCAGAAGGAGAAGCCGCCGCAGTCGCCGCTCTCGCTGGCGAAGCGGGCGCAGCGCAAACAGAAGCAGCTGTCCCGCAACAAAAGTCTCGACATACGCGAGCTGATTGGCTGCGTGGAGAGCGAATTGGCGCCGCGGCCGAATGCAAATGCGAATGCGAATGGGATGGCGGCGCCGCAGCCGCAGCGCTTCCTGGACGACACCTACATCGACAGCAAGCCGCGGCACATACTGTTCAACGATGAGGAGAACACCGTCTATCTCATCCAGAAGGAGCAGCCGGTGGCCAAGGCAAGCCACAAGCCGCCGAGCAGCCACTCCGCCGGCGGCGATGTGCTCAAGGCGCGCCTCAAATTCAAGCGGCTGCCGAGCGATCATTACGCTGCCTCGCCGGAGGCGCTGCGCCGCGCCCAGCAGCTACACCAGCGCTCCGAGCAGCGGCACGCGCTGCAGCGCCGCAAAAGTCTCAGCGACTCGCACTACGAGCAGCAGAGCAACTCCAGCCTGAGCAGCGGCGGCAGCAGCGGACAAGCGGCGGCGGCGGCGGCGTTTGGGAATGCGAGCGGAATTATGCTGGAGCGACCCAAGACGGACAAGCCGCGGAAGAAGCTGTCGTTTCGGGAGCCCATCGAGGCGATGACTGCCGTGTCGGCGGCGATGCTGCGCGAGGAGCGACAGCAGCGGCAGCGACGTCGCAGCTCGCCGCTGGAGCGCACCGCACAAATGGGCCATGGCCAGGACTGTGATAATTTATGCAATAATCGCATAAAGGAAGCAATTTCCTGCGGCAGTGCCGCCAGCGATCCGGAGGTGCGTTCGCCGCGCCACGGGGCGTATGCGTAATTTGCTTTGTTTGATTGTCACTGCCACTGCCAGCCAACTCCGAGCAGACATCTCTGATGCGCTGCTTGGCTGCCTGCTGTGCGGCTTAATAATAATTGTTGTTACCCATTCCTCCCCTCTTTAACCCCACCCGCTCTGATCTGTCTCTCTCGTTCTATCTTGCAGTCTCAGGCCATGCGCATTGTGCGCACCGTCGGACAAGCCTTTGAAGTGTGCCACAAATTTAATCTTCATAAGAATTCCCTGGAGCCCAATGACGAACGCTCCGATGTCTCATCGTCGGAGCTGCTGGATGTGGAGCAAATCAGCGAGCAGCAGCTCAGCGAGGATGGCGGCGTCGTAACCAGCGAGACGCCAAAGAAAGGTAATTCTGAGTGTAAATAAGTGTATGTGCGTGTGTATGTGTGTGCCATATGCAATTTGCTACGCAAGATAAACCGAATGATGACCCCCCTTCGGCTCCTTCGCAGACGCAATCGCTGGGTCGTTGTACGTTATACGTTGTACAGACTGTGGGCCAATAAATAAATGAAAAGCTGACGCTGTCGGCACCGTCAGCTGCTTCCTGGGGCGCTTTCATCAGCTGCGATGCCGGCCACTTGTGGGCGGCCCCCCCGGCAACGCTTTCTCTACAGAGCTCCGGCGGACAGCTCTGGACTGCATTAGTTTTGCAATTCAGTTTGGCATTTCAATGCAAATTTTCTGGTGCTGTTTAATTTTGGATTCAGCTCGATGCGGCGGCGACTCACAAAATTTGCATTTAAATTGCATTTTACAAGCGACAGGCGGACAGACAAACGGCAAGCGGGTTGGGGAGGGCGTTGTTCACATTTAAATATGCCACATTAAAAAATTGCACAAAAATTAATAAACAATTAAATACGAATGGCAATGGGGAAATAAAACAATTTCATAAATTTATTAGCGAAACAAAAAACCGAAGAAAACCCAAAAAAAATGAAAAGAAAAGAAAATGTATATGTGGAAAATTACTGAATTATTGACATATTGAACAAGAAGCAGAAGACACTTCACTTGGGCGTTAAGCAATTTCCACGTATTGCTTAAATTTTTTTTTCGATCAGCTTAAAGCGGCTTTTCACATTTTTCCTTTGCCACTTGACGTCACCAAAGCGCAGGCATTTGCCAACAACAGAAAGAAAAAGAAATAAGTAAATAATAAGAAATATTTCAATTCTTTTATTTTTTTACAATATTTCATTTGAGAACAGCAAGCGACAACATTCGACATGAAAATTCGGTGAAAATAGATAGAGAATATGCTCGAGTTTTTGAGGTGATTGCGGGTGTTTATTGTGGGTTCGATTGGCAGAGCTGTAAGGCAAGACCGAAAGTTTGTCGCCAGGTTACTTGTGTGGGCGTGGCAAAAAGAGAGGCGGGGGGGTATTTAGCGTTTTGTCATTTTGGCATGTCGTTCGGTCGAGTCGTGTGCCAAAAATAATTTATGTACATTTCTTACATATATCAGACTAGATTTATATGTACATATCTCTTAATATGGTCTTGTAATTTTATTTTTTTTAATATTTTCATATCTGTGGATGGCGTTGTTGACTTTAAAGCAGACAAATGTATTTATATATATGGAATATATATAAGCACATTTTATCTTGGCTGATGCCTTTGGCACAACAGATGCTGCTGCCTTTGTGCGCCTTTGTTGGGCGATTGGGCAATGATAATAAAGTCACTGTTGAGGGCAGTTAAGCAAGCACATACGTTTAGATAAAGTGGCTTTAAGACTTGCTTTAAAGAAAACATGCAAGTTGATACCAAGAATATTTCCATTAAAAAGCTTTTAGCAGCTGGTGACAAAAATCTACATAATTGAATCAGATTTGTCGAATATAATTTTGTATTTGTTTGATTTTTTTTTTTAAATAGGTCATTTGGATAGTAAAATCCCTGAATCATTAGACCAAAATAGCAGTCAAGCATGTGTGCTTTAATTTTTTTTTATTTACTTATTTGTTTTTTTGTTTTTTTTTTGGTTTGGTTTGGTCTACGTACGCATCCTTGTTCGAAAATAGCCCGCGTTCAGCGAGGCATTTTGCGAGTGCGGCATAAATTAGTTTTATATGAATAATTAAACGCGCCAAATTAATTTACATGCTGTGAGAAATTTGTAAGATTAGTTCAAGTGAAACAGCACGCAGTTATTAACAAGTGCTCAGGTGCGAAACCGAAGCCACATTGCGCAAATGTTTTAAACGATCCACGTATTGAGATTAACGGTTTACTGAATTTTCATTGTCGGCCACTTTTTCCATTTACACGCGCAGCCGTACGGGAAATCAACAGAGAAAACCGCAAAAATGTTTTAGCCAGAGGGAAATCGTTGAAATATTTTCCACACACAAATCAAAAATCAACCGCGAACAACTTGAATCCAAAATAAACGCAGGAGGACCCTTGAACTGGCGGGGGGGTGCTTGCTTGGATAATTATATCATTATTTATTGTGTACGCAGCATAATCAAAACAAATATTGAAATCAAGCTGCTGTAATTAAGTGGAAATAAAGCGCTAGCAGCAGGTGTGCCAGCCAGTTTGAGTGTGTGTGCGTACGTGTGTGTACGTGTGTGTGTACGTGTGTGTCCACTGACCTTGCCAAGTGGCCGTGTGGTAAGGGTTGTTCGGTTAATTTACGCACACTCCATTTGCCAACATGCAGCGCCTTCTGTCAGCCGGCCACTAAAACCGTTACTTTTTCTGTGTTTATTTATAGAGCACTTGGCCATAACGCCCGATTTGAACCACACGCAGCCGCACCGACCCAACCACTTGGAGCTGCTGCCAACGCAGTCGAGTCTACGCAAATCGACCAGCCTGCTGGTAAGTAAAATAATCCGATTCGATATCGAAATCGGGTTCAAATCGGGCAAATTTAGCCAGCATGCATACTTATTAAATACTTATCAGCAAATTAAATAATATAATGGCCGATTGGCAATTAAAATGCCATAAATGCGCAAAAAAAAAAAATATATAGAATCCATTAGAGTGTTTCGTTTAGGTCATTTCTATAAATTGATATACGGCCGAAAGTTTGTTTGTTTACGCGGCCAAGACATAAGTGTAAACAACAAAGTAACATTAAAAACGATATTATTTTAAACGATTTTCGGTTGCTTATGAAAGCCGCGTGACTATGTAAAAATTTGTTATAAATAAATGCAATTGCTCAATGCCTTAACGAGAATTGATAATATTGATCTACAATTATTTCTGTATAAAAATGTACTCGAAATGTTTGAAATCATTCCGCAGTGCGATGTGGATGATAAATCGCTTGGTTCGCCCGCATCGCCGCGCACTGAAATCACACAGCTGAAGGATCAGCTGGAGGCGCAGGCTCAGCAGACACGGCAGGCACTTGGCCAATTGATGCTGGTGCGCGAGCAGCTCATCTCGGAGACAAATGCGCGCATCGAGGCGCAGGTAAGTGTACCAAATTAAAAGTGTGTACAAATTAACCAAATTAATCAACATTCCACCTCTCTCTTTCTTTCTCTCTCTGTCTCTCTCTCACTCAAAGGCGCGCACGCAGCAGCTGCTGCAACAGAATCGCGAACTGCTCGAACATTTGGCCTCGCTGGGCGCCTACAACGAGCAGCAGAGCGCGGGTCTCACCTCGGCGAACATTGGCATGGCACCACAGGTGAGTCGAAATACTATATATACCATATAGATATATATATCATATGTATAAGTGATCCCTGAGCGTGGCAAGTTAACTTGAGAGTTTATGTTCTTTGCCCCGTTAGCCGTAAACAAACTGCGCTTTAATTTATGCCTTCATAATTTTGTTGCCTTCATTTTGCCATTTTCAATAAATTTCGAATTTTGGGCGCCTGATACCCTATGCATGTTTATATTATTTTGCTGCCCGTGACGTGAATTACAATCGCATTGCGTTTTTTCTTTTGCACGTTTCGCTTCTTTGTTGTTGTTGTTGTTATTCTCGTTCTCGTTGTTCATTGATCAAGTTAAGCGGCAGTGTTAATGACTTGAGATACCCTCTCCAACAGCAGCAGTCGCAGCTGCAGCTGCTGCTACAGGCGACCAGCAACAACAACAATTTGGCCACAATCAACCAGCAGATCAACAACCTGGGCAACATTAACCAGCAGCTGACCTCGCTGAGCCATCAGCTGAGCGGGCTCAATCAGCAGAGCCAGAATCTGCAGAACTTGCAGAGCCTGCAACAGACGCCATCAACACCAACACCACAGCAGCAGCAGCAACAGCAACAACAACAGCAACATGCGCAGCTAACGCCGCCGACGCCGCCACCGCCGCTGGTGTCGACGGGCGCCAGCGTTAGCAGTCCGTATCCGTCGATGAGCCAGCTGCAGAGCATCAGTAACCAGCTGCAGCAGCAGCAGCAGCAACAGCAGCAGCAGGATGCACTCTCCAAGGATCTGTTTCACGTCAACCAGGAGCTGTTGAATCGCCTGCAGGCGCTCAATCTGAACGCGAACGCGAGCGCAGCGCAAGCGCAGCAGACGCCGTCCGTTTCGCCGCACAACTCGTATTTCTTTGTAAATCCGTTGTCCTGCACACCGGCCACGCCCTCGGCGCTGAGCAACAACAATGCGGCGGGTGGATTCAACTTTCTGGGCACGTCGAGCGGCCTCAATTCGGGCAATCTGACGCCAACGCCGCTCGGTTCGCTCAACCGCAACTCGTTCACCGGCAGCTCGATGCTGAATGAGGATCTGCGGCTCAGCATAGAACAGAATCTGAACAGTCTGGAGGAGCAGCTGAAGGCGGCGGTGTCCAATGGCAATTTGGCCGGCTTGGCCTGCGGCGGCTCCAGCAGCACAAGGGACACCAGTCGCAGCTCATCCACGCTGGACTCGCCGTCGTCGCCGCGTCAACGCAGCAGCAATAACAACATTAGTCCCGGCAGCAGCAGCCAGAGCACCAACACCAACACCAACAGCAATAGCAACAACAATAATAATTCGAGAGAAACACGTTTCAACACGGTGCTGCTGCGCGTCACCGACGAGGCTGGACACCAGCGCAAGCTATCGGCCACGCCCAGTTTTATAACGCGCAGCACCAGCGAGAAGGTGCCCAATCGCAGCCAGATGATGAGCCAGGTGCAGCGCACCGCCTGGGCCAGGCACACCACCAAATAGAAAGGAGCCAACAACAACAGCAATTGAGAGTGGACCAGCTCTTAAGTAGTGTTAGTCGCCTAAACTAAGTGTGTGCGTGTGTATGTGTGTGTGTGAATGGATGGACACTAGTATGGTTGGGTATGCGAGTGAGTATGAGTAACAGTATTAAATGTTAGAGCAAAACCTTTTTTTTTTAGTTTGCATTTTAAGTTGTTGGAAATTCTAGTCTCCTGCAAGGTATTTTTCAAGCTTAACCAAAAACAAAAAAACAAAATGAAAAGAAAATACAACTATTGCAGCATATCATAAAATAAAATAAAATAAATGCAACTAAAATATATTCATATAAAATTAAATAATATGTAAGAAAAGTATTTTATCTCCCTTAAAAGTGTCAATGTTAAGTAATTGTTTTTTTTTCGTAAACAATTTTTTTCCAGTTACCTTCAGTGGCAACTTGATCTAGTTTTACATTGATAGTAATTGTTAAGCTCTCTCAAAAACAAAAAAAAAAAAAAAACAAACAACTATTTTGTATATTGTTGTTTCTGTAGTTGTTATATTAATGCAAAATCTTCCAGAAATGTTTGCTCATCAAATCTGATAAAATCGCATGCAAAACAAAATATTTATAATTATTATGTTAAATAAAGTCAAATACAAATATACAGGATTAATTGGTTGCAGCAACTGTTTTAAATGTAAATCGAACAATTTTATTTGTTAACGAAACATTAAGCTACCAACAACAATATATGCAAACAACAGCAATAAAAAAGCATATATATACATAAATATATATACACAGCAACAAAATTTTAAGTATCTATATTAAACCATTTATAATCATAAAAAAAAAAAACATTAATAATAGTCACTTTATGCAAGGACAATTTTCCTAATGAGTTTCAGCAGCAATGGAAAATATCGCTGCATGCTTTCAAGAGCAGCAGCAGCAGAGGAGAACTTTTTGCGGCATACTTTTAAGCGCATTTGTATTACGCATACGCCGTGTCGGATAATGAAAGGCAGTGCATAAATTTCGTGTAATAAATGAAAAATGATGGCAAGCAAAAAGTGCACACAGCAACAGAACACAAAAAAAAACAAGTGTCGCCGTTTTTTAACTTTTTCCCCTCTCACGCCTTCTCTCTCTCTCTCTCGCACTCGCTCTGGTGGTGGTGTTGGTGGACAGCAATTTGCGCACATAACTCATTTGCATAAATTTACACGCTGACTTTTTGTTTATGCTCGACTCATTTTCACAGCTCTCGTCGACGGCCAAAGTGGCCCGCTGGTTTCAACAGCTGCCCTGGCATACCGCCTCGCTGTCGCGCCCCGAAAGCGGCTTCGTTTCCGGCGATTCGCGCTCCGAGAAGTATCAGGAGGATCATTTCTATGGCGGCATGGTAAAGGAAACGGATGATTTATGCGATGAATTTCTGCTCGTCGAGGGCAGCAGCACCATTTGGACTAAGTTGAGCGCCAAAAAACGTCGTAAATTGCTTGGCATGCGTTTGGGCAAAGTGACAACATTTTAACTCAACGTCCTACCCCCCACCCCCTGGCAGCCCTGCCCGCCGCCCCCCCGTAATGTGTGCGTTTATTAGCTGTTAAGTGCGTTTTTAAGCATAGCTCTAAGCAACGGAGCCAAGTAGCTAGTTACTTATATACTTAGGCTAGAAAATATGAATTTCAATAGACTAAATGACCAAATTAACCCAAAACGAACGACATGCTCATTGAAATGCCATGAACACACACACTCACAGACTCACACACACGCACATACTAAAAGGCGGAGATAAAAGCAAGCATAAAGTAATAAATAAGCGTAGACATAAGTCAATTAGCGAGCATAAAGCTTAAGCTCAATGTGTATTTAAGTATTAATAAACTAAGTAAAGGTATTTCACATATAAGCCACACTCACACACAGACAAGCATCAGCAAACACACACACGCACACACACACATTTACAATGCCAGGCACATAAGCAGGTAGACAGCCGGGCAATTCATTAGGTGGACAAACAGTTCGCATTTATCATACGCCTCCGTGGCACGAAGGCAACAAAAACAAAAAACCAAAAAAAAAAGAAATAAAAACAAAACGAAACATAATAAAAGCTCCGCAATTGCTGCTTAACTTGGCCAACTTTTCATGTTTGAGAAAAACTGGTTATGAAGCTAAGCAAACAGAACATGCAAAAAGCGCAAAGGGAGAGCAACGCGAAAATTGGGAAATGGGGCTGCAGCAGCTGCCTTACGGATTTGGCTGCTGGAGAATGTATGGTTAAGTAAATAAGCCAAGTTAACAACAGGGAAAACACAGCACACACACGCTGGCTTACACGTTCGACAGCGGCAGCTTCTCTGTTTACCATCCATATACATAAATATATATTTTTCAGCGTTCGGAATTTTTATGCATAAATCGATTTTACTTTTATGTGGTCGCCGTTTTTTTGTGTGTGAGCATTTCTTTTTTTTTTTATATTTATTACATATATATTTTTTTTTGACGGGGTAACTGCGTAAATTTACAGCATAACCCAATTGGATGGCGGGTTACGTAGCGTATAAGTGATTACCGCAGCTTGAGTGGATTTAAACGGACAGCTTGTTAGCCGCGTAGATGGATGGCCCAAACAGTTTGAAGTTTGAGTGCAATTTAAGTGGAATTCAATTGCACTCAAGCTTTGATAGTTTCGAAAGTTCAATGAAATAGGTTTAAATTAATTTATATACAAATATGAAATCAATCGATGTGCGTATTTGAAAGAGTATTTCGATAAATGGGAAAAATAATTCATTGTTCAGAATACTCTTTCAAAGGCGCACACATTTTATATATGATAAGAAACGATTTTTAGACATTTCTGAGGTACAAAATTTTGAGAAAAATTTTGAAAGTTAAACGAGAACTTAAAGGAGAATTTTGTACGTAATGGTTTTAGTTAATTTATGCAACAATTTTTGAGACTGAAACTGAAATTTGTACTAAGCATAAATAGAAAACATTCGCACACATACACACTCAAACACACTCAAACACACACACACATTACACATTTCTTATATAACATTCCAAGAGCATTTTGCTATTTAGTATTAGATTCTAATTTTTTTTTTTTTAATTCTATTTTATGCTTTTAAGTTCAGCAACAAAATAAAGTGAGTAATAAAAATTTAACGTACATGCAGTTTTTCTCGATGTCGTTGCTGTTGCTGTTATTGTTGTTGTTGTTGTTGTTGCACACTTTGCTGTTCAATTAATTTAACGTGCTGCGCATGTAATAGAGCCAAGCGTTGCATATCAGCAGTGACAGCAGGACCCGCCAGGACATGGGACACAGCACAGCAAGTGGGCTTGGCTGGCAGCTAACAATTGCACTTATTCCGAGTGGGCGGCCGGTGGGCGTGTAACTGTTTATATCGCGTATATTGAAAATTAGAAAACAAACCCAAGGCGACTTGTGTGTGCGGTCATAATTACGACCACGGTTCCAACCCGAGGGGGGATGGGGAGGCGGGCCTCTAACTAAAAGCAAAAGAAGCGCACTAATGGAGCGCATGAAAATGAAAAATGAAAAACGCGACATGCGATATTTTCACGTTACTTTTTGGAATTTAGTTTTTTTGACATTTTTTGGGGCACAGGCAACGGACATAATTATATAAAGCTAAAAGCCACGTAAATGTGTAGGCAGCGCGCTGGCCCTGAAAACAGGAAGTCCAGGCAAAAGCACACACACACACAGAGAGAGAGACGTGTGTGTGTGTGCACAGTTAACAATATCAACATGTGAGCTATGTGACAGCAACAAGAAACAGTTGTAAGTGCCGCGTGTTCAGTGCTCCTGCCAACGTCATTCACATTCACCCATTTACGTTCACATTCACATTCACATTTATTGCGTGGTTTCAACGCCAACGCGTTTAATTCACATTTTATTTTCGCTGGTGTTGTTGTTGTTATTGTTGTTGTTGTTGCTGCCGTCGACTGGGCGCGTAATTGTTGCTTCCTTGGCCAGGACATGGATATAGTACGTTCGCGTTGGCGCTGCACAGCGGACGTGTTTGCGCGGCACTCAGTGAATTCGTTTGGCCATGCAAAACGAGTCGAGTGAAAATGTGGAGCCATCTGTGGCCGCAACGGCGATGGACTCGGCGGACTCGATGCGCAGCACACCAGCCGCGGAGCCGCGGCGTCCCAAGCCGGGCATACTGCGGCTGGACATCAGCAAGCCGCGGCGCTCATCAGGTGGTTCCGTTGATTTTCGTTGCGTGAGTGGTGCTGGCGGTGCCAGCGGCGGTGGGGCCAACGCTGCCACCAGCACCGCCAATGTCACGGGCGCCAGCAGTGAGGTAAGTGAACATGATTTACCGTACGCCAGGGAGTGCTTACGATTTGGCCAGGTCACGTGCAGCGCCAAAACAGCACAGAAAAAAAACTGACACAAAAACCAATAGCCAAAAAAAAACACCAACAACAACCTGGTCAAGTGCTGCAATGCAGAAGCGGCTCACAGATTAAATCATTTATTTTCTTCTTCTTTTTTTTTTGGTCATAAAATGTACACGAAGAGAGTTGGGCGTTAATCGATGAGGGATTACCCTAATGTATACTCTGTGAGAAATTACGAATTTTGTTCCAGAGGCTTTTCATATTTTTGCCATAAATTTCAGATAAAGAAAGTTGTGCGTTAAAATAAAATCTAAGCAAAACAAAAAATTTTGTTCAGCAGCCTTGCAAACATTTATTTTTCTTAGCTTCCAAGCTAATTTCAAAAATGAAAATTCGGAGAATTTCAAATTATCATTTATTTATTTTTTGTGTGTTTTTGTTTAGCTAGGAAATGCAAAGGAGAGAGTTGTGAAACGAAGTGGGTACACTTTGAGAAAAAGCAATAACTTTATTCTAAAAGTTAGAATAAGTTAAGCAAGGCTGGAAATTTGTTAGCTTCTTATTCTAAGAACCGTTCTAATAAATTCTTACATAATATTTCCTTCTTACATCATTTTCATTTTAATTTGAGAGTCAATTTTTTAAGAATTTCAATAATACATCCGCATGAATTAAAATCTTAATGGAGTTTCCGAGAAACCCGCGGAGCATTCTTGTTAGCCAATTAACAGAGCCTCAAACTGAATATGATAAAATGTACAAATATTTTATTATGGCCAGCTTTATGATACCCTTTTACAACCATTTCGTGTGGGGCATATACAGTGAACTGCTTTATGGCCAGCAACTCGCACAGGGCAAATACTTTTCGTTTTGACCACGCCCTGGCACCCACTCATTGGGGTCATAAAGGAAATCTGGAATCTCTGAAAACCTGGGTTGGCCAATAAGTGGGTCAGTGGGTAGGCATTCATTTCATTCTATTTAACTATCTATTTAACAGAACCGAACAATGCTTCCTGATATAAAATACAAAACAAAAATTTGCATATTCCCAATAAAAATTTACTTATTAATTTTCGACTTTGAGCCTTAATTTTTAACCAAATTGAATTCTTAACCAATTATTCATTTTCACGTATTTATTTGGACTTGGGCACGAAAACATTTACATGAATTTGTATTGAACAGTTTTTTTGTTTGTATGCGCAATTTAATTCGATTATTTAACTAAATTTTGTGTATCTACAACTCGAATACGGAATGGGTTATGTCCACAAAGCTGCCGGGACGTTTCATATTCGATTGCACCACGTAGAGGCTGTCGGTGGCCTTCTTATCGATCATTACGGATGCGGTGCCGAAGAGATCCTTGACATTTGTGTGCAGCGACAGCTCCGACGGACTCTGCGACAGGGTCTGTGTGGCGCCGGAGTCGCCATCAAGTGGCTCCGAGCTACTGGTCCATATGCGAGCCCTCTCAGCGGGCGGCATTTTGCCGGGCTCACGACTGCGTATCCATGCCTGCTCGTGCTCCTCGGCACGCTCCTGCTCCTTCTTCTGGTGGGCGTTGATGCACAGTTCGGTGGCCGTAATTGGCTGGGACGGAAGGCGCTTGAACGGAGGCTGCTTCTGACCTGTGGCATGCGTCATCTGCTTTTGGCACAGCTTGGGGAAGTAGCGTTCGCGATGAATCGTCTTGTCGGGCGCATAGATGGTGATGTCCGTCAGCTGGCTGAGCTCCGTCTCCAGGTTGTTGTTGATGATCTGCCTGCAGAAGCTGGGCAGCGGCTCGGTGACGTGCTGCTTGCGTTCGCCGCGGCAATGGCGCACTATCCAGGCCTTCTCGTGCGGACAGCCGACGTAGACGGATTTCGTGAACGGGATCGGGCGCTCGAATAGCCAGCCAGATTCGGCATTGAAGAGCCCCTCCTCGACGTCATAGCAGTTGTGGGGCACATCGCGCGCCGGTAAATTACAGGTCAGATAGGAGGTGGGACCCACGGGCTGCAGGCCATAGAAGCGCTCCGACTGGTAGCGACGGTCTTTCGGCGTCAAATAGTCCCAATCGTCGCACACGAACTGATCGTTCTTGAAGCTGCCGGTCACCTGCAGTCCATCATTGAACCACATGTCCTCAATCGATATCAGCTTGCCCTCCTGGAACTCACCCTTGATTGTGAGCCGATAGGGCTGCGCCAGCTTCAAATGGCCATAACCATGAAATTTACCGTCAACAAACCGGCCGCGATACTCGCTGCCATCCGGATAGCGATAGCTACCGAAGCCATCCATCACGTGAATCGCATTGTTCCAGGAGCCCTCAAAGGTGCTGCCCGTCAGGAAGCGAATGGTGGCCACATTGGATTCATTACCGGTCATTTTGAAAGTTGCTTTCTTTTAATTTTATCGTTTCTTTCTGTGTTGTTAACTGGTTGTTGTTTGGTTTTGCTTTTTGTAATTTTTATGAAATTTGTGTTTAAATGTGACGAGCACTCGACTTGATTTGAGGGCAAACCCAGGTTTGCTTAGATTACTACACACTTCCTTTATGGGTGCCGAAAACTGTTTGCCCCGGTCGTTAAGCATTTAACTGCACATGAAACGGTTGTAAAAGGGTATCATAAAGCCGTGCAAGTGAAGTGGTTATATGCATAACTATAGTCTTTTGAATCAGTTTGTCAAAACTAGATGTGTACAATTTCTTGCTCGCAATGAAAATGGGAGTTTTTTAAAAGAAAGTTGGTGCAAATGGATAGTTTGCAAGGACCTGTTACCATACTTCAGCTTGAGCATCTGTTCTGTTCTTGTAAATGAGATACGTGTTTAAAAGCAATTCAAAGCTCTTTGACATTTCTAGTTTAATATAAAACACCAAATATAAAACACAAGAATATATAAATATATATATGTATACATACATATATATATATATGTATACATACCAATGGAAAGACTATCGGATTACAACCCAGTCATCTTTCCTACGGGCACGAAATTCTACGGCAGATGCAATGAGCTGGGCATGCAGGACTACGGCCTCTATGTCTACCCGGATGGCACCAAGTACCTGGGGCATTTCTTTAATAATTGCTTCCACGGCAACGGTACTATCAGATTACCGGAGCCGTTCTGCATGTGTTTCTCTGTGGTCCATCGACACGGGAAGCTGCTGCATCTCAGCACGATGAGCTTCCACGATAACCTGCTGGTGGACTTCAAGCTGGTCGAGGACACGATGACCTTCAACGATTGGACCTATTGCACGGCGGAGGATCGTCGCTTCAATGCGGAGCGACGGGCGCCCTTGGATGCGGTGGGTCCGTTCAAGTACCAGACCAAGGACGGACCCACGCCGCCGCCGCTGAAACCCAACGTTTTCGATCTCGAGTTCGGCATGCTGAATGACATGGGCTTCCTCACGAATATACCGAAGCACATAAACAAGACAACCGAATACTATGTGGGCAGTCGCGACGAGCGCCGCTGGATACGCGAGCACTGTCGTCACGGTCCCCTAAGGGGCAAGCACCGCAAGCAGGAGGTGCTCGCCAAGTATGCGCGTCAAATCATCCAAACTAATTTGGAGAGTGCGGCAGAGCTGCGCCATCATCCAGTCATGTCGCAGTCGAGAGCATCGCTGCGCAAGATGCCGGAGTTGCGACGGTCGAGGAGCGCGGATAGCTCCATTTCGGGCAAGGCGCTGCGCCTGCATCTGGCCAGCTCTTCGACGAGCAACAGCTCCATTTTGGAGTACAAATTGAATCACGAGCGGCCACAGAAGCCGATCTCAAAGGAAGACTTCCCAATTCGGCGCTCCAAGACGGAAGACAATGTCTGCCGTTTGAATTAATCGGATAGAGGAGGCACTGTTCCTACCGAATGAGAATGTGTTATGCCCGTCTATAACCCAAATTCCATTGAACATTGTATCCAACGTCTTTTGAGGTCAAAGCCATATGTCAAATATATTGCATCGCTTTGGGCGTAGCCCATCTTTGGGCGCTTGATTTATGACGAACACCTCAAAAAAAACTGCAATCGAACATGGAAAAGCACTTTAGCTAACACACCTGTGTATGTGTGTGTGTGTGTGTGTGTTGTGGTGGGTGTGGCAATTGGGTCAGCGGGTCTGTGGCACAGGCATCTGCTTAGGCTTAGGCAAATTCCGTTGCACCCGTTCAAACGGCTAATGAACCCATAAAAACCCAACCAAATTATGTTACACGTGCGACATGATTTCTATTTCGTTAGTTGCTTCTTCTTCTCTTTTTCTTTTTTTTTTTGAGTCAGCACGCACAGATAAATTTTGACGTTAATTAAAAAGCCGCGGTAGGCAGAACTTCATTTAATTAAAAGCATAGTCGAAAAGTTAAAGGATAGTGAAATCTGGCTAAAACCGAAAACTGAAAAACTGAAAGCGAAAACGAAAGCGAAAGCGAAACACAGCAGACAACTAAAAGCGCTAAAAGTTATATGAAAACATATTTCAATAGTGGGCGCGTCCTATGCTCTTTTGTGTGTGTTTGTGTGTAAGTGTGTGTGTTCGTGTGTGTGTTTGTTGCTGTTGTAATTTGCGATTTTCTTTATCAACCCTTGCATGTTTGATTTTCATTTACATGCCAGGCCAGTCGGCTAGCCAGGCCAAGAATACAACGTGACTCAATCCTGTCACACACACACACACACCATACACACACACACACATACATAGTTCACATTGTCCACCATCGAAATGAACATTCGATGTCCTGGCTGGTTGCCTGACTCCTTGGTTTGGCCAACTGGTTACGCCCGGCGTTGTTATCACATGCCGCTGGCGATTTTAGCGCTCATTCGTCTTCGTTTCAACTGGGCGAGGAAGTCAACGAGTGGTCAAAGACCCTCCCCCACCCCCTCCCCCCTCTCTATACATCTTAACCCCAGCCCCTCCTCTACCCACCCATTCCTACCTCAATGCCGCGGCGCGTGTCTATGTAAATTCCTCAACGATGTTAGGTATGTGTGCACCTGTGTGTGTGTGTGTGTGTGTGTGTGTACTGTTCTGTCTGTGTGTGCGTTTTGGGCACGTTTTGGCTTTGATAAGTCTGTTTGTCCATGGGTGGGGTTTCATTTGGGTCTCTGCGCTTCATTCATATTCATTCATTATTAGAAAAATTTAACTTTGCGCGCTCGCTCGCTCTTCAACCTGTCTTGGCATACATGAGTGTGTGTGTCTGTGTGTGTGTGTGTGTGTGTGTGTGTTGTCCTTTTGATGTCCTGTGTGTGCGGCTTGCTGGTCTGGCCAGCTCGCTAAGCCGTTTAGTCTGCGCAAAAGGCTGCTCCAAAGCGTTACGACGGCACAAAAAACAAATATTAACTCAAATTCCCAAAGATTAAAGACTTGAATATTTAAATATTATAAGTTTGATAACAATTGTACTAAACAAAAAACAAAAAAAACTGAAGTGATGCACAAAAAGTATTATACAATATAAATTAGCTGCATATGTGTGTGGGATTTTAATCGAATATATATATATATATATCTGTATATATAATATATTTGAGTTAAGGCTCTGGCTTGCGACTGACACCAAAGAAAAGCGAAATTTAATTAAAATTGAACAATTCGTAGAACAACTCGGGCGTTACCTCTCCACATCAATTATCCGTGACGTGGGCGCCGCCGGGCGATTGGGATAAAGGCGGCTGGCAAATACAGAGCAGCGCCGATGAGCGCAGAGAATATTACCGTGGACAGAAGGGCAGAAGGTGGGTCAACCAATCACAGTTAGATCCGTTTGAAATTGGCTAATCAAATTGTTTGCTTCTTTAAATACTAATCATAAAAAGAACTGCATCGCAGGACGATAACAGATCCTATGAATTAAACGGTATGCGAACGCATTCATCAGATTCTCCTAATTGTAATCATTTCACGCAATTTCCATGCATTTCCATTTCCATTTCGCATTTCCCATTTCCCCACATTTCCATGTGCACAGATTTTCACACACAAAACCAAAGCAGCGACGTCGAAAGCGGCAACAACCAACAGGAACAGGACCACAACTACGAACAGCTGCAAAATGGCCTCGTTGATGCTGACGATGATGAGGAGGACTACTCAATATCCGTATCGGCGATAATGCAAAGACGTGCCAGTGTCCGTGGCTATAGAGGCAAACGTGGCAGCCGCAATTCGCGTCGTGCATCGAGTCCCATGGATCACGTGCTGGATAGTGTGGAGCGGCGACGCTCCAGTGTCTATACAACAAGCTCAGGCAAGGCTTCCAAAGATTTCGCTTAACTAACTGCCCTCCAGTGGCTAATCAATGTGTATGTGTGTGTGTTTGAGTGGAGTGTGTGTGTGGTTTGGCTGGCTGATGTTGTAATTTTTACAGCTACGTGCGTTCATTTAGTGGCACGTGGTCAATGCGGCGTATGCGTAATGTTGATTTTGCCTTCTATTACTGTTTGCAGAGGAGGGCACCAATCAGGAGTCCACACAGGAGCAAATCTTTGAGAATATACGCCTACACAAGGAGGTCATACAGTCGGTCAAACTACAGCCATGGCCCATACGCAAGAAGCTCAAATTGGTGCGCCAGGTAGGCGGGGCGGCAACAAAACTGGGCGCGTCACAATTCACGCCGCGACTAGTCGGCCATTAAATTCACAGCAAATATTTCGATTTCATGTGTCAATCTCTTCTCGCCCATGTTTTCTTTATTTTTTTGTTCTCTCCGTTCTGGCTGGCATTTTTAATGATGTTGACAGGCGAAAACGTATGTGGCACGCCACGAGGGCGCGCTGCAGGAGCGCTTTGCCATGTCACGCAGCACGAGAGATTTGTGGGCGAGGTTTAAAATTTTAATGGCAGCGGTAAGTGAAATCTTTCAACACAACACAGCACACACACATATGCACACATATCCACTTATATGCTGGCCTGCAATTACGGCTTGGCTTAGAGCAAACACTTTACTTGCAACTTGTTAAATGCATGGCCAGCCAAGTGTCCTGCATATATTTGTGTTTACTGAATTTATGGTCATAATATAAATCAAGAGCACCATAAATCACAAAACTGCTCGACATTCTGCAAGCAGTTTTCGCATGTGTGTGTGTGTGTGCCACATAAAAGGCCCAATTAAAATGTGTACGCAACAATTCGTGTTCCGTATACTATTGAATAACTGTATGCTTTCGATTCTCCGGTTGTTTTCTCGCAGCGCTGGCGGCATTGGAAACGCGAAACCGCCAGTTTTCTCACAGTGCTCATACCCTGGGAGCTGCGCATCAAGGAAATCGAATCGCATTTCGGCTCCGGCGTCGCATCCTACTTTACTTTCCTGCGCTGGCTGATGTGGGTCAACATTATGATTGCCATACCGCTCGTCGCCTTTGTCATTGGTCCCGAGGTGAGCGGAAGCCAACGGATTTAACTGCATTGATTTAAAATTGATAAAAGCCAATGTTCATAATAATTTTAAGCTGCACTCTTTTTAATTTATTATTTTATATACAGAATATAATAATTTTTTTAAATTGAAATTTCGCAGTATTTTGCCACCAAACACGACGAAACCGATCCACGCAAACGCATGTCCGAGCCGGAATATAAAGTGGCCGGTAATCTCTTTACGTTCTGGGAGTTCGAGGGCTATCTGAAATATTCGCCCATGTTTTATGGGTGAGCGATAGTTATTTATTTTTAGCTTTAATTGCATATATATATATTTATTAATTTGTTGGCTTACATCCTGTTTCTAGTTATTACTCGAGCACTTCCGGCATTAGCACTTCCGGCTATAAGCTGCCTTTGGCTTATTTTCTTACCGCCGTTTTGGTTTACATCTACAGTTTTGTGGCCACGCTGGGCAAGTGAGTATGGATCGGCGGGTGGGGTGGTGTGGTGGTGTGGGTTCTGGCTGAAAGACACTTCATTAAATCTCTGGACATTGAAGCCACAAAAGCAAACTGAATGCCAAAAATGGTCGTTAATTAATTAAGCCGAACGTCGCGCTGATTAAATAATACAAATCTTGTTGCTGGGCGTGTCCAGAACAAGAGAACAAGCAAAAGGCGAAACTTTTTCGCCCATTCGAAGAAAAGTTGGCCATTATGATTTACGCACGCACGCTGCCAGGAGCAGGGGCAGGGGCACGGACAGGATCAGGGGCAGGGGCAGGGACAGTGGCAGGGGCAAGGTGCTGAATTGCGGTGGGATGTCGGCCCTGGTTCCGTTTAATGCCTTTGTCGGCATTATGTTGATTTCGTAATTGAACAAAGTGGCAATGTCAACAAAGTGGAGGCCGTCGCTGACCTTGCCACTTGTCTGGGGCTGCCACATGTTGGCGGCACGTGCGTGGCATGCCTGAATCGTACTCATATTTATGTGGCATTAGTCGCTGCCTGGATTTGTGTGCGCCAATTATGTGTTGTAAGCTGTGCCAGCAGCTAACGAGAAAACTTTTCGTTCTCTTCCTTTTTTTTTTGCTTTTTTTCCTTTGCATCTCAATGGCAGGATGGCTGAGAATTCGCGCAACTCGAAACTTTCCTCAAAGGACGATGAGTGCGTCTTTTCGTGGAAGCTGTTCACCGGCTGGGACTTTATGATTGGTAAGTGGCGGCATGCAGCATGTGGCAATCAGCCGAGTCCCGTTATAACATCAGCTTTATGCCCAAAGGACACGCGGAGACGGCGCATAATCGCATTGCATCCGTTGTGGTTGGCTTCAAGGAGGCGCTGCTCGAGGAAGCCGAAAAGAAGAAGGATAATCGCAAGTAAGCACAGCGGAAATCGGCGTCAATTGCACTTTATAATTGGTGTCTTATCGCTCGCAGCTGGCGCGTTATCCTGCAACGGATACTGGTTAACATTCTGGTCCTTGGCCTGCTGGGATTATCGGGCGCCACCGTTGTCCTGCTGGTGAATCAGTGAGTCGGGCAATCTACGCGCTTATCAGTGGCTAACTGTCTCTCTTTTGAACAGCTCCGAGGATTTGGCCAAGCACGATAATTGGCTTAGCCGCAATGCGGTGAACGTGACCATGACGCTGCTCTCCTTCTTTCTGCCCATGCTCTTCGAGGCACTCGGCTTGTTCGAGAACTGGCATCCCCGGCAGCAGCTACGCCTGCAATTGGCCAGGTAAATGGCACCTCAATAAAGACAGTCAATTGACTAACCAACACATTGTAATCTCCAGGATTATGATACTGAACATGCTGAATCTGTATTCGCTGATGTTCTCGTTCATCTACAAGATCAACAGCAAGGAGAAGCCGCTGCAGATGCTGAAGCTGGAGAACGAGACAAACACCCAGGAGCTGCACAGTCTGATGAGATCCATTGAGGCGCTCCGTGCGATGACAACCACAACGCCCATCTTCAGTGACAGCAGCTCCGACGCAGATATGACAACGATCCCGACGGATGCCGGCCCCACCACGGATGCCATCTTCTCCAGCACGGCGGCGGGTGTACTGCTAACCACGCTGCGACGGCTCAAGTGCTACAACATAACTGTGAAATGCTCAACGCCCAGACTCAGCCCGAAAAATATTGCAACCACGTTGTTGTTGCTCAATTTGACAACGACAACAATGTGGCCAGCAACGACAACAACAACAACAACAATGACAACGACAACACCAAGCACTACTGAAGCAACAACAACCACTTGGTCCACTTTGCCAACAACAACAATACCAACAACGACAACAACAACATCGCCTTGGACTACTTTACCAACAACAACAACAACAGAAGCGACAACAACAACTTTGACAAGCACCACAGAAACCACCACAATAAAAACAAGCAGCAGCACCACCACAACCACAGAAGCGCCTTTTACCACAGACGAGGAGCCGGCCTATGACTATGGCAGCGATGAGCCACAATTGGACTCCTCAACCAGCAGCACCACCACAGCGGCGCCTGGGAACGACAGCTACTTTAACTATGTGGACTACTTTGAGGGTGGCGAACTGGCCGATCCTGGTGACGATGATCAGACAACCACCGTCGAGTCGGACGATCCGCTGGCTCAGGTTTTGGCCCAAGTGGAGGAGCAACCAGTTCAGGTGCGGAGACGCCGAGCAGTGGTTGAGCCAGCACCAGTTTGGTATACGAGCAAATACAGTCGACGGCATCGCAACGATACAAGAGGCGCGGCCAGCACCACCACAGAGTCGGCAACAGCTACACCAACCAGTCGGCCCGTCTATAACCCACCAAACGGACCGCGAATTCTCAGCAAAGAAGAATGGAATCGTCGGCTGAATCAGGCGCGTGGTGTTCCTGGCACAACAACTACACGGCAAGCCACCACAGAGGCGCCAACAACAGTCAGAACCACAACTAGAAGAATGGTAACAACAACAACTGAGGAGCCCACAGCAACAACAACGGACAGCTCCACCACTGACGGCAGCAGCACCGACAGCAGCAGCAGCACCGAAAGCAGCAGCAGCCCCACCAGCACCACTGAAGATTACGAATACACAGACCAGAATGGAGCCCCCGTCACAAAGTATTTTATTGACTTCGATGATATAGCAGAGATTGGAGCCACCATTTACTATGACAACGACAGCGATGATCTCGATTATTGTGTGATGATCGTGTGCCCGAATAGGGAGGATGACACCTTCGGTGGCAGCACCACACCGGACGGATTGGACACCACGCTCAGTGGCGACGTCAGGCAGCCAACGACAGCGATAAAGACGCCGCTGGAGCGTCAAGTGATGCGGCTGAAGGAGGTGCAGCTGACGCTGAAGCAAATCCAAATGAATCTGACGACCATGTGCTGGGAAACATCCCTCGGCCAGGAGCTGTCCAAGGTCATCGTCTTCGATGGGGTAAGCAGCCCGCCAGCCAACTCCCTTCCCCGCCCCCCCAAAACTACCAAACACACAAATTTATCAGACTCGTGAGTAGCCATCAATTTCCCTTTGCGCCAGAGAAAATGTCTCGTTTCCGGCACAGCAGCCAACAAGATAAACAAACAGCTGCCGCTTAGCACATATCAGAAATGTATTTAAACTTTAAATGTGATCGAACTTTAAGATAAAACAACGATGGCAACGCCAGGCACAAGCGTGAAATCCCGTTTAGCTAAATTGTCCGGAAAATACTTAACAAAAAAAAAATATGTATATATATTTTCACAGCACAAATTTATTTTCCGCTTTTCATGCACAAAAATCAAATTTTTTGACTGCGTCGAAAGCCACAGCTAAAAGCAAAAACTCCCACAAAAATAACGTTGAAAAGAGAACGAACCAAAAAGCAGCAATGTCGACTGTGCGATACTCTGTTTTCCATTTAATAACAGCACACTCAAATTTCAAATTCGTTATCCAAATATGAGCGATATATAAAGCGAACCGAACTGTACCAAAACTTTATAGAACATTTCGTCATTGAATATTTTAAAAAAAGAAAAAAGAAAAATCTCTTGAATGAAAAACTATATTTACATTTTTTGGATAACGAAAAATTAATCTTAAAAAAAAGCTTAGGTATCAAATTCAGAATTCAGTGTAGAAGCCCAAATAATGACATAAGTATTTTTATTTTTAAACTTACGCGTGTAACCCATACACCCATTTTGCCATTGTGAGCAGGGTATTAAAAGTATTTTTCATAATAATCGTTCTCTGGAGTTCTTTGCCCAAACAGACACAGCTGCCGTTCGCTGTCTGGCCAAAAATATATTTCAATAGACATTTGCATAAGAAACATTTTTGAACTTTTCGCATCGATTTCCAAAGTTTGTTTTTTTTTTTGTTGAATGCGCGTCGATTGGCCGAGGATTCGATTGTTAGATTCAAGGCTAATCGCCAACAAATTCATGGGGATCTACGACAAAGTTTTCAGGGTCAACTGGCACTTTGGGCCTACTTTTTGGCCGTTGTTGGCGAACGTGTAAACAGCTTAGGACGGCCAACAAAAAAAAAAAAAAGGACACACGATTTGATTATGTTCAGAATGGTTGTTGTTGTTGTCAACTCGACATGGCGTACATAATCTCTATTAAACGATTTGGGCACATAAATTAAACAAGTTACGAGGCTTCAGTTAAGCGCCTTTATGCCTTATGCATAACAAAATTTTCAACTCGCCCAAATTGGGGTGATTGTGATTGGATGCTGGGGTCCAGTTTGGTTGGGGCACGTGTTCGTGCATGAATTTCAGTTCGAAAATGAATGGGTTTTTCGGTCAGATAGTTTGCGGCCAGCAAATCAGCCATAAACATGGCTCTAACTACATGGCCAGCAGCCAGATAGTACAGAAACAAGACAAGACAATGCACAGCATGTGGTACGTGTGGCGAGTGTTAAGCAGTGACCGGGCCAACAAAACGATACTTCATTACAACATGCTCTTAACCGAACACAACCCGATCCACAGCTGATGTCCATTGTGGCGCCGTTGTGCATCGATTTTCTGCGCGCCCTTTTTGTGCGGTACGTCAATCAAAACTGGTGCTGGGACATGGAGAAAACGTTTCCCCAGGTGAGCGGTGGTGGTATGGTTGATGATGGTCTAGTTTGCAACTCTCAACTCTTGACTTGATGACTAATGGGACGCTTTGTTTTTGCTGCGGCCATTGCAATGCAGTACGGCGACTTTAAGATAGCCGAGAACATCCTGACGTTGATTAATAACCAGGGCCAAGTGTGGATGGGCATATTCTTCTCGCCGGGTCTGGTGCTCATCAACCTTGTCAAGCTGATGATTATGATGTACTTTCGATCATGGATTGTGCTCACATGCAATGTGCCCCACGAGGTGGTCTTCAAGTGAGTATACCCCTCCCCCATTTGGCTAATCCGAATCGATTGTTAAACTCTTTCAATGCCTGCAGAGCTTCCAAGTCGAACAATTTTTATTTATCGCTGCTGCTGACCATGCTCTTCCTCTGCGTGCTGCCCGTGGGCTATGCGATTGTCTGGCTGCGCCCCTCCTGGCACTGTGGCCCCTTCTCGGAATACAATCGCATCGCCGAGTTCATAACGAACACGACGAGAAACGCGCTGCCCAAGTAACCAACAATACAATAGCCAAGTGCCCAACTAGTAGCTAATATGCCTGGTTCCCATTTCAGGCAACTGCACGAGCCGCTCGACTATCTGACATCGTCGAGCACGGTTATTCCACTGCTGCTGCTGCTCATACTCATCATCTACTATCTGATTTCGTTGACGGGGGCGCTGCGGGAGGCTAATCAGGATCTGCGAACGCAGCTGCAGAAGGAGCGGGAGGAGGAGCGCAAAAAGATTTTCAAAGTGCCAGAGGTTAAGCAGGCGGAACCAACGGCCACAGCGCTGACAAATCGCTGGCGCAAGGTGCTGGAGGCGTCCTCCCCGGTGACGCCCACACAGCCGCCAGATTTTGACACTGAGGAGTACAAGAATCAGGCCAGGAAAGGTGAGTGTAGCTGTCGAAACTTTTCAAGCACATTTTGTTACCCTGCCCCCCCCACTCCCCTTCCCTCGACAGAGCTCATCTCACGCATCATGAAGAAGGCGCTGCGCAAGGGCTCGGCCACCTCGGACGAGGACTCCTTTGTGCGGCGCGATGACGATGACACGGACACTGAGCACCAGGATTCGCTGCCGCACGACGAGGAGCCCAAGGAGAAGCGTTTCGGTCTGTCACGCCTACAGCAGATACGACGCACCCGGAAGCCGTCGCTTGTGGACATCGTGCAGATTGCCAAGCAGGAGCGGGCGCGTTCCGGTTCCATTGCGGCGGCCAATGCGGCAACGGGTGGTGGTGGTGGCAGCAGTCCAGGCGCAGGCGGCGGCGGTGGCGGTGGTGGTGGTGTCAACTTTCCTGTCAAGGAACCGCATCCGAAAAGCCGCTTTAAAATAGAGAAACATGAGAAAAAGGACAGGGAGAGCTTTAGGGATAAGAAGGACAAACACAGACAGGCGCCACAGAACGACTCGCCGTCGCCGAAGGCCAACGAACATGATCCGGAGACAAATTCTCGCATTGTTAGCGAGCGACGCGCCAGTTTACTGCGTCGCAAACGGACGGACAAGGAGGAACAAGCGAAGTCAACAACGCCGGAACCGGAAACACAGTCGCCCACAGCAGTGGCCGTGGAAGCAGCAACAACCGAGAGCCACTTCCACATCGTTGACGAGAAAAAGCCACCAGAGCACGTGAACGATGAAGAGCAGGAAAGGCCGTTCAAGGAGCTGCCGCCGGCTCCAAACAAGGGCAGCCACCTGGAAGGCATGGGCCTGAGCAAATTCAAGTTCCGCAAGCACAGATCAAAGGCAAGCGGGAACGCGGCCGCCAAGCCGGAGCCCGAGGTGTTCAAGTTTGATGACAAGAGTCTGGAGAAGAACAAGCTGGGGGAACTACCGCAAGTGCCCAGCTCCGATCACCTGAACAGCGAACTGGCAAGCGGAACAGAGCCGCACCAGCAGCAGCAGCTGCCATCGCCCACGCCCAGCCAGAGCCACAGTCAGCGCCAGGCGAACGCCGAGAAGCTGGCGGCGCTGTCGCGTCAGGGACGCAAGAAAATTGGCTCCCTGTTGGCCCTCGTACGTGAGGCTGTCAACATTAAAAAGGACGATGTGGAGCAAGGCTCGGACGAGTCGCCGGGCTCAACCACGCCCACGTACCTGGCGTACACACCACCACCACCACCGTCGCTTTTGTCGAGGAATTCAAGCGCTCTGGAAATGCCGCCCACTCCGGAACCGGACTCGCCAACGCCAAGCGCACCGCTGCACTTCGGCAGCAGCACATCCTCCGCATCGCATCGGCCAACGGTGAAGCCACCAACACCACCTGTTGCTGCTGCAGCCGCTGCCACAGCGTCAACGCCCACTTTAGCCACCATGGATGATCTGGAGGAATTGGACATGCCCGGTCCCATAACCTTCCCCAAACGCAGTGCTTCCCAGCGGCGTCGGGCAATGCGAGAGGACTCACAAAGCTCCATTTGGTCAGATAATATACCAACGATTACCATCAGCACCACCGGCAGCGACGAGTGCATCGTGGAGCCAGAGGCACCAGCCACTGTAAACGGACTACCTGAGTGCAGCAATGCACCTGGTCCCACTGTTAATATCATAAAGATCAACATTGAGGACAATGATGAACAGCAGCAGTAGTGCCGAATCTTTTCAGTATACCCCAAATACCAGATTGTCTTCTTAACCAAAGAACTTTTTTTTTAGTCTATTCGTAATTCAACTTAAACGTGTTAAGAACAACTTGTTAGCAAAACTCTATCTGTCTACCCTAATTAGATAACCCATAATATTGAATAAAATAGATTGCTTTCCCTAAATTCGAAGAAAAACATAAAATTTATTAATGATATGAATTCGAATGTCTATAACTTTGAAAATGACTTTACCTCTGCCAAATGTATTCCGATGTCAAAAAGATATACCTCTTTTAAATTGTATAAATCTAAAAAAAAAATAGCTCTGATTCCCTATCTGCCCGAGATATGAGTTTTTTTTGGTTTCTAAACAAGTTTAAAATGACTATATCTCGGCCATTTGTAGTCCGATTTTGGAAAGATATACCTCTTTCGAATCGTATAAGTCTATAGAACCGATCGGCAATCAAAAATTTGAGCTTTCAAATTTTCGCGATTTTGACAAAAATTGTGATGTTACCCCTTGTGTTTTTTGTCAAAAATGGTCAAAATTTAGAATGCGAGTTTTTGAATGTCAATCGATAATACTGATTCGTACGAGACTAAAAAGGTATATCATTTTCACAAAAATTGTGATGTTACCCCTTGTGTTTTTTGTCAAAAATGGTCAAAATTTAGAATGCGAGTTTTTGAATGTCAATCGATAATACTGATTCGTACGAGACTAAAAAGGTATATCATTCGTATATATGACTTTATTTGCCCGAAATATGCCGGTTTTACTTTCTAAAAACGTTTAAAATGACTATATCTCGGCCATTTGTAGTCCGATTTTGGAAACATATACCTCTTTCGAATCGTACAAGTCTATAGAATCGATCGGCACTCAAAAATTTGAACTTTCAAATTTTCGCGATTTTCACAAAAATTGTGATGTTACCCCTTGTGTTTTTTGTCAAAAATGGTCAAAATTTAGAATGCGAATTTTTGAATGTCAATCGATAATACTGATTCGTACGAGACTAAAAAGGTATATCATTTGTAGATATGACTTTATTTGCCCGAGATATGAATGCTATAAATATGTTATTTTGTTGTACAAATCGCCAAAACTTATAAAAATAATACATACTTTTAGATGCCACCAAAATTTGCAACGACCACAAAATGACAGAATGCGTACTGTTAAAATTTACATAAGAATTTTCGCATTGCATACTTTTAGGCTGACATGAGAAATCTGTTAAAGCGAAATGTAAGCAATCACAGCGGAGAAGCGACAACATTTTTTGGTAAGTTTGCATGTATTAAATAATATATAAAACAGTTTGTAAATAATATGTTCAATTTTATATTTCAGGATCCAGAAATAAGATAAGTTATTTTTAAAATCCACCTAGCATATTTTATTGAAGTAATATTTAATTTGTAATGGTTTTAAAAAATAAAATATAAATAATTATAATTTACTTCACTTCTATGTAAAAAAGAAGACATCAAAAATGAATGCAACGAACATTATTTATGTTAAAATAAAGAGAAATTTAATAAAACCATTTAAAAGTGCACTAATTGTGTTCATTTTATTCTTGGGTAATTTTTTGGGATGAGAGATTTTCTTAAAAATTTCAGCTTAATACCAGGAAAACAGAATCGATAAAAGGTCGATAAAAAAATTACAAAAAGTGCAAAAATATATTGCATACTTCTAAGGTAACGATTTTGGGCCGCCGATGCTCAACATTTCCATAAAATTTTAGCTGAAGCACTAGGCGAACATAGTCGTCAGGAGGTCGACAAAAAGTTACAAAAGTGCAAAAATATATTGCATACTTCTAAGGTAACGATTTTGCGCCATTGATTCACAAGATTTTCATGAAATTTTAGCTTAAGCACTAGGCGAACATAGTCGTCAGAAGGTCGACAAAAAAATTACAAAAAGTGCAAAAATATATTGCATACTTCTAAGGTAACGATTTTAGGCCATTGATTCACACGATTTTCATGAAATTTTAGCTGAAGCACTAGGCGAACATAGTCGTCAGGAGGTCGCCAAAATTTACAAAAAGTGAAAAATTGTATTGCATACTTGCAAGGCAACAATTTTGGACCGACGAAACAGCACTACATATATGAATTAGAAAGAGAGGGAAATGGGTGGGGCAGCTGAAAAAAGGCATACATGGATGGGGCAGCTGAAAAAAAGGCATACATGTTTCTCGACCATATTCTTGCGCATTTGGCAAGGATTTGGAGCTTTAGGTTCACCAGGACTGTACCCTTGGTATGATTACCAAGGATATGTATGTCATCTAGGAACCAACGGATTGAAAGTGTTTCGTCTAGAGGCTTAGCGGATTTGGCTGAATATACTAAATCCGCCGTAATTTGACGATTTGGATGATATTGGGCAATTAATAGTCATGACCTTACTGCTTAACACGTTTTCAAATGTGGATAAATCAAATCTGATTTTGATAAAATATGAGTTTATGAACTTTTGGAAGTCTGCGAAATCAAAAAGAATCTGAAAAATTTCAGTAATTGTTATGTTGCAACATTTATATTGTGATCGTGACCGTTACGACTCCAACAAGATTTGAATATATTATCTTATTTGTCTCAGATATGCGGGCTTAATCAACTTTAAACTTTAAACAGCGCGCCACGTATGACATAGCAAGCAGCGTATGCTATGTGAGCTTTACAAAAGCTTTGTCGGAGACAGAAACCCTATATTCAAAACTCAAAGCTCACCCAAGGAGCATTAGCTGATAGCTTACATTATCTTAGCAAAACTTCTAACAATAAAATGTAAGATTGATGTTTTCAATTAAAATGCATACTTTATTTATATTTTTTATATTTTTTTTTTAGTAAGACGAAATAAGATAGAAAATCTTCTAATGCACCACCAAATATTTGGGCATATATTTCTTTTTATAAAAAACTAATAAAATAAAATATCGTTTTCATTGATTTTCATTCATGAAACAGCTTTTAACAGACGAAATAAGAAACATATTCAATCAATGAAACCGAAAGTTCTTTTGTATTTTCGTAGCAGGAACTCTTATCAGTTTGACAGCGATAACCTGCTAGCTCTGCAAGCAACTACTTAGGTCCAAAAGTAGAGCGCCGAGCACAGCCTCCGATAGTGCCGGGCATTCAGCTCTCAAATGGCAGCAGCATACATATGTCTAGCAAATAATTACAGCATATGGCCTATCAAACTACTCAAATATTTGCCAAGATCAGCACGATAATTCATTTATGAAATTCTGTTTGACACAGGAAAACAAAAAATCAAAGAACTAAACATCAATTCATAAATCTGCGAGGCGATCGCGCTCCTATTTCAACTACATAGTTACCCGGCTAAGCTCTGGCCAGCATTCCAAGAAGCCCAGGCGACGGAACAAACATAAGACACCAACGATCACGCAGCCACTCACAGATACAGATACATATATAGTTACAGATACAAATACATATACACATTTACGAGCAGAGCGGAACAGAGTTTCACTCAACGAGAGCCGCTGAGCGGCTGCGGCGCATTCCTCAAGAGTCAGTTGAGCATTGGACGTCCTCGATAGCGGTTGCCTGTGGTGTTCTGTGCGGAGTAAGTGCGACAACGTTGCCGCTCAACTGATCTGTGCTGTTGTGTGTCTGCTGTCTGCTGTGTGGAGGAGTATCGGCTTTTCTTCTGTAACTCTTTTTTTTTTGTTTTTTGTTTTTTTTGGTATTAAAACTTTTTTTTGGCTGGCGCACGCTGTGTTTTGTTGGTTTTTGGTTTTTTGTTTGCTTGGGCCGTGGCGGCTGGCGCAGCTAGCGACAAAAAGAAAACCTCAAGATAAAAAAGTATCTCGTCGTGTGTATGTGAATGTCTGCTATGTGTGTGTATGAGTGTGTGTATGTTTCTGTGTGTGTGTGTCTGTGTGTGTGCCTGTGTGTATGCTTCTGTGGCGGACGGCGTATGACGAACTGTTTACTCAAAAGGTTCTTGCCTTCACTCTAGTGATACAATTACAACAACAACAACCAAAACAACAACAACAACAACAAAAACTGAAAAGAAACCATGATAAAATGTACTTAATAATGAAACAAAGCAACTACAAAATTCATACATTAATCGCGTCAGCAGAAAAGCGAGAAGGTGTGCGCAAAGTGCATGAAATAAACTCGAAATGAAAGCAAATACGATGGCAAATGCAATAAAACACATGTGAATGCAACTGCATTCAGAGGCGGCAGTTGCAAACGAATTTCCATGCAACATGCTACAACCTATTTATAAACGAGCAACAAATTCAATTTTGGAAAACCCCTCAAAAATATCTTTCAAATGCAGCATGTGTTGCAAGCACACAAAAATACAAAAAGTATCTACAACAAAAATACACAGAAAACATACGAAAATGATGCAGTTTTTGTGTCCTAAAAAAAAACAAAGATACAAAAAAAAAACCAAGTTTCGTAAAAGTATCTGAGCGCGTAGGCCCGAGAGTGAAGTTTCTTTTGAGTGAATTTGTGCTGGTTTTCCTCTACCTGGGCTGGTGTGCGAGTGTGCGTGAGTGTGTAGTGAAGCAGTTGATAAAAACAAACGCTTGAATAAAGATAAATACCAAAAGGTGCAAACAAAAACGCCGTTTCAAAACAACCACAAGAACCAAGCAACTGCTCGTCGAGTGCGTTGATTTGTGTTGTGTCTCAGTCTCCGTTTCAGTCACAATCCGAATCTCAATTCCATTCAGTTCATGTCACCATATCGCACTATGTATGCGCACTAGTTCGTAGCCCCAAATTCTTATCGCAAAAGGAACTCGTGTTCATAAGCGCGTATCGCAACAGGCGGCAGCAGCAGCAGCACCAACAACAGCGGCAGCTCAACAATTCAAATCTGAATAGAGCGGATGTTCATTTGTGCTACATATATATAAATATATATATACAGAATATCTCTGTATGAATACTTTGTGCATTTGTATTTGAGTCTTGGCCTCAGCTGAACTCATTCCAAAAGGGTTTCACACTCAGCGCCACATCGCAGGCGAGTGTATCAAATGTGGCCCCGGCGACAGTCTTCAAGAATCTCTTGTGCTTAATTCGTTTTCAAACTGAAACAATTTTTGTGTGTATTTGAAACCAAAAAAAAAAAAATAAAAATGTGACATGCCACTGATAAGCCCCAAAATAAATATACAAGAGTTCAACGGTGCTGTTCCAGGAGGGGTGCACACTCTCTCTAAGCTATAATTAAAAACTGATAAAAATAAATCAAAAGTTTTGTGCAAACAATGAACACTGTGTTTACCATGAGAATACAAATGATATTCATATATAAATATCAACGCTGAACAATTCATGGAATACTTAAAAAAAAAAACAAAATGCTGTATTGAAAAAATAATTCTTCTTATTCAGAACTTGTAATCTTATATTCAGCATGTATCTCCTTTTAACTGGTAATTTCTAGTAAGTCCCCCTTTTAATATCATATTTTCCTTGTAAGTTGCAAGGCGAATTTTGCTGTATTCAAGCCTGAATTATCTTTTTCGTAGAGAGACCCATTATATTATATATTTAATGATATCATCTCGAATCTCCACTGAATAAATAGACTCAATTTGCTGTGCATACATATTTGCTAATTAGCGGCACATACAAAGTTGCTTAGGCACTAGCTAAAGTATCTGTGAGATGCGCTGCTTAAATGAATCTAACCTTCATTGAGAATAAGAAGTATGCACTAAACTATAGCCGCAGATGTGCATTAAATGTGCTTAGAGCATCTACTTAAATAGCTGGCACATTTTTTTTTTCGTAAAATCTGTTAAGCAATTGCAAAGTTGGTTTTTTTTCTCGTATATCCAGATACTTGCGATATGTATCTAGATACATGTGTGCTGTATGGCGGAGTAAGTTCGGATGAAATCATCGGTTGGAATAATTTCAAGTCTAAAGCAACTGCAAAAGTGCTGTTGGGTGGGTTTGAGGTTGGGTGGGGTGGGGTGGGGCTGTGGGGCGTACTCGGAAATACAAATTTTGTGGGCAATGCTTGAGTTAATTTCCAGCGCGTATTTTTATTCTGTGTATGTGTGTTTGTGTTTGTGTTTATTTATGCTTTTGTTGTTTAAAATTTTCATTTGCAGTTTTTTGCTTTTTGCTTTTTGGTTTTGGTCTTGTTTTGTTTTGTTTACACAAATGTGCTGAAAGTGCCAATGCGGTTGCTCGAGCAGCTTCAATGAACTCGCAGACAGATCGTGCAACTTATTGACCGACCGGACGGCAAAGTTTGTTTTCACGAGGCACTTTTTGGGGCCGGCTAACGAACTAATTAAAAGCCGAGCAACAACAACAACAAAATAACTCAGACGAGTTTTTCTTCTGTATCACATACAATATGTGCAACACATGTTCGTTTCTTTTTTTTTTGTGTATTGTGAATTTTGTGCTTACCAAAATTAATCATAGATCATCATGTATATCTAGTGGCATTAGCTAATGAAATTTCTTGTGCATGTTGCAGCGTGTGAAGCCGCTCCAGAACCAGCCACCATCCGGTTGAACCACTGATGCCTTTTAACTCAAGTGCAATTATGCTTTAAACCGTGACAGTGAACAAAATCAAAAAACATAAAAAACAAAAAAAACCGATAATCCTTAAAAACAAACCCACCTAAAATATTCAAAGTACTCGAATAAGTGTTCAAAAACCATCCTAGTAGTCTGTAAATCACAAATACCAGTCGACAGCCAAAGATCACGATGAAGCGCAACAGGCGGAGTCTCAGCGAAGGCTCCACCGTGGCGCATCTTCTGCTCGCCGGAGCGCTGCTCTGCAGCTGTGCGGCGCCAGCGCTCGCCGTACAACGCCAGCCCATCAACTCCGCCGGCGGACACGAGCTGCGCGGCACGACCTTTATGCCCGCACTGGAATGCTACGATCCCTACGGCAGGCCCCAGGTAAGCGCACATCCATTTGGTTAACATTAATCGTGGCATAATAGCAAAGAGGCACGCAATTTAATTAAAACGAATTGAAAGTAGCGTGCCAAGCGCTTCTTTTGGGCGTTAATTAAAAATAGAGATGCAAACCAATTGAACAATAAAGTCAATTTAAATTGACACAAATTTTTTTTATACTGTAGGTCTCTCTGGTGTCTCTTTTTGTCCAATAAGAATAGCTCTAGACAAAGTAACAATCTAGTGACGAAAGTATATTCAATTTTAATATATATACAAATCCAAATTATTAAAAAGTTAGTTCAAGCACAGGATTTGTTATAACTAAAAATAATATTTTTGAAAACTTTTGTGTGTCAACTTTAACAAATTTTAGCGTTTTCCCGAATTTTTAAAAATTTTTCTAATTTTAAACTATATATCTCATAAGCTGGATAAGCTGACAAATATTGTCTGTTTTTTTCTATGATACATTTCGGTCGGTATATAGCTCGATCTGCTTGGAATAAAGTAGCTTTGAACTCCTTTCGCCACTAGCGCGTGTTACGCTAAAAAAAAAGGGGACATTTAATTAAAGAATAAATCAGATTTGGCTATGAAACAAGGCTCTGCTCCAAATTTGTGTTCAAAAAGTCATCAATAATCACAGTTATATTCTTTACCCCTGCTATATCACGCACCTTTCCGTTACCTCCTCAGAAATGCCTGCCCGAGTTTATCAATGCCGCCTACCAATTGCAAATCGAATCGACGAACACCTGCGGTGAGCAGGGAGATAATCACTTCTGTATGCAGACGATGAATCCGAATCACAAAAACTGCGCCATCTGCAGGTAAATAAGAAGTTTCTCGACAGAAAAGTCAGACCCGTACTATATTCAATATTATGCCGCACAGATATGAAGATCACAAGCCCACATTCCTGACGGACTTGCACGATCCACAACGCCCAACCTGGTGGCAATCGGAGACCATGCTGGAAGGCATACAACATCCCAATCATGTCAATTTAACGCTGCATCTGCGTAAGTTGAGCAATTGTTAAAGCTAACACACAAATGTGAATATGAATATATATTAATGATTCTAGGTAAATCGTACGATATAACCTATGTGCGTATTTTGTTCCGCTCACCGCGACCCGAGTCCTTTACGATTTACAAGCGCACCTCCGAGAACGGCGCCTGGATACCCTATCAGTTCTACAGCGCCACCTGTCGGGACACCTACTACCTGCCCGACTCGCGGGCCATACGGAAGGGCGAGGGCGAGGCGCACGCTCTCTGCACCAGCGAGTACAGCGACATCTCCCCGCTGCGCGACGGCGAAATTGCGTTCTCGACGCTCGAGGGTCGTCCCAGCGGCATCAACTTCGAGCGCAGCCTGGAGCTGCAGGATTGGGTCACTGCCACCGATATTCGGATCACGCTGGATCGCCTGAATACGTTCGGTGACGAGCTGTTCGGCGATTCGCAGGTATTGAAGTCGTACTTCTATGCCATCAGCGACATTGCGGTGGGCGCGCGTTGCAAGTGCAACGGACACGCCAGCAAGTGTGTGGCCAGCACCGGGATGCATGGCGAGCGCACTCTCGTCTGCGAGTGTCGCCACAACACGGACGGACCCGACTGCGATCGCTGTTTGCCGCTCTACAACGACGTCAAGTGGAAAAGGGCAACCTCAACGGACGTGAACGAGTGCAAAGGTAGGCAAAGAGAATGCTCGAAAACTGGTTACACTGCTGCACAGTGGGCAAAAAGCGATAGATCTGCAATGAAACCAAGTTAAATACGGTTGGGGAAAAGAACATTTGAAGAAGGAATATAATTCAAGTGAATTGCATCAGAAATGGCAACATTATATTAGAAACTAAATATTACATTTTCTATATTTAGATATTTAGGGATTCAAAAAAACAGGCAAATCACTGTCCTAAGATTCGATAAAATCGTAAATAGTTATTTGAGCCAAATTAGAACCTTTTTCACACGTTAGAAGCAGTTTGTATTTTCGTTTTACTATGAATGTGTATTAGTCAGTCGGTTACACCCGGGCTGCAGCGTTCTTACTAGTTTTTTTCTGCGAGTGTGCGGACAGTTGCCTGTGCCTCACCTCCTATATATGGACAAACCGCTTTGCCGTTAGCTGCCACAAGCGACAAGCGTTTTGCGCGCAACTGTTGGCCAATTGTCAGTCATGTTGGATCTCTGGTTGCAACTTGTCTGCCTCGTGGCCCACGCCCGGGGCTACGGCTGGTCCTACGACAACGCCCTGCAAACGAATCGGATTAGCGCCAGTGCCGCTGCACACTGGTACCTGATCAATTGTAAAGCATGCAACAAGGTATACCTCAAAATGGAGTCAGATTTTTGATTTGCCACACGTTTACTTGCAGCTTGCAACTGCAACGGTTTTGCGGACAAGTGCTACTTCGATGCGAATCTGTTCAATCAGACGGG
Source organism: Drosophila paramelanica (assembly GCA_035043915.1). Lineage (NCBI taxonomy): Eukaryota > Metazoa > Arthropoda > Insecta > Diptera > Drosophilidae > Drosophila > Drosophila paramelanica. The sequence goes on from JAWNMO010000584.1 coordinate 318,796, forward strand.
CCATGGCGGGCACTGTCTGGACTGCCGCGACAATCGGGACGGATCCAACTGTGAGCGGTGCAAGGAGAACTTCTATATGCGGGACAACGCCTACTGCGTCAACTGTGGCTGCGATCCCGTCGGCTCCCGTTCGCTGCAGTGCAACAGCCAGGGCAAGTGCCAGTGCAAGCCGGGCGTCACGGGCGACAAGTGCGATCGCTGTGCGAACAACTACTTCCAGTTCGGACCGCACGGCTGCCAGCCGTGTGGCTGCGATGCCCGCGGCTCCCACGACAATACGCCGGCGTGCGATGCCGAGACCGGCATTTGCTTCTGCAAAGAGAACGTCGAGGGCAGGCGCTGCAACGAGTAAGTATTAGCTGCGATCCAACTTTTTAATTGGGTTTTTTCTCAAATCCGAATATTGGGCAGATGCAAGCCGGGCTTCTTCAATCTGGACAAGATCAATCGGTTCGGGTGCACGCCGTGCTTCTGCTACGGACACACCTCCGAATGCCAGACGGCGCCGGGCTACTCGATCGTCTCCGTCACCTCGAACTTCAACAAGCATAAGGAGCGCTGGACCGCCATCGATCTGAATCGTCGCGACGTGGACATCAAGTACAATCAGTACAGTCGCAGCATTGGCACCACCGCCCAGGGCAATGAGTACGTCTATTTCCAGGCGCCGGATCGCTTTTTGGGCGATCAGCGCGCCTCCTACAATCGCGATCTGAAATTCAAGCTGCAGCTGGTTGGTCAGGTGGGCCCCAGCAGCAGTGCCAGCGATGTCATCCTGGAGGGCGCCGGCACCAAAATCTCACTGCCCATTTTCGCCCAGGGCAACGGCATACCCGACCAGGGCGTCAGGGAGTACACGTTCCGTCTCCACGAGCATCACGACTACCAGTGGCAGCCGAGTCAGTCGGCGCGCGGCTTTCTCTCCATTCTGTCCAATCTGACGGCGATCAGGATCAGGGGCACCTATTCGGTGCAGGGCGAGGCCAATCTCGACGATGTCGAACTGCAAACGGCGCATAGAGGCGCCGCCGGACAGCCGGCCACCTGGATTGAGCAGTGCACCTGCCCCGAGGGCTACCTGGGCCAGTTCTGTGAATCGTGCGCGCCCCGGTATCGGCACAGTCCCGCCCGCGGTGGTCCGTTCATGCCGTGCATTCCGTGCGATTGTCACGGGCACGCGGACATCTGCGACTCGGAGACGGGCAGCTGCATTTGCCAGCACAACACCCAGGGGGATAACTGTGATCAGTGCGCCAAGGGCTACTATGGCAACGCCTTGGGCGGCACACCCTACGACTGCAAGCGCTGTCCCTGTCCCAACGATGGCGCCTGTCTGCAGATCAACGGCGACACGGTCATCTGCACGGAGTGCCCGGTCGGCTATTTTGGCTCGCGTTGCGAACAGTGCAGCGATGGCTTCTACGGCGATCCCACCGGACTGCTCGGCGATGTGCAGACCTGCAAGAGCTGCGACTGCAACGGCAACGTTGATCCCAATGCGGTGGGCAACTGCAATCGGACGACCGGCGAGTGCCTCAAGTGCATTCACAACACCGCCGGCGAGCACTGCGATCAGTGCCTGGCCGGACACTTTGGTGATCCGCTGGCGCTGCCGCACGGCAAATGCGATCGCTGCAGCTGCTATGCTGCCGGCACCGAACAGGACGAGCAGAGCATCTCCCGATGCGATCAGGTGACCGGCCAGTGCCAGTGCAAGCCGAATGTGATTGGACGTGACTGCGGCGAATGCCAGCCGGGCTACTTCAATATACGCTCCGGCAACGGATGCGAGAACTGTCTGTGCGATCCCGTTGGCAGCTACAACTCCACCTGCGACAGGTATACGGGCCAGTGCCACTGCAAGCCGGGCGTTATTGGTGTGCGCTGTGATCAGTGCGCCAACTATTTCTTTGGCTTCTCCGTGGATGGTTGCAAGCCGTGCGAGTGCGACGAGAGCGGCTCCAAGGGCTTCCAGTGCGACCAGAGCGGCCAGTGTCCGTGCAATGACAACGTGGAAGGACGTCGCTGTGATCGGTGCAAGGAGAACAAGTACGATCGCCATCGCGGCTGTGTCGACTGTCCGGACTGTTACAATCTGGTGCAGGATGCGGCCGATCTGCATCGGGCCAAGCTGGCCAATTTGAGCGCCACGCTGGACGAGATCGCCCGGACGCCGGTGACCAACGATGACGAGTTCGAGGGCAAACTGACGGCGGTGACGGAGAAGGTTAATATGCTGGCACAGGATGCACGCTCCGGTTCCGGCGAGGACGGTCAGACCTATGTCGAGGTGATCAACGATCTGCACAAGCGTCTGGAGAGCATGCGCGACCATTTGGCCAGCGCCGATAGCCTGCAGCAGGATGCCAATGCGGAAATTGAGAAGGCGCAAACAAACTTCACTCAGCTGCACAATACCATCGAAGATGCCAAGAAGAAGCTGCAGACGGCATTGGATCTGCTCGGCGACGAGGGCAAACAGGCCTTGGCCAAGGCCAAGAACAAGTCCGTTGAGTTTGGCGAACAATCCGAACAGATATCGGATATTTCACGCGAGGCACGCGCCCTTGCCGATCGGCTGGAGTCGGAGGCGCAGTTCGATCTGAAGAATGCCAAGGATGCCAAGGACGCCGTTGAGAAGGCCCATCAGCTGGCCAAGAACGCCATCGATTTGCAGCAAAAGGTCGCCGTTGAGCTGCGCTCCGAAGTACGTCTGGAACTGGATCAGGTGAAACAGTCATTGGGCACCGTCACCCAAACATCAAAGGAGGCCCTGCGCAAGGCCAACGAGGTCTACGATGCGGCCCTCACCCTGCTGAACGATGTGAAGCGACAAACCCAGCCGGACATTGACATCAACAAGCTGAAGGCGGAGGCAGTGGCTGCCAACAGCCAGGCCGATGAGCTGCTCAAGCAGATCAACGAGCTGTCCAACAGCAATGGCGAGATCTTTGCCGATTTCGAGACGCAACGCGAACTGGCCCAGGTGATCATAAAACAGTAAGTCGATGTCAGTGTCAAATTCTATTATTCCATTCATCAATTATTTCGATTTTGATAACACAGTGCCGATGCACAAAAGAAGGATGACATCGAGCTGTTGGCACGCGCCAAGGCTGCCCACGAACAGGCCACCAAGGCGGTGGAGCAGGGCGACAATACGCTCAAGGAGGCAAACAGCACGTACAACACACTGGCTGGCTTCCAGTCGGATGTGCAGAGATCGTCCGAGAAGGCCGAGCAGGCACTGAAAACGGTGCCCAGCATCCAGCTGGAAATTGACAATGCGGACAATTTAATACGCCAGGCGGGTAAGGCTCTCGAGGGTGCCAACAAGAATGCCGACGAGGCCAAGAACAATGCACAGGAGGCCCAGGAGAAGTTTGCCGAACAGGCCTCAAAGGTATGCCACGATTATTCCCAAACACTTTGAACACTTTGCTCACTTGTCCTGGTTTAGGATGCCGAACTAATACGACGCAGGGCCAATGAGACCAAGGTCGCTGCCCGGAAGCTGCGCGACGAAGCCGATAATCTGAATCATCGCGTTAAGCTGACGGAATTCAACATCATCGAACTGGAGAGCAACTCAACCAAGGATGACAATCTCGTCGAAGATGCCAAGCGCAAGGTGGGTCAGGCCAAGGCGAACACGGAAAAGGCACAGACACAAATTGAAAAGGCCAATGCCGAGCTATCCGCGATCAAGGACGAGCTGCTCAACCTGAAGGAAATCAACACAGACGATTTGGATAAATTGGGTAAGTTGATCATATCTAAAGACGACTACTTTTACCAAATAGTTTAATCGTATTTCCCGCAGAAATTCGCCTCAGCCAAGTGGAGAGCAAAATAGAAAGCGAGAATCTAACTAGACGCATTGAGAAGTACCGAGAACAGCGCAACATACAAAAGAAGTTAATCGACAAATATGTTAATGAGCTAAAAGATTTAACCGGAGAGGTGACCAATATACGTCTAATATCGGAAGCACTGCCGGGTGGCTGCTTCAGGCGCAATCGCCTCGAGCCGTAGACCCCATCGAGCCTAACTAAGTGCACTACCAACTACTTCAATTAACATCTAAGTACGAGGCGAGAACGAACAAATCGGATTTAGCCGTAGCCGTTGAATGAAATTATGTAATTTTAGTCTTTTAGCTGAAATATTTTGTTTAGTGAAAAAGAAAAGAAAAGAAAAAAACGATAAACGTGAACCAGATAAGAACAAAACAAAACAAAACAAAAAAAAAACAAAAAACAAATGAAAAAATAGTGAAAAACTTTAAGCTTTAATGCATCGCCCATATATTATCGATAATATTAATATGATGCCAATATTGAAACAAATTTCAAAACTGCCAATTGTGCTTTAAATTCAAGCCAGCCATGGACGACTGTATTATACTACATATATTGAAAACTGTGCCGTGTTTAACTCCAAATCAACTGCATTTCTATATATCTCCCACATATGGTTAGGCCCAGTGCTGATCCATATTGCAATCTATACTATATTAACATATTTGTCATCTACGTTTAATGTGCCAATTACAATCTATATAAATATATATATTTACTTTTTTTTTCTTCGTGTATAAGTCGCCTAATGAATTTCACCTTACAAATAAAAGTTTTCCAACGTTGTAATTTTGTATAAAGTACACATTATTTGTTGTTCATATTACGCAATAGCAAAAAGAAATTTCCACTCATGCGAAACACCTGCCAGGAAATATTCAAGTTAGCTAAAATAAATTGCCAACGAATTTATGATTGATTGAAACGCACCTGTACTAAAAACTTATGAGATAAATTTGTAAAGCCGCCCACGCTTAAAACAAATGCACGCTTTGAAAAAAGCAGCATTAGCTTAATTATGAGCTTAAACTCCTCCGATTCGTTGTACCAGGCGCAGCTGTACCAGTCGGTGAACAATAATTCGCTCTGCAAAACAGTCGAAGCATTATCGGTTCAAGGAAATACTTTAAATCTTACCTGAGTTTCCACCTTTTGTGCATTGACATTATACAAACTGATCTCCAATGTAATTGTTACCAAATAGACCATAATCATGCCCATCCAGACCCAACCAACTTCCTGAAATGTACAAAATGGCATCAAAATGATTCGATATGAATGTGGGATTAGCTTGTCGACCCACCATTACAGTGCTGATCTTATAAAGCAACATGCATATCAAAATACTGCTAATCACGCACTGTACCAGAATAATATACTTGAAAACCCTTTCAGTTTGCGCATGATGTCTGTCAAGAAAACAGATTAAATATCATATATATTATATGGTAATAGTATTACCTGGAGATACGTGCAAATAGCTTAGCACAGCAGCGCATATAGGGAACCCTGGCGCTCTTACAAACGACCTTATCGCTGGTGGAATTTTGTACCAGATACCGCAGGACCTTCAGAAGGCAGGCCTCGTGATTGGTTAGCACTACGAACAAGCTATTAAAGCCAAAGACAGCTGTCGCTACTTGTTAGATGTTAGGAATTAACGAACCCGCAAATGAACTCAACTCACCAAAAAAACACCAGATCGGGCCAGATTGGAGCAGAAAGAAGCGCACGGAGAATGAGGGGTATTCGTATTTGCCCAGCTGTACAAATGGCACTATGGCTGGATAAGCTATGGAGAATCAAACATTATTTGCAGCTTATCCTCTTAACTATGCTGTTGCGACTTACTCAAGGTCATTTCGCAGGTATCCTGCATGATATAGCAATCGTAGACATATTGGAAATAGGGTCGCATGCAATAGTACAGCACTGGCATGCAAACGATCTTGAAAAAGAACATAACCTGACGATTGATCACCAGCCAGCTCTCCGTCAACATGGAGCCCAAAGTGTTTCGCAACGCGCGCTTATCGATCAAATCTGGCAATATTTATGGGCTATACGTTGTATCTGGCAAACGGTCAAAGTCGGTAAACTCACCTAATTCAAAGAGACCCAGATTCTTCAAAACGGCGCCCGTTTCAGTGGTTGTGACGAGCTCCACACAAGACTCCAGAAATATGTGAAAATGCATCATCTTGACAATTCCAATGGACAGCTGGAAGGTGAGTAACACTGCCTGGAAAGGGTAAGAGTACAGAAAGAGAAGAATCTCGCCAACTGGACCCAAATCAAACCTCAACATAAGCCTCGAAGGACACCATATAGTTGGCCATAATGAATTTAATGAGACTTAAGATAATGCTCAGATTTATAAGCAGCGCAAAGATGCGAAGGCTGCAAGAAAGTTTCTTTATACATAATATATTAAAATATAATAATATTATAGAATACTTACAATTTGCAGGGCTTGGAGCTGCGTTTCCTGGGCGCCAGGTTAATGCCCATTGCATAAGCACTGTACTCTACCCAAGCTAATCCCATCTTGGGCAAATCATCAATTCTTTCCAGCTCCTGATCCAAAAGGTTCTTCATTTTGTGGGTACAAATTTCAAATGCTAATAGGTCCTTTACCAAGTTACCCTTATATAGCATTTTTTTTTTGAGTAGGTAGTCCTTACTCAATTAGCCGTAAATTATATGGTTGCGTCTAGGCAAATTACTTTATTGGTTGAACAGCGTGCAACTCTTAAGGAGGCAAAAAAGAATACAGAAAAGTCATATTCGGGGTGGCGAAGGTGAAATACCCTAACAGATATTAACACACATATATATAACATATATCTGATATGTTTCTAAATTTTACAATTTAAATTGGTTTTTAAATCAATATTTGATTTACGATCGATTGTTACTATATGATATAGGGACTTCTTTGCTGATCAGATTTTGCTCATATTTTAGAATCCTTTAAAATTGTTAAGTTTGTTAAGGGTATTTCATGTTTCTATATCGTATTTTATACAACTAAAATGTTTTTTATACACCAACAATTTTTTTAATTTAGATTATATATATTTAGATAAAAGCATACAGAAAAGGGGACATGTTTTTATCGATTCGGCTGTGAAAACGGATCCGGACTGTGACTAATTTAATGCATGACACAATCTCTTATAAAATTAAGATACCCTTGTGAAGGGTAGTAAAGGTATTGAAAGCCCTGCAATGAGGCGTAACATAGAAACATTAAAAATTAAGCAACCTGACGAAGGGTAACAGACTTCGACTAAACAGAAAGCAATTGATTATTCCTGCGAACCAATTAGCAAGATGATTTTAAGAAAGAAAATAAATTTGTATAGTATTAATCATATGCATAATGGTGGTTGTTTAAAATTTCTCAAATCACCGATAACGAAATTCAAAAACGCAACGGCTTATAGCGCTTAACAACATTGCGACCAGTTGGCAGCGCCAACAGCTGTAGGTGCAGTGAAAATGCAACAGATGGACAGCACGGCCGAAATGTAAATCGCATTTTATTTGTTTACTTGTCTTGAAAACAACCAAATCGAAGTTAAAACCAAAATCGGGCAATTGGAGTCTACGCTCTGATGACCAAAATGAGTCCAAACGCACAGCAACTGCTGCAGCCGGTGAAGACAACGAACCCCATTGTCTACTTCGATATCAGCATAGGCGAAGAGAGCGGTAAGCGGAACAGGGCACACAATCTATGTTTGACCTATATAAAACCTTATCGTATGTACATATATTTGTATCTGGATTTGCGCAGCGGGACGCATGATAATTGAACTGCGCAAGGATGTTGTGCCAAAGACAGCGGAAAATTTTCGTGCTCTCTGCACGGGCGAACGTGGCATCGGCCGTCTGGGCAAGCGGCTGCACTACAAGGGCACGCGTTTCCATACGATCAAGCGTGTGTTTGCCGTACAGGGCGGCGATGTGGTTAACAATGATGGCACCAGCGGCGAAAGCATCTACGGACCACTCTTCGAGGACGAGAACTTCGAACTGACGGTGAGTGCACAGAGCGCTACATCGAATCAAACAGTACTAAAGGTGAACTCCTGTGTTTCGGCTGCAGCACAACGAGGAGGGCGTCGTCAGCATGGCCAACTATGGCAAGCCAAATACAAACAACTCACAGTTCTTTATCACAGCCGTGGGCTGTGAGAACCTCAACGACAGCAATGTGGTTGTGGGCCGCGTGCTGCGCGGTCTGGGCATTGTTGCGGAAATGGAACAGAATTGCAATGATGAGGCCCATCCGACCACGGATATAACGATAACCGATTGCGGCGAGCTGGCGCCCGGTGAGGATTGGGGCATCGAATGCAGCGATGAGACGTCAGACAAACTGCCGCCCTATCCGCAGGATTGGACGGGTAAATTCAAGCATCCGACGGTGAGCTTAAAATATATGCACTGTCATCATGATAGGTGTTAAATAGGCAATTGTTGTTGTTATTTCTATTGTGCACACAGTCGGAAACAGCTGTTAGCCTGCTCACGAACCTACGCCAGTCGGGCAATCACTTTTTTCAGCTGTCTCGCTACCACGAGGCACGCGCCAAATACCGCAAAGCGAATCGCTACTATACTATGTTGCGCCGTAACTTTGATTGGCAGGAGCTGAAGCGCAACCAGGACGACTCGGATCTAAAACGATTGGATGCGTTTTCTGTGGTGAACAACATCAATATGGCAGCGGTGGAATTGAAACTGGGCAACTATCAGTATGCCAAGTTTGAGTGCTCCGAGGCGATACGCTTGGATCCCAACTGCAGCAAGGCGTTCTACAGGCGAGGACAAGCGCAGCGTGCCATGCGTAACTATGAGGAGGCCATAAATGATTTGAAGCATGCGCACACATTGCTGCCAGAAAATAAACAAATCCTTAATGAATTAAACAATGCCAAGCAGCTGCTGGCCGAGTACAATAAACAGCAACGAAATGCGCTCAAGAATCTGTTCAACTAGTTAGGAAGTTATTAAATACGTTGGCACAACAAGTTGTGTACTACCAATCTGACTTAATGTTAAGTTGAAACTTTGCTCTAATTATGTCTAAGTTGTCCAGGTTGAGTGTGGGCAAAAAATAATATAAATACGTTGTAATTAAATGTTTTTTATTATTATAGAAAAATATTGCAAATTTTTATTCAATAATCCTGAAGGGTCGATCGAATATCTGTGTGATTGTATTCATCATTTTGCCATGATATGAACTATATTCAAATTAATTGCGATAGGTGTTAAATATATATATTATATGTATATTATGTATTCATATCGTACTTAAACTACACATTTGTTCATTCACAATAATGCTTGTTCAACTCTCAACTGAATGATAGTGGCCTATAATGCTGCTTAAATAATAGAAAAAAAAATGTTTTTGATTACATCTGTATCAAAATTGGCTTAATCGTGCACTAATCTTAGCCATATGTAAAGTTCCTCTAAACTTAAAGATTTGTCACAATGTCCTGCTCGCTGCGATGCAGATTACTTGAGCCGGTGCCCCTGGAGTAGCTTTTCATATTCATTTCCATGTTGGTCAGAGCACTGGAGACATGATACAAGTTCTCCGATAGTATAGCATAAACTTCAAACAACTCCGAGTCCGATTTTGATACAATGAAGGCTTCTGTTGGCGGGACAAAAGATTAGAAATGTTATCGAATGCATAGTTAAAATATGTATTAATAAACTAACCCGTGCGATCTTTCATAATGCTATGCGCATAGGCGTTCAATATAATCGACATCTCATCGAACTTGGGACGGGTGTCCACATTGCTATAGCTTAAGATGGTCAGACTCTGATCACCAGCGTTGAGCGTAGACACGCGCCGGTATTGTCGAACATGGGAAATGGCGCTGGACCAGCGCTGCAGATCGATATGCTCGTGCAGCGATGTTTCAAACTCCTCCTGTGTCATGGGCAGGCCGGGCGAGGGTGTGGGCGTGTGTTCGCCCTCCGTTGAGGTCGACGATTCCAGGCAATCGAGCTCGCTTTCGCTGGTGCAGCGCACCAAAGCATCTCGCACCAGGGCATAGAGATCGGATATGTCGTGCATCTGCAAAGGAATTGTGACAATCAAAATTCAAATGCAGTTTAAAATCAGATTACTTACGTCTTCATTGATGCGAAAATGATTAACCACATTCGAGGATATTTTATGATTCGATTCAATCAGCAAAAGCAGCTGGAACATCAGCTTGTAGAGGGAGCGTCCCAGGTCGAGGACCACTTCTGTGGAGGCTGGATCGAAGGGCATGCAAGCAATGTTGGAACTGCTGGGCAGCTCCAAACCCGAGGCGGCCACATCCGACTCGTTGAACAGGGACAGTTTACACGATGTTTTAACTGCGTCCAGGCACTGCAATTGCGAATTCCACATTACAACTGATGCAACAATGACAAGTAGCCAGAATACTCACCTCCAGTACCTGATCCTTGCGATCGAAGAACGTCTCCAGATGCTCTTGCACCTCCAGCACATTGAACCTCAGAGTTTCGAACAGCTTCGGCGTGGTCGCCTGCATCTCGCTGCACCAAACACGCGGCGGATCGGCGCGCGAGCTCAACAGGTCCGTGAAGAGCGAGATGCGATTGCCCAGCTGGGAGCCGATGCCGGTGAAGAACTTCTTGGCCTCCTTCGAGATGCTGATGGTCTTGAAAGTCAGCTCTTTGATCAGCCTGAACAGCTGCAGCAGCAGCTCCGAGGTGTGCGCCGACGGCTGATTGACCAGCATGGACTGCAGCTGGCGTCGCCAGTTCTCCTCCGCCTCGTCGCGTACGGCGGTGCCGAAGCGGATGATGCCTTGCATATGTGGCGAGGCGTTGCACGGCGTGATGTCACCCAAATCCCCGGCACTCGAGCCGCTGGTATCGCTGCGGGACACAGAGTTGCGACGACGCCGCTCACGCAGGCTCAAGGATGTGGGCGGTGCGCCGCTGAAGATGGACTTCAAGAAGGATTGACGATGATCGTCGTCCAGCGGTGATTCCGATTCGGCTTCCTCATCGGACGAATCGTCTGCGGTCTGTCGCTTGCGCTTGCTCAAAATTGGCGTCTTATCGCTGAAGCTGTCCTCCAGCGCCGAGGAATGGCCGCCCTTGATGGAGCCGCCAATACCACTGCCGCAGTTCAAACGGTCCTCGTCGCCCTCGAACAGCTGATGGCGACGCACGCCCCAATTGAAGTTGTCCGTAGACTCGCCAGCAATGCTGTCCTCGTACTCCAGAAAATCAAAGTCCTTGAAAACGGTAAAATCGGGCTGGCCGTCGTCGCGACGCGAACCGCTGCTCAGATCGCCCTGCGGACCCGATGTCTCCTCCGTGGAGGAGGCGGCCGACGATTGCCGTTCCATGAGATCCGAGGATTGGCTAAAGATGACCTATGTGCAGGCAAAAGTAAACCGATTAGAAAACAATAAAAGTAAGGAGCATGCAAGCTAAACACTGAATAAGTTCATCTACGAATAAAGTGTATATTAAGTAGAAGAGTGGAAAGCTTACGCTTTGTCTGGTTGCTATCGATCCCGTTAGTAGAGACGTGCTTAAAGACTGAACGTATTAAAAAAAAAAATAAGGAAATCGAAAGGTACAATTTGAAAGAAAACACACATGCACAAGAAACGAAACGAAACGGAATGAAACGGAATGAAATGAAATGGAACACAAGTGCATTTCAGTTTTCAACATGCAAAATTGAATAGCTTGAAAACTGAAACACCTTCGATGCGGAACGTGTGGAATGGAACGACAAGAGGTGCTTGACATGAAATGAAATCGAACGAGCCAAAACAAATTACGTTTACAAAAGCAAAGCTACACGTGGCATTTAGAAACATGTTCCTTTACCTTTGAGCAAATAGAGTTTATAAAATCGTCCTATAATTGGGTTTGGTTCGGGTTGTTAATGATGATAAAATGGCGTGTTAGTTTCAGTTTGATATTTTGGATATTGTTTATATTTTGTTCGATTTTGATATTAATTTTGATTTTGTTTGGTTTCAATTTTGGTTGTTTTTTACATGAAAGAAAAAGAATTAGAAATAAATAAATTTCGTATAGATGATGGCCACACATTGGAAAGCAGGAGCTGAAAAAAGCTAAAGCTAGGGGAGGAGAGCCCAAAGCATGCAACCTGCTAATGTACAAGCTGACAAACTGTCGACCCCTGACCCGGCTGATTGGCCGCGCGCAACTTACCGATGGCGATTTGGGCAGCCCCACCCGCTGCCCGCAGGTGGTCAGCAGATTGACCAGACACTCGCGCACCCGACACTGCGACATCCAGGGACGCTTCCAGCCGCTGAGCGGCACAGTATCCGCCGGCGATAAGCTGGCGCTGCGCCTTGGCGAATTGGGCGTACCAACCATACTGCCAAGGCCAGCCGCGTGCTGCTGCAGCTGCTGATGCTGCTGGGCAGCGACGGCGGAGGCAGCAATGGCAGCCACATTGCTGTGGGCCCGTTGCTGCTGCAGCTGTGCGCTGACCTGCTGACCCGCAGGCGCAACCGTCACAGTGGTGGCATTGGTCAACGTTGAGTTCAGCGATGAGCTGCCCGTTGCCGATGCAGCACCGCCGCCACCGGTTGGCTCCTCAGTTTTAAGCAATATGCGACGTCCGATCAGCGGCGTCTGCGATACGTCGAACGTGAACTCCATGGTGCGGCCGGCCAGTTCCTTTTTACAGAACATATCCGAGTCCGGATATGCGCCATAGAAGGAGAACGATAAGCCGGCGCTGCTGCCATCGCTCGGCGGCACCACCTGCAGCGACGAGCTGCGCGTCACAATCAGCTTAAGTATCTTCAGCGAATCCTTCCAGTTAACAGTCTGCAAGTAAATAAACGGATTCAGCTAGAAATTTTAAATGTGTGAACACAATTCTCAAACATACATCCAAATATTTGCCAATGGCGCGCAACAGATCCGCATTGATGGTCTGCGCCTGTGGGGCCGATAGATCCACATAGTGGAGCATGCAGTGTATCACATTCAGCACCGGCACCTGCACCTGTTGCGGCCCCTTCTCCAGCACCTCGATGAGGAAGGCGAGCATGTGGAGGCCCATGTGTGCGTACGTGTCGTGCAGATACTTGACCACACACTTGGTCCACTGAAACGACTCCTTGCAGAACGTCTTTCGGCTGTACAGTGTCATCACAGTGCCCAGATTCTCCAGTTTGGCGCCCAGCTCGGTGGACACGTGCGCAATATTCTCGGCACTCCGTATGCATATCTCATTGGCGTCCTCGTAATGGAGCAGCATATACGGCAGCAGAGCGATCACGTTCATCGGAAAAGCACAGCTCTGCGTGGGATCGCAAACAGGCAAACTGAGCAGCGGCGCAAACTGGGCCAGCAGCGTGATTGTCGGCTCATAGGTGGCACTGTGCGTGCAGCCCTGAAAACAAAAAAAAAAAAAGAAGAAAAAACAAATCAGTTTCCTCTTAAAACCACAATAAAATTGGAAAATATAAAAATAGTAAAAAAAGCATGGCTTTTCTAAGAGGGAATCTATCAAATGGAGCAAATCTATATTTATCAATTTGCCACGACTCTAGTGGGCGTATGCAAAAAATATTTGCACATTATTTTCCGCGAATATTCATGAGTATATATGCCAAGTTTCAAGTTTCTAACTTCTATTCAGGGGTCAAAAATTGCTTTCATACGGACAGACGGAAATTGCACAAATCCGTATCGATTTGATCGAATCATGTAAATCAGATTAATCAGCATTAGTTAATAAAAGCGGATCAGCTTCACCGAATTTGACTATTGATTACCACTGCTTACCTTCAAGAGCAGCGCATGCACGCCCGGATAGGCGGTCCATTTGAGCTGCTGCTGGAGCTTCTCCACCTTGTCGCGGGCATCGGGACGATCGAGGGGCAGTCGATGCAGCACCCGTGTGAGCAGACGCAGTGCCAGCATGAACTCGTGCTCGTAGTCCGATTCGAGCAGCGACACTGACAGCCAGAACAGCTGCGCCAGGATGGTCATTTTGTCGTCCTGGGTCGCCGTATCGCCGAGCATCTTAAGGCTCTGTGCGCTGCGCGAACGCGATAAGGCGGAACCGGCGCCGACGCCGACGCCGAACTTGCAGACAACGCTGCGCTCCAGTTCGATGCCGGAGGCGCGATTCCTCAGCTCCACCTGCTTGTCGCAGGGCGAGTTGTTGGCCTTGCGACCGCAATATGAGACCGAATAGCTGGTGCTGCGTCCGTGGCTGGGTATCGAATAGTTTGAGGATTGCGGTGTCATGCCCGACGGTGACTTCTTGCCGGGTAGAATGGAATTGGGGCCGCCGTCCTTGTTGTTCAGATTGGGCGTGCTCTTGAAAATGTCCTTCATCACGTCCAGCGGCCGGAAGTCCGAGTCCAGACTGTCCACGGCAGCCTCCAGCGTGAGCAGCAACTCGGTCACATAGCCCTGCATGTCCTCGCCCTGCTCGGCGACGGTCTCCACCAGCCGGGACAAGATGTCCGACAGCATGCGCGAATTAATGGGCACATTCAAGGCCCGAAAGATTTGCAGACAGCGTCCGGCGTAATGGCGCGAGGAGCAGGAGAGACCCAGCTGCAGGGCAGTTTGCGCCCAGCGCTCGGCAATGCGCGCCTGTGGATAACTATCGGCAAACACCTTGACCATGTGCTTCAGGAAGCAGCTCAGCTGCTCCGCCGACTTGACGGCCCACACCTTGGCCGTGATGTCCTCGTAGTTCCACAGCGGCTGGCAGGTCTCGTGTGCGAGGAACTTGAGCAAACTCTTGATAACATGGGCTATGGGCATGCTGGGTCCGGGCTGTGGCGGCGCATGCTCGTCCGCATGGATTAACGGCACCTCCGAGTTTTCCGTATTATTCGGATTTATTTGGAGCGCTGCGGGCGTGGCTGCCAGCCCCGGCGGCGTCACATTCGCCGATCCCAGCACTGGCGGCGGCTGCTGCAGGTTCTGCGGCGTCTGCGGCAACGTCTGCTGATTGCTCGAGTGCGCCGCAATGATTGTCGAGCTGGACAGATTGTGCTGGAGCGCATAGGCAGCCGCCTGGGGGCTAACGTGCAGCAGGTAGCTGTCGAACTGCTGATGCAGCTCCGTAAAGTTATTGTCAATCACGGGCAGTGCCGGCACCGTCAGCCCCAAATCCAACTTGGTCGTCTCGCTGTTCAGCAGTATTCGCGCCACGGTCAGATGATCATTGTGCTCGGCCAGAACGATCAGCAGATTGACGCAGAGCTGTTTGCAATGCTCCCGCACAATGATGCGCGTGTGGTCCAGGCCCAGGAACAAGATGTGCAGCATTAGCGGCAAATGCAGCGTCCAATCGATGCCCGGAATGCCATCCACCACAATGTCCGTGAGCAACATGACCGCCACATTGCAGCTGCAAAGATAACAAAAGAAACCAAATTAAAATGGCAGAATAAACAAATTATTAATCCATAAATAATAAATTACTAAACTATAAATCAGTCGGCAAATATTAAAAGCAATGTTGTAATAATAAATTTCTAAAATGTTTTTAAATTTTTATTGAAAATTATTCAAGCAGCCAAAAATTAATACAAAGTCCATACCACAATCGGTTGATTTAACCAAGCTAATAAAAATTTAAAATAGCCTGAAATAGCTTGAAAAACGATTGAGTTTTGAACGAGTTAAAGAAATGGATATTTTTGAACTACGTTTGTAAGGGAATAAGAAACTCTTATTACATATTAAAAACAAAACAAAAATATTATTTAAAATGCAAAATAATTTCAACTGCAAGAAAATCGGTTGGGGTTTATTTTAAAAATTATAGAAGTGAAAGAATTTTGATCCAAATTTTACTGAGCATATCAATGTATAAAAAAAATTATTTTTTATGGAATTATTTCGATGGATGAAGGACGTCTGATCCTTATTCTACTGTCAATTGATTTAACTGTGCAAAAAATATATTTTCCTTTCGAATTTTTATATCAGCCGTTTTAATAAAATATTTCTTATTTAAAAACAGACCAAAAACCACAAAATATAAACAATAACAAAAAAGGAAACAAAATTATATATAAAAACTAAACTGGGTTTTTTGGGGTATTTACACTTGCTAATGCATAAAGTCATTATTTGCATTGTTGCAAATTGTTCAGATATCTTCAGCACCTGACAAATGACTACTGTTAATTAGTTGATTGACCGAATTGACTAAAAACGTAAACAACTCAAATGCGTATCGGGTAAAATGAATAAAAACTATATAAGCTGTGGCCCGATTCCTAATTGAGTCAAATAATTGTCAAGCATAATGAAAGTGTTAGCTATATTCATCCTGTTTGCCGTAGCCTTTGCAAGCGCGGCGGAAGATGAGGAGGACTTGGAGCCCGATGACATCATAACCAATGGCTACACAGCGCCGGAGGGCAAGGCTCCGTACATTGTGTTCTTGTCTTTCCGCAATGGCAACTCCGGCTCGTGGTGCGGTGGATCCATTATTGGCAATACTTGGGTTCTAACCGCATCGCATTGCTCGAAGCCGTACAACACGGTAACCATCTATTACGGCTCCAACAAGCGCGCCCAGGGTACGATAACACACACGGTGACCGGCAACAATATCATCAACCATCCGACAGATGATATCGCTTTGATACGCACCCCTCATGTCGGTTACACCAATCGCATCGGCCGCGTGCAGCTGCCCCGGTTAGCTGATGGGGGTAACGACTACGTGAACCAACGGACAACGGCCTGCGGCTGGGGACGGACAACCTCAACAGCGACACCCCAAAATTTGCAATGCGTCGATTCGCATGTTATATCCAACGCCGAATGCGCCAGATTCTATGGAACGAACACTGTCAAGAACCAAATTCTGTGCACGAACACTGCGGGCGGCAAGTCGATCTGCAACGGTGACTCCGGCGGACCGTTGGTCACACAGGCCAATACGATTTTGATTGGCATCAGCCAATTCGTTTCGTCCCGAGGCTGCACTGCCGGACATCCGGCTGGCTTTGCACGCATCACAAGTCACCTGAACTGGATACGTGGACACACTGGCATCGCATACTAAAAAAACCCTTGAACTGTACTATTCCAACACCCAATTCTTGTAACTTGTAAAATAATATCTTATGCACAATCTATATATATGTATATAACCAAAAAATGTTAACTAATAAAACTACTTTTAACAGCAGACAATTTGAGTATTAACTTAATGCGAACGATCACAAACGGAAACACGACAAACTTTTTTAAAGTTTTTATAAATATAATTTATTAAAAATAATATTCATTACTTACATTCCATTCGAATGTTAGATATATTAAATGTTTTTTTCTCAACTTTACATTCATTTTATTTCCGAATTTCGAGTTAAGTAATTTTTTTTTATACACAAAACTAAATTGTTTATCACGAACACGACCTTTTGAGTTCAAGTTCTTTTAACGAAAGAAAGCACGACAAATACCAAAACCAAATTACTAAATATGCTCTATCCTACATAAACATTTTGAAATTAAAAAAATCAATGATTTGTACTTTGTTTGCATTAGCAAGTGTTTAGTAGACACCATTCATTAGCATATATAATGAATTAAGCCATTAACTTAACTCGTACCAATTGGTTATTAGTTATCGTTATTTTAACCAAATTGACTTTGATAAGAAAAGCTAGCTGAAACCACTATATAAAGTCCCACACAAAGCTTTTCAAATACACTTTGCATTTTAAGCATGAAAATCTTCTTACTAGTTTTGTCTTTAGGCTTTGCCTTGGTTCAAGGCAGCGAGAACTCGACCGAGCCGTCTCCGGATCAGGAAGAACCCGACAACATCATCACCAATGGCTATCCGGCCTTCGAAGGCAAAGCTCCTTACATCGTTAACCTGATACTAGGAACCGATAGCGGCGATGCCGCCGGAATATGCGGAGGCATCATCATTAGCAACACTTGGATCCTGACAGCGGCAAGTTGCCTGAGCACGGACTATGTGGACATTCATTACGGTTCCAACTGGCGAGAAAGAGGCCAAATCAGTCACACGATACGAAATGATAGATTCATTCGCCACCACCTCTGGCCCGATAACAATGGCAACGACATCGGTCTGATTTACACTCCTTACGTTAGTTACACACCGTTTATCAATAAGGTCAATTTGCCCAAATTAAACCAACGGTACGAACAATTCGAGGACCAGTGGGCAGTTGCCTGCGGTTGGGGTGGACGAGCCATCGGCCAACAGAACGACTGGCTGCAGTGCGTCGATCTGCAGATCATAAGGAACGACGAGTGCTCCAGATATTATGGCACTCTGCCCGAAGGCATATTGTGTGTAAGAACACCTGGTGGTAAATCCACCTGTGGCGGTGATGCTGGCGGCCCATTGGTCACCTATGATAATCCCGTCTTGGTTGGCATTGCTTCATTCGTTTCGGGTGGCGGATGCACAGCCGGTCATCCGGCTGGTTTCACCCGTGTGACCACCCACTTGGACTGGATACGCCAGTACACGGGCATTGCATACTACTAAGCTGGACATCTTTAAAAGACAGTTGTTTTAGTTAAATAAAGTTTCATCTGTCTTGCAATTTATGCACTAATAAAAAATTAAACTTTGGAACATATTCAAATTAAGTTGGGGCTTTAATAAATATAATTGATCATATACAATTTTCTTAAATTGGGGTCAATTTACGGACACATTTCGTGTTATGTATTGTTGTATAAATTAAAACGACACAAAAGCAAATGAAAGAGCTCTAGTCGGTGTCGCCCGACCTGGAGATACCCTAAACCCTGCGATCTGTCTGCGTAAACCTTTAAACCTCTTTTCATTCATAAATACATTTCAAATTTATTAAGAGCATTGAACTGTATGTACAAACCAATCTTCAGGTCTGTAGTATTTGCGGTTTTTATGTCGATACTGGGAGCGATCACGGGGAGGTATTCAAAATTCGGAAGTATTAAAATCTGTGTTTGGATTACACAAACATAATGCACTACATTTTTATTGCTTCTAGCTTTTATAGTCTCCGATATGGTAAAAAAAACAAAAGGTTGTTATCGATTTTTATCGATATTAATGAAACGAAGCTAGTTATCGAAAAAAAAGTGATAAGCTTATTCTACGTATGATATTAACGAACTGAATGAGACCAAGATCAGCTGCGTTCATACAGACGGACAGACGCACATCAAGTCAGCTCGTCGTTGCGATTTACTTTATGGGGTTGGAAATGCCTCCATCTGCCTGTTACATACATTTGCACAGAACCATTATACCCTTTTTACCCATTTTCAATGGGTTCAGGGTATAAAAAATAATATTAAACTTGGACTGTTTTCATTCCTAAAATTCCGTGTAAAGTAGTTTTTATTTCATGTACGAAACTTAATTCTTTATTACGAACACGTCGTGTTGAGTTGCTCGACTTCTTTTTTAACAAAAGAAAGCACAACCCATAGCCAAACCAAATTGTCAACTTTTTTCAACTATTACTAACGATAGTATATTCTACATAAATATTTATTAACATTAGTAAAGACCATTCATTAGCATACATAATGAATTAAGCCATTAACTTTCTTAAAACTTCTTCTTCTTATCAATTGGTTATTAGTTATCGTTATTTTAGCCAAACTGACTTTACCACATTTGATAAGAAAAGCTAGCAGAAACCACTATATAAAGACCCACACAAAGCTTTTTAAATGCACTTTGCATTTTAAGCATGAAAATCTTGTTACTAGTTTTGTCTTTAGGCTTCGCCTTAGTTAAAGGCAGCGAGAACTCGACCGAGCCGTCCCCGGATCAGGAAGAGCCCGACAACATCATCACCCACGGTTATGCTGCCTATGTAGGAAAAGCTCCTTACATCGTTAGCCTGATATTAAGAACCGATGGCAGCAATGGCATCGCCATAGGCGGAGGCGTCATCATTGGCAACACTTGGGTCCTGACGGCGGCGCATTGCCTGACCACGGACTATGTGGATATTCATTACGGCTCCAATTGGCGAGGAAGAGGCCAATTCAGTCACAGTGTACGAAAGAATAACTTCATCCGCCACCATCTCTGGCCCAATACCAATGGCAATGACATCGGCCTGATCCGCACTCCCTACGTGAGCTTCACATCGTTGATCAACAAGGTCAATTTGCCGAAATTTAGCCAACGTTACGAGCGATTCGAGAACTGGTGGACGGTTGCCTGCGGTTGGGGTGGACAGGCCAATGGCCAATTGGCCGAGTGGCTGCAGTGCGTCGATCTGCAGATCATAAGCAACAACGAGTGCTCCAGATATTATGGCAGTCTGCCCGAAGGCATATTATGCGTCAGAACTCCAGATGGCAAATCCACCTGTGGCGGTGACTCTGGCGGCCCATTGGTCACCCACGACAATCCCATCTTGGTTGGCATTACTTCTTTCGTTTCGGGCGCCGGCTGCACAGCCGGTCATCCGGCTGGTTTCACCCGTGTGACCCCCCACTTGGAATGGATACGCCAGCACTCGGGCATTGCATACTACTAATTTAGACATCTTTAAAAGACAGATGCACCGATTGAACATATATATACATATATGTAAATACAGTTTCAACTGTCTTGCAATGTGTGCACTAATAAAAACATTATATTCTGGAGCATATTCAAGTTAAGTTGTTTTCGTTAATCCATATACGATTTTCTCAAACAGGGGATCAATTTACAGGCTATTGTATAAAATTTAAGAGAAAAGGGGCTTAAAGAATAGTAATAATATCATATATTAGTGAAAAGATTAATAAATAAAATGATAAATAAATAGAATGATAAAACATGTGCGATTGAAATCTACATTAATGAACTCATAAAATGACAAAACCCATCATAAAATTTATACCCTATTCACAGGGTGAAAACAGAGAATATATTATATATACTATTGAGAAAGCTCCGCATTGTTGTCAAAGACTTGAACCGGATAAAGTGTTAAGCTTTTATGGGTTTAACTTAAGAAAACTATATTTTGTGCATTGCTAAAACTAGTTGCGTACAATTTGCCAGGAGTGTTAACAGAGTACATTCCTATTTAATTACAATATATCAAAATCGCAAAAGGAACAATTACTTGTAACGCTTGACTTTTTTGTAAAGTTCCCTTTCGTGCTATCTAATCTACAAATAAGATATGAGTGCACCCAGTTGCAGTTCCCAATAAACTGTTTTGGATGACTCAAACCGATATTATTATCTGCCACCTCTGTTTAAATCATTATCATTTTCTATTTGCCAATTCTTTGTTGACCGAATGCGTTATCCATTCGAGGAATCCACTATATAAGCGCGTTCCCCCAACAAAGTTCTTAAATTGCAACATGAAAACCTTATTGCTACTGTTGGTGCTGGCATTTGCCTCTGCAATCGGCGAGCAGAACTCGACCGTGGAGTCTCCGGATCCGTTGCTGCCCAATGTGTTCATAACCAACGGTTATCCGGCCTACGAAGGCAAAGCTCCCTACATCGTTAGCCTGCTAATAGGAACCGATGGTAGCAATGGCATCGCCATAGGCGGAGGCATCATCATTGGCAACACTTGGGTCCTGACGGCGGCGCATTGCCTGACCACGGACTATGTGGACATTCATTACGGCTCCAATTGGCGGGGAAATGGCCAATTCAGTCACAGGGTACGAAGGGATAACTATATCCGCCACCATCTCTGGCCCGATACCAATGGCAATGACATCGGCCTGATCCGCACGCCCCACGTTGATTTCACATCGTTGATCAACAAGGTCAATTTGCCCTCGTCAAGCCAACGGGACGAACGATTCGAGAACTGGTGGGCAGTTGCCTGCGGTTGGGGTGGACAGGCCAATGGCCAATTGGCCGACTGGCTGCAGTGCGTCGATTTGCAGATCATGAGCAACGACGAGTGCTCCAGATATTATGGCAGTCTGCCCGAAGGAATATTGTGCGTTAGAACTCCGGATGGCAAATCCACCTGCGGCGGTGACTCTGGCGGCCCATTGGTCACCCACGACAATCCCATCTTGGTGGGCATAACGTCGTTCGGTTCAGCCGAAGGCTGCATGAGTGGAAAGCCAGCTGGCTTTACTCGTGTGACTGCCCATCTGGATTGGATACGCGATAACTCTGGAGTGGTATACTGATATATGCCCAACTATTTATGCAATATATTAAGAACTAATCAGAAAAGAACACTTTAAATTCATTCAAGTATTCTTGGTATTATTATGTTGGAAATTCAAAGGATAACTTTTTACACAATAACGTAATCATTAAGTTCCTGATTATATTAAAAAATCATATGAAACTCTTTCAGAGATTATTGTGTTTGCAATACAAGGCACTAGTTTCTTCATAAACAGAACAGAACACTTTAAAATTATTCAAATATTCTTGGTATTATTATGTTGGAAATTCATAGGATAAATATGTATCCGAAATTACACAATAATGTATTGATTAAGTTCCTGATTACATTAAAAATTCATATAAAACTCTTTCACAGATTATTATGTTTTCCATAGAAGGACACTTTTTTCTTCATTTTGTTTAAATATCTTTTACCTTTACGATAGCTAATGTCTTCAATCATTAGTTATCTTTTAGCTCTCGGCTAAAGCCCTACAATTTGTTACGAAATCAATAGTGATTACTTTGAACAGCTATATAAACGCCAACTGGAAACAGTTTTTCTTCAACTTGAAACGTGAGCATGAAATTGCTGGTCTTCATTTTATATTCGGCCTTCGCATTAGTCAGTGGCGATGCGACCACGGAATTACCCGAAGCAAAGGAGCCCGACAACATCATATCCAATGGCTATCCCGTTTATGATGGCAGGGCACCCTATTTGGTTACCCTGGTACTTGGAACGGAGGGAAACAACGTAAATTCATTATGCGGTGGTGCCATCATAGCAACTAATTGGGTTTTGACAGCGGCCCAATGCCTAACCCGGGACTATGTGGTGATTCACTACGGCTCTGTTGTACGAGCGAGGGGGCAGTTCGCCCATCGAGTAGGAAAACAGGATTTCTATGTGCGTCCGGAATGGCCCAGGCAGAGAGGCTTCAACATCGGCCTGATACGCACTCCCCAAGTCGAGTTTACGTTCTGGGTCAACAAGGTTAATTTGCCCAGATATGGCTACGAGCGCTACGACGACCAATGGGCCGTTGCCTGCGGCTGGGGCGAACAGGCCAACGGTCAACTGGCCCACGGGCTGCAATGCGTCGATCTGGAGATCATGAGCAACGAGTCGTGCGCCCGATACTATATAGACTTGCCAGCGAGTTCGTTGTGTGCGAGGACACCTGGTGGCAGATCTACCTGCCCCGGCGACACTGGCGGCCCATTGGTCACCTACAACAATCCGACTGTGATTGGCGTAACTTCCTTCTTTTCGCCTGGCAGCTGCACCGCCGGCCACCCAGCTGGTTTCACCAATGTGGCCAGCCACCTGAACTGGATACGTGCAGTAACACAAGCAGGTTATTTCTAATTTCCATTTGTGTACTATCCATAAATCACATTCAAATATATTTAACTAGAGCAATTTCAATTCAGTTTTGTCTTTTTAAAAAGGGTCTTCGCTGGTAATTTTTATATATTTACAGTCACTCAACAAAGTAAGTATACAGTAGGGCCAACAAACAATAATTAGTAAAAAAATTTATATATATATAAGGAACTTCGATTCAGGTACAACAAATTTTTCAAAAATATATGTATGCAAAACTAAAAATCTAAAATATATTCAGAACAAATCTGAAGGAAAATTGGGTTTCAATATTTTGTTGGATATCCCTTTTGTTGAATAATCACTCTCATTCTCGAGTTCATTGATTTTGTCAGGTATACTTAACTAAAGTAATTGTTCAGATTTGTAAGTTTTTAAGTCTTCGCTCATATTTTTGATATGGATATATGTTTTAAACGATTTACAGTCAAGCGAATGAGCTTATAACGTCACAAAACTTACCGATGGAAACCGCTGATGGGTAAACTGACATCTGGCAGAAACTCGGTGAGTGGTGCAAAATAGCCACCATATTCGGGCATGGGCAGTGGATGAGGATGTGCATTTGGCGGCGCCTCTGCCGCATTGCGCAACTCCACATTCTCCTCCTGTCGCAGTTCGGGATCATTGATCAGTATATCCTCGGGTCGCGGCAGTATCGAGGGACCCGACGCAGCGCGGATTTTATCGGCACCGCGCGGCGGACGACTGCCGCCCGTGATGGGCGTGACAGCAGCAGCGGCTGCTGCGGCAGCTGCCTGGGTATAGGCGCGTATGCCGCTGTCCGATTTGCAGGTGCTGCAAGAAAATATTCGTTAGTTTATGATATTACAGGGTATTTGAGAGGCCAGCGACTTGCCCGATTTTAATGGGATCCTCGCCGCTGTGTCGCTTGGTGTGTATGGTGCCCTTCTCCACGGTCAGATCCTGTGTGCGCGAATCATTAATGCCGCCCACTGCTTGACCTGTCAATCAGAGAGTAAATTTATTTAGGCGCTAAGGTAAACAAATTAACGTAACGATTTATTCTAGTTTGAGTAAAGTTTAAAGGTTGTTGCTAATATCTCTAACTTTTCGTTTTGTCTGAAAATGTCTTTGAAATTCAATTAAATACAGCTGCTAAAAATAAACTTATAGAATAACCCACCATCGGCGCTGTGGCTGGATGCCTTCCGCATGCTAGTCAGCCTATAGAAGGGCGGTGTTTCGGTGCGTTCAATCAAACAGTTGAGGGTCTCCACCGTCTGCAGCTCGGCCATGAGCTCGTCCAGCAATCGATCCGGACAGCTGCGCGCCAGATAAAGTGCCACGCGTTTAGCCTGCGAGCGAGCACACAATATAAATATCTCGAATAGCCGCATCAAGCTTGACTGAAACATGATACTTACATAGGGCAACAGCTCGGTGGGGGCCATGCCACTCATGATGACCAAATAGCGTAATATGACCTTCAGATTGTTTGGCCAGAACTGGCAGAGTGTGCCCCACAGCTCCTCAATATCGCGTGGATGTGCATCGGAAAACTTTTGTCCGCCGAAGACAATAAAATGTTATTCAAGCCATGTTAAATGAATGCCGCAAATACTCACCTTTGCCGTTATATAAAACAGATTGTTCAGTATCATTTCCGTGGCTTCTGTGGAACCGGTGCCCTCGCGACGTCCACGTGTTCCCGAATCTGGAAAATACTGCGAACAAAGCGCACAATTCAAAATCAATATTCACAAATTAAAACAAGTTGAAGCTGCGAGATAAAATGCTAAATATTTGGTAACAAATAACAATAATAAAATTATAGATTTTTCTTTCTTTTTAAATACTTGCAAAAGTTAAATACAAATGAGAAATATTTTGGAGATAATTAAGCCTTCTTCTGCCTGTTTCATAAATTTGCAATGAAAACTATTTTCAACAACTGCAAATGCACCTCCTGCACCCCCCTCAACTCATCTCTTAAACCACTTAGGAATATTTTATAGCAATTAACTGCACAATGCCGATGCTTACCATAATATAGGAGAGGGGCGTGGCGGGCGGCACACTGGTGGCCACTAGCTCCATGTTCTGCAACCAGGGCAGCAGGCACTGCAGCAACAAGGCGCGCACATCTTCGCGTGCGCTCTGAAAACGATGCGTGATTTCTGTAAGGATAAAAGGAATATCAAAACCAATTGCATGTTAAGCTTAGTTCAACTTACCCGAAAATATGGACATGGTTAGTTCGGGGCGTAAGTGTGCCAGCTGCTTGGACAGGAAACGCTGCGAGCGGCAATAAGCGCTGCTCAACAACTCATCCAGAGTGCCCACTTTGTCATCCTCTGCAAATAATCGAAAAACGGAAAAATTAAAGTTCAATAATAGATAATGTGAAGTCAAACAAACCGCGAGCAGTTACTGCGGTCATTTTGTGTTTCCGGCACAGTTCACGGTTCGGCCAGAACTGAGTGTAACTGCTGCCGTTGCCGAAAGCCACTTGACACTTCCAATGGCCAAAAAGCTTTGGGCCGGCGCTGGAAGGCTTACAAGAAGCTGTTTTTGTTTACAATCAACAATGTCAGAGGAGCGAGCGAAGGTACAACAAAGGCGACAAAGAATGACAACAATGGATGGTGGTGTCACTGCCTCCACCCGCAACCCTTGCCTGGTCCGGCACACCCACTTGTTGCTTCACCTGTAGCCCTGACCTTGCAACCTGTTGATTCAATGAATGAAATGGCGCCATTCGGCAGTGCGCCGGCGCCAACCATTGGCGAAAAGCTCAGCGGCATTTTTTGGCGCCTTCCAATGGCGGCGAATCATTCGAAATTGTTTATAAAGCCAACTCAGCCATTGTCTCGGCTTAGTTACGCGCGTATTGTCATCCTGGCTACAGGTCCTTCAGCGCCAGCAGCAACCGAACGAGTGGTAAAGAAACCATAAAACGCACCGACGGTAAAATTTCGCCAACTTCTCGGCTTATAAATTGAACAACTTTTTTTTTTTTAACAGTAAGCTCAAAAAGTTTTACAAACTTTGCTAAGAAAAATAATATACATTTTTTTTCTGAGTGTGATAATAATGTGTTAACAAAACAAAATTTAACCAAAAGAAGTTGGAGAAAAAATTTGAAAAAAGTACAAACAAAAAAAAAATGTTTAGAAATTGTTGAACAAACTTTTATCCAACTGATTTTAACTTAAAACTAAAAAAAAAACTTGAATTAAACTTTTGATGTGTGAAATAAAAAATAAATAAAAATTTTATATTTGTATTTCTGTAAATATATAAACAGTTGCAGTGTTTGTGCTTTGACAAAAAAATAACAACTTTATGGAATTTATAGAACTAACTAAAAGCACTTTGCGTAGTTTTCAATTTAAAAACTTTTAATGCAAAGTTAAATTTTTTTTCGTTTTCGCTTTTTGTCCTTCATTTAGTTCAAATTTGCAGCGCCGAAAACTTTTGCCGCGCACACAGTTGAAAATTGCTATGGTATTTCGTAGCTGTTTAATGAAGCAACTTTTTCCAACTTATTTACTTAATTAATTAGTTTTGATATAAATACACTTTTCGTTTTCAATTTAATTGTGTCGCAGTAGCTGAAGAACAACTTCGAAGAAACAAAGAAATCAAGGAGAATATATCGCTTTCGATAGATTTCAAGATCTTCTGATGAATGCGAAAATCAACAAAGTGTAAGCGATAAAAAAAAGGCCTGCGGCCAAATGTAGCGAGCAAATTGTGCGACAGTTGGGCCACGACCGCAGGACGAATGCAATTATGGCTAATCCCTATGAAGGAACCGCAGCGACAACAATGTCAAACACAAGCCAGGACATATCAACAGCAGCAGCAACACCAACAGCAACAACACCAAACGGTTATACCAGTGAGAGTGGCAGGAATGCCAGCGGCGAATTTGAGTACATGTCCGTTGAGGATGAGGAAATGCTTCGGATTGCATTCCTTGTCAGCGACATTGTGAATAGATATTATGTGCCCATCATTTGTTGCACCGGCAGCATTGGCAACATACTCTCCGTTGTTGTCTTCTTCATGACCAAGCTAAGGAAATTATCGTCGAGCTTCTATTTGGCCGCATTGGCCATTAGCGATACCTGCTTCCTCTGCGGCCTATTCATGCAATGGCTCAATTTTCTCAACGTCAACATTTACAATCAAAACTACTTCTGTCAGTTTTTCACATTCTTCAGCTACCTGGCCAGCTTCTGTTCGGTGTGGTTTGTGGTTGCCTTCACGGTGGAGCGTTTCATAGCTGTCATGTACCCGCTGAAGCGGCAAATTATGTGCACCGTGCGACGTGCCAAAATCGTGTTACTTGGCCTCACATTGGCCGGCTGCGTCCACTGCGTGCCCTATATACTGATTGCCAAGCCCGTCTACAATCGCAAGCTGAACGATACCATTTGCGACTTGAACACCACATATAAGGTGAGTATTGTTGGATGCAGCCGCAGCAACAAACTGAACGGATGCTATTTAAAGGACATGTTAGCACCATTTCTAATTCCAAAACTGATATCCTTTTAGTTTGGCATCCATCGTCTAACGATTTTAATAGGTTGCCAATGCCAACAGTCACAAAAAAAAAAATGGAAGAAGAAATCATTGCAACAAAAGGTTGCCACAAAAGGTTTCTGCAAAAGCATAGACTCTCTAACATCCTATTGTGAATTCTGTGCAGTTACTGTGTACACATTTTCCAAATTCCTTTCAGCGTTTGTTGTATAGATATTTTATGATTTCGCCCATTTATAACTTAACGAAAAAATACATCAAAACGTCTAGCCGAGTGAGAATGTCTAATTCAAAGCTCTGCCATGATAGAATGAAATGAACAACGCATATTATTATTTTTAAATTCTTCTTAAATTGTTAGCCAAGATAAGCAGAAGAAATACTAAATTTAAATAAAAACCTGACATTTTGATTTGTTTTTGTGACGAGACAATTTTAAATTAAATTTCCGGCTCCAACCGCAACTCGGCAGCTGCTGCTTTAAACGTTTCTATATTATTCATGTGATGTTAGCTAACCCTATTTTACATAGTCTGCTTGGCAACAGGATATAAAAATCCAATTTACGACATGCTCTTCAGTAAATAGACGTATTGCACACAACTTGTCAAATATTTCCACTTCCTTCCGCTTTCTATGCCAAACATTTCCGTCCAGTCCTTGAACCCCTTGGCGGAAACTTTAATGAGATAACCCCCGCCCCCTTTTTACATGGAAAACGCCTGGTTGTTAACTCGTTAGTTGCTCGCTTGGTTTAGCACCAAATTAAAGCTTAAACGATTCCTCCCCAGCATTGACCGATCTTAGAAAGGCCTTCACACCAGGCCTCAATAAAGGAATTTTCCCTTGTTGTCTGTCAATTAGGAAATGTTACAAAACAAAAGTACATCAATTGTGAGCTAAGGCCCAAAACTAAATGCGTAAAATTTGTGGAAAGACAATCCAAAAAAAGTCATAATAACATTTCGCAAACGTGGCCAATTAATCAAACGCACAGTTTGTTCTGCCAACTGCTGAGTGAGTTAGGCGCAAATTGACAATTTATTAGGCGAGCCAACAAATAACAAGAAGTTCAAATGTGGCACAAAACGCAGCAGCATGTCATAGAAAACATACAAAACATACAAAACTAGAATAGAGTCAAGTCCACGAATGCGCAATGCCCTGTAGAAAGTTCGATCAGCTAAATGGCATATCTTAATGGCATTAAGTGGACAATAAAATCTTATCAAAACTTGTATTCTGCATAATTGTAACAAATTGTGATCATATTCATGGCCACCCGTTTCGACGTCCTGTTTATAGGGTATACGAACGCGTTGCACAAAGACCGCAAGTAAGGCTAAGGCAAATATTTTTTTGACCGCAAAGCAAACAATGGCAACTGAGGCGGGGCTAAAACATGCCGCGCGCCCCCTCCTCAACATTGGTTTTGGGTGTGACCAGTTGATAGACAAATAAATAAATAAAAAAAGAAGCAGAAGAGAAGAAGTAACAAAACTAAATAAAGGAGCATTATCCTGTGACCCAATGACAATTTCTCCAGGCGTTCGTTAAATCTCAAATTTCTGTTTGTCTTGCCACTTTGTGTTAACGCTTTTCGCTATCAGCGGGAAGGAGCGAGGAGGAGTTTGAAATTCAATGCTAATTTCGAGCCAGTGCAAATCAAACAAAGCACAAAATATCCACCTGAATAGCGGCTCGTCGAACAGCGATCTCGGCTATTAGCCAAATTGGCTGCGGTGGCAAATGAGGCGGCAAGTTGGCAACAACAACCGCGCCCATCAAGATGATAAAGTACCAATATTTTATTTATTTTGTATAGCCAAGTACAATATATACATCTGAGACATTCAAACTCAATCAGTAACGAACAAAAATTTACAAAAAATAAATGGAAATAAAAGCAAAGACGCAAACAATGGCATTTTTTCAGAGCGAACGTGTCGAGCGATGCGCCCATATTTGCCATATCTACTACGTGGGGCGTTTCGTCTTGCCACATTGTTGCAAAATATTTGTATTTTTTTTTTGGGGTGAACGTGGGCTTTTTGCTATTGACGTAACAGTAAACAATACTGAAAATTGTATAGCATATATTTTTGTAAATGGAAAAGACCAT
Source organism: Drosophila paramelanica (assembly GCA_035043915.1). Lineage (NCBI taxonomy): Eukaryota > Metazoa > Arthropoda > Insecta > Diptera > Drosophilidae > Drosophila > Drosophila paramelanica. Next base: position 348,882 of record JAWNMO010000584.1, read on the forward strand.
AAATTCGAAAAGTAAGCAAATTCGTTTTTTTTGTATTTTCACTTCAACTTGGTTGACAAATATTTGGCAAGAAGCTAATGTTACTTATTCGCTGAATTGTACCAATTACCCAGAAAATTCACAATGAACCGAGGCGACAAGCGAACACAAACAAATTGAATTAATGTAATTGGTAGTACGTTCACATCGGAATGTATAAATTATCTACATTAGCCAAAGAAAAGAAATATAATTAGCAGAGCAAGAAAAGATAAGGATATCTTCTTTTTCAATTAACCAGTAGTATAATAAGCCCAAAACTATTGGTTTGAGTGCACTTCAAAGCAGAATTCAAACCTTATATCTAAGTTAAATTTGCTAGATTTAAATTATTCTATGCAGGTACTTCACAGCTAAAATTAGAAAAGAAGAAAAAAAGTTATCAGAATGATATGTATTTATGAATGCATATTTGATGAATGCTTTTAAATCAATCAAGCTCAAAGAAAGCCACTTACAAGGCACAGCTGACGTTCGTCGTATGGCTTAGATTATTATAGACCATGTCGAGCGGCTGATTAAAATTGCTGCCAGCAATTTAGCAGCGACAGCTGGCCAACAGCAGGCCTTTATCAGAGCGTATGTAGATGTGTCATGGCCACAGCACACACTCATCGCATTCAGAGAGAAGTCAAATCCAACTTAAGGCTTACCGATGCATGTCGGCCTTTAGCAAATGCCTGCCACATTTACAACAGTTACATAAGTGGCAGCTGCTGCAAACGTATTTTATATAATCGATTACTCTTAAAGGACTCCATTCCTTTAAGCTTGCTAGTTATAAAATTTTTGCCAATTGACAACCTCAAAGACAGTTCAAATATTTTTCAGTTCTTACAACTACTTTGCAGTTATTATTCAAATTTGTGGCATGTCATGTTTAAAAATTTCTGCGTGTCACAACAACAACAACAACAAAAACTACGTTTTATTGAGAATTTACGAACTTTGAAGCATTGATCAAATCGACACGACGCCCAAAAGCAATCATAAAACCGAATTAGACATGAATAAAAAAGAATAAAAATAAACTTGAATTCGACGGGCTTCTTTTTTTTGGCCAAGATGTTTACGTTTTCGGAGTATCAAAGGGGCAAATAAAATTGCTTTAATTGGCTGAATAAAGGAAAAGGGCAACACAAAAGTAATCTATATTTCTATATCCGCTTGAAGTAAAGCAAAATTGCGCTATGATATTAACTTTTATTAGCCAACTTCAAACATTTATCGATATGTTGATGCAATTTTCATAACTAAATTTAGGCCCAACATTGTATTAAATTTTATAGGGGGCACATTAAATTTGGCTTGTAATTCAAAATGCCAATTTAAAATGCTGATTAACTGAAAATTTCTTACATTTTGCACATTTCAACTGAGGCAGCATTAATTTCGGAATTTAATTAGCATAACATTTGAATGTTAATGCGGTAAATGTTGCGCCTCAATTGTGCAAATGTCGTTTTATTTTAAGCAGCAACAGCTGTTGTGCAAAAAATATACTTAAAATTTCAAATTCAACACTTTTTCGCACAAATCCGAAAAGGAAGAAAAGCACTGAAACTGATCCAATAGGAAAACAACATAAAACTTTAAAAGCAAAGAACAAAATTTGAATAAACAACAACTGGCTGTAAAATAGCAATTCAATAGAATAGATAAGCTTTGATTGGAAATAACTCATGCATCAGCTTTGGGTATACCTTTTGAACTATTTTTGGAGCATGTGGAATACAAAGGAAATGTGTGCTGCAAAACCAATTAAAAGCCACTCGCCAAAATCCCTTAATTCCGCATGCAAGTAAATATTTTGCTGAATTTTTTTTTGTTTTTTAGCACAGCCAAAAACGATTAGCTGTTCCTGGAAATGTCCTGAAAATCTGCATTATTTCGAAAAAAAAAAAATAGAAGAGAAAACCGAAAATTTCACCAGCTTTTACTTCGTTAGCAGAAAATTCGTTTTAATACTGCTTCACGTAGTGATTTGAGTGCATTGGGTTTACTGCAAAAGAGTCAAATTTTTAGTCGAAAAAACTTGACAAAAAATTTTAATTCTGAAATTCGTAGTAGACTTTAGTCAAATTTCATCAGATTTTTATGCTTAATCGCGTTTTTGGAAAAGGATTTAGATAAAGATGGCTCAATATCTGAATTTTTTGATAAATGCATTTTTTTAAAATATTTCTTGGAAAAATAAATACTGGGTAAAAACCGTGAACAAGTATTAAGTTGTCGGTGACACCCAACATTTGTACTGGTTTTTTTTTTGTAATCTGGTCAGCTTTGAAAGGCCTGGGGAAAATGTCAGTTGACTGCAGCGAGCCTGAAATTAAATTACGCATACGCCATGGTGTCAGCTCAAAATTCTAATTCGATTAAAACCAAAAAATCTACATCCAGGGATGACTAAAATTTGTGTGTGTGCGTGTGTGTATTTACTTGCAGGAACAACTGGCTCTATTCAACTACTGGGATTCGATTGTTGTCTATGCGGTGCCCTTTACAACCATCACCGTGCTGAACACCTGCACCGGCTGCACCGTTTGGAAATTTGCCACTGTTCGACGGACACTAACAATGCACAAGATGTGAGTGTATAATATGCAAAATCTAATATCTAATGCACAACTCTCTATGGAAATTGCAAATGCACAACACACATTTGATATAATGCATAATGCTATTATGATTTTCAGGCATATTCACAAAATGCGACTTACATTGCATTATTTATATATATTATATGTATACATATAATTCCACTATTTGATTTGTACAGGAAGCCTCAGATGACTAGCATGCCAGCAAATGCAACATCTGGCAGCGGTGCAACCGCCACATATCGAATTTCAGCATCGTTGAAGCGTCAAAAGTCAACTGGCACACACCCGAGCGGACAGCACAGTGTCTCAAGGCAAACCGAGCAACAGCAACAGGAACAACAGCAACAGCAGCAACAACAACAACAACAACAACGACATGAAGTCAGATCGCAACACCATTGCGAGATTATACAGAAACCAGGTACAAGGCCAAGTTGCAGTTAGTTCTAACCAATTGACATGACTTAATACATATAAGCAGCTCACTTAAAACTTGATGCAACACAGTTACACATATGCAACACACACAAAAACACTTTGTTGACAACTTTGTCTTAAGCCATTTGCTGTCAACTTTGGCGCGCTCAAAAATTAGTGTGCAAAGCAGTGTGAAAATGCCAACTACTTAAGAGTTTCCCTGCAACTTGCGGCAAAAAGTTTTTCAACACCCAAATGCTCACTAATTGCGATAAGCAATATTATATATACATATGCATATATATGTATAATCTTGCTGATTTTTCTTCTTGCAGGACGTCGCAAGGTGCAAAACTCATCGCAACTGAAGGTGACCAAAATGCTGCTGATTGTTTCAACGGTTTTTGTCTGCCTAAATTTACCCAGCTGCTTGTTACGCATTGAGACCTATTGGGAGGTGAGTTTTATTAGAGTGTGTTTTCATTCGATTTTATATATATGCAATTCTATGCATCATTTTATTCGATTTTATATATGCAATTCTATGCATCATTTTCGAAAACTGATAAAATGTGCGTAGGCAGATTTTCTATTAAACTTGTGTGGCAATAGTTTTAGCTCCCAAATACGATCAATGCACGTGTCAGCCGTGTCCATTGTTGAGCCTAATTAAAGTACACAGAGTGGTCTAAAATAAACCAGAGTGCGGCCTGTGCCCAAATAAATGAAAACACTTCAACATGCTGTCGCATTGTCCATTAAACTAAAACGGAATGGGGAAAGTTTCAGTATTGCTTTAACAGCAGCTGAAGTGGCAACAGCTAATTAAGAACGCTCTCAGATGCCAACTGTGCCGCCCACACATCCTTATAATAGACAAATACATTTATGATGGGGACAAAGCTACAACGACAACGAGATTATCCTAGCTAAACCAGTGCTGCCTGCATTCGTTGCGGTGTGGGCGTCCTGATAATTATTATGCGTTGTTTCTGTTTGAAGTTGCAGATCAAGTGGAAATAAAAGCAAATCAAAGAGATTCACTTGACATGGGTCGTGTTATTTGTAAAACTTCAAAAAATTAAAACAAAAAAAAAAGTATGTTTATAATTTTAATATGAAATATATTTGCGCAATAAACTTGAGAAATGTTATTACTTTCTCACACTTATTACACCGCCCGCTGACATCAAAAAGCATTACACTATCACACATCACACGCTAACGTTCAGCTTCAGCTTCACTCGCGTGTATGTTGAACATGCGGAGGTCCTGTCAAACGGAAGGCTCAGCCAGGAAAAGCCTGAATGTGGCATGTTGCCATGCCTGTCGGCTTTTCCCATATAATTAAGCTTTAATTAGTTTGTGTACTTTTAACACCGTTGGATCGTAAAAAAATTTTTGTGAATTGAAATATACACCAAAAAAAAAAACAAAAAGAAAACGTAATCCCTTCACGTGAACATTTAATTACACAAATCTCATTTTAACGGGCTGTCACATTTCCCAAGCGAACAAGGATAATATACTTAGCGTACGCTTTTATCAAAGATTTTGAGTTTACTCTAAAAGTTTGCCGTTTTGGTTTTCTCAGTTTTCCCCAGTTGACACAAGGATTGTGTCCTGATGCAGCTTTCAGATTTGAATGCGCATGTCAGTGGTCTGACAGTTGAGTGAATGAATGAATGGCAAATTGTTTGAACTCGTATTGAATATTGATTGCGAAAGAAAATTAATTGAGCGGAAGGATTTTCGACGGAGCAACAGCCTGGAAATGCCGATCGGGTTCAACAGGTCTTAAGGCCGTATTTATGCCCCTGCAATGAATTTTAATCCCCAGGTTTCAATAATAATTAGAAATTCGTAAAAGTGAATATTAAATAACCAAATAATTCAAATTAGTAAAAAGTAATATCAATTTACATATAAAACATGATTACACAAAAATATATTGTAAAAAAATTAAAATGAAATTTTAATCGCATATATTTTTCCCCATCAACAGACACAAACGTCGAAAACGAACAATAAAACAATTGTATTGCAGTATATATTTAATGCGTTCTTCATAACCAATTTCGGCATCAATTTTGTGCTTTACTGCGTGAGCGGACAGAATTTTCGGTAAGTGGCTTTATCGTGTGTAAGCGTGTGCCTACTTACGTGAGTAAGTGTATGTGTCTGCGCACATAAATCATATTCGAAATTAAATATTATTTGTCTTGTTAATTTAACCGTTTTCGTATTTCCACTGTAGCCATAATAAAAAAAACTCCCTTTTACCGTAATTATCTTTGTTTTTTACAGCAAAGCGGTTCTCAGCATTTTCCGGCGCGTTTCATCGGCCCAGCGAGAAGGCATCACCCAAGTGACAGGTAAGAAAACGCGCAAAATACAACACAAATTTGGACAGCAAAAATATCATTAAAATATATATATATATATATATTATTTGATGCAAACAGAAATCTGTATATAAATACTCGTTTTAAGCTTGTTCATTATTTTTATTATTAGAATTCAGTAATGAGTTTTTTTTTAAGATGCTTTTCTTGAATTATAAATAGTGCAAAGCGGACTGACTAAAGAGTAAGAAAACTAATTGTAAGAAGAAGCAGAAATAAAGTAGTTGTAATAGGTATTAATTACATTCATAGAAGCAGAAGAGGAAGCAGTGAAAATATGCACAAGTCGTAATGGTATTGCGTATAAATAAAAGCAGTTGTTTATTTTCGGGCCCAGAAGGAGGTAAAATAAATCGTAAGGTCAACAGCAACCCGAGTCCAATCAAAATAATAAATGACAAGAATATCAAATTGTTTTGCATATGCAATCGAGTGTTTAACAGTGTGCAAGAATTCACGCAAATTAAGTTTCGCCACTTAATCAAAACAAAAGATAAACAAAACAGGGGACAAGGGTCAAATTGTTCAGTTTAATATATCTCAGGAAGTTAATAAATCACCACAAACACCAAAAGTGAATATACACATTTTATGATATTGCAGCACTTTGCCAAAGCGCATCAATTATTAATGCGTTGAATTTGAGGTGCCTCTGAGTGTAGTTGCCACTCGTAAAAATGCGCACAACTTAGCGATTAAAAATGTATGCTGCAATTTGACTTTAAATCGAGCTGTAAAAAACGAAGAAAAAATGAATAATAAAAAACGTTTTAGAGCGTGTGAAACTAAATTCAAGTGCGCAGCAACTTCGAAATGTGAAAAAAAGATTGACATTAACGAGACCCATAGCAGAAACAATCAAGTGTTGTCGTCAGTCATGATGTCAGTCAAGGTTGAACGGATCAAAACACACAGCCAAAAGGTTCTGTGTGTTGCACACAAATATTGACAGCCCGTAGAATTGAGCGAGCGAGAGAGAGAGAGAGAGAGAGAGAGGTGTCACAACCGGAGAGAAGTGGGCGGTGATGTGATGAGGAGAACACGGTTACATCAAATGAAATTAGTGTTGCCATTGGCACAGCCAACACAGAATTATTAAAAAATCTTTTCTCCGTTTTTCATTCCTGACAATCGTGAGAATTGCTTTTTTATATGAATATATATATATTTATATACTTCTATATTTTTTTTCTCGTTTGTTTGTGCACATATACTCCCACGTTGCGCTCGGTAAATAAGGTAAAGAGCTGTGTCCCCAGCCAGATTTCAGCTTGAGGATTATGGCCCGGCTACCGCACTGTAGCATACTGTGCGCCAGGTTTTACTGTACCGTTATACTGTCAACAACTGCTGCAACAACTATTTAAATATTTGCCAACTGCTGCCAGTTGCTGCACAGCGGCAGGATTAAGGATATGCTCTCACAGTTGTTGGCCAATGGCAAACGAAAGTACAAAATTCGATTCAGAATTTAATGGTAGCCGCCAACGCTATTCAAATATCTCAAATATCTTAAACTTGCATTAGTCACAGTTGGCCGACTACTGGGCCAAAATGCCAATCAGATTAGTCGGGATTTGATTAAATGTGCGCCTCGGGCTCAGCGTTAAGTTAATAGGCTTAAAAGGTGTCCGTTTTTTTTGGATTTCCAAAATTCATTATATAATAAATCAACTTTTTGATTAGATTTTTAGGCAAAGAACTTTACTCTGAGGAAAAAAATCGATTAATTTAAATCAGATGCAAGTGCTGTGAAAATTTGGCCAAAGTTTTAAAACCTGAGAGAACATTTCTTAATTATTATTTATTTGTATTCTAAAGGTAACCTTATCAAAATTGGCATTTAAGCTTTATCGCATTATTCATTTAGATTCAAAACGCTTCACAAAATGTCAAACATATGTTTATATTAATTGTTTTCGCGTGCCTATTTTATTTATATCTCTTGGATCTGTTCCACACCTGTTTGTCTATCGAACTTTGAACTTTGATAATTGAAAAGCTCATTAACTGATTTCACGTGCATGCGAATTAATGGCTTGGCTATAAGCTACAAACGAGAGAGTTCACACTAATTGCATAATTTCGCTTTGAACTTAACAAGCAAACAACCGTTAACATTTCGATTTAGGCTCAAGTTTCACAAATATGCCAAGAATTCTGCGTTGAGCACTTCGGTTCGCAAAAGGCACACGTCTATGGCAAATTTAATGAGTGTTTATTCGAGAGATTTCAATTGTGCAGCAGTTGTTAATCATACAGGTTTGATTGGCGAAAACATTTAGCATAGTTGGGCACACACACACACACTGAGGAGCACGCACGCAGGACCACACTCTTTTCCGAAATGCGTATTGCTCATACGCCGTGTTGTACGTGCGCTGCATACAATGTACGCTCTCTCAGTCTAAGCAGACGTAGAGCGTGGCACTCATTACCGTTTTTGTCTATTTGGCCCCCATCGAATATTGCCAACGCCTCGGGAGCACTCAAGCATCAGCACACATCCTGGCGGCAATATGCTGAATGCCAAGTCAATCAGTGCAGCACACTCGACGCTTGCCATCTGCTTAACCATTAAAGTTGACAAAAAAAAAAATAATCTTGAATTCACATGGTTACGATATACGGGTAAATATATACTATATATATATATATATAGCTGTGCTTATAAATTAAGCTTAGGGCACGTGTGGCCCTGAAACATTTTACTTGGCCAAGATGCTCTCTGAATTTTCTGTGATTGACTTTTATTTGATGGCCAACAATTTTTCGGGTCCTTCGTTGTTTAAGCCATATAATTTACTTAATAATTCACCGAGGACCACACAAGGACAATCAAATGGCAACGTCATCACTTATTTAGCGCATATCGTTAATAATTATATATATATTTATTTGCATTTGTCTAAATAGAAAATGTTGGCAAACGGTTAACAAAACCAAGCGAATTTGATTTATGGCTGTAATGCTATTATCTTCAGTTAGCTTTTGGCAGACCAGAACCAGAAAATTGCCAGCGATTTATAACTGACTTTAACATAAATTAATTAAATTCTGGCAGCAAAAAACAGCCGCTGGCCAAGCAACAACAGATGCGCTTTAAGAATCTACATTTTAGTATATACAAAAAATTTTTTTTTGTGTTGTGGGCGACAAATTTCATTCTTGTGCGGCTTTTGTTTTATATATCAGAATCACGACCGTGAAATTCTTTGCACAAGAAATTCATTTTGTAGACTAAAAAATATTTAAATATATATATATATATGCATATATATATACATTCAACAAAAACACACCCAGGCCAACATTTCACAGTTGTTTATCAAGTTTCAGAGGGAAAGTGAGTGTGTGTGTGTGCGTATGTGTGTGTGATGGAAGGCGTGTGCATGATTGATTTGCAGCGATTGTCTAGAAACACAATATGCCAAAATAAAAAATATAATAAAAAAAACAGTGGCAGCAAACATCCGTTAAAATATAACGCTCGATGACAGCCAATCAAATATATTCAAACTAGCTTAAAATTTAATAATTCATTAATAAAAAAAACTCATGTTGTCAACAACAAAATATCATTATTATTTATCAATCTCGTATTTATTCTCCACTAATTTCAACAACATTCTTAAGTGGAATAACCAACTGTATATCAGCCCAAATGTATGCTACACTTTTCAACGGGCGGTCAATGAATTTTTTATTGCAAAAGCTTAGCCCCAAATTGAACAAAATTAGCAGCCAGCTGTCTGCGCCCCGTTGATAAGGTTAAGTCCCCTGCAAGGGTTCCACGAACCACAACAAAACGGTAAATAAAACCGGTCAAATTGTGGCATGCTTTACAGTTAACGCAAATACAAATCTAAATTGAAATCACGACCGTTGTGAGAGTAAATAACGACCAAAATTCATGACAGTAAATTAAAAAAAGGTCATAGCTCGGGTCTAATTTAACTGAAAAGTTAAACACAAAGGTGCAGCACGAGGACAAATGCATGGAATACAAACAAACAAAAAGACCGTTAGCGTGCTCGACTGGAAGATAGCTTTCATTCACTTTCACGTTAGATACAAATTATAACCGGGTTTTATTTTTGTCAGAACTAAAGCGATTTTGATCAAGAAAGACTCGTAATTAATTCTGTATTTAAGTCTAGACATAATATTTTTGGTACCAAATTTTAAAAATTCTGTATTAAAAGCGACTTATTGATTGCGGTTTTTTCTCTAAATTTTTTCTGGAAAATTTCCATATAAACATAAATCCAATTTGTTTTTTTTTGCGGTAGAAGATTCATCATCATACCATTTTCGACCCATTTTTAATGGTTTCAGGGCCTACAAAACTGGTTGAACAAATTTCATTTTGTGGTCTTTGCCAAAATTATAAATAATTGAATAAAAGCTAATTTTAGTCAACAAAATCCAAGTGAATGAAATTCAAATGCAATGCCAGCTAAATTCAATTTACAATATTGAATTTATTGCAGAAATTTTGCGTTTTATTATTTCTTGAATTTTTAAATCCTTTCAAGCTATTTTAAGAAGCCGTGTTTTGCAGTTTTCATGTTATTGGAATATTTTCGACTGAAAACTACGCAGTCAGAAATGTTTGTACACATGACCCACTCAATCAAACACCTACACACACACACACACACAAACACACAGAGAGAGAGAAAGAAAATGTTTATAGTTTACATAACGCCAATTAAGTTTGTGAACTGCACTTGAGTGGCAGAAACAACGACGCCCCGTAATGAGTTTTTGCCACACCGCACAATAAATTATAAACTATTTTTTTCACATGATTTTTCACAATTGTTTTTTTTTTGTTGACAGTATCGGAGTACTGCCGCAATACGGGCACCTCGACTAGGCGCCGCATGATGACGCAGCATTGCTGGAACGAGATGCACGAGCTGCATCCACTGAAGTGAAGGAGGCAGCCGCAACGAAACTGCATTCCCGCAAATGAGTACGAAAATGCAGTACCCTAAGCAACTAAAGAATTCACGTTTTAATTATATGACTTGCGAAAACAAAATACAAAAAAAGGAAATCCTATGCGAAATACCTTGTTTCTTTAAGCTAAATAGAAAACTGTTTGTGATGTTGCTAAAGCCAGCGTAACGGTAAACATAAAAACGCAAAATGCAAAAAAAAAATTATGTAAAACAAAGGCAGAAAAAACAGCGATAAAAAAAAACTTTCTTAGGAAATCTTTAATGAGCACGGATATATACCAAAGATAAGCAAACTGTCTACTGTATAATTGAATACTAAAAACCGAATTTTTTTTTTTAAAGTTGGCTAACAAGTTTTCTGTAGTGAAATATAAATACTCGTATTTAAAAACATATATGTGTAAATTAAATGAATAATGCTTAAATGATGCTTAAACGTAATCGCGCAAATTAAATTGAATTATTATAATGAACAAAAAAAACAAAACAATTACAATACCCAACCACACACGTTCGCATTAAATGTTATTTACAAATGAATATAAAAACTGAACAGCTGACAAACTCGGCACATTCAATTGATTAATGTAAATGAAGTATTTAATAAATGTTATAAATATGCATTATGTTCACTGAATTTCGTGTTATTTTTTTTCAATTGTGTTTTGCCCCTGTTAAATTTGACAACGTGGAAAAACATCTCTAATTGAATTATCTAATCAGAATCGAGTGTTTCAATTATATAAACGATTTGGGCGTAATCCGCTGTAAATTTCTAATGCGCATTAAATGCTATTTATTGACAGAGCTAAGCTAGCCGAAGAGTTTGCCGGGTCAAAAGTCTCAGCACCTGAACAATTTGGCCATGGATCACGAAGGTCGAACAATAACAAAAGTTAAGCTACTTAGCCGCATCAAAAAAAAAAAGGTCAACAGAAAGCTGAACAGAAAGCTGAAAGTTGGCAAACTTTAAACTAAAACTTACCAAATTCAAAAAAAAAACAAAAAAAAGGAATGTGTTTAACAAATAGCTAAACATAAATTTAAAATTTGCTGCTCGGCCAAGCACAAGAGCTTCAGGATTTTGGCTAAGGCAAGAGAAATGTGCTAGCGAACAGGGAGGGGCTGGATTAGGTGAGGGTAGGGCTGCGTTGGAAGCCATGTACGAGGCCACGTTTACAAATTGCTGCTAATTACTATGGCAAATTTACGTTTAATCTAGCCACACTAGCCCACAAACAGGAAAATTCATTTGATTTATGTTCTTTATGTTTACAGATTATTTTCACTCTTGTTTTTTTTTTGGGAATTGTTTTTTCCCTACGATTGTTGACCAACAATTTTTTTCAGAATGTAAGCCTTAATGGACCAGCGAGCATTGTGCATAACAAATAGCCATGAAAGTATGCGGAGCCTGAAATTCCCTTGCGCTTACGCACAAATTAAATTGAATTCAATCAAATTGCCACACAGATTCATATCTATATGTATATATATATATACATATAATATAAACTCATACGCGAACATAACAAGTGAGGCAAATAATTTGATGTGGGCTTCAAATTCACTTGAAAGATGCTTTCATAATGATATAAGAAATTTTAATAGCTGGCAATAATAACAGCCAGCAATAACAATAACAACAACAACAACAAAGTCCTAGTAACCACGTTTTCAATCAATTGAAATCAAAAAGAAACACTAATTATGCCACGAAAAGTTTCATAATACGGAAAACAAGCAAGCAAATGATTGGAAAACTTATTGCAGTTTCGTAAGCTCTTCGGAAACCCAAATAAATTAAATTATAAAAAAAATAATCGACTAGCAGATGGCGAATCCTAAGAAATGTAAGCAGTTTGAAATACTTAAAAGATACAGAATCTTAAATTATTAAATTTTTTTTTTTGATTATCTCAAAAATTGAATATCCTTTGTCACAAATTTTCATATCAGAAATTTTTGAGAATTTTATTGTCTTTACTTTTTCAGCTTCATATATTTACCGGAAAAGCGTTCAAGTTTATACCCATTGAAAGTTTATTAAAGTTGTTAAGCGTCTCAGATGACAGGTTAATAATAGTTGTTATTGCCTATAGCTCATACCTTTCTCGTTGTCGCTGTGCAGGGTGCCCACCACGCTGCCAAAGAAACGCTTGTCTAGTATCTGCAGCAACTGGAGTGCGGTGGCATGCACCTCCACCCGGGGGCAGCCCGTCATCAAAAGCGTCACGGTTATAACGGAAGTATAATGGTCGCACGGATACTCCCTGTAAAAAGGCAAATACAAAATATACAAATTAAATTAAAACAAACAACAAGCCAGGTTAATGGGTTTCACATGCGTAAGGGCTTTGCCTAAAAATGCAAAACTCGCGTTTACCTAAAAAGTTAACCGAGTTATGTTTTTGCGGTTAGCGGTCTTAACGTATAATGCAAGCTCACGAGCTGGTTAAAAGTACTTTCAAAGAGTCCATCAAGCATGCTTGTCATATTAACAATTTGGTAATTAAAGCTCAATCAGATGATGTGAGAGACACTCACTCGGATTTAGTCTCCGTCAGTAGCCAGAAAGCTATTACCAGACCTGCCTAACTTCAAGTCTTTATGCAAATTTCATGGCAATCGATACTCAATTTGCATACAAAAAGCAAACGCTGAAAAGTATGCTATGGTTTTTGCCTTCCGTTTTTACAACATAACTCTAACTTGTATTAATTAACATAGTCGGCAAAGCGTATTACAGAGCAGAAGTATTAATTTCAAAATTAAATAAATATCTAAAATCATATTTTAAAGGCCCGCCAAAGCATTTTCTGTAGATTTAAAAACTAAAAAAAATGTTGAACATTGATTGAATATTCTTAAAAATAAGTAATTGATATTTTCAATACAAATACAAATTTGTGGCTACTTTGAAAATCGGTTTACGTAACAACATTGAAAGTTAAAAGTCCAGGAAAAGCATTTACTAAGAATTAAATGTATGCAAGCGCTGTGTTCAGCTTTTATAACTTACGTAAATGTTTTCTAAATAAGTTCAAAGAAATTATTTTTTTTTTTTGCCCACATTCGATAAATTTCTGATGCACATTTCCGGTACCACATTTAACAGTATTTTCACAGCTCTTTAAGCTACGTTTTAAATACAATTGCCAACTGAATGGTTGCCATTTTCGTATGGCTGCTGTTTGATCTGCATCGAAAGGTGTTTGGCTTTTTAATTTGTTTTGGCGTTTGGTCAATACAGAACCCGTTCGCAGTAATTTGTTGGCATTTTCAGCTAATTGAAACTGATTTCGCTGTTACGCAAAGCAAGCGGACCAAGCTCAAAATGGTCAGCTGCCATAACAGTTGATTTGGACTAAGGCTAAAAAAATATCCGGTCTGTGATGTGGGATATGCCCCATGCAGTAGCCACAGACACCAGCAATTAAGCAATCAATCAAATTTTGGGTTGAGAGTTTTGTGGCTTTCTATGTGTGTGTGTGTGTGTGTGTGTGTGTGTGTTGATGCACAAACAGTTGTGCAACAGTCTGATAATATCAACCGCAGACAGTTTGAGGTTAAAAGTGCTTCAAAATATTGCTGCAGACTTTTGAATTTTCAAGTTTTGTTAAGCATAAATCAAAGTTAAGCACAGAAATTTCAAATTGCAGCGAAGCATGAAAATGAATTTATATAGCTATATAACGGAAGAACACACACACACACACACACACACACAAGCACGACATCTGTTCCACAACAAATTGCTGCCAAAACATAAATTGTACGCAAAAAAAGAGCAACAGATTACAGCATGTAGCATAAGCCAAAATAAACCCAAAAAAAAATATGCAATAATAATAAATAATACTAAAAAAAAAAACACGTAAGATTGCGGCAGTCGGGCGTAACCAACCGCGTGATACTCGTTCACGCTCTTAATTATTATTATTATTTTGAAAATTTTTGGTATTTTGTTATTTTGTGCGATGCTAGCTTTAAAACTGGGCGATATTTTTTTAATTTTGCGACTTGCGGAGCGGGAAAACTTTTAAAAAAAAAGGTTTTCGAAATGGACCAGAATGTCATTAAACATGAAAATCGATTAAGTTTTGATAAATTATGAGATCTGTGGGTCCGAGAGCTTTACAAAAAGTGACCGGATATTTACCTTCCAATTTTGGTAACTCTAGCTTTAAACCAAAATGTTATCAAATTTGCACAAACCCAATATACTACTTGCACTTTGTGAACGAGCATAAAAAAAACAGCGCGAACTGTGGACGCAAGTCGCTAAAAAGTGGCCCACGCTACAAAAACAGTGCAACACTAAATTGACGGGTAAGTTAAAGGTCAGCTTATATATATAAATATACCCAAGTGCCATTGGGTTAAAAAAGACTTTTATAATTTGGTTTTAGCTTTTATGAGCAACTATTATTAGCGAATAGTAATTTTTAGCTGCTGAATATTATTGCATTAAATATGCAAGAAGTAAAATGTTAAAGCCGCACTGATGTATTTGTGCATAATTGATGCAGCCATTTATGTTAGCGTCGCCTCAGTGGGTGGCAAGTGGATGCGTCACGTGGCACGCCGAACGTTCTTAAATAGTTGCAGCTGCGGCAGGAAATGAAATGAATGACAAATTGACAAAATTGGTGAAGATAAACTTGAAAATTTTCAATAATTAAACTGTTAATATACAAAAACAATATTCAATTATATGGTTTGGCTTATAAGCAAATAACTATAATAAATAGTTTATAAATAAAGAAAAAACATTTGCAGTTTTGTTAATTTAAAATTAATATGTGAAATAAATTATAAAATTAAAATTGCAATAAAGCAGCAGATGCTGTGCATGACAAAGTGGGCACAATTGGCAGAAAAAAAATAGATATTTATGTATATATATATATATATATATTACAAGCAATATATGCCTTATTTGTATGATACCTGCTGTTGTAAATTTAAAGCGGCCGTCATTGCTGCCAGACACGTGAGGCGCTACTTAAGCCGGAACACACGCACACACACACACACAAAGACAGGATATGTGGTAAATGAGCTTATTTATAAAATGGGCACGTTCAAGGTTAGGGCAAATGTCAGGGGTGTGTGTGTGTGTGTGTGGAGTGCAACCTAATGCGTTAAAACATTAGCCTGGCGGCATGATTCACTTACTTGGCACTAAAGATCGAGGCCAAAGCCAGAAAGCAGGCATCCGCCTCACGTGGCGTCGACGTATAGCAGCGATCGATGACCCATTCGAGTAATTGGCCCATATCCGGATTCGATTCCAGCAGCAGCACAACCGTATCGCGAGCCAGCTGATAAATCTACGCAAACAAAGGGCAAACAAAGAAAACGCCATAATAGTTTAACAAATTGACAAGCAAGCTGGGGAAAAGTGCTTTTTAATTTACCTTCTCATCCTTGGAGGTGAGCAGCAGGTCCAGCCATTTGTAGATGATGCCATCGTCTTGCAGATACGGCGTATGAAAGATGTGACCGCAGCAGAGCAGAGCGGTCATGGCCTGCATGACAGATACAAGAAAAGCCATGTAAGAACATTGCAGTCGGGTCTAACCGACTGCTCAATACTCGTTCGCAGTTTAAGGTAATTTTTGGTGACTGAAATCAGTTTACCAGATTTTAATCAGAATTTGTCAGTAAAAAAAAACTGAGAAAATATATATTAAAAATTTCAGAGAAAAAACAGATATTGCATACAGCCAATATACTCTTTTCACTTAGCGAACGAGTGTATAAAAATAAAAGGACTTCGACTGCGACTTGCCTGCAAAGCGCTAAATTGCAGCTTCTCCTCCTCGAGAGTTTGTCCAATTTGGGAGCTAATGCTTAGCGGCTTGGAGAAGCTACCGCACCAAGTGGCAAATAGATTGAATAGATTACGCTTCAAGTCGCGCGACAACAATGTGGCGCAAGATTCCACTGTGCGTAAAGAAAAAAAAATAAAATGTATACAATAAGCAACGTTAAAGTGTAAAACGCGAAACTTACGTGAAAAGTTTTTAATCATTTTACGTATGAAATTGCAAAAGTGCGCCTTCACCTCGCGTATGCTGAGATTATCCTTGTCCGTTTCGGCCATGAGATAGGCCATGGCGCCCTCAATGTACTCAACGAACGTAGGATGCAACGACATCGTGTCACGCTCCAGAACGCAGGTGCTGCACATAAATTGGGATTGCGTGAACAACGACAGTTTCTGGCGAGGATTCGGCCGAGGCCGAGCGCTTACCTAACACCAAATGTGCCATTCTCGGCTATTTTCTCCAGGACACGCACCACCTGCAGACGCAGTGCATCGCGTCGGCGACGCCGTCGCATATTCTCCTGTTTACGATCGACCGCCTCGCGAATGTAGACCACCAGCTCCTCCATTAAGTCCCTGGCAATGAGGGCGGGTCGGGAGTTGGGTTAAGGATGATTTAAAATCAAATTTAAAAAGTTGCCGCTTACTTGAGCGCATCGTGATTTATCATGCCCAGCGCATTGACAGCCGCGTCCCGCACGTCGATGGCCTCGCAGCGCAGCAGGGGCACCACCAGTTTGTACAGTGCCTGCGGTGAGGCGCTGCCCATCGCCGATTTGTCACTGCGATCTGCGTTCAGGGAATCTGGCGAGGAGCTATAAAATAAAATTTACGGTCGGGTATTTTAGTGTCGTGTTGTGCTTAAAACAGTTTCACGTGTCCTGCGTGTCCCGACTCCCAAGTCCTGTGCAGGGACTTAAACGCAGGCGGCTTTAAGTTGACACAGGTTCAACAACGTTCACGTTCACGTCGCAGGCAAACTCATAATTCTATTTATAAGCGTATCTAAGGGGCCCTGCGAGCCTTACAATTTTTTATTTATATTAACATTATAAATATTAAAAGCGCACATTTCAATTAAAAGCACAATTTTTTCGTCAAGTTATTATTTTTTTGTTTTTTTGCAGCAGCATTTAACACAACAAATTTCGACAGTAAACAACGTTTTTTTCATATCTGTGTAAAAATTGTATATAGCAATTTTTCGTACGTTCAGGCAAGCGGGCGTGATAAACGGTAAACGGTAAACGGTGGGTGGGTGGCCGTCCTGTGGGCGGTTACACTTCAATGCGCAGTATGTAAAATAAATAAACTTGTCCTATAATGATTTTTTGTCGTAACATAAAAGGCAATAAAAAAAGGGGACAGGGGGGACAGCACAAACAGACAGACAAATGAAATAAATTTGCAAATAAAAACAGAGAGAGAGGGAAAACCTTAAAATTGTATATTGATTAAGCAATTGAAAGTAACTTAAATGTAGTAAAAAGTAATGCATTTTGCTCAAATTTAATGCAAAAACTATGCAAATTTGAAAACCTAAAAGTGTCCGCAGACAAACACAAACAGCTGCTTGACAAACTACAAAACAGAAGAAGCACCAAATGTGCAAGTTTGAAAAACAATATTTCAAAAATAAATGAAATAAAGTTTTGTTTTACTGAATAGCAATAAAAAAAGAGCTACAGGTGTGCATTCAAACTAGAAACACTACTTACATGCCCAAAGTACACACAATTAAAGAGACACACACACACACGCACACAGCTATAAAAACCACATTAAAAGTAATCGGAATACAATTATGTTGATTAATTAGACGTTGCTGGTTTTGTTTTTGTTTTTGGTTTTGGGGTATTTTGTTTATTATTTTTTGGTATTTGGTTTGCTTTACCCAAGTCGTTTCTGGCGCGCCTCTTTGCGTCCGTAGGAGAGCGGCAGCGTGAAACGTGTGACAATTCCCTCGGGCCCAAACACATTTGACGGTATATTGTCCAAGGAATCGGATAGCGAACGTGAGTCCGATTGATCTTGTAAACTATAAATTACAATCCATATATAGGTAATACATATGTATAGAGAGCAAACAATTAAATATCTCAACTGAACGATTGTGAAGTTTTTGTTATGGGTGGCTTTGTTTTGTTTTTTTTTATCTTTGACCAACGCAATTTTATGCAAATGGACGTAGGTGTATGGACGTGGGTGTATTTTATTTATAATTTTTTTTGTTTACAGATTTGAATTGACATTCCCCATTTGCCGCTGAACATTTGACAATGATGCGAAAGATAAACAAATATGCGTTCATGAATGTGGGCAACAACAACATTAGTTGGGCTTCAAAACAATTGCAGCGAAACGAGAAAATGAGCCAACAAACGATGAGCTTAGTGCTAAATTTGTGATCAATAACAGAGGCAAAGCTTGTGTGAACTAAATAATTCAAACCCAACTGGCAAATTCGATGGCTAATTTCTAAAATTTGATTATGTGAAAAAAAAAATGCATAATGCATAATTTAAAACCCAAGCGAAATTTGCTGGCTTAACGGGATTACGAAACGTATGAAATAAAAAATTTGTATCTCTAGTTAGTCTAATTTAATTTAAAACAGAAAAATAAATAAGTTTTTTGTTATCAATATCTGATTAACACTATTATGCTTTGATCTCTAAATAAAACGCAATTTTCTATAAATAAATTGCAAAGTTTTCTTGACTTGCGCTAGTTTTTACTGCTTTAATAATATCTTCTAAATTTTGCTTTAATAAAATCTTGATAAATTATTAATGAAAATAGCAACAATTTGCATATAAAATATACATTGACTCACAAATATTTATATATATGTTTTTATAATCAAAGTACAAACAGCAATAAATGTATTAAAATACACTGAATAATTAATTTGAAACCTTTTTAGCACTTTGGGCCATTAAAGCGTTTGCCTGATTTACATATTTACAGCAAACAAACTAATCGAATAGCAATTTATGAGCCTGTCGCTTTAAATTGCCAAACAAAACATCAAAATTCATAGGTAGCAATAATAAACACACAGCTAACATAACAAAAGTGTATATGTGTGTGTGTATGTGTGTGTTCCAGTTATTTGTTTGTTTGCTTTGTATGCGAGACAATTACAATCATATTAGAAATTATGCAAAATTTGGACATAACATGAATGGTTTAATGCAGCAGCAGCAGCAACTCAAACATGAAATATAAATGAATTGCATTTATAAAAAATTTTCATAGAAATTGGTGAAATTTTATGGAAAATATTTTGGTAATTGTACACCATGGCGTATGATTGATGTTAATACATTATACACACTATATATATATATTTTCCATATTTAAAATAGAGAAATTTTGATTAGAATTATGCAAATGCATGGCAGAAACAGAATTTCATTTAAGTTTTTTTTTGTTATTTTAGATATTTGAATGCGTTTGGTATTTCATTTGATTGATTTTGAATTTGAAGTCAGATAGAAATTATGTTTGCATATGCATTGTGCGTGTGTGTGTGCGTGTGTGTAAAATGAAACGTGTAAATCTGCAGGCTGTTGTGCTTACACATAGCAATCAGTTAGGCAGGACAATAGAAACATAGTTTAAATAAATAAATACAAAAAAAATAGTGGACAATAACAGTGAACACAAACGGAATGACAACAACAATAATATTCAAATGGATTTTGTATACTATTTACAAGGGAATTTTAGTCAAATTTTCGGAACAAAGGCACGTGTACTAAATATATGTATATATAATCGAATGCAAAATGTTAAATCAACAAGACAAATGAAATGATGAAACCGTAGCCACACACACAGTTTGTTTGCCGATGTTTACTGAGTTGATGTGAATCGAGGCGAACGTTTGTCCAGTTGAGAGACTTACCTCAGGCTCAAATCTGGCGAGGCACAGCGCACGGCGACGCTGGGTATTTGGGGCACCAGGCGCATGGCGCAGGCCACCTGATTGCGCCAGAGACGCATATACGAATCCTTTTGGCTCTCGGTGGGCATCTTCTTGGTTGGCGCCGAGCCGCGCAGCAAAGAGGCGCGATTATCGCTGACGGGCCTGCAACCAGAATGGAAATAAAGTTTCATTTCAATTCAATTAAATGCAAACCCAGTCAACTTACGTCGGATCAATGACACTATAGAGTGCATTCAGGCGCGCATAGCAAATGGGCCAAGCCTGCGCCACAGCCGAGGGGCATTGCTGCAGCACGCGCTGACGCTCCAGCAGCCCAAACAGACAGCTGGCCCACGGATCGAACGGCGGCTGCGGACAGCTGGCAGCCGTTGCCGAAGCTGCCGCTGCTTGTGAACTGGACTGCGATAGATTCAGCGTCGAGGTGGATGACTTTGAGTTGTCTGAAAGCATTCATATTTTTATAAAACAACTTTATTTTTACTCAACACTAAATAACTTTTCTCTTTGTTTTAACACGATTTTAAAGTACTTTTCATGATCTTATTTCTCACTCATTATAAAGTTTGCGAACTTTATATTGGTTTATCACGAAATCAAACACAATCTTTGATAACTGACAGTGGGAAATATACATAAAATGTTGAACAAAAAATTTGGAGAAATAGAAAGTGATATGGAAATCATGCGTAAAGTGACAATAATTAACATTTTTTTATATTAATATTAGTTTTACTTTTTTCTCATATTAATTCCTTTTTTTTCAAATCAAAATATATTTTTTTAAATCATATATTTTAAAAACTGAACACAATCTACTCTTCTTCTATTTAACTCAACTATTATTTTTTACATAAATTCTTTGGTATTTTATCTATCCTATACAAAGAGAACTATTCTAATTCACATACCGTCTGTGAGTCCGGCTAGCCAAACGCCGCTGCTGCGCTCCGCTATCCACTGCAGATCGATGCAGTTGGCATTCAGTATGGCCGTCTTCTCGGCCTGCGGCAGCAGCGGCAGGCATTTCTCCACGATCTGCGGACAGCAGCGATCCATGACATCAATCAGCGGTGGCTCCGTTTCGGGTATGCCCAGGGCGCGCATTAGATTCTTCACCTCTTTGAGTATCATCGCAGCCAGTTTGCGCAAATAGGGACGATAATTGCAGAGCAGCACGAGGGCGAAGCCCTCGACAAAGTGCAGCGTGGTGGCCAATGGTATCTCGTTCTTTTTGCCCACATCGTTGGCGACCATATTGAGCACCGTGTGCTGTGTGATGCTGGACATGCCGCTGGAGGTGGTTATGCTGGACGCAGCGCTGCTGGCGGTGTTCAGATGTTGCTGCTTGGACAGCTGGCTGCTGGTGGTATCCTTGCCGGCGACGGGCGGTGTCGCCGCCACGGCATTGGCCTGTGCAACAGCTGTGGCGATTGTGGCCGCTGTGCCGCCAGGTTTCTGCTGTGCCGGATTGAGGGCAACATTGGCAGCAGTGCCACCGGCAGTGGGTACCGAGTTGTTGCCGGTGCTGTTGCCGGTTGCTGTTGCCGGATTGCCATTGACATTAATCGCGCAGCGCCAAATGTTCAGGAAGACGAACAAGATGCGCGTACAGTTCTCCAACAATTGCGGATAGGTGTCGGTGACATCGCGCACCAGAAACTGTGTGTAACCGTGCACGACATCCTGACGCCAATCCGGAAAGTCTATGACCAGCGTCTGCAGCGATTGATGCGTCAGTATGCGCAGCTCCTCGTCCATGTGCACGGCTAGCCGTGACAATAAATCGACCAGCTCCTGTGCGGTCATCGTGTCCGGTATCAAACGTGGCACAGCCGCCACACACGTCCGAAACAGATCGATGCGCGGCTTCCGTTCGCCGGAGAGCATCTCGTCCGGCTCTTTATTCTGATTCTGGGTGTTTGTCATCATCAACGGCCGGCCGCAGTGCACATCCAGCGCACGCAGTATGTCCACAAATACACGACGCACGTGCGGAAAGTACGTTGACATGCCAATGCTGCGTGCCGTGTCATCCGTGAGCATCTTGTTGATGTAGGTCTTCTTAACACGCAGCGTATTCCCCGACGGCAGCACGGGCACCGTTCGCGGCATTGGCGGCTCGCCATCCTTCTGCTGCAGCGAGTCGGCAACGACGAGAAACGCACGCAGACCGATGCTCATCCGCTCCGGATTGAGTATGACCTTAATGGAACGGCCCACGCACAGCAAATCGTAAACAATTTCGCGCATGGCAAAGTCCAAGCGTTCCTGGGCAATAAACTGAATGATCTTCACAAAGATATTCAGCGGAGTGTCGCGCGGCACAACGCCTTTGGAGCCCCTGTAAAAGAGAATAGGTGAGAATATGTGGCAATCGGGTTTAAACGACAGCGCAATACTCGTTCACGCTTTAATTGAGCCTTAGAGCAGTTGGAAACTTTCTTATTTCTTCTTTTTAATTTGGAAAAATATCGATTTCTGCCATTTATATCTTTAAAGATCATCGATCATTGTCTCTAGCTCTAAAACTGTAAGCGTGCCAAAAACCTTTTCTGGTACTCAGTAATCTGCCGCAAAAGCGTAATGCTTTAAAACTGAGAGATATACTAATTTTTATAAATTTTATTTAAAACTGAAGAATATTCTCATTTTATCAATTTACTACGCTCTCAGTGGACATAACCAAACAATTTTTGTGGGATGTTCAGATGAGGTCCTCAGCAGAAAAATAATGCATCTAGTCTTTAAAAAAGAGAGAGATATTTAGCACACATCGATTTGCCACGCCCACAGTAAACGTAACCAAACAAAAATCTTAAGTCTGCAAGAGTTTTACTTCTTCTACTTCTTTGTCGTCTTTAAAGCTGCGACAGGGATTTTAAGTCTACCCAATGGACTGGACAGTGCTCGGACCACCGCAGAGCGATATTTATGGTACACAATGCTACATTTGTCCTGCAATTCTTAGCCATGTTGTGAAAGTGTTCTTTGAGGCGTGGTTTACAGGTAGCCATGGGCCACAAATATCCCCAGAAGGAGGAACCTAATCTGGCTAACTCATCTGCTATGTAGTTATCCAAAATTTTGTGGGGATCTGGCTAATTACAAATTGCACTGCAATCTTGTATAGGATTTTGTGGCAGATCGTAACTGATCTCGACATGAGATGTTTGGGATTTCTGTTAGCTGCCCGAGTTTGTCTTTGAATGCTTTAGTATGTTTTGAGCTTGGTTGATCGCCAGCACTTCGGCTTGGCCGAGTGGACAACAGCTCCCACACGCCTATCTATTTTGGGTCCGTCAGTGTTGAAGATTAGTGCTCCTGCTTTGTTCTGAGCTGCTTCACAACCAGGCGTGAAAGAGTATTCAAATATTTGTATATCCTTTCGGCTACTCACTTGGGAAACAGTGAATTTACAATGCTCTGGAGTCGCGAATGCGTGGCCGAATTGGACTCGCACTTGATCCTGATCATGTAGACCCAGAGCAGGCGATAGAGTGATTCCAGCGCAACGCGACTCATTTTGGCATCGCGATTCTTTAGATTGCTGAGGCACATGGCCAGAAAATAATGCCAGTTGGTCAGAAAGAAGGTCTTCTGCGAGACGCAGAGCAGGCAGGTGACCAGCGGGAACAGCGCCAGGCGATGCTTCGACTTCGTGGATGCGTCCAGTGTTTGCACGTACAACAGCTCCACAAAGTTTTTCACGCACGGCACATTCACCTCATTTTTGACAGCCTGCAAAAGGAGTAGAAAATAAATTTAGATTTGCTTTTGAAAAGTAATCGAAAAAAAAACTTACTGCTGCCACGGGCACTAGAATCTCCACAAAGAGTCCGGCCAGCGCATGCTTTATATCCTTGTCCTTCACCTCCAAAAAGTACTGGCCACATTCGTGCATAAACTGAAAGCTGGCCTCAAACTCCTCAATGGGCACCATTTTGACGCGAAAGAATTTCATGCCCATCAGCAGGCTGATGATGCTTTGCGTCGTTGTTGGCGATGCCTCCTTGCCGCGCAGCTCCTTCAGCTCGAACATGAAACGCTTGCGGACCGACGCGAACCGGCTCTGGGCGAGCACACCGATCACCTCCGCATACAGATCGGCGATCATGTGGATGTTGTGCGCATTGGGATTATTCTGCAGGCCATCCTTGTACTTGAAGTGCTTGAAGGCCAGATTCTCGATGCTGCGCACCAGATCCTCGTGGCCCGGATGGAACGGCAGCTGTTTGAGTATCTCGATCAGCGCCAAACAGAATATGAACTCGACGGCCGCCTCGCGACGCTGCAGCTGAAAGTCAAGATCGACGCTGGTCTTGTTCACAGACTGGACACTGCTGCCTGTTGTCGGCTTCTTGAGATCGTTCTTGATCTCCATGTCGGACAGCTGGCGGCGATGCCAGGCGAGCAGCGTGTGCAGCAGCGAGGGCAGACAGTGCTCGGCAACGGAGCCCAGCGCCGAGAGCAGCTGATCGAATTGCTGATCCTCGCCGCGCTGCAGCAGCTTCGACAGATTCTTGTCGGCGCTCTCCAGCATCACCAGCTCGATTTTCTTCTCCGCCTGTGCGGTGAAATCGCTAAACAAATTGCGCATCACAATCTCACCGGGTCGCGGCGCCGCCAGCTCAACGCTGGCCACACTCGCCGCCAGCGCATGCATCTCCGCCTGCGTGTAGCTGGGCAGCACGTTGATAATCGAGCTGCGCGAATGCGCGCCCCACGGCAACAGCGACTGGCGCTGCGGTATGATCAGGGGCGGCAAGGCCGCCGGCGGTGAAACGTAACTCTGACGATTCACGCTGTAGCTAATGGTGGCCGTTGCCTGGACAGCCCCGGATGGCTCCTGATGAGTCACGAATTGTTGCTGTTGTTGCTGTTGTTGCTGTTGCTGCTGTGTCTGATGTGATTCATACTCGAGGCTGTAAGGGTAATCGTCGCCAAGTATTTGATAATTTATGGGCGATGTGGTGCCACTGGCATTGGCCGAGACGGACGTGGCTGACGCTCCATTGAGCCCGGTGCGACCTAATTTCGGCGTTGAGGTGTATTCGCCGGAGTTTATGGAATGACGCTGAGCGGGCGAACCGTTTGCCTCCAGCTGCGCTTCGTTATCGGCATTATTATCGGCGATAGTTTGATAAGCATCTTCGTGGTAAACGCTGCGCTGTGGACTCTTTGTGGGCGTGGTATTGACAGCTACCGCTGTTGCTGCTGTTGCTGTTGTTGTTGGTGGTGTTGTTGTTACTGCTGGTGATGTTGCTGCAACTGTTGTAGGTGTTGTTGCATTCGGACTGTGCGCCGTTGGTGAGCCAAGACCAACAACAACTGTGGCCGCCTCGCTCACGTGTTGATCATTTGGGTTTTGATTTGTGCCTGGTGTTGAAAGATAAAAAACAAAAAAAACCAAAAAAAGAAAAAAACAAAAATATATATATAACAGTTGTAAATGAAATTCTTATCAATTCGCTGAAAAATAAATATATAAATGAAAATGATTCATTTATGGCAGAAGCTTGACAAACTAAACTATTCCCCCCTGCCCGCAACCCATTAGCAACAACGACAAAAAAAAAGCTCAGGTGAGTGCATGTAAAATTTGTTTACTCTACAATTATGATATTTTACCCAAAATGTAGTTTTGTGTGTGTTATTTGTTTAACACACGCCTAGCAAATCAAATCTGCAAATAGAAAATATTATTATCTCATCAGCAGCGGCAGCATTATTATGTTGGGGGTATGTCATTTTGTGGGTGTAGAAACTACGCCCTAAAGACTTTATCGTTTTGGCGTTATCGTAAAAAAAGGCCATTTCCAACTTGTATCTTAATTAGTAAAATGTTAACGATGCGTGGAACATAAATTCATTATCGTGATATCGCATGTCTGGCAAAAATAGATATATATATATATATATATATATATATATATCAGCAAACAGTTGTTTTGGCGCAGATTGAAACTGCCGATTCACAGCAATCTGGCAATCTATGCGAGAAGCAACAAATGACAAACAACTTTGAAGCATGTTCTCCCCTATATACAACAATATTATAGGAAATACATATATATATATGTACGCTTGTATATATCTCTCTCTCACATCATCATCGGGGGGCTTTTGAGTAGCACAAACAAACACTTTATGATAACAGTTCATGCGAAAAACCAATTTCATCAGCCTATTAAAAAAGAACATATATAAAACATATTTGTTCGAATTGGTAAAATCAGTGTATGCTATGTATGTGCTTTAATTCCGGGAAAGTACATTTTTGATACCCAATATTTATTATTTAGATTATTCGAAGAACTGAATTAGATCAGCATGATCATGTTTAGATAGTACAAGAAAAATTATTTTTTAGTTAAAATTTAAAAAAAAATTTCATTTCAAAACATCTTTTATTCTATTTGTACTATTTATGGGATTTTTATAAAGCTAATGATAAGATTATCTCAGATAATAAATTCCTATAATCAAATAGTAGCACAAGGTGATAATCATAAAATCAATACAATATACCTATAACTATGTGATAATTAAAGAATGATTATGATAGACATAAAGTTCTGAATTCAGTAAATCAATACAATTATTTTTATACTCTTTCAGTTATTATAGTTTTGTCACGACATGCATGACGCATAAAAGTAAACCCTATCCAATATAAACTACATATATATTCATTATCTTCTGTCGTATCAGTTTCTATGAAAATTAGTCGTCCAGTTTTATTAAACAATAAGTCAAAAAGATATGCATAGTTATATAGATATATGTTATAGATAAAAACAAATTTCGCCTAAATATATTCCTGATAAAAAGATAACGAAAAGTTAAAAATTAAATACATTTCAACAAATCGAACTCAACTGAAATCCCAACAATCCTTTGTTACCCTTTCTATTGTATAAGGCTAAAAGTAATATGCATAATAAATGTTAAATGGTAAACGGAAAATGGATATGCTTAGTGAGAATGTGGCAGGCATTGCTCCAATGCCGACACACGACCGTCAGCTGTGCCACAGGACATCAAGGACCTGCACGCGGCACTTAAAGGTCACAGTCGAAGTTCAGGGCAAAGGTTTCTACGCTGTCACTGAATAATTGATAAAGTTTAAAAGAGACAGCTACGTAACGGTATCTGGTTATATATATATATATATATCTAAACCAATATAAGGCTGTCCAAACAACAGCTGTCAAAAAAGTTGCGCAAAATTTACGAAAATAAATGAAAATTCGATTTTCTTTGGCTCTAAATGCAATAAAAGGTAGTTTCATATATATTATTTTTTCCCCAATAATTATCTAAACATGTAGCACACACACGAAAAACTGGGAAAAACAAAGCGAGAATATGTCAATTGTGAGTGATCGACGAGGCGACATTCTGTAAAAATCAATGCATTTTAAAATTTGCTTTTAAAGTAAACTCAACTTTTAATAAATCAAATCTATAATACTAAAATAATTTAATGAAAATCACATAGAAGGGCGGTGTTCTTATATAAAGAGTGTAAAAATTAGAGTGAGAAAAAGTGAAACAAGAGAAACTGAAAGTAATTGCTAAAGTTTGAGTGGAAAAGAAAAACCAAAGAAAGAGAGAATGAGGAATGAGGACAGACAACGAACATTAGAAAAAAAGGATAAGAGAGCGAGAGGGGCAGAGAGAGTGAAAGAATACGAAAGACAGAGACAGAGATCAAAGATTCTTGCATTAACATTTACATTACTTTCAAGAGAGAAAAAAGTGTCAAAAAGACATACCTAATTCAGGCATTTTTGTTTTTACAGGGTATACAAATGCGCAGAAAATATGGAAAATTGCGTTAAAAATATAGTAACAGCACCGCCAAAGACAGATTCCTCCATTTGCTTGTGTATATTATTAATAACGTATTAACACGCTCGAAAACCAAAAAAAATAAAATAAAATGAAATAAAATAAAGTAAAAATGCCTCCTCCAAGCGAAAGAGTAAGCATACGAGTGGAAAACGACTGAAATTCTTGTTATAAATGCGCTATGGATGTGTCATTTAACAAACTACAACAACAACAACTTGGCAGCGACATGCGACCAACACGAATCTCTCCTCTTGATCTCTGTCCGTCCCCAAGTTAGCCGTGCCTCCGATTCTCTCATCCAATTTCAGTGGGCCGAAAGTTGAAAAACTGCAGCAGTAGCAGAAAAATATATTTTTTTTCATACATTTGTTTCCAATGCGCAGTTTTTTTTGAAAATATGGAATTTATTTTTGCATTGTTTGTATGCTAATTTGTGATTTCAAAAGGAGTTGTTTTAAGTAGACAACAAATGCAAACAAATACATTGAATTTTCTTAAAAAATGTTATTGAAAATATCGAAAAATTTTGTGGAAGAAGCTTTTACTGATTTTCATTTAGAAAAAGTGCCTGAATATTGGGCAATAAAAACCATTAAATATAAACATTTCTGAAATTTGTTTCCGGCCACACAAATACAATTTTCATTGTTAATCTATTGCAAAAAATTTACCAATAAAATTTTGATATATTTAGGGCACATTTAGTTTTAAGTTTAAATTTTAATTTGTTGCTTTTCTTAAAAAATGTGACTGAAAATATTGAAGAATTTTGTAGAAGCTCTTTTTATTGATTTTTGTGTAGAAAAATTGCCTAAATGTTTGGCAATAAGAGCCGTAAAATATAAAAATTTTATAAACTTTGTCTCCGCTCAACCAAATAAAATTTTGATTACTATTCTATTGCAAAAATTTACCCATAAAATTTAATATATTTCGGGCACATTTAGTTTTGAGTTTAAATTTAAATTTGTTACCTTTTAGTTTTTTTGGTGTCCATTGAAAGTTCCATAACATGAAACTGGCGCATAAATTTGTACAATAATCACAGCTAGGAAAATGATGCCCAGGCAGATTCGCGAACGCTTGGAAACCGCACAGAAAAGCTCAAAAAAAAAAACAAAACGAGTGTTCAGAGAAACAACAAAGCGCGCAAATCGTTGGCACAATATTTATGAATTTTGTCCGTTGAGCGCGCTGCTGTGGGTGGGTGTAGGTAGCGGGGGTGTGACGGGGGGGCTGTCGGCGATTAAATAAACGCTGGCGTTTGTAAGTACTCGTAATTAGAGGCACGTGAGCTTTTGCTCTATCTAAACACAAATTATATTTATGAGTAGTAATTAATTTTGCAACGTTTTGTTGACTCTGTGTAGGCAGGATTATTTGTTTTTGTTGCTTTCGTTGTTGTCGCTGTTATTGTTGTTGTTATTGTTGTTGTTATTGTTGTGATTATAGCTTAGTGCTGATAAGAACAGGCCACACAGCTCATAAATGTGTCACCGCAAGGCGTGTGACGTTAATCGAAAAGTCAAATGAGCCAAAATTGGATTTCTTATTAAAAAAAAAACAAAAAAAACACTTGTATTTAAAGACCTGCCGAGATTAGATCGTATACAAAAAAAAAGCAGCAGTTGTTCATAAATTGTGGCATCAAATACATATAAAAACAATCCCAATAATAATAAAAAATAAAAACGATTATTTGTAATTTTCACAGCTTTATATTGCGGCTTAGAATTTAGCTTGATGTATGTATTTATAATGCTTTTTTATGCTAATTAGCCAGTTTAAAGGCGTCTCAAAAAATGAGCTCAGCGTTTTGAATTTGAAATCGACGCGACGCTGATGATGACAACAACAACAGCAACAATAACAACAAGAACGGTAACAAAATTCACTTGTCAAATTACAATTTCGAGGCAATTTAACGTATTTATTTATATAGTATATGTGCGCACATATATTTATCGGTGTGTGTGTGTATATATACGCTGTGGCACATATATCTTCACGTTCACATTGCACACAAAACACAATTTCTGTCGGCTAAAACAAAAACACAATTGTATATATACATATATATATATATATAAATATAAATCTCAATACGCAAACGTTGAAAACGTAAAATGCTAAATGCGAGGCGAACTCTGCCGACGACGAATTTCGACTGCGGCGAAAACGCGCGCGCGACTCGCAACCCAAAAAGTTTCAAGCAGCAGCGCCAGCGACAGGCAATAAGCAATAGGTAATAAAAAAAAAATAAAAAAAAAACCTAATAATAAAAACAAAAAAAAAAATACTGAGCGTAAATCGCGCGCGCTCGCAAATTGAAAGCACAAAATCAAAACAAACAATAATTGAATATTTAAAAATATGATTAACAACAACTGAATGAGAGGGAGCAGGCGAGCTAGAGAATGAGTGAGCACGAGAGCAGCAAGTGAGCAAGTCTGCCAATGAGCGTAAGAGAGTGAGGTAAGTGTGAAACAGCTGTTTGTCAGCGGCGAATTGGAAAAAAGCCGCACAGCAATACAAAAGCAACAACTCGAATCAGCTGAGCGAGTGACGTTGACGCTGACGCTGACGTTGATGTTGGCAGCACGAGCGAGACAGTTGTAAGACAGAATGATTAGCATTATATACGGTTGTTGTTGCTGCTGCTGCTGCCTTCCCAGTTTGTCGCACTGTTCCACTAATATTTGAGACATTAACATAAATGAGATAAAACGAAACACGCTAAAACTGCAATTAGCTAAGAACAGGTTGGCGGGGGGGCACATTTGGCATTTCGAACTAAAATTTCCGCACTTACGTACCACGCTGCGTATGCGTAATCGCACAGTCATAAATGAGTGTAAGCGTGCGGGTGTATAAGAACGAAGGTTAAACCTTACATTGTATAACCCAGCAATGCGCCCTTAACTATGCCACACGCCTTTTGTTTATGCATTTGCCCATTACATAAATCAACTTTAAATGAATTTCTGTTTATTTTCTTTTAATACTCGTTGAGAAAGCGAAAAGAGTATATTAGGTCGAGCTAAAGACTTAAAGAAAGTGAGAAAAATCTCAAATATCTATTTTCTATATATTTCTTCTATATTGTTCTCTCACAATGTTTCTTGACTACTAAAACTTCTTGTTTTTTTTAATAATCGTTTTAGTTGTTATGCTATGAGTGAGTATTTAGCTATCGGTTACACCCGACTGCCACCTTCTTACTCGCTTCGATTGTTGTTTTTTGCATTCGAGAGTGCGCCAATTTCTAAACAAATATTTGCAATTTTTTTGTTGTTTGTTTGTTTATTTGCAATTGGTTGTCGATTTGCTTTGTTGCCAAATTTCGCAAAGCATTGCTAATCATGCAAACTGAAAAGTTTTTATAACAATAAACAAGCAAGTTGATTTTTAACTATGGAAGCCATAAAACTGTAGCAAAATAAGAAACGTATACAACTGGCGGCAATATTTATACACAACAAACGAAATAGGTTTGGGAATTAGCACACTTCGAATTTTGCGTCGTTCTGCCGCTCTCATCCCGGCTCTCTTTCTCTCACTCCTGTAAGTGTTAGTTAACTGGTTTTATTGCAAATTACATCACGCCCACGCCACATAAATCAGCAAACAATTGGCAAAGCAGCACCAAAAACAACAACAAAAAATAACAAAAACAACACGCGATGACGAACACGCGACCGGAACGCGCCGCTACACACGAAACAGTTGAAAGGAAGAAGCAGCAGTCAAAGAACAGGAACAACTGTGAGGTGGTAGAGGGGTGAACACACGAGCGGGTAACGCACTGCAACTTGACACTTGGCGCGTTGGGAAACAAATAAGCGCTGGAGCTTCAGGATGGCGACGCCAATGTCGACGGCGAGCGCAACTGAAGCAGAGACAAAGACGGAGACTGGGTGAGGAATCGCACAACTTATGCAATTGGCCGAGCTCACTCGACATTTGACTTTTGGCGAGCAGCGAATATATTTCTAATTTTGCTACCACCAGCAGCGGCAGCGGCAACGGCAGCAGCAGCGCAACCAGCTGAGAAAATCCGTTGGATAAGTGCCAGAGGTTGTGACCAAACTGACTGACGTTCTTGCTATTGTGAATGTCATTATCAAGGTTTATGTTTTCTGCGCGCGTTGTCTGTCATCTTTTTTTCTGCTTGTTTGTGAATGAATGTGCGGAAGAGAAATGCCATAACAGCCAATTGAGTGAGTGAGAGAGAGCGGGAGAGCACTCCCACTGCTAGCTCTCGACTAGGTCTAGGTCAACGCAGCGCCGAAATACATTGTATGTGTATGTGTATTGTTGATCATCTGTTAATACATTGTTGCTTTTGCGATGCAATGCAATTTTGCTCTCCTGCTCTCGGCAGTGTTTGTGTGTGTGTGTGCATGTGGGAGCATTGTGTCAATGTTAAGCCTGCGCTCTGCTCCTCAACTGTTAGTTGCAACGGTAAATTTCAGCCCTTTGATGTCAGAGCGAAATGAAAATAATTGCGTCGCACTAAGTTGAGCACATCCATAAATTATGGCGGAGTCAAAGAACAATGGCCATAAAAGGCACACACACACACACACAGACAAATTGACGGAGTCAAATGCAAAGCCATAAAATGTTGATTGCTGTGTAGAGAGAAGGCACAATCGAAGTGAATCATCACTTAAGAAATGAGGAAATAAACAGACAAAACCGACAGACGCAAAAGCGCCGACGCAAAGTGCTAAAGGAGGTTAAGAGAAAAGGTGCACGAAAGGAAGCCAGGTGGTCAGTGCACACACACTCACACATAAACAAACAATTACACACACATGCACATAACAGATAAAATGAACACTTGATTGGTGGGCGTAAACAATTAGCAGCGACGTCAGCGTAAGCGGCATCGCCGACTGCTGCTGCTGTTGCTGCCGTTTAAAAAAAGGGGGTGCGCCCAGGCACAGGTAATATGAATCGCACCAAAATAGAACTCACCTGCACTGGCTGCACTAAGGCCGCTGTTGGCGTCCACAAATGCCTCCGGTTGCGATTGCAAGTCCACTGATTGTTCCATGTCGCGTCCCAAAACACTTGCGTATACACTTATTACACCGATTGGAAGTTCAGACGCATTGCAGCCATCTTTGTTTTTCTATATGTATATTCACTTTTGGACGTACTGCGTCCGCACTGGTCGAACGCTGTGGCGAACAGCGCTATTGCACTTAAAAGTCAATGAACACAATTAAATGCAATTATTGGCGAATTGCAAATAAATTAGATAAAAATGGCTAAACGAAAAAATGTACAATACGTGAGTTGGAAGAAGCAGAGATGTAGCAGCAGTCAGGCACAGCTGTTTTTTGTTTAGTGTGCGGCGTTGCCACCTGGCTAAAGCCTTGCCAGCCTGCTGTAAGCCATGACATCACGAATTATTGCGGCGAATTAGGAAAAGCAAATACAGCATATTTTTAGCAACAATATGAAAAGCTAAAATTTACTTTTAAATTATGTTAATTTTACCCTATGAATACGATATTTCGCTGTACATAAATTCGCCTTGTAAACGTTTAAGTTGACAGCCCTAGCAAACAGCTGACGCACAACATTTGTTTTGTGCTTACTCTTATCTTTTATCGGCAAATCAGTGTTTACTTAATTTGAAGCAAATAAATTGACTTATCAGTGAAATTGACTATCATGGTGTATTAATAACTGTGTGCTAGACCAACAATGGAAGGAGTGTCCATAGCCGTACATCCGCTGAGCGGTAATCCAACGGCCGCTTGGAACGAGATCAGCAAAGTGCAGCGGGTCATAAAGGTGGTAATGAAGCCGCCAACGACGACGGTGGCACCGAATAAGGCGCGCATTGTGTGCATGTCGGACACGCACTCACTGACGCCGTACATCAAGTTCGATATACCCGATGGTGACATATTCATACATGCCGGCGATTTCACCAAGTGCGGCCAGCTGCAGGAGGTGGTCGAGTTCAACAATTGGATCGGTGCTCTGCCGCACAAGCACAAAATCGTCATTGCCGGCAATCATGAGCTCAGCTTCGATCGCACCTTCACGCATCCATTTCAGAACAAGGCCAAGGGACATGCCGATCGGTGCGTTGAAACCGTTATCTGATCCCAAATCCTGCGTAAATATTACAACATTTATTCTTTGGCAGCTCCAAGCACACGGGCATGACCATACTGGACGACCTGCCCACTTTGGGCAACGACAAGGAGAGCATGGAGAGCGCTGTGCAAACACCAAACATTCGCGAGGCCTTAACCAACTGCACGTATCTGGAGGACGAGCTGCTCGAGCTGTGGGGCGTGAAGATTTACGGCTCGCCCTGGCAGCCAGAGTTCTGTCGTTGGGCTTTCAATGTGCCGCGTGGCACCGCCTGTCTGGATAAGTGGAATCAAATACCGGCGGGCGTCGATATACTCGTGACACACACTCCGCCTGTTGGCCACGGCGATCTCTGCTGTTCCGGCGTGCGTGCCGGCTGCGTCGAGCTCCTGTCCACAGTCCAGCAGCGGGTGAAGCCCAAATACCATGTGTTTGGTCACGTACACGAGGGCTACGGCATAACCAGCGACGGGCGTATTATCTACGTCAACGCCTCCACATGCGACATCAATTATTTGCCCAACAATGCGCCCATTGTCTTTGATGTGACGCTGCCACCAGGCGTTCGCAAGGATTAGTCCAGCCCGAAGATGCTATTTATTCAGTTTACACTTAAGTTGCCATTTCAACAAACAATGAATTTAATTTATGACCCAACTTGTGTACTCATTCTTAGTTCTTACCACATAAATAACATTTTTTTTTTCATATACGCAAAATGCTCATTAAACGTCCTTTAAGTTGCAATATTCGTTTAGTCGAGTTTCAAACCACTAAAATACAACCCTGCAGTGATCTCCCTTTTCGTGAAGTTTGCTTTGAGCTCCATTTATAACGGCACTTGTCCAAGCTGCCCTGTGTCAGCCATTTTGTTCTGCAGCGTGCCTGGTCTAGATAAGAGTTCCAATTGGAAATTGGTTTTAAATTGTTTGGCAAGTTCTAGTTACCTGTAATTGGCATCTCAAAATGGTGAGCAGTGGGAGCAGTTAAATTTTGGCATTGGGGATTCATTTTGGTTATGTTAAAGCGCGAAGTCATCTCCATGCAAATCGGCCAGTGCGGCGCACAGATCGGCAACGCCTGCTGGGAGCTGTACCTGCTGGAGCATGGCATCAATCTGGACGGCAGTCGCAAGACGGACGAGCAACAGGTGGAGAGCGGCAGGGGCGCCAGCGTGGGCCAAGGCGCCACGGAAAACGTGGCGCACACCTTCTTCATGGAGACGGGCAATGGCAAGCAGGTGCCGCGCTCGATATTTGTGGACCTGGAGCCGTCGGTGATCGATGATGTGCGCTCGGGCGCCACGAAAAATCTCTACCATCCGGATCAGCTCATCTCCGGCAAGGAGGATGCGGCCAACAACTTCGCGCGCGGGCGCTACTCCATTGGCAAGGACGTGATCGACACGGTGACCACGCGGCTACTCAAGATTGTGGAGCAATGCGACGGTCTGCAGGGTTTCCTCATCTTCAACTCGATGGGCGGCGGCACCGGCTCCGGCTTCACCTCGCTGCTGATGGAGCACTTGTCGAACGACTTCAGCAAAAAGTGCAAACTGAACTTCGCCGTTTATCCGGCGCCCAAGGTTTCTACGGCAGTGGTGGAGCCCTACAATGCGCTGCTGACGACGCACGCGACCATGGAGCACGCGGACTGCGTCTTCATCGTGGACAACGAGGCCATCTACGACATTTGCCAGCACAAGCTGGGCGTGGACAGGCCGGCGTACAGCAACCTGAACCGGCTGATTGCCCAGATTGTGAGCTCGACGACGGCCTCGCTGCGCTTTGACGGCTCCATGAACGTCGACCTCAATGAGTTCCAGACGAACCTGGTGCCCTTTCCACGCATCCACTTCCCGCTGGTCGCCTACGCCCCGCTCATGTCCGCGGATCGTGCCGCCCACGAGCAGCATGCGATCACCTCGCTGACCAACGCCTGCTTCGAGTCCTCCAACATGATGGTCAAGTGTGATCCCCGCTCCGGCAAGTACATGGCCTGCTGCATGCTCTTTCGCGGCGACGTGGTGCCCAAGGACGTGAACGCTGCCATCTCGGCCATCAAGGCCAAGCGCCAAATACAGTTCGTCGACTGGTGTCCCACGGGCTTCAAGATCGGCATCAACTACGAGAAGCCCGCCTTTGTGCAGGACGGCGATCTGGCGCGCTCCTCCCGCGCCTGCTGCATGCTCTCCAACACGACGGCCATATCGGCGGCCTTCTCGAATCTGGCCTACAAGTTCGACCTGATGTACAAGAAGCGCGCCTTCGTCCACTGGTACGTGGGCGAGGGCATGGAGGAGGGCGAGTTCAACGAGGCGCGCGACGATATTGCGGTGCTCGAGAAGGACTTTGAGGAAGTGGGCCTCAACAACGACGAGGAGGAGCCGGACGAGTACGGGGAATTTTAAGCTTCCTTGGGCACACTGTTATTGTTACTGCAGTAAAGCTATATTTTTAACTTAATTAATTGGATCTAATAACGAAGCATGGATTCGGGATCGGGCATAGTTTGGAACGCAAGCGAGAAACTTTATATAAGGAGATATATAAAACTATTTCTACTGACTGATTTACACACAGTTCCAATCGTAGAAACGGGCAGATAAGGTTTCATAAATAAGAAGGAAATTTTGAAAAAAGTCCCTTGTTAAAGAGTAGAAAACTTTTAACTATTTAAACAAATTTAATTTATTTTGAAAAAATCAATAAGAAAATTAATTGAAAATACATTCCTAGCATTGAAATATTCAAGTTTAGTTCAAATATCCTAAAAAATGGAAAATGTTTTTCGTACAAAAACTAAACTTATATTGGTCCGATATTGATAATATTGTATAGATGTTTTCGAAGCATTGTGATATTTTGAATTCTCAAGTTTAATTGCAATTTTTTTTAAAACAATTAATTTTTTCATACACCAATTAAATTTAAAAAAAAAACAACTTATTTTTTCGATTTATCGTGATACTGTTAAAATTACATATACGGGACTGAGTGAGAGACAGAGGGAGCGTACGTTAGAGAGAGAAATAGATCCAAAATAAGAGAGAGGGAAAGAGTAATAGAGATGAAGATAGCGAGTTGAAGAGAGAGATAGAGTAATATGCATAGCGAAACAGAGCGAGTTGGAGAGAGAGAGAGAGAGATAAAGAGTGTGTGAAAGAGAAAGAGAGAGAGAGAGTGCGTATGTGTGAAAGAGAGAGAGAGAGAGAGAGAGAGAGATAAAGAGTGTGTGAAAGAGAGAGAGAGATAAAGAGAGTGTGAAAGAGAGAGAGATAAAGAGTGTGTGAAAGAGAGAGACAGAGAGAGAGAGATAAAGAGTGTGTGAAAGAGAGAGAGAGAGAGAGATAGATAAAGAGTGTGTGAAAGAGAGAGAGAGAGAGATAAAGAGTGTGTGAAAGAGAGAGAGAGAGAGAGAGAGATAAAGAGTGTGTGAAAGAGAGAGAGAGAGAGAGAGAGAGAGATCAACAATAAGAGAATGGGAGAGAGATACAGAAATAAAGAGAGCGAATTGAAGTAAGAGAGAAAGAGAGTAAAGAAGAGAGAAAATGTGAAAGAGAGAGGGAATAATTGAGAGATCGAACAAAAGAGAGAGCGAATAAGAGAGAAAGAGCAAGAAGAGAAAGAATTAGAAAGCAAAAAGTTAACGCAAAAAGAGAGAGGGAGAGTCACTTACCCATAAACACCCCTTTAAGTAACAGACCCTTTTAAATAACAGACTCACATCACTGAAAAAATCAGGCAAATCAGCAGGCATTACTTGAATTTATGAGAATCGCATAGAGGGGCCTAAATTGCCTTGCTTCGCATTTAACATAAAGCCGCAAGACTACAAACGACATTTTCTTGAATAATTTTGTTTACAGGAAGCAAAGCGGCTATATACATATTATATATATGTTATATAGCCGATATAGAAAGTTTTGGCGAAAGTATATAAGCATATAGCATTTTTCTGTCATTTGTTTTCATGGCTATTTTATCTTTTAAGATCACTAATATAAAGTTTGCCATATTTTTTGCGACTTCAGCTTAAGCTTAGCAGATAACCAAGCGAGTTGATAACATTTAACTTTGCTAACGCTTGTCAAAAATCCGCCTACTGGTGGATATAAACATCCATGGCCCCAAATATCAGCTGTGCAGCAATGTCGCTATTGCCATTGCTCATTAAACGTTCTTTAAGCTGCAATATTCGTCTAGTCGAGTTTCAAACCAACAAAGTACAACCCTGCAGTGATCTCCCTTTTCGTGAAGTTTGCTTTAAGCTCCATCTATAACGGCACTTGTCCAAACTGCCCTGCGTCAGCCATTTTGTTCTGCAGCGTGCCTGGTCTAGTAAAGTGCTCCAATAGAAAATTGGTTTTAAATTGTTTGGCAAGTTCTAGTTACCTGTATTTGGCATCTCAAAATGGTGAGCAGTGGGAGCAGTTGAATTTTGGCATTGGGGATTCATTTTGGTTATGTTAAAGCGCGAAGTCATCTCCATGCAAATCGGCCAGTGCGGCGCACAGATCGGCAACGCCTGCTGGGAGCTGTACCTGCTGGAGCATGGCATCAATCTGGACGGCAGTCGCAAGACGGACGAGCAACAGGTGGAGAGCGGCAGGGGCGCCAGCGTGGGCCAAGGCGCCACGGAAAACGTGGCGCACACCTTCTTCATGGAGACGGGCAATGGCAAGCAGGTGCCGCGCTCGATATTTGTGGACCTGGAGCCGTCGGTGATCGATGATGTGCGTTCGGGCGCCACGAAAAATCTCTACCATCCGGATCAGCTGATCTCCGGCAAGGAGGATGCGGCCAACAACTTCGCGCGCGGGCGCTACTCCATTGGCAAGGACGTGATCGACACGGTGACCACGCGGCTGCTCAAGATTGTGGAGCAATGCGATGGTCTGCAGGGTTTCCTCATCTTCAACTCGATGGGCGGCGGCACCGGCTCCGGCTTCACCTCGCTGCTGATGGAGCACTTGTCGAACGACTTCAGCAAAAAGTGCAAACTGAACTTCGCCGTTTACCCGGCGCCCAAGGTTTCCACGGCCGTGGTGGAGCCCTACAATGCGCTGCTGACGACGCACGCGACCATGGAGCACGCGGACTGCGTCTTCATCGTGGATAACGAGGCCATCTACGACATCTGCCAGCACAAGCTGGGCGTGGACAGGCCGGCGTACAGCAACCTGAACCGGCTGATTGCCCAGATTGTAAGCTCGACGACGGCCTCGCTGCGCTTTGACGGCTCCATGAACGTCGACCTCAATGAGTTCCAGACGAACCTGGTGCCCTTTCCACGCATCCACTTCCCGCTGGTCGCCTACGCCCCGCTCATGTCCGCGGATCGTGCCGCCCACGAGCAGCATGCGATCACCTCGCTGACCAACGCCTGCTTCGAGTCCTCCAACATGATGGTCAAGTGTGATCCCCGCTCCGGCAAGTACATGGCCTGCTGCATGCTCTTTCGCGGCGACGTGGTGCCCAAGGACGTGAACGCTGCCATCTCGGCCATCAAGGCCAAGCGCCAAATACAGTTCGTCGACTGGTGTCCCACGGGCTTCAAGATCGGCATCAACTACGAGAAGCCCGCCTTTGTGCAGGACGGCGACCTGGCGCGCTCCTCCCGCGCCTGCTGCATGCTCTCCAACACGACGGCCATATCGGCGGCCTTCTCGAATCTGGCCTACAAGTTCGACCTGATGTACAAGAAGCGCGCCTTCGTCCACTGGTACGTGGGCGAGGGCATGGAGGAGGGCGAGTTCAACGAGGCGCGCGACGATATTGCGGTGCTCGAGAAGGACTTTGAGGAAGTGGGCCTCAACAATGACGAGGAGGAGCCGGACGAGTATGGGGAATTTTAGGCAAACTTGATCAATAATCAATGAGTTAAGGATTAAAGTTGGCACTGAGATATGAGTACACAAATGGATGGTTCTATATATATATATATTTATATGTCTATATTATTATATGAGTCCCCTCGGGTCCATTCCCATAAGATGCATATTTTTAAATTGTTATATTGTAGCTTTTTGAATAAGTGTTGTATAATCTCAAACTTTAGTATTAAAAGTGAGCTGGAATACAAATATCTTATGTTTGCCACGAACTATGCAGTTTCCATATCTATATTTGAGTAACTTTTTAAATATTAAATGAAGGAAGGGAAAAATAATATGGAAACACAAAAGAATAATTTTAGTTCAATTTTTGAAACAACTTTAAAATATAAATAATGCATGGGGTAAATTAATAAGACTTTCAAATAGTTTTGTTTTTAAATATTTTTTTTTATTTTTGTGTTGTAATTTTTGTTGTTGTTGTTGTTTATTTGTTTTAAACGCCTAGTTGCTAAATTTCTTTTCAAGTGTGTGTTTTTTTTTGTTTTCTTATTTACTTAAATTTACTAAAATTTTAGTTTTTTTGAACTTGCAAGCAATTTGCTTTCTGTTTTTTTTCTTTTGCTTTATGTTTTACATGTTCTCATCAAAACTCATGTAAAAGAAACTTCAAAAAGTTATTTGCTGCACAGTGTAAAATTACAATTCATGGGTGTGTGTGTGTGTGTGTGTGTATTAGTGTTGGTGTGGGTGTATTTGTTTGTGTTGTGTGTGTGTGTGTGGTGTGTATCTTTTTACTACATAATCTATACAACTAATTTTCTCTCTAAGAGCTGATAATCTTTTACAAAAATGCGATATTCAATTATTTAAAGAAAAAAAATAGGGTTTAACAAATAAATTTAAAAAAAATTTTGTTTTGTTTTTTGTTGTATACAAAAAGAAGGCAATTAAGTGTGCAATTTGTTGTTGTTGTTGTTGTTGTTATGTACTTTATGCTACTTTTTTATAATTACATAATGACGATAAGTGTTGTTGTTGTTGTTGTTTATACCGTATTGAGTTTTAATTACATAGTAAATAGGTAATAAAAAATATATATATCGATGAATGATGGCAAAAGATACTTTAAAATTTAAATGTTGTATTTGAAACTAAGCAGTTGTTTGTTTTCCTGCTGCTGTTGTTGTTTATGGTGGTGTTGTTTTTGTTGTTTATGTTGTTGTTGTTGTTGTTGTTGTTGCTTTTTTTAGTTATTACAATTGCATTTTACGCTTAATATGGAACATTTGAGAATAGATACGAGACACTTTCGCCATTGTGTGTACGTCTAACGGCCTCAGCGAACATCATCGACACATCAATGCACTGCGCGAAACGAGAAAGAGAAAGAGAAAAAACACACACAGTTAAGAGAGCGTACGAAAATACGTAAGAGAGATCTTTTAAGCGATTGACTGCTTTAAGCTCTCATAATATAAAATATTATCGTAGAATAAACATTATTCTCGACTCTTACCTGTATTTTGGGGCAATCACGCATGTGGCCATCCTGTGGTATAGTATTGGTAACAACGACCGCCTCGAAGCAGGCATTGTTAATGCGCGAAATCGCCGGGCCAGAGAAAATGCCGTGCGTCAGTATGGCATACACCTGCGAAAAAATAAGAATCCAAAACAAAATTAGCTCCTGTATTTCAAGCTGCTATTACTTTAAAAACTAAAAACTAAACAGATGTTCATGTCAAATATATGAATTCTTGAAAATGAAATTTTGTTGTATTTTTTTTTTTTTGCTGAAAAAATCAGATATACCCCTCCCCCTTATTTATAACTCCCAAATTTCAAAGCCCCACAACTTTACCAA
Source organism: Drosophila paramelanica (assembly GCA_035043915.1). Classification (NCBI taxonomy): domain Eukaryota; kingdom Metazoa; phylum Arthropoda; class Insecta; order Diptera; family Drosophilidae; genus Drosophila; species Drosophila paramelanica. The sequence goes on from JAWNMO010000584.1 coordinate 390,790, forward strand.
AACTTAACCGATTTTCATGTTTAATGCCATTTTGGTCATATTTTATCCTCTAAATTGATTCTACATTTCAAAAATATAAATTTTTGAAAGTAAATTTTTTTGGATTTTTTTGTGAAAAAATCATGTACTCCCCCTTATTAATTTTCAAAAAAAAATTTTTTCAAAATTTAAAATATCAAATTTACATTTTTAATCAATTGCGGGTATCATAATTAGTATAAAAAACAACATTAAAAGTGGTTCTGAGGTAATCAAATTTTTCGTCAAAAATCATGCCAAAGTTGACTAAAATTTTGACATGTAAAGTTCTCGGATCCATAGCTCCCAGAATTCATATTGCCATAACTTTACCAAATTTGAACTGATTTTCATGTTTGATGCCATTTTGATCATGATTTATCCTCTAGATTGATTCCACATTTCAAAAATATGCAATATAGAAAATAAAATTTTTTGGATTTTTTTATGAAAAAATCATGTACTCCCCCCTTATTCATTTTCAAAAAAAAATTTTTTTTCAAAATTTAGAATTGCGAATTTACATGTTTAATCAATTGCGGGTATCATAATTAGTATAAAAAACAACATTAAAAGTGATTCTGAGATGATCAAATTTTTCGTCAAAAATCATGCTAAAATTTACGAGAATTTTGACTTGTAAAGTTCTCGGATTCATAACTCCCAAATTTCAAACCCCCACAACTTTACCAAAACTTAACCGATTTTCATGTTTGATGACATTTTGATCATGTTTTATCCTCTAGATTGATTCTACATTTCAAAAATATGCATTTTAAAAAATAAATTTTTTTTGAATTTTTTGGTGAAAAAATCATGTACTCCCCCCTTATTAATTTTCAAAAAAAATTTTTTTTCAAAATTTAGAATTGCGAATTTGCATGTTTAATCAATTGCAGGTGTCATAATTAGCATAAAAAACAACATTAAAAGTAATTCTGAGGGGGTCAAATTTTTCGTCAAAAATCATGCCAAAGTTGACTAAAATTTGGACATGTAAAGTTCTCGGATCCATAGCTCCCAGAATTCATATTGCCATAACTTTACCAAATTTGAACCGATTTTCATGTTTGATGCCATTTTGATCATGATTTATCATCAAGATTGATTCCACATTTCAAAAATATGCATTTTTAAAAATAAATTTTTTTTGAATTTTTTTGTGAAAAAATCATGTACTCCCCCCTTATTAATTTTCAAAAAAAATTTTTTTTCAAAATTTAGAATTGCGAATTTGCATGTTTAATCAATTGCAGGTGTCATAATTAGCATAAAAAACAACATTAAAAGTAATTCTGAGGGGGTCAAATTTTTCGTCAAAAATCATGCCAAAGTTGACTAAAATTTGGACATGTAAAGTTCTCGGATCCATAGCTCCCAGAATTCATATTGCCATAACTTTACCAAATTTGAACCGATTTTCATGTTTGATGCCATTTTGATCATGATTTATCATCAAGATTGATTCCACATTTCAAAAATATGCATTTTTAAAAATAAATTTTTTTTGAATTTTTTTGTGAAAAAATCATGTACTCCCCCCTTATTAATTTTCGAAAAAATTTTTTTTCAAAATTTAGAATTGCGAATTTACATGTTTAATCAATTGCGGGTATCATAATTAGTATAAAAAACAACATTAAAAGCGATTCTGAGGTGATCAAATTTTTCGTCAAAAATCATGCTAAAATTTACGAGAATTTTGACTTGTAAAGTTCTCGGATTCATAGTTCTCACATTTCAAATTACCATAACTTTACCAAAACTTAACCGATTTGCATGTTTGAGGGCATTTTGGCCATAATTTATACTCTAGTTTGATTCTATATACGTTATTATGTGTTTAATGCTAGGATACACTCTTTTGTTGTTATTACACCCGATACGATAGTTCTTTTCTTAGTTTGTTTTTTGGGGCTAATACCACGCACTCACCTTGGTAGCGCCGGCTTCCACCAGACGATCGGCGGCGTGGACGATGGTGCCGCATGTATCGGCCATATCGTCGACCAATATGGCAATCTTATCCTTAACGTCACCGACCAGCACCATGGAGGCGACCTCGTTGGCCTTCTTGCGCTCCTTGTGTATCAGCGCGAATTCGACGTTCAAACGATCCGCAATGGAAGTGACACTGTTTACGGAATCAAATCACAATTTTAATATTTATATTTAAAATTTATTTATTCAATAGCAATTTACCGCTTGGCGCCGCCTGCATCGGGCGATACAATAATCGAATTTTTCCATTCGGGAATGTTCTCTTTGATCCATTTGAGTACCGCCGGCTCGGCATAGAGATTATCAACTGGTATATCGAAGAAACCCTATATATATATATATATATAAATGTGTAGATGAAAAAACATTGTTAGAGCAACCGAGCAGAGTTCTGTCAAACTATTTCTCAACATCCATTTCCATTTAAGCTATTGCGTAAACTAACAAACTTTAGTTCCTTTATCTGTCTAACATTCTAAGCTAGCAGGAATTACAAATTGAACGTTTCATTTGATTTTTTTTGATACCGAAAGTAGTTAAAAAAAAAGAAGAACACGAAAGTTAATTGCGAACTGCGAGCTGCGAATGCGAAATGTCCACAATCCAAAAGATGTCGAACTCACGCAATCTGAGCGCCGAGGAGGAGAACGAGCTGAACGATTGGCTGAATCTGAAACGGATCGAGCTGAATCATCGCACACGTCGCGATCTATCGAATGTGGTGAATATGGCGCTGCTCTATAAGGGCGTGAACAGCAAGCTGGTCAATATGAAGAATTATACATCGCACGGCAGTCTGGAGATGAAGGTGCTCAACTGGGACACCTTCAATTTGAATGTGCTGAAAAAAACTGGGCTATTATTGATGCGGCCCGCATTGGAGCAGCTCGCCTTGGGCGACCTAAATGCGATCCGATCCCTTTTATATCATTTGATGCGCATCGAACGAGATGGCGTACCAACCAAATCGCGTCTAGCATCGCCGGCGAAGAGAGATCAGTCACATAGCGATGCGGCACGCGAGGATTCATCGCAATCGGCTCAAATACAGGACGCATCAATATCAACCGAGAACCAGAATCGGCCAAACGGACAAGTCTCGCGCGATTTGCGAATAGCTCAGGCCAATTGCGAGGAACTGAAGTATATCAATGAGAACAAGGAGAAAATTATATGCGCTCTGAGCCAAAAGGTCCTTTATCGCGAGAAGATCATTGTCGAGAAGGAGAAACGCATCAAGGAGCTGCTCGATCATTTGTCCACATTGTCGGCACGCATTATCTCGATGCAGGCCACGCTCATGGAGGATGAAATGCCGCCACCACCACCGCCTTCATTGTGAATTTGTGTCATTGCCATCAACTTTACCATTAACTTTAACATGAACCGAACTTTAACATGAACCGAACTTTAACATGAACCGAACTATCGTTTGTTACTCTTCTCACCTATTTTTTTAAACTAATTCTTTGGCATTGATGAAATCAATTGGAAAAAAATATTTTAAAATAAAAACAAAATTCTTATCGTTAATTAATTAGCCTTTCGATTTGAGCTCACCTGAATCTGTGAAGCGTGCAGATCCATGGTTATAATGTGATCCGCGCCGGCCACCGATAGCATATTAGCGACCAATTTCGCCGAGATGGGCGCACGGCTCTGTGCATGGGCCAGCGTAGAAAATATACAAAAGAGATCATGTACCATTAGCGTAGTTAGTAATTATTGGATTTACCATCTAAGTATTATATATATATATATTGTATAAGTAGTATCTTACAGCTAGGCATTATGAGAGTAAAACACCATGGATACAAAAATTAATAATACAAATTATTTGATATATGCACAGAAATTTGTAACGTTCCAATTGGGTATTATTATCATATACAAAAACTTCGACTTTTGACAAACACAAAGAGGACAACAAAATGGTGAGAGAGAGACAAACAGAGTACAAAAGACAAACAGAGAGAGAGAGAGAGAGAAAAAGAGAGTAATTGTGTGAAAGACCAATGACAACAAAAAACGAGAGAAAAAAGTGTGTAAATTGAAGACACAAAGTATTTTAGTATTATAGTATTTAAAATATGCACTCAAAGAAAAAATCAAAACTATCCGAATAAAAATATATTTTTTTTATTTTATTTTAGCTTAAAGTGCAAAATTCGAATTTTAAAAACTGTTTTTAATAAATTCAAACTACAAAACTTAAACAAAGTTGGTTTTTGGCTTTTTCAAGTAAAACTATTCTTGTAATAAATAATTTTCTGTATTCAATAAATATTTAGTTTTATGCAATAATCAAAAAGTTTTAATAAATTTTAAAAAATAAATATATTTAGATTAAAAATTTTATTTTTCTCTGAGTTCATATCTAATACAAATTCCGCTTAGCAAAAATATGTGTGCAAAAGAAAAGGAAACTTTTGTTTTTAATCCGATTTTTTTTAATCAAATAACAACTCAAGAATTGGCATGCAATCAAGCTTATTTGTTAGTGCAACTTGACTCGATTGGAAAAATATTTAAGAAAAGAAAAGAAAAAAACAGCAACTGCAACTGTTGAGTTAAAGAAATTATGAAAATTGTTTAAATACATGAGCATAAATTAAAGCTTTTATTATAGTTTATAAGCTAATTTACTGGCAGCTATTAAAATTAAAGCTTAGACCCGCCGCAAACTACTCACAGTATATTGTCTGGCTGAAAACTCCTAAGCACATATTAAGAGATATTGTATTTTTGGTAATTGGTATTGTTTTTTGTTTTTGTTTTTATTTTTTTGATTGAACATAGTCGATATAAGTAAAATAAAAGAAAAGAAAAAAGAAGAAACGAAAAGTTGAGTGAAATGTTCTTTTCAAGTTTATTGAAAACGAAACCAAAAAATTAAATAAAGAAATTATTGAATTGGTGAACAAAACAATATGCAAGGAGGATAAAAAAAGGATATTTTTGTAGGGATTTGTTTGTGAAGGAAGTGCAATAACTTTGATGTTAGTAACACGGGGCATATTAAAAAAAATATATAAATCATGTAAATTAGGTTGAGAACATTTTTAGACAAGGGGCAACAACAATAATTGATTAGAATATGTCAGGAATACAGTGAAGAATATTTGAAACGGCAGCTAAAAGTACCATATCTATATATATATATATATATTTGTGTGTCTATGCTTCATTATAAATCGAAAACATATTTACGAAATAATCAGACTGAAAAGTCAAGAAACGCATTTTGGGTTCAAAGCAAATGCACCTTAAATTGAGATTAAAACTCAGCTGTTACAAAATGGAAAAATATTTGTGCACTTTTGTTGGAGCCGGGTTCAAGCGAACGAAACACAGAGAGAGATACGGATAGAGATAGAGATAAAGAATCTGTGTGTAATGCAATCGGATCCCAGCTGACGTCAGAGTAAATAACTGACGCGACTAATGGGTTATCTATGGAAAAATTGAGCACAAAACACGAAACGAAATTTAATAAACAAATTCAAAAAATATATATATAATAAAAACTCTTTGTTGTTACTAGGCTGAAAAAAATACGGTTATCAGTTTGAAAGTTGATTTGAACCCGGTACTCTTTATTTATTTTTAATAATATTTGTATTTTTTTGGGGTAAATGAAAATCTTGATGCGCGCATGTTGGAAAATACAAGTGCAAAAGTGCTGATATAGATGCAAAAACAAATTATATATATATGTATATGTATATATAGTAGATTCCTATACTATATAGGTTATATGTAATAAACGACACATGACAAATACACGAGCAGACAGCATAACCAAATATATGCAAACTATTTTTTTGTTTTTTTTGTTTTCTATATATATATAGTGTTAATATAAATATTAAATCATATATTTTTGTTGCAATGAAGCGCCGCCGACAGGAAACAAACCGAATTAAATGTGAGAAATCCGCAAAAACGAAAAAATGTGGAAATTTTTTGTTGTTGTTTACCAATTTGCTTGAAATTTTCATTTTCTTTTTTTTTTTTGTAAATATAATTGCTTAAAATGTGGTAAAAATGGTCATTTCTTGCGCTTTTCATTGCATTTACCGTTGAATTGTCAAAATTTTATAGTTTTTTTCTTCTTCTTTGTTTCATTTTTTTTAGTTAGTTTAACATGCAGCACGTGTATTAAACATAAAAGATATAAGCTTATATTATTTAAAAACCATGGAAATTTTGAAATTTGAAAATAGAATTCACATATATGTATATATTAAAGCATTACCGAATGGAAATTGGTTTTGTTTTTCGAGAACCCAGAGCCCAGAGGTGAGGATAGTTTTGCAAGTTATTTTGAAATTTGAAAAGTTCTTGAATGAGATTTAAATGAGAGATTTTGTCCGTAGTACAGAAAAAACAAAACAAATTGAAAATTAAGCAATTTTCATTGTATGAATTGTGAGTTTTGAGTTTTTTTGAGTTTAAGTTTGAGTTGTTGTTGTTGTTCTTAAAAAGTAAATACCCTAAATTTCCAATCGTAGTTTTTCTTGGCAAGTTTCTTGCTTTCCTCTTTCTCCTCACTGCCCGGCAACTAGAGTAGATATACAGTTATATAGATCGTGTGTTGGCATTAAGATACACATAGAGAAAGAGGGAGAGAGAGAGAGAAGATTGTGTGTGTGTGTGTGTGAGCGTAGGAGAGCAAGTCGTTCGTATACACCAAAAGTCGGAGGAAACAGCGGCATTAACATAATCAATTAAAGAAGAAAAAAATATACATACATATTTATAAGTATAATTTGTACAAACTATTTGTATTAAATTATTATTTTTTATATTTCTAAGAATTTTCCACATTTTTTTTGCAATTTTCTTACAGCTTAGCTTCCTTGCAACCATTTTTTTTTTTAAATCAAAATATAAACAAATTTCAACTTGAATTACAAAATGCAAATAAATAAAAAATAAATAAAATATAAACACACAGAGAGAAAAATTATTTGTCAGATATATAATACTATATATAAATTTGTAAATATATATATATTTAATTTGTAGGGTTATTAACATGGGGACAGTTATATGCTTTACTGTCAAAAAAGTCCAAACTAGTTTTGCATTTCATTTTTCTCAAATTGTGTGTGTGTGTGTGTAAAATATACAAGTTTAGAAAATTATGAAAAGTTCTAGAATATATCATATATATATATATATCCATTTGAGGCAAACCTACCTTATCTTTTTTGTCTTGGCGGGCATATGGAAAGCAAGGAATCACAGCTGTAACACGAGAGGCTGATGCTATTTTGCATGCATTGATCATGATCAGCAGCTCCATTAAATTATCATTGATCTCGCCGGAACCGGACTGCACAATGTAAACATCTTCGCCGCGCACCGATTCGCCGATTTCGACACTGAAATTGAAATTGAAATTGAAATTGGATAGATATTTCATTCCACACATATCAGATGGCATTAAACACTCTATATACATATATATACAAATTATTGATTATGTTTTCGATCTTAATTTACAGTGTCCCCTTTCTTAAACAAGAACTACACAGCTATTTCTTTGTTTACACGCGTCTATTTGAGTTGGCCAACATAAACATTGGCCCTCATATGAGCCAAGTGTTTCCCAAGCAATCCTTCAAAATTGCTGACGCTTATGGGAAACGACCTTTGGGACAAAAACAAAAGCTGGGAAGGTCGAAAGCCCTTATAGGTCAATATTTAATCAATGTGGCCAAGTCTTAGCCAAGTTACCTTGTCAGAATATGCGCTTAACTAAACATGTTTGGTTTGCTTACACCTGGTCTCAGGTTTCTAAGTCACATTATGTTCTTAACTCAAATTTATTGAAAACTAATTAAGTATTTCATTACTATATATATATCATATATCTGAGAGAACTGTTTATTGTTTGGTTAGTCTAAACGGAAACTTTCTTTCCGCTTTGTCTTGTTTACGTTTTGATTTTGCTTTATTTTTTTCATTTCATTTCTTATGGTTACTCACACACACACACACACTCTCACACACACACTCATTTTGGTCATTGCCATTGTTATTTGCATTGAAGGTTAATTGAATTACGAGCGAACTACGCCCAGAATATCGAACGTTCCCGTTTATCGATTGACAATTTTGACATATTCAGCCGCCTTTTGGATTCTTCTTCTTCTTAATTAATGGTTTGTACGTAATTGTTTAGTATCTACAAATTATGGCCGGCCAGCTTGCTCAGCTGTTTTTTTTTTTGGGCTAAACGAAATATTACGCATACGCCGCATTGTTTGTGCTTGCGACCAAAGAGATTTGCCAAAAAGTTGCACTTGGTGGTGCATGAAATGAATGCATTTTTTTGTTATATATGTATATGTATTGTTATATATATAATTTGATTCTTTTTGTTTTCGAACGAAAGCCAAGGAAGAAAATAAAACACTTTCGCCGCTGGCATTGCTTGAATACCAAAACGCTGTGGATGATTGCGCTGTGCGAGGAACTCTTGGGATCTCTGTTTGGCCAAGTGCCAAAGAATTGGCCCACTAGCTGCACCAGCTAGCGCAATGTCGTTTTGTTTGCCGTTGGACCGTTGTCTAGCAGCAGCAGCTGGTTTGCTTGATATTTCTTTTGTTTATATTTTTCCCTCTCTACTATTTTTTTCTTATTTATGTATTTTTAACTAGCGGTTTGATTTTTTTTGCTGCTGCCAGACATCTGACAAGTTTGCACATGTGTGTGGGCATATTTCAGTGTGTGTGTGTGTGTGTGTGTGTGTTTTTTTATTGTAATCTACAACTATTGTTGACTTTACAAACTGTGACATTATTTGTCATATTTAGTAAATAAACTCGATGCCCCATTTTAACGCTTATTAATCGCCTTTCGCCAGGGCAATTTAAAGCGCACGCCCCCTTCCCCCCCGCAAACCCCATCAGAAGTAGCTTCGAATGGTTAACACGCAAATTTCTTATCGATCAAACTTTTCAATTTGTTTATCTCTTCTGTTGTGTGGGTTTGTTGCGTGTTGCGACCTTTAGAATTTTGGTGGCCATTGGTTAATGGTTATTGAGAAATTGCATTGGCGGTTGGATTCGGATTGCCTTTGGCAAGGTTATTTGTGGTGAAAATAAGACGCTAAACTAAAGTTAAGTAAAGGCACAAATTAATGGTTCATAAAAGTGAGAAACAAAAATTATTGTTTTTCCATAATAATATTTTTGTAAGCTAAAAAAATATATGAATATTTCCATGATGTCATAAGAGCGCCCTTCAAGCCGATCTTGATTGTAATCTAGACCAGGGGCCTATATATGTCTAATGAACACAACAATAACAAATTCCATTGCCCATCAGCACATAAAACACGCTCCAATCAAGTCAAAGTGCAAGAGCAGCAATAACAATACCAACAACAGTGACAGCTCGAAAAAGCAGAGCAACAACAAAAACATTTCGAGTAAAATAACTGTCAACACATTAGTTACACTGTTGCGCTCGGAGCTCACGAGTGCGAACCAGAAAGCGCCACAACAAGCCGACAAGTGCTCAGCACAAATAACAGCAACAACAACAACAGCAACAATTGATACAACCACTGTGTTGTTGTGTCTGCGTTTGCAGCGGCACACACGTGGGGGTCGCCTCAGCACAGGCGTGAGCGAAAGAGAGCGTAAGCGTAAAACGCGTGAGCGCAACGCGTCAGAGCAATACAAATTAACATGTGGGGGCGTCGTTGACGTCGCAGCGTCGGCTGACTTAAGAGTGTTCTCGCTCTTGCTCTCTTTTATTTCTGTGTGTGCGTGTGCTCTTTTGCGAAAAAAAACGTGACTCTGTCGTGTTGTGTTGTGTTTTGCCTTTGCTTTTAGTGGCTGCGTCTGCCGTTGCTTCTGTTTTGGAGTTTACCTTTGTGTGAGTTGCGTGGCGTTGCGTGTGTGTGCGTGAGCGGGAGCATAACAAAATACATGCAAAATCATGTATCATGCACGTATGATGTTTGTATGTTTGTCTGTGTGTATGTGTGTACAAATATACTCACGCTCATTTGGACAGCGCGTATCATGTCAGAAAGCTTAGCGCGCATTATTTATATTATAACCTCTAATTTTGTTGCCATTGCCTCACTTCTTTCGTTAGCGATTGCCTTACACTCTTCTAATTGTTTGCTAATTTCCTTTGTACAATATTTTCAACGCTTTTAAATTTCTGTTAGGCCGCATGTGCTGTTGTGTGTGTGTGTGTTTGTTTGTGTAACTGTGTGCGCTGATAAGGCGCCAGACCAGAGACACTTTTATTTTTATTTGTTGCTGTTGTTGTTGGTGTTGTTGCTGTTGTTGTTGCGGCAGCAGCTGACTTGCTATGTTTGAATGTGTGTGAATAAAGCAAAGCTGAAGCTGGGCCGCGACTACGACTAAGAAACAAGGAAAAAAAAAGCACATGTGCTAATTCAATAAAAAACAAAAAACAAACAATATTAAATAAATTTGTAAATTTATGAAGACTTTTGTTTAATTTTTCTATAGGCAGCAAAAGTTGCACGCGACATTGGCGCTGCACAATGGGAAACTTGGTCCGTTTTTCTGAATTAAATGTAATTTACAAACGTTTTTAAACACAAAAACCCCATAAAAAAATCCCATAATATTAGTCAGCTATTGCTAACAGAATAACATGTATATTTTTTTGGTAAATTATAAATTTGACTCAAAATAAAAAACCTATTTGTAATTCGATTTTTACTTTTCAAAACGGAACACAATTGAAGTGTGTCAACTTGAAAACTTCTCTCAAAAACAGTTTTTGTAAAAAAAAAAAATACACAAATTTGGGCAGCATTTGACAATATCGAATACTCAGTCACATACACATACAACCAATCACACACACACACACACTCATATATTGGGGGTTTTCCATCCGATCCTTATGGAATTTGACACAGGATAAACCTACCTTTTCTTACATTTTGTAGTGTTTGTAGTTGTTTAAAAAAAAAAGGGCGGTGCCCGGTTATTTTTCCAAAACGATTCTTAAACCATTTCAGGAACAATCGTACAGTTATTGATATATGGCACAAAAATTGGTCAAATTCCCCATTGTGCGGTGCGGCCAGAGCGCGTTTGTCTTGGTGTTTGTGAGTGCGATTGTGTGTGTTTGTGTGTGTGTGTGTGTCTGTGTGTGTGCGTGAGTCGCACACACATACACACAAAGGCAAGCACACGGCGACCAATGACTACGGTGTACAGTCCACTTGTTAAATCAATAAAAATTATAAAAAAAAAGAACTGTATCAAGAAAACTCAAAACACAGCCTGCACAGGGCACAAGACACGACAAAAAAAATTCAAAAACAAAATCACTCACAGGCAGTAAAAAGCGCATGGCACACGCAGCAGGCGCAACCTTCAGTGAATGTCAAGGAGCACAGTTTTAATTAATTTATTTATAATCAAATTTAATGCGAACACTTATCGCAGATATTGTTTGGAGGACTTTTTCACTGGGTCACATTTTAGCACATAATTTGTTGTTGATTTTTCAGTTAACGGCTGGCGCACGCGACACACTCGACGTGTGTGAGTTTGTGTGCGTGTGTGTGTGTGTGTACTTACCATGTTTCCAAATTGCTAAATTTCTTGGTGACCACTTTGCCCAGGTCGATGCCAAGGCGATCGACAATACGCTGCGCCAAATCCGGATGCGAGGTACCCGAAAACACTTTAATGTTTGGCATTCTGGAGTGTATTAGATTTAGACAACCAGCCTGTTTCTCCAAATTGTCTCGGATCAAACTTCTAGCGCGTATCGGATTAGCAGAACGTACTGGCATCACACAATCTACGAGTACAAGTTTTTATTATAAAAATTTTTTTGCAAAAGCAGCGGCAGCGACGTCGCCGCATTCGCTCTGTCATTGCTATGTGTATATGTGTATGGGGGATAGCGATAGGGAGAGAGTCTGAGAGCACGCGTGTAAGAGAGCGCGCCGTATACATGTAAGCAGACCATGGCGGCAGCAGCAGCAGCAGTAGCAGCGGCAGCGACAGCAGCAGCAGCAGCAATGCTTTTATTGGTGCTCTCTCAGACTCACTCGTCAAATATTCATTCATACAACTGTTGTGGGCAGCGAAAAAGCTTGTCTGTGTCTGTCATGCAACAGTGTGTGTATGTGTGAGAGTGAAGGCGAGAGGGAGAGAGACATTGAGAGAGCCGCAGCAAAGCCACCCCAAGCAGCCATGTGATTATTTGACGTATTGCTGTCGCAACCTGTGTGAGCGAGCAAATAACGTTCTGTTGCGGTCTGACCGACTACATGTACGGTATGATTCCTAAAAGATTGACCAGAAACATTCAAATGTATGAAATTTACAAAAGTTGTAACAATTTCCATATTTCAAAAAAATTGTAATTTTAGTTCACAAAGTCGGATTTGAAGGGTACCCAATTTAGGGTATTGCCTACAAGTTTTTGAATAAACAGAGATCCTTAACTTACAGTGGTGCAGTCTGGCAACATTATTTTCGCTCTTGTCGCTTACACGCTCAGAGTGTCAACGGCATTAATCAAAAGCTTACATTGCCTGATAAAGCCTTACACACTCACTCTCCACCCGTGAGAGTGAGAGTGCGACTGCGGCTCTGCTGCTGCACCAAAAAAAAAAAAAATTAAAATTCTCGGGCATGCAAACAGGCGCGTGCCGAAAGCTTTCATCACGACACAAACCGAACAGCTGTTCGTATGGTTAGGGGGTTTTTTGAAATGGCCGTGAAATGACTATTCAACCTTGCAAATAAGATGGACACACACACACACACACACATTTGGATAGCCCGTTTTTAACACCAATTACAATACGCACCATCTTGGTCAGGAATGGGACATTTTGTATTTGGCATTGTGTAAAACTTCGCAAACTCTGAAACAATGTTAGGCACGACGCGCGCAATTGCCGCTTGTTAGATTCTAACGGTAATACACGACTGAGTAACGGTCTGTTTTCTGCCACCGATGGACAGCAATTTATTGAGCGAAGAGAGCGCGCACGTAAAATTCGCACAGCTGTATACTATATTTATTTGATTTACAAGTATATTTATTAGAGTGCCTATGACAGTAGATTAGATTTTGACAGCAGCAGGGAGAACAACAGAATCGAGCGCAGCGCCCGCCATCAGCATGCGAGCAATTGGAGCAACTGAGCACGTACACTGCGTATGCGTTTCGCACACACACATGCATACCCACAATGGATAGATCTAAAGGTTGCGCTAATCGATGCGGAATAGCAAGAGCGCGATTTTAGAGTGTGACGTCACAATATCGGTTTGTGATTTCTTTACAGTTAATGTTTAGAATTTAGATTTTTATCTTGGATATAATCCATATAAAACTGTAGTTCGATGCTATTAAATGTTTAGTGTTGTAATTGGTCAAAGTTGCGTTATACAATTTAAAAACCGATTTTGTCATTGTATTGAAATGATTCATTCAATCACAATATTTCGATATTGGGACGTCACAAGAGAGCTTAGAGCTTAGTGTTGCTAGCATTACCTGTGGCTCTCTCATACAGATGCATACCGATGCTACCGCTAGAAGCTTTTGACGCAGTTATGACTTTGGCTACGCGCTCTCTCTCTCACTCTCTCTTGCTCAGTCTCTGTTACTCTCGCATTTTTTCGTGGGACAGCTGTTTTGCTGCAAATGCGAGGGCTTCGTGCAATGCATTTTTGTTCGTCATGGCTAATTTATTAAGGCTAGTCCCAAACTGCAGGCGATAGCTGTTTTGTTTTTTTTTTTCTTGTTTGTTTTGTTTCAAGGGGGCTCGTCATTGGCTTGTTGCTTATGGTGTAGTACAACTGTACTTTGCAGCTGTACACAAGACAGGCGGAATGCGTGTGCAGAGATTTGTCAAATTGTTTTCGTGTCTAAATTTAAATGAAACAAAGCCAAAGCTAAAATGCCAAACTAAATGTTTTTGCAATAAAAAGGCTTTTCAGGCGCTGACGTATTCTCCGATCGTGTGTGTGTCTGTATGTGTGTGTATGTGTGTGTATTGTTGACGCAAATGCAAATGGCGTCGCTGCATTGATATTAAGATGGGGTTGGGGTAAGCAACCACGTGTCAGCTTCAAACATGCTGGCAGCGCACGTTTTCTTTTGCCATTAGAAGTATAGCAAAACACAATAAACAAGTAGAAGCGTGGGTTTGTGTGGGTGGTTGTGTGTGTGTGTGTGTGTGTGTGTATGTGTGCGTGCGTGTGCGTACGTGTACACACACACACACACACAAGCGCAAACACATTTCGGCATTTAATATCAACTTACATGAAACATGTGCAGAGGCAAATCGGTCGCAATTAACTTTTACAGCTTAGTACAATAACAAAATTGAGTTCTTTTTCTTACTCACGTTTCACTTGTAAATTCTTTTACTTTGTCGATTAGCACTTCAGAATGCAGCCGCTTCAATGAAAATGCAAAAGCTGAATGATTTCATTGGCAGCGAAGTCGTGGAGTTTGACTGCCAGAGCGTAAAAGAGCACACAGCAGACAAAGGAAACGAACAGAGAACGTGCACAGCGTGAGAGTGGGAGAGTAAGAGAGTTAGCGCGACCGGCAAGTCTTTGCGTTTGTGGAGCTTGGAGCCGACGAATGCCTATGGATGGAAAACAAACGAAACACGTGCCCAGCAAACAAACCGAGCAGCAAAAGAAAAACAAAAACTGTTAAAGATGTCGCCAACAGCAGCGCACAAGTAACAACATTAATGTTTACCAACTGATAAGAGCCTAGATAAAAGCTGAGTCAGTAGAAAGCAAACGAAGAGAACTGGAGCAGACACTTCCCCAAGACATATGAAAGCGCCGCAAAACTGTTCGCTGGGTTGCCTTTCAATGTGTTTGTTATTTTTCGGTCTGGCTCCACGCATAAATTTCGGACACGTTTTTTTGCATGTGTTGTTTTTGTTTGAATGCTGCGAAGTGAAACGTGAACGAAAAAAAGTCAGAAGATCGTATTTTAATGAGTCGCATAATTGAAGATCTGCGCATGTATTTCTTTTTTTTATTTTCGAGCTGTTGCCAAGCGGTGGCCCACCCTATAGTAAAGTAGACCCGTGTTTGTTTTTTTTGTTCTTTATTGTTTTGTTTAAAAACCTCGAAACGAGTTTTAAATAGACGCTGAACCGTTGCCAAGGCGTAATAGAAGTATCTACCTGAGGTCGAATGAAGTTCGTTTGTATGTGTGTTGGAGGGATTTAGCCGCAATGTAATGGAAAAATACCTGGTTAGAACAAGTTTAATGTGGCATCTTATGGTAAATAACAGAATGGTGGTGTATAAGAGAATTGCGCCAAATTTCAAAAAGTTTTTGAGCACTACAAAAACTAACATCATTAACGGTTAACAGTCAACTCCACCAGGAACGTTTTGAATATTTTTATGTTTATTTCTAAACAGCGTTGGCGGTCACACTGGCCAGCAGCTGACTGCCATTGTTTATATCGATAAATCGAGTCTAGCAGCCCTGGTTCCATGCAAATTGTGTTGAGAAAAGTGTCAGTTTAATATAATTGAAATACTAAAGCGTTCCGTATTGTTTTTTCATATGCTGCTGCCGCTTAGCTATAATATAGTCATATAAATCATTTCAGCCAACGTCGCAGAACTAAGCGATATTCGCGCACGAACAGCACAAACGAGAAAAATATATAATAAGAAGCAACAACAACAACAACTTCAGCAACAACAACAAAACAAAAAAAAAATTTATATAAAAAAAAAAATATAACACAAAATCCCACAATCATGGCGAACATGGCAGTATCTCGTATCAAGCGCGAATTCAAAGAAGTAATGCGCAGTGAAGAGGTAAGTGTGCCCAATGTATATATGTCTATTATTATATGTGTATTAAGTGTTGGCTGCGTAGCTCGCCAATCCTTTGCAACTGAAAGCTAGAACCACGGACTTTATTCTATTTTTGGCGCGCGGCGCAGCTTGTGAAATTGGCCCGTTTTATTTATTTATTTATTTTTATTTTTTTGTTTTGTCTAACTAATATATAATTATAATTCACCTGTAGATCGTTCAGTGCTCGATCAAAATCGAACTGGTCAACGACAGCTGGACAGAATTGCGCGGCGAAATTGCCGGCCCGCCAGATACACCCTACGAGGGTGGCAAGTTTGTGCTGGAAATCAAAGTACCCGAAACATACCCTTTCAATCCACCCAAGGTGAGCAGCGCTTTGGCCAATGTTTATGCCGCAACACGATAACACCACGGTTTTGTTATTTGTTTCGTTTTTTTGTTTGTTTGTTTGTTTTTTTTCTGGAACAGGTTCGGTTTATCACACGCATTTGGCATCCGAATATTTCGTCGGTGACTGGCGCCATTTGCTTGGACATATTAAAGGATAATTGGGCCGCTGCGATGACATTGCGTACGGTTCTATTATCGTTACAGGCACTGTTAGCCGCCGCCGAGCCGGACGATCCGCAGGACGCGGTCGTCGCCTATCAGTTCAAGGATAAACACGAACTGTTTGTCCTAACCGCCCGACACTGGACAAACGCATATGCCGGCGGTCCGCACACGTTTCCCGATTGTGATTCAAAGATACAGCGCCTCAAGGATATGGGCATCGATGAGCACGATGCGCGCGCCGTCCTATCCAAAGAGAATTGGAATCTGGAGAAGGCGACCGAGTGCCTATTCAGTTAGCTTCGCAGTGGTCTGCACACAACAGCAGCAGCAGCAGCAGCAACATTAGCAACAACAACAATAACACCAACAACAACAACAACAGCGGCAACAACAACACCAACAAAAACAGCAGCAGTAGCAAAAAACCAGCAACAGCAGCAGTAACAAACTTCAGTTCAATCAATTTGTTTAAGATCAATCAATCAAGCCACAGCAAACACTAACCAAAATTTCAGTTTTGCAAAACACAATCACCGAAAGAAAGAAGAAAGGAAATACTTGATTATAGTATAAAAATAACTAGCTGAACCCCTTGCAAGCACACACTCACACACACCCGCGCACACACGCACCTGCACATACGAAAACATTTATTTATTGAAATTTTATTTTCGTTATGTTAACAATTTCCAAATTTATTTACTGTGTAATTTTGAGTTAACCAAAAGCGGTACCGGTTCTCACTTTCCCAAGTTTTTCAAAATCTTTGAAAGGGCGCGTTTTTGTGAAAGTTCGCAAAACCACCAATTGGAAAAACTTTCGATTCCGAATTTTCAATTGCGAATTATGTAATAATAAAAGAAAAAAGTGAGCACCGGCACTGGCCGATTTATTCTTTTTAATTGTTTTTGGTGTGCACTACAAAAAAGAAAAAAACAACAACAACAACAACTATTTATAAATTATTATTGTGTTGCTTTAACTGCTACAGGTTGAGCCTAAGGCCCCCACTCCCCACGCTGACATTAGATTATGTTATGTAATAGAACCCAGGGTTCCATTTGTGCATTCGCATTTATTGTTAAGCGAGGTAAACAAAAAAATTCAAATTATGAGAAATTTAAGTTACTTGCAGAACACTTAAAATTTATCATAAAAAACAAAACAAAACCAATTGCAATCTTCATCGGGTTTTATTTATGTCAAAGAAGCAACAAAAAATTCAAAAATTGAAAAAAAAAACAAAATTTAATTTTAAAGATCTAAAAACGAAAACAACAAAATCTATAATAAAAATCTTTGTAAATTGCGTTAAGTTAAATAATAAACAACTATTAAGAAATGCATTAAAACGAGCTTAACTTGATATCAACTACACTATGCAACATATTCAAGACTTATTAGCATTAAACAAAGTTGATTCTAATGAACACGTAAAAGTATTTTAGCTTTGTGGTATGCATTTAGTTTATAAACCTGAATATATTTTTGCATTTTTGTAAAATCTTATTATGCGTACATAGTGAATTTTGTTTGTTTCATTGTTGCATAGTGTTTAAATTCGTTGTCTACATTGTCTAGTGTTGTTCTACAATTAATCGATTATGATTCCAAGGTCTACTTGTGCTTTTGCTTGGACAACATCGAGGCACTGGATCCGCATGCCATGCCCCCAACAGTGGCGCCATACAAATTTTGATTGCTATTGCCCAAAATACCGCTGCCGCCGCCGCCGCCTCCGCCGTTGCCACCTCCAATTCCATTTCCGTTGCCGGCACCCAAATTGCCGGCATTGCTGTTTTGCATATTGTGATTGCTGTGGCGCTGCTTGAGCATCTCCTTCCACTCCGACTCCAGACGCACATAGGTGCCGCCGAGCGGTTGGGCATTGTTCGCCAGGCATTGATCGGAGCCCGTTTTCTTGGTCACATAGCTGGCCACCTGCTTCATGATCTTCTCCTCAAAGTCGCGCTGATGATCCTGATTGCTGCGCGCCGACAGCTCGCCCGACCAGAAGCGACCAGAAACAGCCGCTGGCCTATTTCTGAGCGAGATTAGGGTGTGCTTAACATGGATAATCCATACTCACCGTTTGCGCTTTTTCTTGCCGCGCGTCTTGCGGGGCGGTGGTCGATGATCGGATTCGCAGCCATCGCTGCTGGAAGAGTATTCGTCGTTGAGCAGCGCATTGCGCATGCGCGGACGCTGACAGCGTGCATCGTCCGAACTGGTCGACGTTGTCTCCGATTCGGTGCTGGTCTGCATCTCATAGCGACACCGACGACTGACTCGATGATTGGTCACTGCGAGAGAGGATTTCATGGCTATAAAACGGGCAACTAATTAATCCAAACACTCACTGTCCAGGCAGAGCTGCGGCAGCAGACCCTGGCGGCAACGTTGCGGCGTCAGCGAGATGCCCAGCCAATTGGGACTGATCTCCCCGGCGGCGGCCAATTCCTGAATATGCAACGGCGGCTGCTCGCACAGCGCATAGTTCTCAGCGACCAGCTGGGCAATGGTCAGAATGGCGCGCTCACGATCGGTGTCCACCAGCACGCTGTGCTCGCGGAACTGGCAGCCCTGTGGAAAGAACAAGGAGATTTGTTATTGAAACGAAGAGATTTGGATTAAATGCGATATACATTTGGACCCGGCAATGTTTCATAGCGAAATGCCTGCTGGTTACAGCAGGCATAGCGTCCAGCCGGTCCGGCAATGCGTCCCTCGGTCTCGGGACCCAGAAAATTGGGCGGCTCGGGATGGTAGCGACACCAGGTCATTTGGTAGACCGGAAAGTGCGTCTCGCACGTGCAGCAATAGAGATAGTGGCAATGGCCCCACAATTTCCAGTAGACCTTGCGCCACGACTTGAGCTCCTTGAACAGCTGCAGCACGTACGCGTTGAGGTCCCAGCTGGTGTCGCGCACATGACCGCTGATCAGCTGGCCCCAGCGATTGAGCCGTATATTGCTGGGTATGCAGTTCACAAAGGACTTCATCGTATTGGTCACACAGCGGCAGCAGCGCACGCAGCGAAACAGTCCGGATATGCTGTAGAAGTGGCCGCGCAGCACTTCCGGATCCGGCTCGCACAGGCTTTGTATTAGCTTCGTCCACAGACGAGGCGTGACGCGCTCCTTTTTGTCGCGCACCATTTCCAGCTCCAGATTGGTGAACATGGCCGCCAGCCGGGTGACCAGCGCATCGTTGAGGCACGACAGATTCGTCGAGGTGCGCACCACCTCGCTGAGGTGGGCGTGACAGAAGGCCAAACATTCGAGCAGCAGCGGCTCCATTTGCAGAAAGCTGGCCGAGACCAAGATGGGCACCACATTGTTACCATCCAGCTGCGGACCGGCTGCGATATTGCCCTGGCCCAGCGGCTGCAGATCCTGGCCCTGGCCACTGTTCTTGATCCACTTCATGAGCCAGTCGAAAATCTGTATGTCGCAATGCACCGATATGTCCATCTCCTCCAAGCGCTGGCCGGCCGTTACGTCGGCAAAGTAGCCCATCTTGCTCACCAGCAGACTCTGCGGGCAGCTGAAATCCCGCGAGGTGTTCTTCACCTCGTCACACACATGAATGATGACCTCGGGCCTGAAATTAGAGAGGGAATCAATTGAAATTGCAACTGTAGTTGATTTCGGCTGGACTTACTCCTTTTTCTCCTGGCGCGCAAATTTGCTATCCTTGACCAGCAGCAAGGATTTGCGACGTGTGGAGCTCGTGGACGATGTTTTGGACAACGGCTCCTTGACAGAGGCGCGCACCATGCTGTTGACGCTGCTCGATTCTGTGGTCGTCGTACCTGATGGCTCCCTGGACGAACTAACGCTGGGCGAGCTTGAGCTGGGCGTGGCTAGATGGGTCACCTCCGTCAAGGATTTGGTTGCCGCAGCAGCATTTAGATTAGGCTCCGATTTCATCGACTGTGGAAGCTGCGCGGGCGGCTTGATTAATTTGGGGCGCCCGCTGTTCGTTGCGAGCGCGCCGGGCAATGGCATGGGGCATATGAAGGACAGCACCGAATCGAGGACACCCTCGTTGATGACATAGTCGAGTTGTTCGCATAGCTTGGGATGCAGGCCACTGCCGGAATGGACGTGACCGGTGCGCGAGCTGGCTTTGCGCTCCGTCAGCAGCAGGCTGGTGCGGCTGGCCTCGTCACGGCTGCCGCCGGGACGCTTTAAGCCAAACAGTTCGTTGACCAAATGATTTTCGGCCAAGGCGTTAAAATCGAATTCGTCCTTTTTGGAATTTCGCTTGGCGTAAGCACCACCGGCCAGAGTCTCCGCTGGCGGTACCAGATCCCTTATGGCTGGTTTGCCTTCGACTTTTGTAATCATATCGTTAACGTGACAGGAAAGTTTTAAAAAGTCAAGAAAATCATTTAAACTGATTTGAAAATCAGATCCGTTGCCCGCTTGCTGCTGTTGCTGTTGTTGTTGCTCATCCGAATTTGAACTGGATGGTGCTGCAGCAGCGCCATCCTCCTCATTATTATTTGATTTTTCCATTTTTAGTTTTTGACCCACTTTTTGAAAATTGCAAATAATTTCGCACTGTTTTCCGTTACTTTGGTGACGGCGCTGCTTCTTCTATATACCATTCACAATGTGTTAATAATACCATTCCGATAACAGCACGCGCATACAACTCTGTACCCGTAATTCACACAAAAGATGTCATTTTGACAGCGGCTCTTTTCTGTTCTTTTCCGCTAACAACGTTCGCAATGGTGGGTGTCCAAACGTAAAAATTCAATTAAAAAACTTTAAATAAAAATGGAATCACTTCATTAAATGCATAAAAATGTGAACCAAAACGTAGACGAATATGTGCATCGCTTGCGCACAGTGAAATTTCACTCAATGCAGCCATTGTAATGGCTAAAAAAGTTTTTTTTGTTTATGTGATGAGGACCGCCAACTAATCTGTGTGTTTTCAACCAACTTTAGGGTCGCGTCAGAACCAAGACTGTGAAGAAGGCCGCTAAGGTCATCATTGAGAAGTACTACACGCGCCTGACGTTGGACTTCCACACCAACAAGCGTATCTGTGAGGAGGTTGCTATCATTCCCACCAAGCCCCTCCGCAACAAGATTGCTGGGTAAGAGTTGCCACTGCGGAAGAAGGAGTCCAAACCGTATTAATTTGGTCTGCTTGTTCAACAGTTATGTTACCCACTTGATGGGTCGTCTGCGCCACTCGCAGGTGCGTGGTATTTCCATCAAGCTGCAGGAGGAGGAGCGCGAGCGTCGTGACAACTACGTTCCCGCTGTCTCCGCGCTGGAGCAGGACATCATTGAGGTCGATGCCGACACCAAGGAGATGTTGAAGCTGTTGGACTTCCACAATATTCGTGGCCTGCAGCTGACCCAGCCCAACACCAACAACTATGGACGTCGTAACTAGGTTTTAATCGAGAGGACCGCAGTGGATGCTTCTCCAGTTTTTTTTGCTACAAATTACAGATTTGCATGGAATACACAATAAACATCGTGTGTAAAATGCAAAAAAAAAAAAAATAACAACTGTCTTGTTAATGTAGTGAAAGTGAACAATTGAAAGATACAGAAATGCATTTGGTTGGTTTATTTTCATTTTAATGAAAAATACTGTGTAGACATGCACATATAAATATGTATACATTCGATCCATAAATAAATGGGTTTGATTTTTTTTTTTTTTTTTTTATACAGTGACAGACGATATATAAAAGATATTCTCTAGAAGTGCACATATGTAAATCTAAGCGTGGTCATATATATATGTGTGTTTATATAGATATATGTATGGTATATGAATAGCGTTGTATATATGATGTTTATGCGTTCTCAGCCGGCTGATCCGGATTGGGTCTGCGCACCGGATTACGCAAGACCAGCTCGGAATCCTCCGATATGATGGGCAGTGCATGCACCCAATGGTAATTGATCAGATGGCTAATGCTATCGAATATGCGATCTTTGGTTCGCACCACGCCCTCGGGATCGATGAGCAGCAGATGCTTGGGCGTCTTCCCCTCCAGTCCGGTCAACACGTACTGGCCCCGCTTGCCCTGAGACTCGCGCACCAGGAAATCCCCATCCATCTGCAGCAGACGCTCGGCAATGGGTCGCGAGATGGCCGCATGGAACCATACTTCGGCAGTGAGTGGACATTGCGGTCCATCGAAAACATCGCGCACCGAGCTGACGGCGGCGGCGGCGCCGGCGACAGTGGCCGACTGCAGCGGATCAAAGTGGCCAAGGGCCAGTTTATTGGTGGTCTGATCGGGTGGCGGGGAATTCAGATCGATGAGATTGCTGCTCAGACGATCGCGCGGCTTCTTGAGGTTCAGTTGGGCCACGCGCGGCGCGTGCGGATGCAGCGGCAGTTGCGCCTGTGGCTGCAGCTGCTGCTGCTGCTCGCCGCAGGGTGAATCCGGCGGCAGCTTGTTGGGCAAATCATTGTAATACTCTTTGACGTTCTCCTTGCAGCTCTGATTGATGTTTTCGGCGGCAACGCTGGCCGAATGCTCGGTCTGTCTGCTGAGCGCATTGAAGCGCAGCACGAACGCCTTGCCGATGGTAACAATCAGATCCTCGCTCTGCCCGCCCGCACACTCCAGCACATAGCAGGCGCGCCACTCGTCACCCTCCCTTTTCGCTATATAGGCCAGAAAGTCGAGGGTGTCATTGTCGCCGCCGGATGCAAACGAAATCCGTGGCATATTGTGATTGGCGATCACCTCGCCCGTTTCCACATTGCTCAGCGTCAACGCCCGACTGGAGACGTTGATGATGATGTTGGTGCCCGCATGTTGCATGCTGGGCCGATCCGAAATAAAGTTGTGCAGCCTTTTGTCCAGACGCCGTTTGCTGGCCGACTTTAGGCCAGCAGCCTCGCACACCCGATTAATGCACTCACTAAAAATGTTAACAGACTTGGTCAAAATTCGTGTCGAGAGTTTTTCACTTAGTATGTTGGTTTTTTTTTCCACCTACCGTGCGAGCAGCGTACGCGTCTCAAAGTCCAGCGATTTCATGGAGGTCTTGACCTCAACGCAGCCCGTGTAGCGAACATTGAATGCAACGCCCTTTTCCAGTATGACATCGTCGGGATAAATGCAGCCGTCGCTGGTGGCACTGGAGCCAGTGCCGCCGTTGCCGGCATCGCCGCCATTCCGTGGCATTTCGTTTGTGTATGCGTTATTTTGTGCGTCCTTTGCGTCCTTTGTTTGTAGAGTTGTGTCGAGTATCGTTCGGAATAAGTTCTGTCGAATGACTCACTGAACCGATTGAACGAACCGAAGTTCATTTGTCTTCTAACATGGCGAAAGCAAATGTTATTTAACAGATACAGTACTGGCAGCTTTGGCCTGATTATGTTCGAACACGGACTTCGTTTTTCAGTTGCACAAATACCCGAGCCCTTGGACAACTTATCTACTGAGAACCGCAATTATTGAGTTAATAGCATTTAAAGTTTTCTGTCGGCTTAACAGCAGTGTGCCCAGCTTGGCTCGATAGCATATCGGCTGCCCGCCACAGTCTGTTTACCAGTTATTGCCCCACCAGTCCAACAAACAGCTGCTCAAAGCGACTCATGTAGCTTGTTGCTAGTTACAAAAAGTAAAAGCTTGTGGCAAGTTAAAGTTCAACATAAAGCTTATATCTAACTTGACTGTCGTGCATACAACAACGTTTAGACGGACGCTACAACGTGCGAGTCGGTTTTTGTCTGTTCCAAGCGGCGCATATACATACACAGTTCTTCTCGAAGACCAAGTTGATTTATAATAAGAAAAAATTATAAATTTGTATTAATATTTACCAAGCGGCTTATTTAACTGCGTTTGCAATTTGCGAAGGCACAGAATCCAGAAAAGGCAATTGTTAAATGCAAGATTAAAAACTTGTTTAAAAACCACACAAAATTTGTAAAGCGTAATTCAAAACAATAACAAAAAAAGGGACAGACTTCTGGAAACATCGTACTATTTTGGCTAAACGTATAAATTTTGAAATCGATAAAACATCAAAGACAGCATACACAACTAGTCGAGCAACACCCCCGCGCGCAACTGCATCCAACCCCCAGCAGCCCCCATCTCCCTTCTGAGAAAACGGAAGTCTCTAGAAAGCAAAAGCAGCCGTTTGTGCATTGGAATCTGATTGGAACGCTCACGCGTATATAATAAAGTCAACGCATTTGCAGTTTATTATTGTTGCGGTGAGTTTATTGCGCTTTTTGCCATTTTATCGAAACTTTCTGCTGTGTTTTGTCTGTGTACGTGTGTGTCTGTGTGTGCCGTTTTGGATGCGGCTCAGTGAGCATAAAACAATTTTTTACGTCATTTGCAGGTTGAAATCATTTGTATAACAGCCGCAATACAGCTGCAGATACGCACACATTCACACACATAGCCAAAATGTGTGCATGCGTCATTTGCATTAGTGTTTTATGGCCCCAGGCGCTGCGTCATAACGGTTGTCCCGTAGAGTCATGACTTTTCCAGACGCATACATTTGCCTTTTAAGCCATGCTGAAACATAATTATGTGCGGTACGCGTGTTTTTTGTTGTTGCTGATCTCATCGTTTTGTGCCTTTCCGCCTAATTGCTGTTCAGAGCCGGTCTAGACTTTTCATTCAATTTGGCCTTAATTTACGCCTCTGCCGCATAAATGCTTTAACAGCAGCCGCCGTCGCTCTCAATATGGCTTAAACTAGAGCGGCAATTAAAGCTGATGACGTTGACCCTCAAAACGAGATAAAAAAAATAAACAAAGCAAAACAACACAAGAATTAATTTATCGATATTGCTATCGATAACACCCACGCGACCTTGTCGGTTTGTTTTTATTTCTCTAATTGCTGTTTGAAACAATTTTGTTAAATACCCTAACGGGGCGTAGCTGACAAAATTACGCTCTAATTGGGCTTAGAAAGTGTGAACAATGGGTTTTTTTTAACCTGCGTGTTCGTTTTATTTTGGTGTGCCATAAAAAATAAAACTGAAATGAAAAAAAAAATGAGCGCGACGAACTTTTGGTGCCCCGTCTTTTATGGTGGCATGATACTGTTAAAAGCCGTAATATGACAAGTGTCATCGCAGCAAGGCGCTGCTAGTTAACAGCTCTGTCGAATGCGTTTGTGAGGGGCAGAAGTAAGCACAGTGGTGCACATGGCGTAATTTCTAAAAAAAATACATTGGCGCATAAATTAAATTTAGCAAAGCTGTAGTTTAATTTAGTTTATTTTAATTTCTTGCATAGTTGCGTAATGTAGTGTGTTGGAAAGTGGTTAGCTTTAATTTTACTATCGTTTTTTATTGTATTTCAAGTGGCTATAAACTAATGCACACACAGGTACACATTTTATTATATGTTTAATATATAAGGTATTTTATTTATGTGTAGATTTATACTTAATTTTAGTTGGCCATAAAAACTATAACACGCCGATTTGCAATACTAAATTCGCTGTGGCGACAAAGCGTTCCCCCCATTGCCCTAACCTCCTATTGCTTGTGTCGTTGCCGCAACAACAACTCACATCAGCTGCTCAAAGTCTGTTATGTAATACTGGGCGCGTCTGTAGACCTCTGCGCGCACCACGTTGCCGCCGTAGCCAATGAAATTGTTGGCCGGCGGCACAGCCTCCAAATCGGTGGCACCATCGCCAATCATTGTAATGAGCAGCGGCTCGTTCGCGTTCGCCGGCTGCCGTTTTCTAATCATGCCAATGGCCTCCGCCTTGCCGCCGGAACGCGAGGTCGGCTGTGTGGTATCGAAGCTGTCGTAGGCGCCCTTGTAGTCGAACAGCATTTTGTTGGCGTACATGTTGGTCAGCGGTATGCCCAGCTCGGCGGCCACCGGCGCAATCAGGCAATCGAAGCCGCCGGAGATGAGAAATACCTGTTTGCCGTCCGCCTTTAGCTGGGCCACAAAGCGCTTCACGTTGCGGCTGAGGGTGCTGGGACGCTGCTTGATGAAGTCGGCTACCTGCTGCTGCGATGGCCGTATTATGTTCAAGCGTATCTTGAGCGCATCCTGGAAGGACATGCTGCCGCCCATCGCCTCTTTGGTGACGCGCGCCACCTCGCTGCCCTTGCCGCAGAATTCGGCCAGCTCATCGATGCCCTCCTCACAGATGACCGTCGAGTCCACATCGAAGCAAACAATGTCCGACTGTTGGATGATCTTGGCTGCCTGCAGCGGCTGCTTCGGGGGCGTCGCCAAGGCGGCCGTTGCCACACTCTTGCCGTTGACCAGCGCCGCGTTCAGCTGCTGGGCAAGCAGCGTGGCCGTTGCCGTTGCGGTGGCCGTTGCCGTGTTGCCAGCACAGCCATTGGTGGCACTGGGACGTGCCATGCTCAGCACGGAACTGCTCATTTTGCGGATGGCTAACACGTTGTTTCGTTGACTGCTTTGAATTACGTAAAAAGCTGCTGCCGTTTACGTTACGATTTTGCTGGAACTAAAAATTTTCCGTTGTAAGCGTCTTTTTCTTTGTTCTCTTGTTTTGTTTTTTTTTCTTCTTCTTTTTTGTGTATGTATTTGCCGCTCTTTATTTTGCACACGCGCGTTTCGTTCTGCTCAGCTGTTAATTGTTTGTAATTTGGACACGAGACGTTTGTCAGCTTGACATAGCTTGCTTTGTGGATTTTAATATAGAATATATTTATGTATATAAGTATAGTTTTCTTGATCGTCACGATCTGTACGCGTTGACTGGCCGTTTACAACTGATTTTCCATTAGTCGCTGCTCGCCCTTATAAGAAAACGCGAGCAAACAAACACAAGTGCACCGCTGCTTTTGTTTGCTCTACGTGCTCTCTCGTTCTCTCTCGCAGCTGACAGACGCACTGTCGCGACGCTGACCAGCGTGCGTGTGTGTGTGTGTGGGGCGATCATACGATAACTGCCAATTTACAGTAAGCCTTAGCATGCCTCTGTGTTGTTGTGCGTGTACGACAGTTTCTCTGTTACACTTGCAATGAATGTTTGATGATAAACAGCTGCCATATTTACTGAATCTGCACCGAATAGCAGTTCACCTACTCCGGATGTTCCAAATTCAGTTTGCTCTCACAACCTTTGCACACCAGACGCGCGTACGAAACCTCGCATGTTTGCCTTTATCAAATCATAAACAGCTGAGAAAGAAAACAAAAAAAAGTAACACTTGCTGCTCGAGTGCTTTGCAGAACCAGTTGTGACCGGTTTCGCGACCCATTCATGTCGTCTGGTCGTCGCTTATCATAACGCAAGCCATTAAAACATAGCTAAATTGATTAAAGTATAGCCGAAATCGTGTTGTTTGTCTGACCGTCTCAAATTCTGAGAATCTTGAGCGCGGGAGTTCTTAATTTCCGAAAACGGAATTGTTCTATCTTATCAACTAATAATTTGTATAATATAGAATCGAAATTTATAAATATCATTACTATGTAGCGTATTTGTTGATCAAGTTGATGACTTAATGAAAGCAATTTAAACACTTTCTGTTTTAAACATGATCAATGAACATATAAATATGCTGATGCAATTTAGTCTTACGTTACGTCTTACGTTAAAACGTAACAGGCTGGTGAGTGACGGCATTACTTCACTGCTCTCTCTCTCTCTCTTTATTTTTCATCTCTTTTATTCTCTTGTTAAGCAGATCAAAACTAACGTGTGGCGCGTGCAAGGCAAACAACAACAAAAACAAGGAACGAAATTGGAATTGCACTCGCTGTGGTTTCATGCTGAAGTTGTTATTGTTGTTGTTTTGAGGAATAACAAGTTGTTTTGATCGTTGTGTGAGTCGGTCGCGAAGCGTGTGGTAAACAACAACAGCAGACCCCAGACCGCAAATGCATTTCATTGCCAGCGATTATGCACTTTATATGTGCAGTTTTTATTTATTTATTTTGCTTTTGTTATCGATAACGATAAAGCGCAACGTTGCGTGCAATTTAAAAACTCCAAAAGCCAATGACTAATGTTTGAGTACAGTCGTTAAATGCAAACTTTGTTTTAATTGTTGGATCGTCTCCTTGTTGCCTTGGACAACAAACACCTGTCAAAACACTCAACGGCAAAGGTTGTTTGGCGTCAAAAGTGTTCTCTTACCTTGGCAACTTAGCTTTTCATTTATCGATTGACCTTGTTGCTGCATAAATTTTACTTAAGTCTGCTTTTTGGCTAGCTACAATTTCTGCCGTGTCAGAACAAAAAAACAGGCTCAAGACGAGTCATGTGTGTATATAACATACAAATGTATATACATATGTGTGTATGTGAGTATGTATATATTTATATGTATGTACAAATATATATTTAATTGCCCCTTTGGTGGTCAGCCACGTGTCTGTAACTAGGTTCGATAATAGAATACGCCTGTGTGTATTATATTTAAGCTAGACATTTGGAAATTTAGTGAGGCAGTCGACGTCGATGACATTTTGCCTAATTGTATCTGAAAAAAAGCTACATACACATATACATACATATACACTTGTGATCAAAAAAATAAGTACGGTATACTTTATAATCGATTTTTGTGGTTCTGCGTACCAAGTTTTTGCGAATTGGTCCAAAGATTCAGATCAGAAATTATTGCCTCGAAACTATTTCATAAAAAAGGTGAATGTTAAGTTGTTGAAAAGTCCACTTTTGCGGCATATTTAGATCAGCATAGGTTAATATCTGATTAACCAATTTATGAATTTAAGGCCTTTCAAGTGCACAGTAGTTATTGAAGAAGAAGAAGAAGCAATGATAAGCATGTGGTTAATTTTTTATGTTTTCATTTTTAGTTTTGCTATGTGTATATGTTCTAAATTGTCTAATTGTCCAAAAAAACACAAAGAAAATAATAACAAATTGTTCATAAAAAGACATTTGATAAGGGGAAAATATATATGTATATATTCCTACATACAATTTGATATGTATGTATTATATTTATAAATCTTGGCTGGTAATAGGGGCTCTTCCTAGCCCTGCCTTCCTCTAAGTCGAAAACATCACACGAGGGCTTGGTTTTTTTCCCCTAGTCAGTGTTTAATCAGATGACAGACAAAAAAAATATAGCGTGTATAAAAGAAAACAAAAAAACAAATGGCCAGACTTGAGGTCGCGTAAATGCTATATATAATTTCATCACAGAGCATGCAAAAAATTATTTTTACAAATAATCATGCATGCATTTATTTGCGACCTGTCTGCGCCTGTAATTGATTTGTTTTCGATGCAATAGAGCTGCCTGCTGCTGGCTGAGAAGTGTTTTGTTTCCAACTGCATTTATTGCTGATTAACTGTTAAATTGCAAGAGCTTCGATCACACACCCCGCCCTCTCGCTTACACACTCGTTCACACGCGATTTCAGCTGATGAGCGTGCTCTCACGCTCACACACGCACGCACATACTTGACACATTTACAACGTGCATGTGTGTGTGTTTAATGCGGATGAGTCAAAAGGGGAGCAACAAGAAGTGCAGCTTTTACCCGCTCCCACTGTCGCTCCTTATGCGATTCGCTGCTTTTGTTCTTGTTTTGTGTTCTTCTTTTAGATCATGCGCTTTAGCTTATAAACAGTTATAAAGCGGTGGGCACGGTGGAAAGGGACAAGAAACGTATAGCAACGTCAACAGTTTGCTGTTGGGCAAATAAACAACAGAAAGCACGACAATTTTATATCAGCCCCCTTTGCTGGGGGGCGACACGCTGTAAACACGTCACTTTTTTTCCGCTCGCTGTTGCTATCGCATTTTGACATTCGAACTGCGCTGCAGCGTTGACGCCGACTGCAATTGCAGGCCGTTGCTTAACCGTTTTCCGCTGACAAAACTGCTCAAAACAGCAGCTGGCAAAGTTGTTGCATGTGCTCGAAATGATTGCCACGCCTTCCTACCCCATTCCACCCACCCACCAAGCAACCAACCAACCAAACAACCAACCAACCAACCAACCAACCAACCACTGAAATATAATTACAAAAGCGCTTCTCGTTCTCTTTCTGCCGGCGCCAGTTCGTTGCACTCGCAAATTAACAATAACTACGACAGGAGCTTTGTAACCGCAATCTGTTCCACTTTCCATGTCCCGTCCTAAGTTTAATGACACGATAGCACACGCACAGTAATCGGTTATCGGCTGAAATTATGATTGCCCATTGACCCGCGGGCAATTGGGCAACGCTGTATAAGAAATTGAAGAGTGTTGTAATTGGCAGTAACCAACTATGAAATACACTCTCCTCACTTGCGAACTGGCAAAATGTTACATGGGAATGTCCTCAGATCCATAGCTCCCATAATTTGAACTCCCATAACTTTACCAAAAATGAACCGATTTTCATGTTTGATGGCATTTTGGTCATAATTTATCCTCTAGATTGATTCTACATTTCAAAAATATTAATTTTTAGAATAAAATTTTTTTGCATTTTTTGGTGAAAAAATCATGTACTCCCCCTTATGAATTTTCCAAAAAAATTTTTTTCAAAATTTATAATTGCGAATTTACATGTTTAATCAATTGCGGGTATCATAATTAGTATAAAAAACAACATTAAAAGTGATTCTGAGGGAGTCAAATTTTTCGTCAAAAATCGAGTCAAAATTGACAAAAATTTTGACATGTAAAGTTCTGGGATTCATAGCTCCCATAATTTATATCGCCATAACTTTACCAAATTTGAACCGATTTTCATGTTATGCCATTTTGATCATGATTTATCCTCTAGATTCATTCTACATTTCAAAAATAATAATTTTTCAAAATAAAATTTTTTTGCATTTTTTGGTGAAAAAATCATGTACTCCCCCCTTATGAATTTTCCAAAAAAAATTTTTTTCAAAATTTATAATTGCGAATTTACATGTTTAATCAATTGCGGGTATCATAATTAGTATAAAAAACAACATTAAAAGTGATTCTGAGGGAGTCAAATTTTTCGTCAAAAATCGAGTCAAAATTGACAAAAATTTTGACATGTAAAGTTCTGGGATTCATAGCTCCCATAATTTATATCGCCATAACTTTACCAAATTTGAACCGATTTTCATGTTTGATGCCATTTTGATCATGATTTATCCTCTAGATTCATTCTACATTTCAAAAATATTAATTTTTCAAAATAAAATTTTTTTGCATTTTTTGGTGAAAAAATCATGTACTCCCCCCTTATTCATTTTGAAAAA
Source organism: Drosophila paramelanica (assembly GCA_035043915.1). Lineage (NCBI taxonomy): Eukaryota > Metazoa > Arthropoda > Insecta > Diptera > Drosophilidae > Drosophila > Drosophila paramelanica. Next base: position 422,412 of record JAWNMO010000584.1, read on the forward strand.
CATTTTTTTTTCAAAATTTAGAATTGCGAATTTACATGTTTAATCAATTGTAAGTATCATAATACGTATAAAAAACAACATTAAAAGTGATTCTGAGGGGGTCAAATTTTTCGTCAAAAATCATGCCAAAATTGGCAAAAATTTTGACATGTAAAGTTCTCGGATCCATAGCTCCCATTATTCAAATTCTCATAACTCTACCAAAACTGAGCCGATTTTCATGTTTGATGGCATTTTGGTCATGATTTATCCTCTAGATTACATTTTACATCCGTATCCATAGCTGCGATTTTTCGATGTTCATTTTGGATTGTAATGTGGATTGTAATCTGTTTAATTTGTGATTTGTTGCCATTTTGGTTGTTAGCGCACCTACACGTGTTCCATAAATGCTGAGTCATTCGGGCTGGCAACAACAATAACAACAATACATGTATATTAGGTAAATTGCATGTGCTACGATTCCCACACACGCGCACACACACACCCAAATTGTTGATAATCGAAAAACGAGCGCGCCTTTTCGCAACGCTCTATTTAATTGGTATTCTCAATTGCAATTTCAGTTGTGCCAAACGTTTAAATAACCATCATCAAAAGCAGCCGCAGCAGCAGCAGCAGCAACAACAGCATCAATTATGGTGGATTTCCGTTTTGATATTAAACCGCTGTTTCCGCAGCCAATTATCCAAGTGACATCGAATCTGTTGCCGCACAACTTTCGAGGAGATCGACGTCAGTGCTTGTGAGTATTGAAACTGTACGCGGGACGTTTAACATATTGAATCGAGTTCGATCCTAACCGATTACGTTTTCCAACACTCTCACGTACGACAGAGATGCCACCTCGAAGATGTCGGAGATAATTGATCGGATGGGCCAGTTGTCAGCCGTGTCGCAGGGCCTCAGCAAACCGGTGACATCCGCCCAGCGTCTGCGCATATCCGAGAATCAGACCATCTATCTGCTGGCCGATCCGGAGGCGGGCCACAAGTAAGCCACAACTACTTACCAATATTTAAGCAAACATACCAAATGCAATGCACTCTTCTGCAGCGGCTCCGTACTGGGCATGCTCAAGGTGGGCACCAAGGATCTCTATCTGTACGATGAGCAAGGTCAGACTCGCAAAATGGATCAGTCGCCGTCGATCCTGGACTTTTATGTGCACGAGTCGCATCAGCGCGCCGGTCTCGGCAAGCGGCTGTTCGAGGCCATGTTGAAGGAGGAGCACTGGACACCGGTCAAGTGCTCGGTGGATCGTCCGTCGGAGAAGCTGCTCGCCTTTCTGGGCAAGCACTACGGCCTGGTGCGCACCATTCCCCAGGCCAATAATTTTGTGCTCTACGAGGGCTTCTTTAACGATGCGGCCACAGAGAATGGCACGAAGAACGGGCATGTCGAGTCGCCGCAGGACATCAAGCATGACCTGCTCATAGCAAACAGGTGAGTTACCTGCCCCCTCCCCCTCCCCTTCTTCCTTTTTCTTCGTGACCCAGCTGAGTGGCACTGCGCCTTGGGCGGGACAGCAGGTTAATTAAGGCGTTGCGGCTTGCAGGAAACATTTCACTTGGCTTAGTTGCCCATTTCTTTTGGCCAACACACATTTGCATATCGCACGCAAACATCCGAGCCAAGTCATTTGTTTATTTAATGTGCATGCATGTGCCTGTGTGTCTGTGTCTGTGTCTGTGTGTGTTTGTTTGTTTGTTGTGGGCGTGTGCCAAAAAAATGGATCGCCTGCGGAAGAGCATTTATCGATAAATTTAATTTTAGTAAAACTGTTTGCAATTTATTTTAATTTCATTGCTTTTGGTGGCTTGCGCTTTCACTTTATATCTATTTGCTTTCATCTGTGTATATCTTTATATATCTACCTCTATCTGATACGTTTTGCTCAACTTTTATAGCAATTGTAGAGGGTATTATTAAATTTTTATATGATGTGTAATACTAGGATGAAGAAGTCCGTGTAGTTTTGTATACAAAACGTTTTTGTTTTCCAAGTTGTCCATACTAAACTTACCAAATTCGAACCTCACTATGTTTCTATATCATATCGCGCCTATATGATAAACAATCGATAAAACATTAAGTTTTTCTGTAAAATTTTCATAATATCTTAATTAAACCAATTATAAACCTTAGGAAAAATCGAGTAAACATATTGTTTATATAACAACTTTTTCCTCTTTTAAGAAGCTATATAATATGAAAAAAATCTTATTAACATCAGGCTACTATATCATATAGAAAGTAAAGAATCAGTCGAAAAGTCAGTTCTAACAAAGAACTTTTTTTGATTCACTTTTAATTAACTCACATCTTTATCACATCAAATAAGTAATTTAATTTATAACACCACAGTATGTTAGGGTATTAAATGTTGGGCATGCCGAACTTAATTGAACGTTCGTGTTCAGTTAATATTGAGCTAAAAATATATAATTTCAAGCTAAGAAAGTTGAGCATAAAACGCATCAAAGTAACTAATTATAATTGGAGTAACTAATTGTAATTGAAATAATGTTAATGCTTGCTTAATGAATTATGAATTATAATGTTAACTATTTTCAATCCACATGTTGCGCCTACTAACGATAATCAACAACAACAACAACAACAATAAATACATCAATCAATCAACCAATCAAGTCCTAACACACTACTCTTTGGTGCCGCTTATTTGGGTGAGGACGTTAACCAATATCGCGACGGTCGACGCGGCAGCGGCCTGCATCAGCAGCTGCATCAGCAGACACAGCAGCAGCATCAATCGGCGCTGTTGCATCAGACACAGATCTCACCAAACGGACGATATGGGGCACCACGTCCCACATGCAGCATGGCCGAGGTACTCAAACATTACTGTTAAAAAAGTTCCACATTCACGTTCCAGTTCGGGTTCAAGGTCTAGGTTCAAGCCCAACTAGTTCACAATTTTTGAATGCAGTTTCGAGCACCATTGAGCACTGTGTTTTATGTTTTATTTCAAAAATATTTTCTTGTTCTTTTTTTTTTTTGAGTAAAATTTCCTTTAAGAAATTGTAGATCCAAGTTTGCCTTGCGTTAAGCTTTACTCAAATTTTGTTTTGAACGCATTGGGGTCTAGTGAATATTTTTAGTTAACATTTGTCATTCACACGACTCACAACGAATATTCTCGTTTTATTTCTGAACAAAACACAAATTGTTTCGCTTTGTGTACTTTTATAATCGAAAAACAAAAAACAAACAAAAAAAACCAAAAACCAAATACAAGTAGTAAAAAGCTCGCATTTAATTTCGTCGGGTTTTATATTTATATTTCGTGCCAAAGTTTACGTGTGCGGTTTTCAAATTGTAATTAATTGGAAAAAGTGAAAAACGAGCAGAGAAATTATGGATCCAAAACGCGGTAATGCGGCAGCTGCACGCCAAGGTGCCTCCAAGACGAGCGTCGCCGTAAGTTGAAAATCACAGCGAAGCAGCAACTGTGCTTTGCGTGTGTGTGTGTGTTTTTGTGTGTGTGTGTGTAGTATTGCTTTGATTTACAGTCACGTCACCGAGCCAATCCCAACGATGGCCGCAAATACGGCAGCGAGGTCAGCCTAACGCCCAGCCAGTCCAAGCAGAATATGGATAATGTAAGATATATAATATATGTATATATATATATGGCATATATACATATATGCATTTGGTTTCCAATAAAACGTAATCCTTCGTTAGTCGCGCAAGAGTCCTTTGGATGCTTTGAGCCGCATCAACTATCGCCAGGATCCGTTTCAGCGCCGCTCGGGCCTGCAGGATGTCGACGATTCCTTTTTGGCCGCCAACGCCTTTGCGCGTCCCTCACGCTTCCGCCATTCGGGCCTAGATGGCAACGCGCCCGTGGCCGGCAACCAGCAGGCAGGTGCTGCCGCTGTTGCGCCCATACGTGTCGCCTCCGGGCAGGAGGCCACCCAGATGCAGATGCAGTATCAGCCGCAGCAGCAACAGCAACAGCTGCAGGCACAGCAGCAGCAGCAGATGCCGCCACAGCAGTCGGCTCAAATGCCGCAGCAGTCGATGCAGCCGCCGGTGGCAGCAAACATGGCCGCAGCGCAGGCACCAATACAGCAGCAGTCGCAGCCGCCAGCACAACAGCAACAGCAGCAGCAGCAGCAACAGTTGGCACCGGCCACCGTTGTGGCCACGCCACAGCAGCATGCACCGCAATACGTGCAGCCGCCGGCTGCTGGACAGCCATCGCGCCACGAGCCATATCCCACCGGACGTGCCCACGTGCACCACCAGCAACAGCAGCAGCAGCAGAGCGCCTATGAGCAACAGAAACTGGCACAGCAGGATGCACAGGCACAGGCCCAGTTGCAGCAACAGCAACAGCAACAGCAGCAACAGCAGCAGCAGCAGATGATGCAGCAGCAACAGCAGCGACCACCTGCGCAATTGTCGCCGCGTAAATACCAACAGCAGCAGCAACAGCAGCAGCAACCGCAACAGGACTACGTAAATAAGCCACAAAATTTGTGAATGTGAATCTAATGCCAAACCTAACCCACAGCAGGCAGCTGGAGGTGTGCCGCCGGCTGCTGAAATGTGCACCACTTGCCCCAATTGCCAGACGACAATTTATTTGGTGCGCACACCCGAGCTGGGACACGGCGATGCTGGTCTGCCCATGTAGAGCCACATCCGTTCCCAGATCCCATCGAAAGCCAATTCCCAAGAAAACCAAAACAACAAAACAAATCAAGAAAAAGTGTAACAAAAACAAAAACAAAAACAAATACGTGTAACTTTTGCATGCAAAATTCAACGAGAAAATTGCAGTGACTGTACATGATGTATATGCGTGTGCGTGTGTGTGGTGCCCCCACGCCCTAAAGAGGCGTTACCCACACGGTGTTCAAGGTGGTGCTATGCTTGGTTATCTATTCAATATACAATTAACATCAAAATTTGCCGTTTACACGAAAACATCTGCCAAACATCGAAACAAAACGAAACAAAACGAAACAAAACAGTTGCAATAGCTAGCACAAAAATCAACACAAAAAAAAAATACCAACACTAACTTACCAATACATATAAATAAACAATTACAAAATTCTCGGTTCAACTTTTCCGATAGAACTGCCCAAGTCGAACCAATAAGCAAGATGAACAATTATATTTAATAGACCAGCTCAACTTCCATGCTCTGATTCGAAATTGCATTGTAAATAAAAAAACGGATTTTATTTTGCTGACAGTACTATTCGAAAGAGTTTTATTTATTGATTTTTTATTTGTGCATATCTAAATAAAATGTAAGAAATATAGTAATATTCAAGATAAAAATATTACATTGGTGTAGTGAAATAAAATTATTCTGAAAATTAAAAAGCAAAGAAACTAGATTTCTTGCTTTATCTTGTTATATAAGAAATCTAATATTGAATCAAGCTAAAATATTACTTCAACTAATTGGTGAAGTTAAGTATTTTGTTATATTTTATTCTTAAGTAAACGCCAAGAAAAATTTTAAAGCCAAGACCTGAAATTCGTGCTTAACGAATTTAAATTTCTTGCTTAAGATTTGACGAAACTTGGCTTTTATCAAATTTAACTACAAAATAGTCGTGCTAATTTTAAAAACTAAACGCTTAATTCAAATCTTAATATAAATGTTGCATAAAAAACAATGTTAAGAACCGTAAATTACTAAAATTGTTTTTTTTTTTTGAGATTCAAGACTGTTACTCGTGCGTGCCGTATCGTGTTTGTAATAATTTTCATCGTGCGTGTTTTATGTATTCTTTCGTTTTGGTGTCGTGTGAAATTCGCCAAGCACCCATCTTTGGTCGCAACTTTCGCTGCGGGTTGGAATTTGTGCCACTCGCAGTGGGTCAACCCCTGTCAGAGGCCAAACCAACCCCGCTTTTTGGTGGTTTCTTTGGCTGCGTGCCAAGGGGCTGTTTTGAGGGCGCTCCATGTGGGGGTTAAATAAAACTTCGCTTGACACTTGTGCTAGATTCGAGGCAGGGATTTTCACTAGAAACACCAAAAACAAAACAGAAAGAAACCCCAATTTGTTTCCTGTATTTAAATGTTTTCAGTTTACTTAAGCGACATTCTGGCAATTCATTAAGCAAATCATTTGGTGCCTGCTGGTTTAAATACAATTTTGTTTTCGATTTCATTTTGTAAAGAACAAAAGTTGCTCTTAAATTCTTTAATATCCTTGAATACCCCATATCCTTTAATGTAGTTTATGTATTAATATAATCTAGTTATTTAAGCGGCTTGCCATTGTAATTTTCCTATAATGCTTTCATTCTCATCTTTATCCAATTCCGCGTGCAGATAATTCATGCCGGCGGCAATACCGGCAATGGCGGCGGTGGACGCAGCGCAGAGTTTAACAGGTAATGGAAATACCCTATTTTCGCCCCATTCTTACTAACACTTTGTCGAGTACATTTTTATACCCTGAACCCATTTAAAGTGAGTAAAATCGATATTTAGGTTTTCTATAAATGTATGTAACAGGTGATCATGATCATGATCATTATGTAGCTTTGTGCGTCTGTCTGTCTGTATGATTGATTTTAAAGTTTATTTTAAAGGCTACAAAAGATAAATCTGTCTGTTTTAATATGATCGATATTTATCGCTTATGTTTTTACCCGGTTTCTTTGAGCTATATGTCCAGCAAAATCTGATTAAGTCCTGAAAATGTTATAACTTCATACTTTTCGAGTAGAGGAAAGTCAAGAATTTATATTTTACAGTAGCTCTAGCATTTTTCTCGAATTTTTTTATGCTTTAGTTTTTATAGCTGGAGTTAAGGAGTCCGGAGGCTTGACAGTGAGCGCCGTATGTTTGTGTGTGTGTGTGTGTGTGTGTGTGTGTTAAATGCTGGGTTCAGGATAACATCTTGTCGGGTGGTTCCGACTAGAGCAATCTCACTTGTTTTCATTTGGTTTATCGTTTTCATTTTGGTTTCATTTCTGTTTTTTTGTTGTCTTTCAGAATTAAATAATCACGGCTGCAATACATTGAAAACAGCAAAGAAAAACAATCAAAATATCAACTAAACACAATTGTACAAAGCTTTGTTTTTTTAATAGAATATTATTTATAATTTTGCATAATCATAGTTAATGTTAAAGCGAATTTACTTAATGTACAAGACAAGAAGAGAGGAGGCTGCCCTCGCCGCACACCCACTCAACCATCACTAAGCCACTCACCTACACACAAACACACATACACACAGACACACTCGCACACTCACGGCACGGATCGGATCGATCGGAACCGTTACACACAAAATACCTGATAATTGTGATTAAATTTTTTGTATAACTTTTTATTTAACTCAACATTGCATTAACTTTTGGTCTAATTTATTTTCATTTGTCGTGCAATAAAACCAACAATAAGAAAGTAAATTAATGTTGTTCGTTATGTATTTTGCGTAGTATGTTATTTAACAGCCTCTGTTAACTTTTCCAACAGCGGCAGCGACTTAGGTGACATTACCGCACAATTGCATCAAATGCAGGCTACTGAACGATATGACTTAGAGCATGATCCGGAGCACGAACCAGAGCCAGAACCGGAGCCCGAGCCCGAGCAGGCGATCACTTCGGCATCGCCGCCACCCAAACGTTACACACCAACGCCACCTGCGGTGCGTTCGCCAGAGGTGGTGGAGAGCATTATCGGTGAGAATCGCAAGCCGCCGGCTTTTCATCTGAGCAAGCAGCATACCGGCATGAAGAACCGGTCCTCTGGCGTGGGCATGGCCGTTATGCCCGGCGATAAGATGGAGTTTAATCAGCATGAACGCGAGGACTTTGGCGTGGTGAAAATCAACCGTCCGCTGGGTAATGAGATCACCTCGCCCGGCCATGATCACACAGATGCCATGTCCACTGTGTCGTCAACGGGCGGCCTGACCGATCAGGGCTACAACGACCTAAAATTCTATCACAATAAGTTGTGGTAAATTTATAAAAGACAGCCGAAATTTAGCGATATTTGCTAACGCGCGTTTAAAAATTTTTTTTTTTCATGTCGGAAACATAAAAAATATGCATAACAATTATTAAGCAAAGTAGCTATTAAGATATACTTATCAACAAACCCTAGAGACAGACACAACGGTTCCTGTTTGCTTTAGTTCACTTCTGTTGTACGCTTTGTATTGTTTTTGTTGTTACTTAGTTCATTCGTTACACCCACGCACTTAATAGCGCTGTTAAACGTTAGTCGGTAACAGCAACATTAACAGTCTGTAGTTTAATTTAGTTAACAGCAGTCAAGCATGCTTTGCAATATGCAAAGTTTTATAGATATTCCCGGTAATCTCCAATTGTGCGTATCTTCCATTGCAGCAAACGCGATTACTACGAGCAGATCTATAGCGAATATATGCTATAAGTGGCCCAAATATTTAACATATACTAATATCTATTGTACTCTGTAATAACTAATTAAGCATTGCAAAAATAGTCAAATGCAAAATAAAGAACATTTTCAATTCTATTTATCCGCCAAGCACAAGCCGCTTGGGCTTTTCCATTTAATCTGTAATACAAATATGTACGTTACACACACACATACACAAATGAAATGGAAATCATCTACAGGCGGCACGCCCAGCTGAGGTGCTGTAAATTATAAAGTAGAGCTATCGTTGATGATGCAGCTTATCTAATGGGGGGGTTAGTGGGGAGCAGCAAGGTTGTATCTGCGTCTTTGCCTTACATATAGATAAAGTTGAATCTGAAATATTACAAAATTAGTTAAAAACATTTTAAATATTTAAACTAATTGATACTCACCTGCACAACGCTTGCGGCAGCGATGATATAATGGGTCCATAGCCTTGCGAATTATCGTACAGCTCGAATAGTGGCGCCGCAACAAGCTTATAATTTTTGGGCACAGCAAAAAGTGCTAGATTACAGAAAACGATAGAGACAGAATTTATGTATGTAGCAGAGAGCATTATATATAATAAGGGGAAATCACATGATTATTGCAATAGCTAAATAATTACAATCGGTTATACAAAACAATTTACATAAGAAAAATTTGCTGCCGTTATTACGTAGAATATATATAAGTTTGTTTTTTCATGTTTTTTTTTAGTTTTTTTTGTTTTTACATTCACAGTTTGTTGATACTTCGTTAAACTATATAACTAGGTTTCGTTTCATGATGCGCAAAATTATCAATTTTAGTAGACTTTTAATGTAGTCTTTTGGATTTTGCGCATCAAACAAAGTCTACTAATTGTGATATGAACAATAATTTTTGTTAACCATTAAGAGCAACATTCATTATACATGGTACGTGTGAGCGCGAGTGTTGCACAAATGGATGATGTTTAGGGAACTACTAAACACAGCGTTATAATTGTTGTTACATAAAGGAGTGCTTAAATTATTTAAGGAGCGACTGACTGCCTGCCTATTTCAGTTGCATTTGCCATGCACGCAAATCAGCACAACACGCGAGATTTGTGCGCATTCACAGACGACAACCAGCAACTTTTACAATGCACTTCACAAATTACTTGACTGCCTGCCCGGTTAACAAAGGCTCAATATATAGCAAGATCAAAACAAAAAAAATAGTAGAGTATTGTGTGTAGGATTGCGCTCTCGGGTTCACAGAAATGTCGACATATTTACAAAATTAATACAACAACAAGAACAATCAAAGAATTTCGATTCGGATTTGCGCAAAACAAAATATGCCAACAACTCTGAGAGCAACAAAATACAATTTGAAGTAAATTTTTTGTACAAAAAAATTTGAACTAGAATCGACGAACTAAGTAAGGTAAAATGTATGCGCCTCGGGGCCATTATGCGATCTGTCTGTGTTTTTTCTCTCTGATTCTTTTGATTTCTGTTTGTTCAGTTTGCACTCTTGAGAGTAGAGCGTTGAGGAAGAGCTCTATGCTTGGGTTGGGCAGATGCCAGATGCGTGAGATTACACAACACAACACGGCGCTATTGGAACAGCTCAGGGTACATCGTAACTGGCGTTCCTGTCCGTATCTAAACAGCATTGAAAAGATATGACATGAGGTTTGTTAGCGTATCGGTTTGGCAATTACTTAACAAGGTTATATGTGTATAAAAGTTGATTTTTAAATGTACTTTTTTTTTATGGTATTCATTTTTTTTTTCTTTTGGCCAGCACCAATACCTACGCTTTGGATAACACTTCTCACTAGCACATGGGATATTTACCCTTTTCGTGTAATTGCACCAGAAAGAGACGCTTGTGCTCCTTTGGTTTGGTTATGTGTGGTGGAATGTATGGGTATTGTGGTGGCTCGAAATTTGGGCGCCACCAATTGCCAATGGTGTCCTCAACAATCCAATCCTGTTTAACGCCATCCTGACGACCTAGCGTCTGTAAGGAAACGTACAGATTAAGAACTATAATTCTGTTATGAGTTTCATGACTCACCTCAGAGAGCAAACGTTTGAGACCTTCTACTTCATCTTCGCCCGCATTTAGCTCACCACCCGGTAACTTGAAGAACGTCGTGCCTAGTTGCAGCAGCAGCACATGAGGCAGTCCGTGTTCATGCACTAACAGTACACCTTCAACGGAGCGGCGCATGCCGATCCGATCAAACTCTTCGCGCATACGCTGAAAACGTGACGGCACCGATGGATCCTTCTCAAAGAGCGGCTCTTTGGTGCCGAATGTGTAGTTGGTGAGTGGGTAGCTGATGGGGGTGGGAATGTACACAATGTATTCAAATGTCCTGTAAACAGCCCACAAAACTCTACTCACAGATTGATTGTGCGGTTTATGGTCAATGCTTGATTGGGCACGTATTTTTGCGTGCCGTTGTTGCTTATGGTAGCATCGGCCTGGCCTTGGCTGCCGCGCCGCGGCCAACCGGAGCCCGATTTGTTTGAGACTTGTGAGGACGCCATCTTGTTATACACACAACGCCGCAACGGCAGAGAAAAAATCGACAATTTCGGCGCCTAAACCCAATATAGATATGCTATAATAGATTTTAGCACTCGCGCACTTATTGTTGTTTGTTCAATCAATTCGTTTGGCTTTCAATAAATTGCGGTATTTGTTTCTTATTTCTTAATTCCGCGTATTGGTTGCAAAAAAAAAAATTCACGCCGGCGGAGAATGCAGAATACGAGCAGCACATGTACACATTGTAATGTTGGCCGGCTGTGTGTACACATTGGCTGACAGCGAATAGTCGATTTTGTTTTTGGCCTTATGGCAACACCGAACACACACAGACTTGAGGCTGCCTGGTCACACTAAACACACTTACATTAGTTTTTTGTTTATGTTGGAAAGTCGTCGGAAAATTCGGCTGTTTTCTGTGTGTGCCGCAATGAAAAGCTGCTAAAAAGCTAAATATAAAAATCAGCGCAGCGCGCGGCCCTCTGTCGGTGCATTGTTTTGTAAGTGCAGTCAGTAGGCAGCAGCAGCAGCAGTCGTTGAGGGAAAAATATGTGAAGCAGAAACGCAGTTTTTTTTGTTTGTGTATGTGGATGTGTACATTGTGTTTTTGTATATGTATTGTGCAATTGAAACTGGAAAACCATTATTATTAATGAAAACGCGTGAAATGTGTAAGTGCAACATTGTTGAGTGCAACAGCAAACACTTGCCTTTGCTTTGAACTTTTTTTATGCTCATGTTTTCTTTTTATTCGACGTTGCCCCCACTCTATACGTAGACAACGACGACAGCGACCAGCTCCTCCCACTTGTACGTGTGCTTGTGCGGGGTGCGCACTGAAGGGTGTTTGCGTGTGTTTGTGTGTCTGTGTAAGTGCGTGCACGATAAGACTTGTATTTGAAGACAATATATGCATGTATGTGTGCATATAAATGTCAAAGCAGGCGACAAATAATATGCACACACATTAATAATGGCAAAAGGTCAAAAGTGAAGCTGGCAAACAGGACCAAGACAGACGGCAGAGAGCCAAAAAATCAAGCGAACGTGGGCAACAAAGAGAAGAGCACGAGAATTCTCAGAGCAGCGGGTGAAAAAAAAAACACAACGAACAGACGCAGCGGCCGCAGAGGAGGAGGGCGAAACAAAAGACTGCCAAAAGCTAACAAACAGCTAAAAACAACAACAGCACCAATATAAAACGAAAATGTCGGCAGCGGAGCTTGAAGCTGAAAGTTCCGCACAGGAGCAACAACCGCAACAACCGCAACAACAACTACACACAAGCAACAGCAACAACAGCACTGCCAATGATGCTGAACCCAATCCGTATGGCGTGGACCTAGACGAAACCAATGAGACTATGCCATCAAGCAACAACTACAGCATTAATGTGGATCAACAGATGCAGCAACATCAACATCAACAACAACAGCAACAACAGCAGCAGGAGCAGCTAGAACAACAAGGCGAATTGGGGCTCGGTCTGACACTGATGCAATCATCGCCGCCACCGCACAGCTATCGGCATTCGCGCGCCTATCGCCACTTTAAGAATCCGCCGCAGCCGCATATGTGCATACGCACCACCACCACGGAGACTGGCGAGGAGCTTTTCATCAATGTGCTCAGCTGGACGCGTATTGTTATACCACAGGAGCCTAGTGATCCCATACCATTGTATGGAGGCATGCGGGTAAGTTCAGTCTTAAAAGCCAAGTTAACTTATTTAAATTTGCATTTTGTTTGTTTTGCTTGCGACAGGTGCCGCCAGGCAGTCCGCGCAGTCCACCTATTGTGTTTGCCGTTATGGCCAATCCTGAGGTGCTCAAAGACTCGGGACGCCATAGCAAGGATCCGGAGGAACGGCGCGCCATGGTTGAGCTAATGTGCGACTTTGTGGAGGCTATGAATCCCGGCGTGAAACTAGTCAGGTGCGTATGAATCTTTACCTAAACTGCAGGCAGCAAGCGAATAAATTTATTTCTGCCACAGAAACGCCGTCATACTCAAGGATCGGGACATTTCGGGCGAGCTGAAGGATGTGTGGAATGCCGTGCAGGCGCAGCGGGATCGTGAGCGCGAGGAGCAAATGCTGCAGCAGCGCCAACAGCAACACTATCAAAATATTACCACACAGCAAATGTTTCCCAAATCGCCGGATGCGGCGCGTGCCGGCAGCTCAGCACAGTCGAGTACAGCGGAGATCGGCTTGCCGCCGGCCTACAATGCCGATCTAATGTCAACGGAACATGGCAACGGCATAACACTGGCCGTCTTTGCTCAGCAGCTGGACAATAAGGTGGCCAGCGAGCAGCAGCAGCAGCAGGAGGAGCAGCAGCAGCAGGATCAACAAGAGTCAGCGCCTGGCGATGCTTGTGCCGATCAAACGGATGCAGGTGGCACTGTCAATGGCACCAGCGGCTCGCCGTCATCGCCTGCCTTGGAGCATTTATCGACGCCAGAGCAAAACACAACACCAGAGCCAGATGGCAAATCAGTGGCTTCCACAGGTGGCAATGGCAACAGTACGCCCACAAATGCGACAACAGCGTTGACGCCAGCCGCTGCTGCTGCTGCTGCTGCTGTTGTTGCTCAGCCCGCAGCCACGCCTCCGGCAGCCACAGCAACGCCCACGCCAGCTGCTGCGCCGGCCAAAAAAGAGAAGCTCGGCGGCTTTCTGCCCAACGGTTGCATTTTCCCGCGTTTCAAGAACAACAAGCACAAGGACAAGGACAGCAATCACAAGGAGAGCAAAAGCAAAGAGAAGACGCTGCTCAATGCGCTGAAGAAGAGCAAGGAGAAAAAGGTGGCGCCCAGCGAACAAACGGCCACCGACAAAACGGCCATCAGCTCTGATAACGGTACCAGCCAGTACGAGAAGAACTGCATAAACAATCTCGAGTGCGAGGTGCAGAAGCTCGACTTGAACAGCAGCAACAACGACAACAATATGTTTATCAAGCTGAAAGTGGCGCCCAGTGCAACGTCAGCTGCGGCCGCGGCGGCCAAGTAGTTCGGTTCATAAATGATAGCAATGATAACGGTGACTCTGGTAAGTAAGGCGAGAGTAACAAGTAGCGAGTAGCGAGTAGCGAGAGCGAAAAAAAAGGTAACGAGTAACGAGCGTTAAATGTAACGAGTAGAGAGAGAGAAACTACCCAAACTAGCACTTCACTAGCACCTAAGCGTATATAGAGTCGTGGACGTTTAGCATATACAGGATTTACATATATATATACATATATATATATATGTATACCAAATACGTTTATATATATACAAGTTCATATGTATACAATATACACAGTTTGTATCAGTCAATTTTTGAAAGCAAATCGACAGACTCTCAATGCGAATATCTTTGAAAAACAAAAAAGAAAAAGAAAAAAAACGTTGTGCCATGCTCCATTCATAGTTACAAAACCAACATATACAAATACGAGTATATATACATATATATATGTATATCGTACAATAACCCAATTGTTTGGGTTTGGCGTCAATAGTTTCTCCAGAATTCTTCCCCGGCATACGTAACGTGAAAAATGAAGTATTTATATAGTTCAATATTTGTATGTTTCGCATACAGTTTGCCTTATATACAAACCAAATGAGAGAGAGACAGATGATAACAAATTGAAAAAAGAATATGAATTAGACGAGGAAAAACAACGTAAGCAAAAAGTAAATCTTAAATTAGGTCATCTAACAATGGCAATCGTAAGGAAACTCATGCGCCAAATTATCATCAGCATAGATCAGAACACATAGAACTCTGCACTGGAAACTGCACTCACTCACTCATCATCTATATATATACTACTAAGACTAGCTCTACACACACTTCACTTAGTCAGCAATCCACATACATACACACATACAAACGTGCGTACCATACGCATTCATTCAGACTAGAAAACTTCCCTCATCGCCGAAAACAAAAAGTATTACGAATTTTTCCTGTACCAGGCTCAAAATGATCTCCACGTTTTTGAAGTTGAACGAAGGGCGACTCGAGTGGACGACAAACTGGCTCTATAAAGTACCTTTTGTACCTTGGTATAACTATACTAATTGGTATATCTCTGAGACGCTATATTCTTTAATTTTTTGTTTTTATACATTTCTATGCTTTTTTGACAATTTTTAGTTTTATTTACGTGTTTGTTGCAAGTCCGTTTTGCCTTTGAATCTTCTAGGTTCCATTACAATTACCAAATTACCAAATTACTTTGGTAATTAAAGAACAGTTCCAAATTACTTGAGTAATTCAATTCAACAATGACCTGAACACGTACTTAGCATCAATATCATATATATATATATATATTATATAATGAAAAGAGCTCCGATCCTATTCAAATCGCGCTTTCTGATTATAAACCAGAATTTTACAGTAATTATCCAGAGTTTTTCTTATAGATATTTGTTTGTTTCTGTTATCGTATTGTTTATTTAATGTGTTTTCTTTTAAAAATCCGTCGCATCCAGTTCCCGAGCGAAATGTCAACTTCAAAACACAACCATTTACGAATATTTACCATAAATTAGAATTGAAAAAAAAAACAAAAAAAAAACATTCAGACAACATATAGAACTTACAATGATATGCAACTGCAACAAGTGCAAAACTCAATATTGGACTGAACCAAGCTGCCATATATAGATAACATACATAATACATATATATATGTGTGCATTTATGATGTTTGCTTTTCATTTAAAACGAAATTCAATTGTGATTCATTTGAAAATCAAATTTTTGTTTTTAACATCGAAAACTATTTTCAAAACATTTTTAAAAGCATTTTTAAAACACAACATGTATACTGAAATAAAATCGAATTTGTTTGTGTCGAAGTAATTCAAAAAATATTTATAAAAATTAAAATAGAATGCCGCAGATAAAATACCCTTGCAAACCTGCCATATTATTTCAATCAATTTCCATATAACCAGAAAAACTGCCCACACAATAAAGTAATTGAATCTTGTTGAATTCCATTTTTCAAAATCCGCGCTTCCTGCAAGGGTATATGCATGGTTTTTTATATATTTAAAGTGGCGCCTAAAAGCATGCAAACAAAAATCAGTTAAAGAACATATTTTTTTCTTCCTGAAAACGCCCCTCGCCGCCCTCTTGTGCCATACAAAAAACAAATGGCACTGCAATCGAGAGAAAAATGAAAAAAACAAAAGCTAAAGATATATATATATATATATATATATATATAAAATCAAAAGTAAATTTTATTTAAATCATATAAATTTAATTACGAATATGTTCAATTGTGAGTTGAAATGAAATTAATACACACCTAAATCATTAATGAATAAGTTAATTATTTAATTAACATAAATGTTAGTTTTAACTGGTTGTAAATGCGTTCAAAGTGCTCGTCTTAAAAGGTATAAAAAAAAGGTGCACGACAACAACAACAACAAAAGCAAAAAAAAGAAGAAAAATTAAGAACAATAAAAACATAAAACAAAAATTCCCATCACATTATAATTAAACTTAATTTAAGTTCAAGTCTTGCAACTGAAGAGCAAAGCGAAAGCAATAATTTTACTTGAAAAGCAGCAAAAAAAAGAATTAAATTAAAAAATTAAAATATGAAAAAGAAAACTGCGTTTAAATGTAAATGTAAAGCAAAAGAAAAAAAAAACGCAAAACAAACAAGAGCAACAACAACAACAACAACTAAAGTGTTAAGATTAACAATATATAAAATTATACACGTGGGTGGGCTTGATAAAAACAACAACAACAACAACAACAAGAAACCAAACCACATTTTATATATATATGTAACAATAAAAAGAACGTATTTGAGAAATGTATTTGCTGGTGTATTTTGTTTTATTTCATATCATCGAATAAATATTTTTAGATGTACGCTATTTTCTATGTACGTAGACTAAGTTCGATTGCGTCAAGGACTCTCTATTCGTCCTTGTTGTTGACGGCACGCAGGCGCTCCAGCTCCTCGCGTTCCGCCTTGTTGCGCAGCAGCGGCACGTTGTAGTCGAAGGCGTAGAAGAAGCCCTTCGGCTCGCCGGTCTCCTCGGGTCCGGGCACGTATGGCTTCTCCTCGTGGACGTACTCCCTGGTCTCGGCCTCGCTGGGCTGATAGGCGCCCTCCTGCTGGTACTCCGGTGCATAGGGATCGGGATTGTGGCCAGCGGCGGCGGCGAGCTCGCCCCACAGCCTGAAGTGCTCCTCCTCGGCCTTCAGCACGGCGGGCGTTTTGGTGGCCGGCTGCTTCAAATGGGCGGGACGATTGTCCTCCACATGGAAACCGCTTCGGTCCGCATAATAGTTGGCAATGAAATCGCGTCCATGTGGCTGCACATATTTGTAGGAGCCGGTGACGGTGCCGGCCTCATCGCGTTTCTCGTTCTTGCCCTGATTCCAGTCCTTGTAGCCGTACACGTACTGGCCCAGACCATCCTGGCCATGGTACTGATGCGCATCGTAGTGCTCCTCCACATAATCCTCGGGATGCTCGATCACACGGCCCATGTACACAAATTCGCCCTTCTCATTGCGCGCCTCGGGCAGCGGATTCTCGCCAGTCTTCGGCGCATACTCGATCTCATTGACGCCACGCAGCTGGGCGCTGTTCAAATACTGTTGCGCCTCCTCCGGCGTAATGTTGATCTTAAATATATTCTCGGCGCTGGCGCAGCTGACCTGTGGGTGTACAGAAAAAAAAACGGCACAAAAATTGCGTGGGTTAAATTTTGTTTTTGGACTTTAATTTGTGCCACGCTTCACAGCTTTTGATCAATCATGATGATGATGATCATAAAGTAAAGATGATGTCATTTGGGATGACTTCCTCGATACATGTAACAAATTTGCAAATGCATAAGCTATATATATGTGTATATATAGACTTGGCATAGCAAATATTTACGCTGATCCGTCACTTTTGACATTTTACAACCCGGATTTCTAATTGTATAGATCAATAGATTGATCGAGATAAATTGTACCCAATTCATATGCAAAAACACACACAAAAAAAGCACAATTTTGAAAAAAATGTTTTTTTTTTTGGCTACTAACCAGCAAAAACGCGGCTAAAATGAAACACTTCATATTTGTATAAAAAACTTGATTATCACACGTATACAGGTATATATACTATATAGTTATATCGTAGAATGAACACTGTTCTGCTGCTGCTGCGGCTGCTGTTGCTGTTGTCGATCTACTAATAACTAAATAACTTAAGGCAATGCTTTTATACTAACTCTGCTTCGCATTTTGTTTTCTGTTTTGATTTTTTTTTGTTGTTTTGCATAAAATTAGCAGCTGAGCGTTGAATGAAGATGTGCTGCTGTCCGGTTTCTTACTCAGCAGCAGCAAACCAACAATAACAGCAACAATAGAAACAACAATAATAATATTTAAAGTTCATGATGAACTTCGCGTCAAAAACTCACATTTCTCACGCGCAGAAGATTCTCGCATCATTAATTGTATGTATGTGAGCACTTCAATGCTCAATTAGTTATTAAATAATATTTATTTTACCATTTTGATTATAATGCTGTTGTTGTTATTGTTGCTATTGTATTTTATAGAATATTTTTTGTGGGCTTACAGGCACCCGCAAGTGGCATTTTGGGTGAGCTTCTCGCCTGTCCAGTTAGATCATAGATCTCTGTAATACCCTGTAAAAACAGTTGCACAAGGTAGCAAGTTCCGTGAATCATGAATGATTCAAATATTTGTTTTTGAAGAATGTTCCAGAATTTAAATTTGAATAACTTATTTTAATTAAATTATCTTCTAGAGTAGAATTCTGTGTTGAAGTTCTCTTTGTTTTCTCTAAGTGATAATGATAAGGTGACTTATTCTCGTGTAAAAGTTTTAATAAACCATACAACCTTATAGAGATTGTCTCGAATTCATAAAGATTGTTTATTAAATGTAGGCCTTAATCTGATTCGGTTGACAACGAGAAACTAAACCGGTTTAGTTATTTCTGAAAATATGATATATCATTTATATATTTAGCATATGATACGATTCTGATCAGTTTTGCATGGGAATTGGGTAGCACGTGGTCGTGCATTGCCGAACAGTTTGCTGCTGGTTGCCAATGGGCAATGATTTATTTTTCATTAAACACTTTTTGAGCACTTCCATCAATTTGTTTACTTCTAATTAATGCAAAATGTACAGCTTTAGCGTTGGCTTTGGGGTTCGGGTTTCCTGTCGAGAAGCCGCTCGGCGGAAGCTTTCTGTTTAGACATGCGGCAGGCAGGCACTTGATGTCTAATCGAATATGCATAATTAGATGGTATTGCCCGGTAATCGTATCTCGATGTGCGCTATCAAATGTCAGTTCGAGTGGCCACTTCGGGCATTCTGAATTGCTTGGGGTGTAATTCCGCAAGTTCGTTGCCTAAGTTATTTGTAGCGCATTAGAAAAATTACATTTAAGTTTCAGTTTTTTTTTTGGGATTTGTAGATCGTGAAAGGGCTTAACACTTTGACTGTCCAGCGAACTGCGCAGTTTCTCAATTACATCGATGATATCGCTATTTAAATAATAGCCAAGCTGCACGCTTTGAAAATCGACGAGCCTTACGACTGTTACAACTAACCGAAGTTGACCGTTAAAACAAATTTGCTTTGCCACATCATCATCGATTCTAAACAAATATTACATGTTTTTTTTTTACTATGCACCCAATGGACCATTAATAATATTGGATTCGTATTTTTAGCTTGTTTTGGCAGACGTCAATGGCGTCTTTTTGGCTTTTCAGTTCCGTTTGCTGAATGTGATTAAGTTAATGAGAAGTGGTTCTAAATATTTTATGATTCACCAACAGGTTGATAGACTTATTATTTTGATTGGCAACAACATAACTTCTAGGGCTGCTTTATTTATGCTATTTAGTTTCTTAAATTTATAAAAATTTCTGGAATTCACGTTTGAGTAAACAAAATTTAGTTTTGGAGTCGCATTTTTATGCCGAAATTCATTGAATCATTTCTTATATATTATTGAAGATTCTGTAAATGATGATGCAAAAATCTAAATAAAAACGCAGACCTAATTTTTAAAAGCCGGTTTTCGCCACTTGATATTTGAATGCATATTTTTTTTGATTATAATAATGCCATTTTATTGAATACTTTATGATAAACGATGAGCTGCGTTGACTGCCAAAGATTTAGAACTAAACTCATCCGCCACTTTCACTGTCCGCAACTGTAGCACAATATTACGTATACGCAATGGACAATTGACGTATTTGTATTTCTGTTGTATCAACCAAAATGTATAACACAATTTAAACCAAACAACTCGGACTTCAATGCAAATAACTAACTCAAACAGCGGGCAAATTTCCAGCGAGCAACCAGCGAGCAGCGTGAGTTTGGTGAGCGCAAAGAGCCAACGCGGCTAAAATGTTGGCCCGTTGCCCGTCAGGTAAACACACACGCACACACACACAGCTGCATAACTCCAAAGCAAACAGCACTCAATTACACACAGGGCTAAAAAAAGGTTACACAAAAAAAAATAACAGAAATAAACAAACGCAGCAGTTGAAATAAGTGCGAGAGACAATGCGAAGCCAAAACCAGTGCAATACCAAGCGACTGCCAGGCCGGAGCTGCCAGCCGCCCAGTTTTTTAAAGAAAATAAAACAAACAACAAAAAAAACACAGAATTCACTTAAAGATGCAGCTAAGTTTGCCGCTGATGCTGCTGCAGCCGTTGTTGTTTCTGCTGTTGCTGTTGCCTTCGCCGGCTGCTGTTTTACCCCTTGATGGACAGGAAATTGGCTATCTGGAGCTGAAGCCAAATGGCACATTGATCTTGCAACATGCACCCAATCAGAGTGGCGGCAATCTGCAGAATCTGCTGCTGTTGCGCAGCGTATTGCAGGCATTAAAGCTGCAGCCCGGCGAGCAGCAGACCAGGCTAAACATCAAGATCTATGGCGACGGTGTGGAGCACAAGTTTCCGCCCGTGCTGGAGAACATAATCCAACGCATCCAAACGTTTTTCTCCATCTACCGCTACACGGACACCAGCCGACCCGTACGCAAAGATGAGCTAACCACAGCGGCGCCAACGATTTTTGTGACCACGCCGCGGGCCAAAGAGCCGATCACAGCTCAAACTGTGGAACAGGCGACTAACTGGATAACAGTGGGCGAGGATGAGTGACTGATTTATTAGCCTTTTTTTTTTATATATCAATATCAATATCTATATTTATATTTATATTTATTAACCATAAAATAAAAGACACGCTCTACGGCCATTGTAACTGTAACGTGCGAGGCGCCCACACATTTTGGCCAGTTTTTGGCCGGGGCACGTCTCCACGGTTGTTTAGTATGCATTGTCGTGTGCCGATCGCGATTTATGTTTAACTCTAGGTAATATGTGCAATATTTTTATGCTGCCGGGCGGAGTATTTGGGACGCCATAAACGGGGTTGCCGAATTGCATAATTTTAGTTGTAATTGTAGATATATATATGCATATATTTATTTGAGGTCAAACTGATTAACACATTGTGTTGTGCGGCAACGGGTTTTTGCTTTAACAAATTCTGGAATTTTTGTCAAAATTTAAACAATATACGCAATCAATAATTTTTTCATTCAATTTGCATATTTTATATTTAGATCGCTTTGAGCAACAACCCCAAGGCAGTGGCTTAAGGATATATTCCTTATGATCCATCCTTTCGATACTCGAAAGGAAAACTCACATTATAAATACTATTTATTTAACATATCTCAATATTTAACACGCATTTCTTCTTCTTCAGTTCTTCAAGTGCAAATGCAAGTTTGTGGCTTAAGTCTTTTGTTTTTGCTTGTGTTTTTGCATTCCTCCCCCACCCCCCCACAAGTTTGGCAATAAAACTCAAAATTCTGTTATTTTTTTTTTACATTTTACATTCACTTTTTTTTATTGTTCTGTTTTACTTTTTCAATTGTTATGGTTATGAATATAATGAATGATGATGATGAAAATGAACGTGTTCTCGATGATGTTTCCTATGAATGAACGTAGATGTTTGT
Organism: Drosophila paramelanica; assembly: GCA_035043915.1. Classification (NCBI taxonomy): domain Eukaryota; kingdom Metazoa; phylum Arthropoda; class Insecta; order Diptera; family Drosophilidae; genus Drosophila; species Drosophila paramelanica. The sequence continues at coordinate 444,436 of JAWNMO010000584.1, forward strand.
TTTTGCGTTTGCGTTTGCATTTATTTTTATATTTATTTCGTTTGTTTTATTTTTTTTTGCATTTTTGTTTGTATTTTTTTTTTGTATTATTTTCTTGTCGCCTTTTATGCTGTTAATTAATGTCGGAAACGGGAAAAAAAAATTGTTTGCACGCTGTGTCTCTGTGACAATGTTAGTAACTAAATGTATTTACCCACGGCCTGGCCAGAGCCAAGGCACGGAACAGATCGAGTTGTAGAGTACCAAAGTTCCCCATAGAATATGCATTTGTGTGTGTGTGTGTGTTTGTTCTGATGTCATGTGGTGTGTGCTGGTGCTTGTGTGTGTGTGTGGCTGCGGCTGCGGCTATTTAAGCCTCTGGCGCCAGCTCAATGGCGGGTTGAGCCTCAGTCTCGGTCTGTGCCTGCGGCTGCGGCTGGGCTGCGCCTGTGGCTCCAAAATGGCAGCGGCAATCGGAATGGGTGCGGCCTTCAGCAGCGGCTCTTCTTCTTTCTGCTGTTTGACTGTGAGTAGAAGAGGTTAACTGTGTGTGTAATTGTCTTCAGACTGTTGGGGGCGACTTACTTTCTGGCTGGATGGCCTCCTTGATGAGCTCCTTGATGGGTTCCTTGATGGCCTCCTTAAGGGGCTCGAGGCTGGCCAACTGGATGGGTTCCTGGATCGGCTCGTTGCTGGCCTCCTTTCGGGCCTCGGGTGTGGGCTCCTGGCTGACTTCCTTTCTGGCCTCCTGGCTGGCTTCCTTTTTGGCCTCTTGGATGGCCTCCTTTTTGGCCTCCTGGATCGCTTCGTTTTTGGCCTCCTGGATGGCTTCCTGGATGGCTTCCTTGCGCGCCTCCTGGATGGCTTCCTTGGCCGCCTCCTTGGTGGACTCCTGGATGGCCTCCTTTCTGGTTTCCTGAATGGCCTCCTTGATGGCCTCCTTCAGCGTCTCCTTGGCAATTTCGGCAATCGGCTGTTCCGGCTTGATGGCATTGCTCTCCTCCAGCTGGCGTCCAGCGAATTCGGCCTTCAGTTCACCGGCTGCGGGCTCAACGGCTGCCGGAATGATGGTCTGTGCCAGCTGCTCCAACGGCTGTTCCGACTGCTCCGGCAGCTTCTGCTCCTTCAGCAGCGGCTGTGCCAGTGGCAGCTCCGGCGCCGCCTTCTCCTCGGTTGCCTGCTGCAGTGCTGGAGTGGGTGCATCCTCGGTTTGGATGCTGCGTGCGCGTATAGCCGAAATGGGCCACGAGTAGACGGGGGCATGCACCACATCGACCACGGGCGTATGATACACCTGGGGCAGGCTGTAGAAGTGACGCGCCTCGGCAGCGGCCAGCAGCGGTTGCGTGTTGGCTGGCGTTTCAATTAGCTCGATCTTTTCGGTCTTCAGCTTCAGCTGGTCTTCGTTCTTGTTGCTGCCATCGGTGGATGGGAAGAAGCCGGGGAAGAAGCCAGAGCTGGCCGAGGCAGCGGCGGCAGCTGCCTCACCAAACTGTCCGGTGGCCGTCTCGACGTTCTGTTGCACCTGCTGCTGCACCTGGTTGATGAACTGGGGGAAGCCCTCGGCCTGCTTGCCCTCCTGGGCGGGATAACGGCTGCTGGCACGGCCGGTGGACGCGGCATCGCCCACAGTGGACACCACAGAGGCGGCGGCGCCGGCGGGCACATAAACGAGTGTCTCCTCATGATGCGGCCCAGAGACGCGCGCCAGCGGCGACAGGCCATGGACGTAGCGCAGCGTCGGCTCCAGGCGCACCTGCGCCTGCGGCGTCACGATGACAATATGCTGGGCCGGCTCCACGACCGGCTGCAGTGGCTTCGCCTGGCTGCCCACTGCCAGCAGGCAGAACAACGCAAAGATGAACATTATGCTAGAGAAGAAGAAGGGGCAGTTCGGGGGAGGGAGAAACAAAAAGACAAAAATAGTTTAGCTTGACTTGTCTATGCTCCTGCCGCCAGTCGGGCGGTTAACTGCTCCCAAACTGGTATGGCCGGTGCTGACCGAAGCTATTTATAGTTGGCCAACCAAAGTCCATTCTAAATTTAACATTATAATTGCATGCGTGTCTGTGTCTCTGTGTGTGTGTGTGTGGCACAGGATGCGAACTATTAACCGGTTTGCAGTTTGATTGGCTCTTGGAAAAACCGCTGAAGCAGCCACTTCTGGTGTACATATAAAGTACCGCGCGACTGGCAGCAATGCGACTGCAATTGCCAGGCCAAGTTCTTGGCCAAGCTCTTTTGATTGCGCATTTGGTCTGCGCGAGGCTAATAACTGGTTTTCTGATCATATCTGAGGGCATCCAATTCGCCCCCCCCACCCCTTCTAGTTTTTATTGCCTGCCTAGCCAGGGTTTCTGGCTGGAATGCTTTAGGCGTGTTTTCTGCAAAACTATTTTCTTGTTTGGCGTGATTGCGAAAAAACGAAGAAGAAGAGGTATATTAAAACTATTAATTGTACTAAAAAAGTACTTTGCTGATTTAATCAGTGCTCAGACTTTGAGTGAATTGCAGTTTCTGCAGTCTCTAGAAGGCATTCAAAGAATGGACTATTCTGGCTTAAATGGGCAATAAAGCTCTTTAAGGAGCTATGTTCTCCTAACTTATAAAATGGAACTCTTTAAGCCAGAAAAAAAGTAAAAAAATGTGGTTGAAATAATTTCTTTGCATGTGTTGCAGAATGTGTTAACAATGTGTTATAGGAATATGCTGAGTAAAATTTTGTACAAGTTATTTCTACATTCATATTGGTTCATAATTATTCTACTATAAAAATATAAATATTTCTTTGCTTACATAAATTGTGCACTGTTTGAAGTATTATTTTTTAAATTTTTTTAATTATATAATAAAAACTCTATTTCGCAAAAATAGTATTTTACTTTTTATATAAAAAATTTTGTTTATCAAATTTTAAGCTTTATTTCAAATTAAAATATGAGAAACGAAAAGTTTGCAGGAATATTAGAGAATATTTTGAATATTTTTAATTGACTAAAGTTTTAACTTTTAAAGTTTTATATTTTAACAAAACTATAACTTTTTAGAGATATATAATAATTTTTTTTTCTTTAAAATTTTTGATAGCTAGTATGTAGTAATTTTTAAATATTTTATTTATTATCTTACATTCTATATGAAACAAAAAGTGTATTGATAAATGTTTTTTTTTAAATCTAATTTATGTAGAAAAATTTCTTGAGTCCAAATTATGTGCATGTAAAAATTTATATTAAAAATTTATTTAATTTTTTGATTATTAAGTTTAAACACAGAAAAACATATTTTAATTTTTGGATTATTAAACACAGAAAAACTAGCAAATCAAATATTTAACAAGTTCTTATCTTAAATCTAGTTAAAAAATGCAATGAAATTATTTTCTTTGTATTATAAATAGTCGTAAAATATATTTTTAAAAAATCGTTGGTTTATTTTGCAGTCGATAAAAAAATCTTTCACATTTCTAATTAACTGTATGTGCTGAATCCAGCAGAGATATCTCTAGTTATCTACACTGATTTTTATCATTTTGCTTAACTTGTTTTTCTTGGCTTTTTGCCCGTCTTGAGTGGCCCCGTAAAAGAGTTTAACAACTAGCCGAGATTTGAATTTCGTTTTCCTACACATAACTACGCCTACTGTGCTAAATTCGTGGACATGACTTTCTAAACGCACATTCAAATGTTCGCTTAGGCCACAAAACTTTGACATAAAACCCACAAGAAAAAAAAAACAGAAAACAGAAAAAAAAAACGTTAGGGAACTTACCTTGTGGCAGCTGCTTGTCACTCAATTCTGTGGATGGCTTCGTGGTTCCTTGCGGGGAACTTTCAAAAATCTTAAGTCGGGCACAAAAACAAAAAAAAATGCTTAGACGACAAATGATCACAAGAGTCGAACTTGAACTTGGCACAAAAAGCGGTTTGTTGTACTATTTTGAAGTGGTTCGAGTGGTTCAGTCTTCAGTCTTCTGTCTTCAGTCTTCAGTCTTGACACGGCGACCACTTCAAGGAAACTGGTGGCCAATGCTGGCTGTGATGGGCCTTTTATAATGTGCCCGTGCCAAACTGACCTAGCGCAAGAACAAAGAGCCAGAACCAGTAGACGAAGAAGAAGCGCAAGCTGAAAAACAAGCCCAAGAACAACGCTGAAAATGTTGCAGCTTCCCAAAGGAGTAGGGGCGTGGGGGGGGGGGTGAGGGAAAGGTAAAGGGGAATGGGAGAAGAAAGGGGTGGAGTCACAGTCAGATAGCCAAAAGGAGCAAACGCAAAGCAGGCGGCAAATGACCAAAGTTGGCTAAGCAAAAGCGACAACAACAAACAAACAAGCACTCATGCAACACATACTCACAATCACACTCACACTAATACTCATACTCACACTTATACTCATACTCATACTTACTATTCGTACTCGTTTTGCACTTGCAGATGCGAAAATTTATCGTTGCATTTTTTATTGAAAAGTATCAATTTTATATAAAACTTGTTTTTTATAAATAAAAAAAATATAAATTATATGAAATTCAAAAAATTGAATTCGTTAAATTTCAAAATAAATTGAAATAAATTGTAAATTAATGTGCAAGATCACAACTCGCAGATTTATATATATATATTAATATATTGGCATTGAAAATGCCCAAATTGTGGAGTAATGATAACTAATTGTATTTAAAGCAATAGCAACATAAAAAATATATATATATAAATATATATGATATAAAATATATATAAAACACACTTAAACGCAATAAATGTACCATTTTGTAACAAAGAGAATCAGTGTGCCATTAAATGGGAAAACTACAGTGGACACTCGATAAAATAAAAGTTTACTAATAAGAATTAGCTTTCCAGTAAAGAAGTAACACTCAAAAAGTATCTACCGATGTAGATGTATCTCAATATATTTATTATGATTTTAAAGAATAATAAAAACAAAAAAATCAATTTTTATTGTTAAAATTATACAAAAAGGAATTAAATTGTGGCACAATTAACACATTCATAAATTCGAAATTCTCAATCATTTCAATATATTCATTTTAAATTTGTTTAAAAAATAATAAATAAATAAAATGATATGCTTGTTCTTGTTAAAAAGAAACAATTAACTCATTCAATAGTTCGAATTTGTCAATTATTTATTTATATTTATTTAAAATTTGCTTAAAGAATACTAAATAAATAAAACTATATAATTGCTATTGTTAAAATGATACAAAAAGGTATTAAATTATGGGACAATTAACACATTCATTAATTCGAAATTCTTAGTCTTTGCAAATGTTATTTATCGAGCGATCACTGTGGCTATTTTTGTACATTTGTACCACATGTGGCAACTGGGCTGTCAAAAGGGGTTCTGGTTTGCAGCTACCAACTACCAACTACCAACTATCAACTGCCAGTTTGTTGCTGCGGCAGATGGTCAACGTAGATGTTGTTGTTGTTGTTGTTGTTTGTGCGGCATGTCGCTGGGCCTCTTTCGTGTTTGGTCTTCACCTTGGACTTGCTGTTGCTGTTGGTCTTGGTCAAGTTCTGTTGTTGGCTGAGTTTGTTAAACCTGCATTGTAATAGAAGTCGGCTCGCTGGCTCGCTGGCAACCAATCCAAATGCGCTTCTCCCCACTTTGGCCATTGGCTAGAAGAACTGGGAAACTGGTTCAGGTGCAAATTGAATACATTGTGCATCGCAGTTTAACCGACCGCCGGCACCGCCGCACCACCGCACCGCCTCTGCCGGGCCATGGGGCTAGATTTATTTTTATGTCGGCTGCACCGCCTGCTGGCGGAAAAGATTAATCAAGATTTGCACATGCTTGCGTACTTATATCTTATATCAACTCCTTCTGCCTTTTGCTTGTTTTCTCCCTGTTTTCATTTTCCTTTTGCTTCTCTTTTTTTGTATACAATTTATTTCGTTCTAAAATATAATCACAGGCTGCAGCTATTAGATATGCATCTCCCCGCTGCTGCCCCTATTCCTGTTGCTGCTGCTGCTGTTGCAACGCCTGCTGGCAGGCTATACAAAATGGGAAATAAACACCACCAGAACCACCAGCACCACCAAGTTCAATGGCCGCGTGAACACATTCAATTTAATTTGATACGCAAATCTTTTTATTGGCAATTTGATGTACATAGAAAATGTTCATGTTGTTGTTGTTGTTGTTTTTCCAGCGGATGCTCGCGACTTCCTCGCCTCCTACTCGTAGTGGAGGCGTCGCTTGGGCGCTGCCCGGATGACAACTTGCGGCTGTGACTTGAACAGCGCCTGCTTGGACCTGGCCGCATGCTCCTCGGCAATGGCCACACGCCACTTCTCGATGAGGGCCTCAGGGCCGCCGGCTCCGGTCCGTTGCGGTGTTTCGCGTACGCGCGGAAAACTGGACACAGCCAGCGGCGGATCGCTGTAGTCGTAATCGTCGCCAGCCGAGTTCGGCGTCTTGATGACCAGCTGGTTGCGTGACGGCAGCGTTATGCTGAATGCGGCGGCTTCCTCGGGCGTTACGCCAGCTATTGCCGTGGCCTTGGGCGAAGCCACCGCCAGGCCATTGCGTCCGGAGAGCGCGACAGCATTCGGCTTCGAGGAGGCCACGCCGCCCTCGCCGGCTATGGAGAGACCTAAAGCAGCGCAAGACAATAGGTAAGCAGGTAAGAACATTGCAGTCGGGTGTAACCGACTGCCCAATACTCTTTCACAGTTTAAAAAGAGCGATAAACGATATTTATATAATTTGCTTATTTTTTCTACTCGATATTTAAATATTTAGAAAACTGTCTGAAAAAAAAAGTTTTTTGACAATGTCAATCTGATTGCATTTAGGTTTAAAGCGAATGCAGATATATAGATTATATCGAATTGCCACGCCCCTAATGGGCGTAACCAAAGAATCTTGCCTGTTTATGTGACGCAGCTTTACACGAGTATTTAAGCCAAATTGCAAGTCTCTAGCTTCAATAGTGGCAACAAATCAATAAATCAAATCAAAGCCAATGCTTTACAGAGGGTTATTGCAAAAAACCAATATACTCTTTTAAACTTTAAGAACGAGTATAATTAAAACATACGGCTGCCCTTTGGGAGACATACTCACCCACTGGCTTGGCTTCGGCCACGGCTGCATCCTTTTTGGGCGCCATCACGGACACGCTGTCGTGGACATCCTCGTAGGGATCATCGTTGGTGGGCGGCAGGATGTCGTCGGGTGACAGTTGCTGTTCGGTGACCTCGTCCAGCTTGTGATCGTCAATCTTCTGATCCGATGGATTGTTGGCTTCGAGGCCGAGGTTCGAGGGCTGATTCTGCGGCGAACCGAACAGTTCCGGCTGCAGCAGCACACTGAAGTCCTTGATCTGGCCGTTCTGCTGCAGGAGCGCCAGTGCCGTGGCCGCCTGGCCCAGTTCCAGCAGACTGTTCGCATAGATCTTGTTGTCCTCCTCGCTGAAGGCGCCCTTGCGCTTGGCCAGCTCCTGAATGGCCACCAGGCGAGCGGCGGCCTGTTGAATGCGATTGAAATTGCTGCCGCTGGCCGAGATTGGGCTGCTGCCAATGCCACTGTCATCCGCCACAGCCGAGATGCTGGCCGCCGATATGGTTATGGTGTCGTCTGCGTCCCGTGGAACGCCCCGCATCTGCGGCTGCTGCAAGATGCTGCTGCGTACGCTGCCATCCTGCTGCGGACGCAACAGCAACAGCCGGCCATTGTGGCCGCCATAGTAGGGCAGTTGCTCCTCGAAGATCAGGGGACCTGATCCCGCTGCCGATCTGTGTCTAGGGTTTATAGAGTGCTGTGTTATAGTGCTATGCATGGAGAGCGGCGGTTGCCTGGACATTTGTGGGGCTGTGCTTGGTGCGTGAGCGTATGGACAAAGCATGGGATAGCAACAAATAGGAGCGAACTAGTTCTACAGAGGATTGGAAGGCGAGACAGGCTTAGGATAGTTTACTACGACTTTATTTACAGCTAGGGATGACACAGTTGCGCCTCGGTTCTTAACATAGGAACACTTTGCTAGCTATACACAACTACACAACTACAACTACAACTACTTAGCTGGTGGCGGCGTCTCTCCGGCAGACGCTTCAGTTGAACAAGTCGAGCTCCAGATCGGCCGCTGCATGCGCTTTCCCGCCCACGCCCGCAATGGCCACCGATTCGGGATTGAAGTACACGTTCGTCGGCACACCCTTCTTGAGCAGCGCCCTCGAAATGGGCGTGGAGATGGCCGTGCCGCCGTTGCCAACCACCGCCTTCGAGTGTGGTTCTAGTATCAGCGCCGCCTGTTTGCGTCCCTGTATGGCCTTGGCCTGCAGTGGGCTGTACGGCAGAAAGTAGGTGCCAAAGGGTATCTGGGGAAAGTTCTTCGAGCTGGTGCTGGTGCGTCCCGTGGCCTCCACTTTGACGGGTGGTGCTCGCAGTTTGCCGCTGCCCTTGCGCAGCTTGGCGGGCGCTTTCGTCTGCTGTTGAAGTTGCTGGCTGGAACGGGCGGCGGTTGTGGCTTGGCTGGTGGAGAGCACATGCTTGCCGGGCACGGACACTATCTCTTCGATCACATAATCTGAATTGATGCGGCTAACGGCGGCGCGCAGACGCTGATCGCTTTTAAAATCACCGTTGGTTTGTGTCTTCGCTTGGAGCTTTTGCAATGTTTCTATTGAGTCTGTTTCACTGTCAACTTCCACCTCATCAGATGTTGTGGGCTTCGCTGTGCTGTTTGCTGGACTGGGCGTAGCTGTGACTGCTCCAACAGATGGCGCCACATAAGCCAGTGGCAGACTGTAGGCGGCGTAGTATGGTGAATTTAGCAGCAACAGATTGCCATGTGTGGTGGCTTGCAAAGCGCCATAGGGTGTTAGCACGCCCAGCTCCTGTTGTGCCGATTGTGGAGCTGGTGCAACTGTTGCAGTTTCTTTGGAATTTTCAACTTCATTGGCTGCTGTAAGTTTCTCCGGTTGCGATTGTGTGGCTTGATAAGCGCCATAGGGTGTTAAGACTTTGCCGTCCGTAGCTGCTTGAGCGACTAGCTTTGCAGGCTGTGCGGCAGAGGGCGCCACATAGTTCACAAATGGCTGCAGATGATTGCGCAGCGGCCAAGTCTCGAAGCTTGTGGTCTGCCAGTACGTGTTCGCACTTGGTTAGATATGGTGGTTAGGATAGTTGTGTGGAGGAAAGGGAGTGTTCATAGGAAGAGTAAGAGAGTGGAGGATAGCAGTTAGTATCGTAATATATATATATACAGCTCAAATTTGGTTTAGTCTTAAAGCATATGATACAGGTTAGTGCATGCGAAGCCTTTTGTTGTGTTGTGTTAACATGCAAACTCGATTAAACAGGTGAGTACAGATGAAAGCAAGGCACAAATTACAAATACAAACATTTATTACCAATACTTAGGCGCTATACAAAAATACTAACAGTCATTAGGTTTAAAATCGAACATTTGCGGCTAAGTGCAGCCCTGCGAATCGATATCGTTATCGAACGATTTCGATTCAAAAGAACCGCCCCAAATTCGCGAGCTGAGCAACTCAAGCTTCAAACTCCTGCTCCTCCTCATCATCTGGTGAGGAGTTGCCCGTGGGCGGTGCATAGTAGACAGTGGGGCCGGTGGCCACCACTTTGCCCTCGCGCGGAAAACTCCTTGCCTCCACGTCTGTGCGCTGCAGTGCATCCTTTAAGTCCACATCGGCTGGTATGGATATGACCTTGGCACCGGGTCCGGCTATAGTCAAACTGCGCGGATGTGTCAGCGCATAGCCGCCGGGCCCGACAATCGCTGTACCGCCGCTGCCGGCCGTGGCCACGCCTCCGGGCCCTGCAATCGCAATGCCGCCCTTGCGCACCTTCAACCGCTGAATGATGATGCCGCCCTCGCGCAACGCCTGCTTCTGCGTGCCCTGATGGGCGGTGGCCACCGTTCCGATGGTGTTCATCAGATGGTGCGACTTGTGCGCAAACAGATGCTTCTCGGCAGCGGCGCTCGTATCCTGTTCGGCGGCGTTGTTCTCCAGTTGTTCGAGCGTATCATTGTCGCTGCCATCGCCGCCGCCTTCGCGCTCATCGTCCCACTTGTAATCGTCCTGGCTATCCTGCAGCGAGTCCGTGTTTATATGCGGCGCTTGCAGTGGTCCACTCTGGAGCACAACCGATTGCCCGGCCGTTGTGGCCGGCAAGGCAACGGGCGTCCGGAACGGCATTTTGAAGATATTCTGAAAGGCGTTCTTAATCGCGGTCGAGGTTTGGTTCTGCATCTCGGCCAGATTGACGCTGGGCACGCGGAACACACTCAAACGATTCCGATTGGGCAGCAGGCCACCCGCCGGTGGCAACGTGGACAGCTGATCGGCGCTGCTGTGGCTGGGCGCAGACGTAACTCTGAGGCCGCCCGAACTGACAACCGACTGCTCCGCGTCCTTGCTGCTGGCGCGCTGCGGCTTCGCGGTGCTGCCAGCGCTAATCCGCTTGCGATTGCCGTTGGCATCTGGAGCGATGACCGCGGGAGCGCGCTGTGGCTGCGGTTGTGGCTTCTCACGCGAATCAAAACGAGATTCTTTGACGGCTGTGGGCGTTTTGGTGGTTGCACTGGTTGTGCCTGTGGTTGTGGTTGTGGTGGTGCCAGTGGGCTTGCCGCGCTTGGGCGTGCCATCATCGTTCAGGGCCAGCTCCCTGGGCAGAAAGAACAAATGATATTTGGGCGTTGTCTTGCCCTGCTTCCTGGCCTTCTCGTGCAGCATGCCCTTGGCCTTGCCATAGAAGCTGTCCACATCGCCGACGATCTTGTAGCCCTTGACACGATACTCTTGCGGCGCATGTTCCCGCAAATACTGCTCCTTGTTCAGCTTGTACAGATGGACGGGTATAACAAAGTGGGCGGGCAGCTGCTTCGCCTCCTCGGCTGAGCTCGGTTGTGGCAGCTGCACCTGATTGGGCTTAAAATACAACTGTTGTTGTTGCTGCTGCTGCTGCTGCTGTTGATGTTGTTGATGCTGCTGCTGTGACGAATCCAAGACATTCCTTGTCAGCTTGACGGCGCGTATGGAGGGCTCGAGCAGTGTTTGGCCATTGCTGCCAGAGAAATGATGCTGCTGCGTGTGGAAGGGCTGTTGGGCGGGCTTGGGGAACAGATACTGACTGGAGTCGAGTATCGGGAGCAGCTTTGGCTGATCCGGCTTCTTCTTCACATAGCCAAAGGCCTCGTTCACCTTGGCAATCTGCTCGAGTATGCGCTTGGCCTCGTCCGCTTTGTCGGACGATGGCGGCGCCACATTCGGATCAAACTCATCCGGAAATTTGACCAGTCTTTGCTTTTGTATTCTGCAAACGAGAGTTTGGTTTGTTTGTTGGTCTCTTGGTATTGGTATTATTAGTAAACTAATGCGATTGGGTATTAGAACTTGCTACAAATGCTGATGAGTGGCTTAGTTACAATTTATATATTTTCTTTTTTTTTTTTGTTTTTTTTAGTCACATGCTTCAACTTCTACTGGGCGAGCATTAAAATGACACAGTCACAAGGCAAGGCAAGGCAAGGCGGGGCTGGGCAAGGCAAGGCGGGGGCGGGCCGGGGCAAGGCAGTGGTTATTAAAACTTTCTCATAGAATGCAGGCTACTTACTCGATATTTTGGCCAGCGGCCAAAGAGGCCAGCAAAAGCGTTGACAGCTGCAAAAGAAAGACAATAAAATAGAGTTAAATATGATCCAAAGGCATCTACTTTAAGCTTAGAAACAAAATGTATTCTTTAAATTAAAGTAACATTTCATACTGAACTGTGCAGAAAATATGCAATATTTACAATTTATTTAAAACAATATTGATGAACAAAAATTCTTGTAATATATATTTTTACATAATTTAATGAAATTTTGTAAAATATATTTGTCACAAGAATTTTTCTTTTTTCTTTTTGTTCTCGACATAAGTTCATTAAATATATATAATGAGCGGTATGAACTATGCCTTGAAAGTATTCGTGCCGTTAAGCTCGTTAAGTTCGTTAAATATATATAATGATCGTTATGAATATATACTATACATACGACTTAACGAGTGTTGGATGGTATTCGTACATTTTTTTTTAAATAAGATATAAAACGTTTATAAAAAAATACAAAATTAAAAATAATTTCTTGCTTCAAATTCGTTTTAAAATATTTTCAATTAAATGTTGTAATAATATTAGATGAGATTATGTTTATTAATTAACTTTACTTTAAATTAATATTAATTATGCTCAATTAAATGTTTGATTTATATAATATAATCTTACATTTATTTTGCGAATATCTAAAATATTCTATTAAATTTTTTTTTGTTAACGAACTAAGCCTACTTTAGATAGTTAAAAAAAAACTCTTGTTTTTTTTTCTCGTACTTTGTTTGTGGCTGTGTCGTAACACGCGTGCCCGCTGTCAAGGTCTAAGAATGCGGTCAAGCACAGCATTGCTTTCTTTCAAAACTCTGTGGTATGCTTCGGCTGAAAAGTGAGAGCCAAGCCCATTTGGCCATATTATTTTCAAGATTTTCACTTCAGCACTCTTCATATTAACAGCCAGAAAGCAGTCAACCACGCTTGGCAAATATTTGTTGGGTTATTTCGTTCTTTCGCAAAATCAATATTGACGCAACAATATATTCGGACGGAGTTGCCCGCCAGTTGGACCGTTAGCTTGTCACCCGCTAAACAGCCGCCGCAACTCGACCATCTATCAAAAGCCGCAATGTCACTGAGCTGGAGTTGTGTGTCATTGACCCAGCGACAACACATTCTCAGATATTCCGCCTAAGTCTGTTACCAAAAATACAAAAAAAAATTCCAACAAACAAACAAAAAAAAACAAGCTTTGGACCAGCTGTGAAGATTTTTGTATTTGCAAGCTGTGGCTTGCATTCAGCCCCGTTGGCCAAGATGTATTTGCGTCTGCTTTCTTTTGTTCTGGTTTATTTATCATACATATTATTGGGCTGTTTATTCTGGGTGTGTTTCTACCATATGGAAACTGGGTTAATGCTGCCCACTTCCACTCAAAATGCAAATGATTTCGTTCTGAGTTCTTTCGTTTCCAGCACATCTAGTTTGGCTGCTGCTGCTGCATCAGCAGCGACAAATCAACTAATTAAGTTTGATTTATGATTTGAGGGGCGGGGCACGCCCTCTGGACTCTATCGATCTATGCTGGGCAATTAAGAAACACCGATTTTTATAGCTTTGTTGCATGCCCAATTTTATTGTGTCTCCAACAGAGAGTTGAATTCTTTTGGTCTTTCTCAACAAAGTAAACCCTTGTTAAGCTAGTTTTATAGCTCTGCGTTGCCCCCTCCCTCCCCACTTACTTATTAATTCCCCAGAATTTATCATAGGCCCCAAATGTGTAGGCTACGCGCATGCCTAGCCTACGTTTATTGCATATTGATTTCTCATATTCCTCCTATAAAACATGAATTCAAATTTATTTATTTATTATTTTGGGCTTTTCATTCCATTAAAAAATATATTCTTTTTGTTGTACTTAAAAATTTGTCATGCCGGACGCTGACGCTGACGCACTTCCACTTTTAAGGGCGTGTTATTTGTTAAAAAGGAACATGAATAATGCAGATGCATAATACGCAGCCTGACAGACGTGCTGATCAATTTTCACTTTTCATCACAAAAGCGCACAAAATGCCAGCACGTCTTTTCAATTTGGAAATTTTTATAAATCATAATAAATTATTTTACTTATAATTACAAAAGTTCTCGAATAGCTAAATTATTCAAGAAATAAATTGATTTTTGATAAGCTATATAAAGCTTAGGCTTTGGAGTCATATTTGCATATGGGCCAAATGAAATTCAGGCTAACTTCACAGCTAGCTAATGTGGCCAAAGAATCTGGCGAAAAGAACCAACCAATTCGCGCAGTGAAAGTTGAGCTTCAGTCGAAACGTAAAAGCAAATTAAATACGAAAGACTTAAGGCACGAACTTGCGCCAGTTAATGACTTCAACGGCAGCCAAAAGCAGCCAACGCTAATAAATGATTAATTGCGGTCACATACAAAAACTAAACTAGTTTTTAAGTGTACTTTAATTAAGTAAAAATTTAGTTGGAATTCTGTTTTTATTTTTTTGTACTTACGATAAATAGTCGCATTTTTGCGCGTAAGATTCCGTTTATAATTTAGGATACTGCTGCGTGCTAGCCTTTGGGTTATATCCTTGAACTGCGAACGAGACAAAATGCACTGTTATCACGCGTGCTTACAGCAGACACAACAACAACAAAAAAAAAAAGCACACACACACACAGTCAAGCTAAATGTGAATCCTGATGAGTTTTAATAAAACGGGAACTGTTTATTCTTTAAAAAAAGTTGTATATTTCCCAGCAAGGAGCACACAACACACACGCAAACTTAACGCACCTCTAGAACCTAACCAGGCAACGACTGAAGATGAACTGATTCGTGCCCGTGCCCAGCGCGACTGCTTTATAACATTTCCATTAGCAATGCAAAGCAGCAACAACGACGACGACGACGGCAGCAAAGAAATGTCCAACCTGACCGAGGGCACTTGTAAGCGGATGAGAGAGACAGAGCAGAAGAGCGAGTGAAAGAGAGAGGGAGAGAGGGAGAGAGAGAGAACGCTGAGGTAGTTATACATTTGGTTTGCTTAAGAGAAACCCACGTCTGGGGGCACGTACGCAAGCGCCTTGGCTGCCCTTATCAATTGGCGGGCATCTGTGCGGTTCTCTTAGCCCGACTCTAGTTTGGCCAAACCCACCCAAAATTGACATTCAGGGATCACTTGACTGATTAAAATCATGTACCTATTAGATGATCATAAGCTGAATCACGTTTTTTTGCACAGTCTATCGTGTTTTTTTTTTCTGTTTGCTGGGAACTCGGACAACGTTGACAGACCAGCACCATGGGCTACTGTTCGGCCGATCTGACATTGATTAATTAATTGGTCGCTTACAGGTTTGATTGAGTGAGCAGCAGCATCTGCTAGAACGGGCGCAATTACATGTGAAGTGAGCCAGCCGAAACGAAAGACTTAAGACACGAACGCGTGTGGGTAGCTGGCCAAATGGCGACAAGCCCAACATAGAAGCTTAGCAGGGCAAATTGGCTTGACGGTGCGAAAACGAATGTTGATTGAAACATGACATAAGCCAAAAATAAGCAAAAGAAAGAAAACAAAAAAAAAAAATAAAAGAAAATAAATTGTATAAAAGACTTAAGACACGAACTCGATTATGGTTCATTGAACAATTGTCAAAATGTTTGCTGCCCGCGAAAAATGATATTTAAATTTAGCCTACTTAGCATATAGAACAATTTAGAAAGTCATTTGGGCTCTTCAAAACCAATTCTATATCAGCCTGCGCCCTTAATCCATTAACCAGCGCAAACTGATTAAGTTTCCCGCCAAGCGACTGTCAGAATTGTGTTTAATTCCAGAACCTATCAAGTTCGTAGCCGAGAACAGATTAGTGCACAGCATTCCCACTCCACGCAAAGGCACGCTAGGGGGAGTCAACTATACGAAACAGTTTATTAACTGCAATGCAGAGAATCTGTTAGGCTTTATTATACCCATTGAAAACTGGGTAAATAGGGTATATTGGTTTTGTGCAAATGTATGTAACGGCAGTAGAAGGCATCTCCGACCCCATAAAGTGCATATATGCTTGATCAGGATGGCACTGTGCGTCTGTCTGTCGGAAACTACAGAAAAATAGAAAGCTGATCTCATTCAGTTTGTATATAGCATACGCAGAACAGGCTTATCAATTTTTTCGATAACTTCCTTCGTTTTATTAAAATCGATAAAAATCGATAAACACTTTTGGTTTTCTTACTATATTTTGAAGATTATGAGAGCTAGAGGCAACGAATTGAGTGGGTTATGTTTGTGTAAGCCAGACGCAGATTTAAGATACCCCCGGATTTTGGATACCTTCCCCCAATCGCTACAACCGCAAATAAAAAACTACAAACTTAAAAAGTCCTGAGAATTTCATAACGATCAAACACATATTTTGTTTGCAAACGGTTTGAAATGGTTGAGGGTATCTCTTAGTCAAGCAGCACCGTTAAGAGCCTTCTCACTTGTGTTTTATGAAGGTTTTTAATTTGCCATCTTTGGGACTATATTTAGATTGGCTATCGCTACCGCATTCGAACTATTGATGTTATTACTATTACTTAGCTAGGGGATAGTGTGGGTAAAAACAATATAAGTCTTGTAAGATTTATGGTTTCGAGCCAGTTAATGGTGGCCCGAATGCTGGAACGCATACAAAATGAACGGCAAACGAACAGAAAACCCAGCGCTGATTGGGGCACACTTTGAATGGCATTAATTGAAAGTCGACAAATCGATGCAACAGCAACAGCAGCGTCAGCAGCACCAACAACAACAATAACAACAACAACAACAACAAAGCCGATAAGACTGGTGGGCCAAAGAGTTCAGCAGAATGCGAAACCTTGAAACCTATTTATAAAAATGTGTTGAATATGCCTGGACCTGGTTAACTGCGACCTTCGCTGGGTGCATCAGGAACAGAAATGTCAGAACGGAGCTGCAAAACCGTTGTTTTACTGAGATAACTGGATCTCTCTAGCTCTCCCTGTTCCGCTCTCCCCCTCTCTCTGTCTCTCTTTCTTCGGGCTGGCATTGTTTTGTGTGCCTGCACTATAATACAAAAAAAAAGAAGAAGTTAATGCCAGGCATTACTCATGCAATTATGCCAACCCAATTATGCAGCTAGCTGGCCTAGCCTAGCCAAGTTCTCAAGCCAGGCCAAAGTGTGGCCCAGACAAATATCCCTCATTCTCTCTATCTAACTCTCTTTATCTGAGCTGAGAACTTGCCCTGAGAAATGGCCCTAAAATGCGTTAAATTCGTGTCAAAGTGTTTCTTTTTTTTTTGTATTTTTTTTTTGTTATTTTCGTACTTAAATAAATAAATCCAGTCTCATAGAAAGTTGTTGTGCGCTTTTAAAACGAAAACTTCTTGAGCAAATTTTATGGCCAAAAGCATTTAATTGCCGCAGTGAAACCTGGTTTTGCTTGGCCATGAAAGCTCAGAAAGGTTGCAACATTTGAATAATTTTGCTAAAAACTAACAAAAACTAACTATAAACATATTATTTATTGGCATTTGCGTTGATTTTAGCCTTTTTTTTGTTTTTGTTATTATTATAATATATATATATATTTTTTTTTTTTTCGTTGGTAGTTTGCACTGTTTTTTTATTTAGGCCACGCGGCTGTCGCCAAGGCTCAACGTTTAATTCAAATTATTTGGCAAGTTCGGGCACGCAGCGCACATTTCAAATTTTAAGCGCGCGCGCGCAATACTCCCTTCCTCCCTTTCCACTCCCCCGCACCCACCCACACACTCTGCTCGAGCAATACCAGCCACAACAAAGTTGAGGCTTCATTCGATTGGGATGCACCTGCCCCATAACAAATTCGGTAATTTTTTAACGGTTTTATCAGCAACAACAACAAATTCAGCTATTTAATGTTCCGCAAATCAATTAGGCATTATAAAATGCATAAATTGTTCATGTTATGGGTACACAGCACGCGCCACGCTTTTTTATTCGTTCAAATTAGATTTATGTGGCAATTCTCGGTATAAATTATATTCCTCCCACTTCAAAAGCTCAGCTAAAACGTAACAGATTTAAATGCGAATTAGTATAAAAACAACATGAAAAGTGATTCTGAGGGGGTAAATTTTTGTCAAAAAATTTACAAAAATGTTCTCATGTAAAGTTTCCATACTTCCAATTACCATAACTTTACCAAATCTGAACCGATTTTCATGTTTGATGCCATTTTGATCATGATTTATCCTCTTGATTGATTCTACATTTCAAATATATGCATTTCTGAATATAAAATTTTTTTGAATTTTTTGTGAAAAAATCATGTACTCCCCCCTTATGAATTTTCAAAAAAATTTTTTTTCAAAATTTAGAATTGCGAATTTGCATGTTTAATCAATTGCTGGTGTCATAATTAGTATAAAAAACAACATTAAAAGTGATTCCGAGGTGGTCAAATTTTTCGTCAAAAATCATGCCAAAATTGACTAAAATTTGGACAAGTAAATCTCTGGGATTTACAGCTCCCATGTTTCAAATTGCCATAACTTTACCAAATTTCAACCGATTTTCATGTTTGATGCCATTTTAAAAATGATTTATCCTCTAAATTGATTCTACATTTCAAATATATGCATTTTCGAATATAAAATTTTTTTGAATTTTTTTGTGAAAAAATCATGTACTCCCCCCTTATGAATTTTCAAAAAAAATTTTTTTTCAAAATTTAGAATTGTGAATTTACATGTTTAATCAATTGCGGGTATCATAATTAGTATAAAAAACAACATTAAACATGATTCTGAGGTGATCAAATTTTTCGTCAAAATTCATGCTAAAATTGACTAAAATTTGGACATGTTAGGTTCTCGGATCCATAGCTCCATACTTCAAATTACCATAACTTTACCAAATCTGAACCGATTTTCATGTTTGATGCCATTTTGATCATGATTTATCCTCTAGATTGATTCTACATTTCAAATATATGCATTTTTGAATATAAAATTTTTTTGAATTTTTTTGTGAAAAAAGCATGTACTCCCCCCTTATGAATTTTCAAAAAAAATTTTTTTCAAAATTCAGAATTGCGAATTTGCATGTTTAATCAATTGCTGGTATCATAATTAGTATAAAAAACAACATTAAACATGATTCTGAGGTGATCACATTTTTCGTCAAAAATCATGCCAAAGTTGACTAAAATTTTCACATGTACAGTTCTCGGATCCATAGCTCCAATTATTCATATCGCCATAACTTTACTAAATCTGAACCGATTTTCATGTTTGATGCCATTTTGATCATGATTTATCCTCTAGATTGATTCTACATTTCAAATATATGCATTTTTGAATATAAAATTTTTTTGAATTTTTTTGTGAAAAAAGCATGTACTCCCCCCTTATGAATTTTCAAAAAAAATTTTTTTTCAAAATTCAGAATTGCGAATTTGCATGTTTAATCAATTGCTGGTATCATAATTAGTATAAAAAACAACATTAAACATGATTCTGAGGTGATCACATTTTTCGTCAAAAATCATGCCAAAGTTGACTAAAATTTTGACAAGTAAAGCTCTGGGATTTACAGCTCCGATGTTTCAAATTGCCATAACTTTACCAAATTTCAACCGATTTTCATGTTTGATGGCATTTTGGTCATGATTTATCCTCTAGATTGATTCTACATTTCAAATATATGCACTTTTGAATATAACATGTTATTGAATTTTTTGGTGAAAAAACGCACGTATTCCCCCTTATTCATTTTGGAAAAATTAATTTTTCAAACTTTAGATTTTCGAATCTTTATTTCTATCAATCATGTACTCCCCTTACTCATAATCGACTATTCAAATCATAATCTAAAGTGGCTAATTGTTTTGCCAAAAATCATGTTTAAGAACTACCAAGCCTTGGATCTTCCCTTCCGCTTTGCTTATTTTGACTCTTTAAAAAGTAGTCAAAAACTACAAATGAATTAAAAGTTTTCCAATGATTCCTGATTTCAAATTCCTCGAACTTTACCAAAACTGAACCGATTTGCAAGTCTGATAAGATTTTGGCCCTGTTTTGAGGCCACGTTGAGTGTGTATATCAAATTTATGGATATTCCGCAGCTTGGCATTAGAATGTGTATTAAATCAAATTGCATTCGCTTTAGTTGGCCAAGGCACGTAGCCGGCTAGTTTGGCAGCTATAAAATGGACTGACACAAGTTCAGGGTGGTTGATAGGAAATTCCGGCAACTGCAGTTGAATTTATTGTCTATGAAAATGATCGATAACTATGCAAGGTGTCCGTTTGTTCCGTTGGCTCTGCCCATGACCACGAATCCAATGCCAGCGCCAGCCTTGTAGCTGAGCTCATGATAGCCAGCGGCATCGCAATGCCGGAGTCATCCGTGTGCTGGACATGCGACATGTGCTGCGTGCTAAAATCGAAAGTGTGCGCCTGTCGAGGATGGGCGGAATCAGCCAGCCCAGCCCCAATGAGTGCGTTTCCGGGCTGTTTGGATGGGCTGTGGCCAGGGCTCGTTTCGGCATTGAACTTCATGTTAACCTGTGCGCTCCAAGCTCCCAGCCAGAGACAGCAGCACAGACCGAACAGCAGCTCCAGCTGGTGGCAACTGAAAGCGAAGGCGGCCCCCGGCGGTGCTTTTAACGAGGCAGCTGTGTGGGATTGATGTCGACCACATCTTTAATATGTATTTAGCATAAATAGTATTACAAAAGCGGGCGTCAACCGCAGTTGACACCGTTGCAGTTACTTAGTTCCGAGCGCTTACAGCTACAGCTACAAACTATGGGCGGTGTTTAGTGCTCCCGGGAGGCGGCCAGTTCGGCGATCTCGTCCTGGCGCAGTGCCTCCGATGGCGATAGGCCGACGCGACCGCCCAGCGGCACAATATCGATGTTCTGGACGTGGGCGCGAACACTCTGGCCCGGCGGCAGACCCACATACCATTTGCCCACGTTCTTGATGATCGTCGAGTCGCGGTGTCGCAGCACCCAGTCCCGATCCCGGTCGAGCTCCAGTATGCGATGATTGGCGGTCACCAGAGGCGGCAGCGAGCCGCCCACATCGTCATCGTTCAGATTGTAATTGTCGCCCGGACCGCTGGCCGAACTGCTGCCGGTTGTCGCTGCCAGGAAGTCGCCCTCAGCGGAGGCGCCACCAACGCGACTGCTGCCAGTGCCGCCCCTGACCACGCCCCCGCCCCCGCCACCGCCACCGCCGCCGCCACTAAATCTGTTGCGATTGCGCGTCCCGCTGGTATTCAGACGACTCGTGCCGGGCCGATTTCTACTGCCCGAGGAGCTGCTTTCACGATAGCCACCACCCGCACCACTACCTGCACCACCGCCACCTGCACCACCACTGCCGGCTTTAACCCCATCGTATCTGGTGCTGCCACGTTGTGCGCTGCCTGCCGCATAGCCCCGTCGATCTTCTTTACCCCGATCTGCTGCGGCGCTGCCGCTGGAGCTGATGAGCAGTCCGTCGCCATCGCCATCGCCATTGTCATCGCCATCGCCATCGTTCCCAATGCCATTGATCTTTTGCCTAATGTCTATCTTGTCTGGCACACCATCTTCATCGGCATTGCCACCTGCTCCGCCTGTCTTTAGGTAATCCGTGGCACTACCCCTGCCGCCTCCTGCTGCACCACCACCACTTGGCCCACTCGCGCCACTTGGCCCTGAACCGGCGCCACTGGCACCGCCCAGGCCACCAGCCGCACCCCGGCCAAAGTCGTTCGCCAGTCGGAAGTCCGTATCGCCCAGACGGAAGTCCGCCACGGAGGGATTAATGTGGGTGCCGGGCCCGACGCGATTGTGCACCACCCGATAGCCAATGCCCGCGCCCGCTATATACTCGACGGTGCGCTGAACGCCCTTGTCGTCCAGGAAGGAGTAAGTGCCGCGCACGAGGCCATCGGAGCCGCGACTCTCGGCGCGCCGATGATCCGGACCGGCGGCGATGAGCTTGTAGGTGCCAGCGGGACCGCGCTGCACGGACATCTTGCCGCGCGTCTTGGGATGCGCCTTGTACAGCGGATTGGCGTAGCCGACGTTCGCCGGATTGTCCGGCACAGCATTCGAGATCTCAAACCCAGTGCCGGCGCCGGCGGCATAACGCACGCTGTGCCGCTCGCCCACATCGTCCAAATACGAGTAGAGACCTGATTGGGAAGGCAGGATAAATGGGATCAGTCAATTCTCGATAGGGGTACCCACCTCGGATCCTGTTATTCGGATCGTTCTCCTCGCTGCGCGACTGATCCGGCGTGCGAAAGCTGAAGCTGTAGGAGGGATCGTCGTAGGGATCGGCGAGGGGATCGTCGGGACTGCCACGTGGACGCACCGGATACTGGGCCAAATCCATTTTGCGATGTATCTTCGGTCCGTTCACGCGAAACCTGTGACGATCAATTTCAATTTCAATTTCAATTAGCGTCCGATTAGCTAATTGCCCTGGGAATTTGGAACCGAGCGAGGCGTTGGCGGTTCTCGGATTGGGTAACCGCCAGCGGATATTGCTGGCTGCCAAAAGTCACTCGCCTGCTCCCATAACCCGTGCAATTCGAATGCTATCTGATGATCTGGCATGTCATTACTTTGATTACTATTGCCACAACACACACACACACACTCAAAATTGAGATACTTTTTATCTGGCGCTGTGCATCTTAATGCATTTTCGCTTACAATTTGTTAACGGCTTTTCTGTGTGTGTGTTTTCCCAACTACCGGAGATTGCAAAAAAAAACAACAACAAACAAACAAGCAAACAAACGTTTAGGCAACCAAAAAAAATCCCCCTATTTATCTAGCATGTGTTAGAACCGTTTCGAGACTTTAACTTTGACTTTTGCGAACTCACCCCGCTCGCAACGCTTCAGTGGCACCCTATACAAATACCTATACACATACATACATATATGCTGATATACGAGCTCACCGGAAGGCGCATCGAACAGATAACTCACTTTGCTACCGCACTTTACCTAAACTGATTCAGTTTCTGATTCAGCTTCGGTTTCGGTTTCGGTGTTTCTTTTGGTCCGGCTAACTCACCCACGTGGTCCGGCCGTATAGACGGTCTCTTCGATTTTGCCGCTCGCTGGACTACGCGAACCGTAACGACCTCGCACGATGTTGTCTGGAGTGCCGGAGGCGCTATGATAGTAGCCGCCAATGTCATCATTTGCATGTCTATTCGAACAGTAATTGCGTGTTGGCCATGCGTGGTAAGCGAGCGAAAGAGAGAAAGAGAGAGGGAGAGAGCATGATAAACAAGATAAACAGTTAGTCGGTTAGTGCGTTCATATTGCCGCCATTGCAAAACGGCGTTAAAAAAGGTGTTAAACGTGCCAAAGGAGCCGAAGCGTGATGCGGCTTTGCTTGTGGCAAATTAAATGATTTGTTGCATTGTTTTTTTTTTCTTAACAATTACAAAAAATTAACAATTATTAAAAACATTTTTGGCAATTCGATTAATGCAGCTTAAAAGTTTAATTAAAATTTAACTGCCAAAAATATTAACAATTAAAGAGTTTAAGCATAATTTTATACAATACAAAAAATATCAAATCAAAACAATTACTTTCTTCATCAAAAACATTAAAAATTTTTTGGCTTATATCAACAATGTTTTCTGAAAGCCGCAATTTCCTTTATATAATTTCTTACTTATCTAACTTACTTATACCAAGAAACCTTCTACTTCTATTAAAAACTTTAGTTAAACTTATTTTAATTTCGAAAATTCGGTAATTGGTATTTTTTTTTCCATTTACTTAAAGGAATTTTTAGAACCCTTATTTGAACCCTTATTTGGTCTGTGAACAGAATATTAATATTGCTTAAATATAAAGAGCAAAATCGTATAAAAATAAAGTCGCATTTTTTAAATGATTATTATTTTTGAATAATTGCGAACTTGTTTTGTTTTTATGAAATGAACAATAATTTGATTAATGTTTTTCAAATTTTAGCTAAAAATCGTTACGATTTATATTGAACTTTATATTTTTACTTTTGCATCATAAAAAGTTAAAAAGTTTTTTAAACAATCAATTTTGTATTGCTCTTAAGGCTGCACTTAAACGTACTGGATTTGAGCACAATATTATTTACTGTTCTTTTCTCTTATGCTTAAAATAATTGAAAACATTTTGAAAGAATTATTTTTTTTATATTTATAATGTATTATAATTGTTTTTTTGTTTTAAAAGTTTATTCAAAATTATGAATTTTTTTTGTTTGATTTTGAACTGTTGTTTTTTCAATATTTTGCTGCGTTGTTGCACTTGTTAATGATTATACCGAAATTGAAACGATCCATCCGCATTGATGGTGTTGTACTCGATTTCCGCGAGCGCAGGCACCAGAAACTGGCCAAGGGAATAGCTTAGGAGCCAAAGTAGGCGCCACATTTCCAGCAATGCGCAATTTGAATATTTGCTGAGTTAAGCGATTTGTGCGGCCAATTAGACGCGCATCCTGCCAGGCAACAGGCAACAGGCAACAAAAAAACAAAGCAAAAAAAAAAACAAAACAAAACAAAATAATGGCTGGTTGCAGTTGCGACTGAATCGAATTTGAAGCGTCTTTTGAATCCGGCTGGCGGCGAGAACAACGCGGCGTTGGCGACTGAATGGGCCAGAGCGTTAGAGCTGCCTATTTAAATACGATTCTCAGGCGAATCAGCGAACGGTGGCCAGCGTCTCAGTTCGGCTCGGCGGCAGCTGCCACTTGTCTCACCTGACCACCCACCAAAGTGCCAGCCACGAAGATCCAACAAAGCGTTTGTGTGCAAATTGCGTTACAAGAGGTGTTCCGACCACAAACGGGGCACGGGGCACGGGGCAAGGGGAACGGGGCATGAGGCAGCTGAGAGAATTTGTTCTAATGATGGACACGCAAGTGGCAGTTGTTGTTTTTTGTTGCTGTTGTTGTTGCTGTTGTTGTTCTAGCAGCACCATGTTTAGAGTCTCTCCTTGTTCCGTAAATTGCAAACAGGATGGCTCCGCAAAAGTCGTGGCCAATTCTTTAGCCAGCTCCACTCGCAGCAGCTGTCTGTCAATTAGTTAAAGTTGCTGTTGTTGTTGTTGGTTGTTGTTGTCGTTGCCATTGTCGTGTGTTGTCGCTTTGGCTTCCTGTTCCAGCCGCATTGTTGATCTATGCCAAAAAAAAAAAAAAAAAAAAAAAACAAAAAGGAGCCCATTTCTTGTGCATTGAACTCTCAATATGGCACGCCTACAAAAATAACTCTAAAAAAAAAATAAAATGGGCAGCCGAAGCACCGTTAGCTGCCCGTCATCTTTATCTATGGGCCATTATAAATTTGGAGTCTAGGTCAGTGTCTTAGCTGCAATTTTCGTCTTGGCCGCGCTGCATTATCCAATTAAAGGCAATTACTCTAAGGCCCGATGCAGGAAGAGGCTACGCTGGCAACACCCGCCACAATTTCCGCCTGGGATGTGCCAAAAGGTTTCCAACCTCTTTGTATTCTTTTTCTTTTTTTTCTGTTTTGTGTGTGTTTTTTTTTTTTAATGAGCATAATTAGCGAGTGCAGAGAGGCTACCAGAATTCCAAGCCACCAAGAAGCAGTTATTGGCCATTGTTCTCGTCTTACGTATGAGCTTACAGAAATATGTCAAACATTTTGATTAGAGCCAAGAGCCGAACTGAACGAAAGACTTAAGGCACAAACTTGCTTGATCGCTTCGCTGATCATATGATTTAGTGACCCACAAGAGATGGCTTTATGACTGCCGCATATTGTTCACATCTTGATTATAGTTTAACCAAGTTTAGACGCTCTTTTCTATGCAAATTTTTTGTTTTTGGGCGCAACCCAAAAATTAATCGCGAGTGCTTGACTGGCAGATACCTTAAGTCTAAGTGTTGTTATGTATTTTATATGGAATCAAAATATGTATATTTATATATGTATATATATATCTATAAACTTTTCTCTATTTTTATTTTATTTTATATTTACCTCAAATGTAGTATATCTAGCTTACATAACAGCAGAGAAAAGCTTTAAAAAAATCGATGCTGAAAATCGATATTTATCGATTTCGATAAAGTGAGCGATAATTAAAATAACGAATCACAGATATTTTATACATATATGTACTTTATGGATATGCCCTTATCTGCTGCTGTTGCATACATTAACCCCAAAAACATAATACCCCTGATTTTTATGGGTATAGAACACAAAAATGCGGAAGACTTTAGCATTACGCGTTTTATTGACCAATTGTGCAGTCAAATGGAGCAGTTGAGCTTGGGCAAAGCTCATTAAATTTCAATTTGAACAATGAAATGAAATATTAGATAAACAGTTGAGTGTGTGAAACAATGGAATTGAAACAACGACGCCACATTTAAAATGCTTGTACAGTTGGGCGGTGTTATTAACCGTAAGGACAAGTTTCTAACCGAATGACGCTGTGGAGGCAATTGTACGCATGGGAAATGTGCAACCAGTTGTTGTTATTGTTATTGTTGTTGTTGTTGTTGTTGCCATTGAACCACATACCCATAGAGCAAAACTGGAAATTTTATATGAGTTTTCACTGCCAGCTGTGGATAGCATCGGAGCCGGAGAGGAAGGCCACCAGCAGCCGGCAATCCTGACATATTGCTGGAAAAGTGAAAATGCTTTCGATTTCATTTGAACATTTTTGTGCCATTCGATTGGCCACTCTCGAGGCGTGCGGTTTGAATCCAGCGCATCAATCAAAGCACAGACACACACGCACACACACACACACTCAAATTCAGAAACGATGAAAATTACACAATTTTTGCATATTTTTTGGATTATCACATGCATCGATGCCATCAGCTACATCATACGGTACGAGGCGAGAAAGGCGCGCTGCTTGAACCCGCCGCGCACCGCCAGGCGCGTGGAATCGGTGATCGAGTACTGCCAGGAGGAGGTGAAGAACAAGCTGGTAACTGGTGAGTTGGCCGGCTGCTGCAGTGCCTCCCTCCACTAATGTAGAGTACCCACCCACCTGCACCTGCAGAGGCATACGAGATACTCAAGGAGCAGGTGGCCCAAGTGCAGCCGCCGCTCGACGCGCACGACAACAGCGTCGAGTTCATCGAGTCCCTCGAGTGGCCGCCCGTCCACAGCGAGATTGCGGTGCAGGAATCCAACCACCAGAGACCGCCCAATGCCAGCCACTACGAGTACATTGTCTACGACGAGCCGGAGCCACGACGTCGCATGGCGCGTCTGCTGCGCGGCATCCAACGCCTGGACGTGACCACTTCGGGCATCTATCATCCCACGCTGGTGCCGCTAGAGGACAAACGCATTGCGGGCGTAAGTAGTCCATATTCAAAGGGAAAGGCAATTGAAGGCCCCTAGCAGATCTTTCCTGGCAATATGGATAAGTTTTCTTCAAAAGCATACTAATCCATCTGAATATTCATTATTATACTCGTTCACGAACTAAACCTGGGTCAGATTAGGCATTAATATCGGTCATAATCCACCATTTTAGAGTTAGCGTCGCCTAATTTGGCAAACAATTGTCCAATTACCTTCCTTTGATACCTCCATTTAAATAACATATTTAATTGCCAGTTGTAGTTGTGTACAGGGTATCTGTCAACTGGGCAATCTCTAATAGAACTCATCTCATATTGGTTATTTTCAAGCTTGGAGCATTGCATATTTAAACTTTTGTTAGGGCTTAAGTACCAGAACTAAGCAGCCAGAATTTTAACTCTTGTTCGCCTACAAAGACCTTTTTATTTATTTTTTTAAATTTGTTAATGAACGTAACTGCAACTGCAACTGCAACTGTGCGCAATTAAGTTCAATGGCAGCGCAGAGAGGCGCAACAAGCGCTGCGTTGACTTTGGGCCGCAGTGCCACTGCCATTGATTTGCCGTGTGCAATTAAAAACAGCTCCCCACCGCCGAAACCCCCTCCTTCCCACCCCCCTTATCTACGGCCATGCAAAAGTCAGGGTTGTCGCTATTGCCAGACAATTGAAAGAAAAGCGCAGTTGCCGTTGCTGCAGCTATTTTATTTTCACACACAACAACTGGCTAAATTTTATGGCTGAAAAGTGCATTTTATGTTTGCATTTAATACACATTAGCTGCTTTTTATGCATCAGCAAATTGAATGCTGCTTGCGACTATTTTGTGTTTATCTCTCTCTCTCTCTCACACTCACACACACACATACTGTTGACTCTTTTTAGTGCCTGCTGCACTGCGTCTATGCGAGAAACAACGCCATTGACAAGAACGGGTGGCCCACTCTGGATGGCCTGGTCGACTTTTACTCGGAGGGTGTGCACGAGCACGGTTTCTTTATGGCCACGCTGCGTTCGGTGAATCTCTGTTTGCGTGCGATGACCAATAAATATCAGGTGAACCGCAAGCAGCTGCCGAAGAAAGGCGAAAGCTGTGATTTGGCTTTCGATGTCTTTGACTGCATATCCGATCAGATAACAGGCTATTGCCTGGATCAATATAGCAGATATTAAGTTGGCAAATAATACAACATTTCAGTACATAGTGCACTTATTGGGATAAATAAATCTATTCATTCAGCTTGTTAACGGAAAAGTAATTTTATTGTGCTAGCGGCATCTATTGTTTTAAAGTTTAAGCTGAGTAATTCCAGTTTTAATTGAGTTAACCAAAGATGGCGCCACTGCACATCGAGAGAAAACAGAGCTGTCAGACAACGCTGGTTATTGTTTACCGCGCTAAAATTTCAAATATAAGTCATATAAATTCATTTACTAGAGCTAAAATAATAAAAGAGCATTG
Organism: Drosophila paramelanica; assembly: GCA_035043915.1. Classification (NCBI taxonomy): domain Eukaryota; kingdom Metazoa; phylum Arthropoda; class Insecta; order Diptera; family Drosophilidae; genus Drosophila; species Drosophila paramelanica. Next base: position 472,868 of record JAWNMO010000584.1, read on the forward strand.
TGTGTCTCTCGCTTAAGTTAGGTGTTGCCTTACAGCTTAGCCCGCAAAGTTTAAGGCATATACAGTGGACATTTTTAGTATTTCTAGTATTTAATCGATATTTGTACGTGTGGTGTGATTCACAAAAACTGCTTACGGTCACATTGGGCCGCGAGTTGGAACGCGAGTTGTTTGGCACTGGAGCGCACGATAAAGTAATAATTTTATTTATTAATTAAATGCATATATCAAGTGTACTATATAGTGAAAATCATTTTTAAAGTTGTGCTGTTGTTGCCTATTGAATGTACTTAAAATATTTTTAAATTTAAACTCAAATTCGGACAGTTTCCAAATGAGGTCAAATTCTTGGAATAACTGTGAAACTAAAAGTTTAATATCTATTAGCTGCGCTTGAAGAGCTTTCAATACTCCAATAACCAAGTGCAATGTTGCAGCCTACATATTAATTTTTCTTGGCCCTCAATATGAGGACTTATATAATGCAAGTGGGCGTTTGTTGAATGCGCCTGCGCCTGCCGAAAGCTAGAAAAGTGAAATTTTTCAATTTAAAGATGTTACGGCAACTGCCGGCCATGCTACGTCACATGTTCTCGTTAATGTGTTTGTGAATATTGCAATGATGACGCAATTTCGCGTTTACTTAAGTGCCGCGTGTGCTTTTTGAGGCGGTGAATCATACAACAGTAATAGTTGTTGTTGCTGGGTTTCTGCGTAAAAAGCGGTCGCATTGTCCGCATACTTGTGTGCGTTCAGAAAACTTTTCCCCCGACTGTTGGAGCTGCGCAAAAACTATATTGTGATGTTTAACATCATGGGCAACAGGTCGCGCGCATGTTCGGATGATCATTCACGACCTAGTCACAAAACTTAAATGCTCCACTCAAATTGTTGCCGCTCAATGAACGCACGCGGTCTGCCAAACTAGAAATGTCTGTGTGTGTGTGTGTGTGCGTGTGTGGGTGTGTTTGTGTGTTGTCCACTTCAGCTGAAGTTGTTTTTGCATGTGCTATTGCTGCCTCTTCTACTTCGTCTGTAGTCTCCAAAGCACTGTTTTTCTGTGTCATTTAGGGGGCTCGTCTAGTCTCCATTTGTGACTGCAATGCAGTTAGGTTTGTGTCTTGGCTAATTGGAATTTGTTTTTGCCATTTCCAATTGAGTTTTTCCTGCTGCAGCAGCTGATAAAAAGCGCGTGCTTGAACTTGAAATTTGTATTGATTAGCAAGTTCGGCAAAAACATATGCACAAATATATAAGTACAGGCATAAGTATATGAAAAGCATATGGCTCAAGTTGCTCGTATACCTGTATATTTAAAATGTGTGAGATTTTTCACTCTCTCTTTCTCTCTCGGAAACTCTCTCTCTTTATCACATTTCGTGGTTTTGCCTTTCTTGCTCTTTGTGTGGGCGGCAAATTAAAAGCGGCGGCCAGCTGTAGTTGACTAACGCAGCCGACATTTATTTGAGCATAGAGCGGACTTTGAAATGATTGTAAACAAATTCGAAATACACCAGCCTAAATACACATACATATATAGAAACGTCTGAACACCGCATACGATAAGGGATTGTTATCATAATGCGCTTGGCCCCTTTTCCCAAGTGCACACATACATGCACATGTATGTATGTATGTATGTATATACACAAAGATCTTTATCTAGTTGAGATACATTTTGCGTTGTCATGTGCCTGCTTTTATCGCACATTTTGTTTTTCTAAATGTTCCGTTCAACGTATACGAAACAAAAAATATATACAAAAAAAAACCCCATTCGATTTCTAAAAAAAAATTAGTTGTTGTTTTTTTTACTCTCGTCGCTGCACACAGTTCGGGGCCGGGTAATCTTCGGCTGCTCAGTGCCGCAACGTTCAGTCGACGCGTAGCACTCAACACGAACAAACCGTTTGGCAGCGTATCTGTACGATACGACGTGACGAGTAGACATATTCGGTTCGTTTTATATTTTACATTTCAATCAACATTTCAAGTTATGCACCGTTTAGTGGAACACAGTGCAGTGCATAAATTAATCATTACCTTTTTTTTTTTTTGCCAACGGGCAACAAAAAGAAACTCTATTTCAAATTTATTTAGCCCAAATGTAGCGTTAAATAATTAGTCAAAAATTAATCTTAATTATCAATCTATTGTTACGCTTATAAAATATGGCAGAATTCATATAATAGCTCGACGCAGTCTCACGCGACTTTTGTGTTTTTTGTTTTTTTTTTTGCACTTATGTAATCTGTTTTCGTAACCAAAGCGCCGACGTCGACGTTGTTTGCGGGCCAGAAAAATAATTGCAAAGAAAAAAATAAAACAAAAAAAAAAACACCATAAAGAAAAAAAATAAAACAGTTTGTGAAAAAATCAAGCAAAATAAGAAAACAGATAAATAACATCACAAAAGCACACACCTAAACGTGTGTGTGTGTGTGTGTGTGTGTGTAGAAAGAGATGCAACTACTCGTTGGCAAACTATTTACATTTTAAATTGATTTATGTGTTGTATGTAACCGCTGCAGCACTTTCAGATACCCCTCCCCAACACACACACCCCCCTTCAGTATAACCGTTTTGTGACCGATCCAAACCAGTTCCCTCTCATATACAAGTTTCCGTCACTTTGTTCCACATAATAACTGTATTAGTGTATTTGTGAAGTACACGCTGACAAAAACCGAGTGGTCGATCAATAGGCAAATATTCGGGCCCAGACGGATCCCGAGTCCAGCCACGCGTCGCTGATAAGCGCATGTGACCTGTTAGTCTTTCGTGTTCAATGCCACGCCTCTCAATTCTGCTTCTTCGCTTATTTATTTGCATAGACTTGTTTGTCATTTGATAATATTGGCTTATCAGAGCTACAAATTTTTCATTAAGTAATCAAATTATTTGCAATACACCTGCAAAAATTTCAAACGACGAATTTGTCAATTTATCAGTTTAAATTAAGGTAAAGTCCGGGCCTGGTTCTGGTTTCATCGGAAATTACCAGGCTTACACACATACCTGATTTCGGCCAGACAAATAAAGCAATGACTTATAATTGTACAAGTAAATAAAAAATGATTAAAGTCAGTTTGACAATTGCGCAGCACACAAAATTAAAACAACAAAAAAGAAACAAGCGAAAAAAAAATCCACAATCTACCTTTCTATAATATATGTATATATTATATATATGCATACATTTTTGTACATATATGTATATATAAATACATATGTGTGTGTATGCGTATCTACAAAATTTCACCACTGTGCAAATGAATTTTTGGCAGCTTATCAAAAAAGCGAAGGCATAACTAGCGAACGTCGTCGCGCAGCCGACGTCAATTTGACGTCATTAGCCAAGATCAGCAATCAGTGGGTCACGTGTGCCACTCAGGAGCTGGAGGTGGAGTTGACTGTTAGATTTATATGCCACATTGTTAGACACGTATATGTATGTATTTGTATTTGTATTTCTTTCATAATCATCGTTAGTTGGCAACAAGTTGCAATCAATTCTGGCCTTTTGGGCCGTAACGTAAACAACAGCAACAACAAAATATGCTTTAGCAATTGTCACTTGTATAACGAGACTGCATTATCTTATCATCAGCGTTACAGAGGCGTATTGTCGCCGCCTTGACAGCGTAGCACTTGTCCAAATACACAATTAACAAATACAACAAATTTTACACTACACAACAATCAACGTATCTGTCGGATCTAATTGGAACGGTTGCTGTAATTGTGCCCCTTCAACGGACAGAGACAAAAATTCTACCCATAATATTGATTGTGCCTAATTATATTCTTTTCTCTTTCTATTTTTGTTTAACCCTTTGCAGTTCTATTTTGTAAAGCTACACAATGCATAGAGCACACACGGCCTTTAGTCTGGCGTTATCGCCAATGGCGCATAAAAACTTTGCCACATGGCTGCTAAACAGCAACAGCAGTCAAAAGGTAAGCGTTAAATATATATAACTATATATAAACTAATCAATTTATTATTCAACAGCTGATCAAGGCCAGCACCGCTGCCGCTGTGCGCACCTACAATTCAGCGGCCGCTGAGCCCTTCGCCAATGGCAGCACCGCTTCCTACGTGGAGGAGATGTACAACGCCTGGTTGCGTGATCCCAGCTCTGTGCATACTGTAAGCAGCTTAATTTCTTTTTTTTTTAATTTATTATTATTTTTGCGAAAGGAAGTTCAATTGCCTTTCGAGCGTAAATTGAAACGTGTTTCTTTGTTAATCTGAACAGTACTGGTTTAGACTTAGCCTTTTGAAAGTCTGTTTTGTTTTGTTTTTTATTGCCAAATTAAATTAAATACATTGCAGTTGTAGGTTCTTTCCAATATTATTATTTAAATTGGCTTTTGTAAATGAAACGTGTGCTATTCTATACAAATGCGCACACACATTTGCCTTTAAATTGCAACTTATTTAAAAGTAAATTAACGTTAAAGCTCAGGTTATTGACCATCTTTATACTATTGATTACTTATATTTTTAACATTTCCTTTTTTAGTCCTGGGATGCGTACTTCCGCAGCAACTCGTATGTGAGCCCGCCCAATTTGGCGCCCGTGCAGGCGAACACGTTGCCGTTGACGGCGTTCAATTTTGGCGGCGCTGTTAGCGCTGCACCGGACTCTAAGACCATTGATGATCATCTCGCCGTGCAGGCGATCATTAGAAGCTATCAGGTATGCTTTTGCTGGGTCCATAGCGCTGCCACATAGAGTTGAAACAGTTGAGATTGCAGCCGCAAAGCGTACTATTTGTTGGCGCTTTTCGTTCGTTTCGTTTCGTTTCACCTTTTCTTCTTTTAGTTGGTTTGTTTCATTTAGGTTTCTATTTAATGTTTATGTTTATGGATTTGTTAGAGCTGCCCCCCACTCCGCCCTGTGTACTATTTTTTTTATATTTTTGGTATTTTTTGTTTCATATCTAATCACAAACACTCACAAGTAGCTTAGAGATTGCTTTTGTTTTTTGTTTAGTGTACCAATACAACAATCGAATCCCCCCTCCAACCCTCCATGAAACCAGCCCGTCATGCGATTATTGTTTACATTGTAGTTTAATTTTATTGTACGTGTAATTAGTTTGTTAGTTTGCCAAGTTACGCACATGGGCATCAAATGTAGAATTTATCGATATACGTTTCTGTTGCGATCTTTTTTCAAGTGTAGTTAATATCAGCAGGTTTTCCGTTTTATCATTAATTTAGCACACAGTTCTCACAGTTGTTATGGTATATTATGTGATATATATTTATCTGGCTTAAATAGCAGCAAACTGTTTCATTTTGCATTATTTCCTTGCACCACATTGATTTCTTAACGTATCTTTTGAACATTATCTTGATGGGTAGTTAGTTTTGATCCTTTTAATCTGAAACAGAACAACATAATTAACAAATGTTAATATTCAAAAAAAACTATACTCTACATACTGTGTATAATCAATCCTATTTATATGTATATGTATATATATATTTCAATATATATGTATGTATATGAACATATATATATACGATATATAGTCACGTGGTCATTTGGCATCTGATCTGGATCCGCTTGGAATTTTAACACGCGAAAAAACCGTTTGCAAGGATGGTCTTGCACGTCGCGCTAATGAAGATGTGCTCAGGCAGCATTCTGGGTTTTTGTTTGGTAAATTCTATTTTGCAAAACTCTAAAAAAAAAACAACTCTCTTCATACTTAACATAGACACCCCGCCCCTCAGTCGCACCCATCCACACACTCATCTACACACACACACTCACACACGCACACACGCAAAATTTGTAATCGTTCTTATTAGCGCTTTGCTGCCTATTTAACCCATCCGATAATCTATACTTATATATTCAATGAAATTCGGAGTTGATGAGAGGCACAGGCAGGCATAGTTCTTGAATTGATTGATGATTATCTCTTATCCTAGATCTTAAGTTAGCGAGTTTTCTTTTACTTCAGTTCAAAAACGTACTCATCTAATCGTAAGTGTAAGTAACTCTCGGTGTTTGGCTTTTTATCAAAGTTGTTTATCTATCTATCTATCTATCAAACTATCTATCTATCGATCTGTCTGTTGTTCTAGTGCACTATTATAGCCTTTCGTTCCACTAGTTTTAAGTGTTATCAAACCCAATCGTAACTAAGAAACAAAAACCCCCAAAAAGCAACTCATTTCTTAAACTGTTTGTCGCTCTAATGCTGCTTTCTTTGTGCCTCTGTTTTAATTTTACATACAATTTATTTATGCTATAAAATTTTATTAATTTTTCTTTTTTTTTTCATTTACTTTTTTATTTATTTGCTTTCTAACCCCTCCGAAAAAATAAACAAAAAAATTGTTTAAAAAAAATAAACTGCAATCAAAACGCAATTCGTCTATTTCGTATAAACAATGTTAAAAAATTCCAAATTCTCTCTCTCTTGTATTATGTGTGTATTGTGCAAATTAAACAACGACAACCAAAACATGAATATACGAAAACCAAACCAAACATTGTTAATACTACTATGTAACAAACACGATCACAAACCAACCAACCAACCAAAAACAACAACAACAACAAACATTATACTGACACACGTTAGATTCGAGGACATAATGTTGCTCACCTCGACCCACTCGAAATTAATACACCAGATTTGCCTGGCAACACCTCGACGAAATCCATTTACGCTAATTTCAGTTTTGGTAAGTAAGCTTTAGAGGCTGCACTACATTCAAATGTGTCTGGGGCCCATTCCTGCCTCATGTCACAACACAACAACAACCACAACAACAACAAAATCATTATGTTTCCTTTTTATGTTTCTTAACTTGTGTTTTTGTTCCGTTTTGTACTATATATATATATATATATAAATGTATATAAAACCCGCCAATACAACGGTGTGTTCTGTACTTAGTAACCCCATTTTGTACCTTTCATGCACACAATCAAAAAACTAAAAAACCCTCAATTATAAAATACAAAAAAAAACCCCCACGATATCTAGAACCAAGTAAATATCCAACAATAATAAATATATATATATAATTATATAATGTATTGCTCAGTACCGTGTTGTATTATTTATCAGTCATTCCTATATATTTTTTTTTGTTATTGTCATGCAAAAACTATTGTTTTTCTATTTATTTATATTTTCATTTGATCTTAAGTTTCCGATTAGATTGCATGTCGTCAATTTCCTATTGTTGAAAGAAAAGAAAAACAAGTCTAACTACTTAATGTTTAATTTAAAAAAAAACAGATCTTATGTAATCAAAACTTCAATGAGAAAACAATTTAATGCATGCCTTGGTGTTATCAGATATATATATGTATATTCTCACCTATGAACAAAGAACAAGCAGAGACTTGATGATGTACGTGTGTAGTATATGTATATAACAGATCAGCACGCATCTGTACAATTATATATGCATATAGAGCACAAATTACAGACTACAATCATTACACTCCGAATTTCAAAGCGCCTACCAAAAAAACTAATCAGCATCATTTAAATAAATACACATTTATGCACAATTACTAATAGTTCCCTTTATTATAAACAAAAAAACAAAACAAATCCCCCATCCACACATAAACAACAGGCGAGCAGGACATGGAGCGTCAGTTCAAGTTGCCCAGCACCACATTCATTGGTGGCGATGAGGCTTCCTTGCCCCTCAAGTAAGTTAATATTTTGATAATCACTTTATTAAAGTTACTAATGAAAAACCTCTCTTAGGGAAATTCTGAACCGTTTGGAGAATGTCTATTGCAATAAAATTGGCGTCGAGTTCATGTTCATCAACTCTCTGGAGCAGTGCAATTGGATTCGCAAGCACTTCGAGACTCCTGGCGTGCTTAGCTTTTCGCCCGAGGAGAAGCGTCTAATTTTGGCCCGTTTGACACGTGCCACCGGCTTTGAGGCGTTCTTGGCCAAGAAATACTCATCGGAGAAACGTTTCGGCCTGGAGGGCTGTGAGATTATGATACCAGCCTTGAAGGAAATCATCGATGTGTCCACCGAACTGGGCGTGGAGTCTGTCATCATGGGCATGCCACATCGTGGACGCCTCAATACGCTGGCCAACGTTTGCCGCAAGCCACTGAATCAAATCTTTACCCAGTTTGCTGGCCTCGAGGCCGCTGATGATGTGAGTCTTTTTAATCTTCCGCAGCCCGTAGCAACATCTCTTCTATGTTTTCATCCTTTGTTACAGGGCTCTGGAGATGTCAAGTACCATTTGGGCACATATATCGAGCGTTTGAATCGCGTCACAAACAAGAACATTCGCCTGGCCGTTGTCGCCAATCCCTCCCACTTGGAGGCTGTTGATCCTGTTGTCCAGGGCAAGACACGCGCCGAGCAATTCTATCGCGGCGATCAGGAGGGCAAGAAGGTGATGTCCATACTCATCCACGGCGACGCCGCCTTCTGCGGCCAGGGTGTCGTCTACGAGACAATGCACTTGTCGGATCTGCCCGACTATACGACCCACGGCACCATTCACGTGGTGGCCAACAATCAGATTGGCTTCACCACCGATCCCCGTTTCTCGCGCTCCTCGCCCTACTGCACGGATGTGGCGCGCGTCGTCAATGCGCCCATCTTCCACGTGAACGCCGACGATCCAGAGGCTGTCATGCACGTGTGCAAAGTGGCTGCCGAGTGGCGTGCCACCTTCCACAAGGATTGCGTCATCGATTTGGTGGGCTACCGTCGCAACGGACACAACGAGATCGATGAGCCGATGTTCACCCAGCCGCTCATGTACCAGAAGATCCGCAAGCACAAGAATTGCCTGGATCTGTATGCTGATAAGCTGATTGCCGAGGGCACGGTTACCGCCGAGGAGGTCAAATCGGTGGCAGCCAAGTATGAGAACATTTGCGAGGAGGCCTTTGCGCTGGCCAAGACCGAGACGCATGTCAAGTACAAGGATTGGCTCGACTCGCCCTGGTCCGGTTTCTTCGAGGGCAAGGACCCACTGAAGGTGGCGCCCACCGGCGTCAAGGAGGAGACTCTGATTCACATTGGCAATCGTTTCTCTTCGCCGCCACCCAATGCAGCTGAATTCGTTATTCACAAGTGAGTAGCCCAGCAGCCCATCGAACTAGATCCGATGGCTAACCAACTAATCTTCATTGCTTTCCAGGGGTCTTATGCGTGTTCTGGCCGCCCGCAAGGCAATGGTTGATGAGAAGGTCGCCGATTGGGCTTTGGGCGAGGCCATGGCCTTTGGCTCGCTGCTGAAGGAGGGCATTCATGTGCGCCTCTCTGGCCAGGATGTGGAGCGTGGCACGTTCTCGCATCGTCATCATGTGCTCCACCACCAGCTGGTGGACAAGGCCACCTACAACTCGCTGCAGCACATGTATCCGGATCAGGCGCCCTATTCCGTCTCGAACAGCTCGCTGTCCGAGTACGCCGTGCTGGGCTTCGAGCATGGCTACTCCATGACCAATCCCAATGCTCTGGTCTTGTGGGAGGCCCAATTCGGTGACTTCAGCAACACGGCCCAGTCGATTATCGATCAGTTCATCTCCAGCGGTCAGTCGAAGTGGGTGCGTCAATCCGGTCTCGTTATGCTGCTGCCCCATGGCATGGAGGGCATGGGTCCCGAGCACTCGTCGTGCCGCGTCGAGCGCTTCTTGCAGATGAGCTCCGATGATCCCGACTACTTCCCACCCGAGTCGGATGAGTTTGCGATCAGGCAGCTGCACGACATCAACTGGATTGTGGCCAATTGCACAACGCCAGCTAATTATTATCACATCTTGCGTCGCCAAATCGCGCTGCCCTTCCGCAAGCCATTGATCCTGTGCACGCCCAAGTCGCTGCTGCGTCATCCGGAGGCGAAGAGCCCCTTCAGCGAGATGAGCGAGGGCAGCGAGTTCCTCCGCATCATCCCCGACCGCGGACCGGCCGGCGACAATGCCAGCAACGTGAAGAAGGTTGTCTTCTGCACGGGTCGCGTCTACTACGATCTGACCAAGACCCGTGCCGAGAAGCAGCTGGAGAAGGACATCGCCATTGTGCGTGTGGAGCAGGTTCGACTTAAATTCATCATTTCAATGTGAATGTGAATTGCATTTCATTTCGGTTTTATTGCTGCAGGTCTCGCCCTTCCCCTTCGATCTGGTCAAGGAGCAGGCAAATCTGTACAAGAACGCTGAGCTCGTCTGGGCACAGGAGGAGCACAAGAACCAGGGCTGCTGGACGTATGTCCAGCCCCGCTTCCTCACCGCTCTCAACCACAGCCGTGATGTCAGGTGCGTGCTAAGCATTAAGTTAATCCACACACGTGATTCTGTATAGTCTATATGCGGAGAAACACAGAAAACCGCCCACAACAACAAGTCGCACACTCTTTCTCTCTCTCTCTCTCTCTCTCTTTTTGGTCTATCTTTAATTCCATTTCTTTTTGTGGTTGTGTAAGCTGCGATTGTGCAGCTTGCTTACGTTGGTTTTTCTCTGGTTTATTAATTTATATTTCCACTTTTTTGCTGCACTCGATGCACACACATTATTTTATAAGTCTTTCTCTTTCTTTTCGGTGCATTCTTGCCCTCTCTTTTTCTCTTCTGTACACTTTGTCTTCGATTTGGTTCTCTTTCAATTCTAGTTTCTAGTTTTTGCCTTAATATCTCATCTGTTTTTAACTTTTCTCATTCTCATCGAACTCTGCACCATCATCGCTTTAGCTAATTCTTCTTCTTTCAGCTTTTACTAATTTTAATTTGTTTTTGTTTTTAATACGCGTAGCGTGCACAGAGTTTATCAACTTATTTCTCTAAGCTGCGATATTTCTCTCTCGCTCTGTCAGTAGCCCTAGTCTTAGATCTCTTTTTACCAAAAAACAAGACCATGCTACACACACACAAACACACACACTTATACACACATACACTGACTACAATTGACGCATGTCCCACAAATATTTCCATAAACAGACTTTACAAAATTGTCGCATTATTAAGTTCATCTGCGCGCGAATTGGCTTCATGTGAACCGACTACAAACACACACACACACACACACACACGGCCACAACATACACATACACACCCACATTTTATCATATATTTATTTTTTTTTTAATTTGCATGGCTTTTTTTATGATCATTAGTTAAAATTTTCTCAAACGATTTTCGTTTGTTTAATTTTTTGTGTTGTTTTTTCTTTGACTTAACTAATGATGTTCAAGATCAACAATGTTCTGTTCCTGTTGAATTCCTTATCCTATCCGTTTGTGTATATCTCTTATATATAATTTGTTCGATTACCAATTGGCAAAGCAATTCAAAATATGTAAATCAAAATCAAACCAAAAAAACTTGTCCTCTATCTCTCTCTCTCTCTCTCTCTCTTTCTATCTCTCTATCTGTGTATGTGTTATTGTTACAGCCAAAGCGATGAACAATCCACCTACTCCAATACAACTACTACTACTACCACTGATAATACTAATAACGAATCCGATTCCGATTCTAATTCGAAACCCTGGCTAAGTCGCATGTTCGCCTCCAATAAGAGTGATACCGTTGATACCGCCAGTGGCGATTTTAATGCCGCCAAGCATTTCGATTTAAAGCACGTACGTCACGATTTCAATAGGCCCGCGGGCAATGCGGCCGCGCCGGGCGTGCGCATAACAAAAACCGGACGTAAAATTAGGTGAGAGGGCCATATCAAATGCAATCAAAGATATCTCGTAATACTACTGCATACTCGATGCGCGTCTATCGAACTACTTAACTACCTCTAACTATAACTACTATCTACGATCTGCTATCAACAATTAAATCAATTAGCTCCTTATCTCTATATATCTGCAACAAAACTATAACTCTATCTGTGTCTCTCTCTCGCTGTCTCTCTATCTATCTACCTCTTTCTCTCTCTCTCTGTCTCTATTAACCCAAATTGCAAAACTCTAAATTCTAATCCTGTACAAAATTTGTTAAAAACTTTATTCTGTCTCCAAATCGACCGACCCAAGTTTAACTTTGGGAGTCTGCATTTTGTTTTTTTTTACACATTTCCATATCCGTTTGCGTTTCTGGTTTGTTTTTGTCTTTATTCAAGCGCAATTTGGCATGAATATTGTTTGTTTTTTATGGGTCCCACATCGAATTCATAAATAACTCCTCTATAACCAACCCAAAAACTTAACTCTCCAGCACAAACACACACACACTTTTTTAATACTAACTACTTAACTTTCTTATTGCAACAATTTTTGTGCTAATTAGTTTTAATTTCTGTTCGTAGCACGCGCATTTTCTGTATGTTATTTTTTTTTATAATTTTACTGGTATTACGAACCCAACGGCCCAAAAGTCATATATATGCCTAACAACCAATCTCAGCCCAACCTAACTGAGCCCTCAATGTTGCATTTTGTATGTTTGTTAAAAGATTGTCTTATTGCCACAACAAACGAACATACACAAGAACATATATAAACATACACTACCATACACTATTCTTGAAGATCGTTGTATCTTTAAAATTTCAAAGGAATTCATTCCAACAACGAAAATATAAACAATTTTCAAGTTCTTTAGTTACTCTATCAATAGAGTTAAAGTTTCACTTTAATACATACATAAAGTTGATCAACATGCGTTTTCATTGCAATGTTTGGGTTCTGGTATCCTTGTGTCCTGATATGGTCGGGGAAATTATCCATGTTCTGGCCCTTAGTTTTTACATTACGCTGCATTATTCTTGTTTTACATATTCTTTCTAATACTTTGCGCTGGCCTTAACTCTTCCATTTCATTGAACATGTCTCATAACAAAGCTAAAAAGAAATATATATATATTTTTAAGGAATAAGAATAAACTTTACTATCCAGCTATATAGAAAACAATAATCTTTAGTGCACGTTCTCTAACCAAATCAAATAGTGAAATTGTTATGTGTACTCACTTTTAATGTTCCATCAATTATCGGATATTCATTAATATTTATGTTTGCTATCTGTCACTTTCCACAGCTATGTTGGACGCGCTTGTGGCGCCTCAACAGCCACCGGCTCCAAGGCGCAGCATATTCGGGAGCTGAATGCGCTGCTCAACGATGCGATTTCGACTTAAGGGCTAAAACTGATCCCAACATGATGCTGTTCGCGAACATGAATCAAACTAATGATTATAAAAACAAACAAACAAACAACAACAAAAAAATATGGAAGAAGTTAAAGAAACAAATGAAATGAAATGAATATTAATTATGATTATATATTTTGTAATAGAAGCGTATGCAAACTTTGATACGATTTTTTTTGGACGAAATTGTTAAGTGCATTGTGTGAAAGTAATGAAATTTTTAAATATTAGTTTAGTGAAATTGATGCAAATGAGCAAATAACAACAAGAACACGAAATGTTTAGTGTTTAGCAGTAAAAAAAACAAAACAAAAAACAAAACACTCACAAAAACTCTTTAAAAAGAAGATTTCAAATTCTAGTAGATGATAAAACCAAACAAAACACAAAAAATACACACACACACACACTTTATATATATATATATATAATGATATAAACAAAGAACCGTGAAAAAGCAACAACATTTTCAAAATGAATGTACTTTTATTTAACTTTTATGCTTAATATTTATTTTATTGTATTATATATTAATTAACTATCTCAAAAACTTATGAATGCAAATCTTTGCAACAACAAGAAAAAGAAATCATTAAGTGTTTTTGTTTGCCTTTGCTTAAGTTATACAATTTTGTTTAAATAAAAAGAAAGGAAGCATATATTTATAAATATATAAATGTATATATATATGCCTACATAAACAAACATATATATATATATAACGAGAGTACTGTGCTTTAGTTGACTAATCAAAGGGAGGAACAACAATGTTTATCAGGGATGCTGCGACTATTTTGCATTGGTTATTGTAAAGTGAATCGACAAATGTTAGGGGAAATGCTTTAAGTATTTGTACTGTCACAATTTTTGAATGTAATGTAGAATTAAACAGAATGCGATTAATATACACACAAACATGCGTACATAATGTTTTTTATGTATAAAAAAGAATCCTGTGCACCATTTGCAGCACTCGTGCTATAATTTATAATGTTTACCAAATTATATATTACTCATATAAATTGACATATTTGCACCCTTTTCTCGCACCAATATATGATATTGAACGTAGAGTGATAACGGAAAAATTACACATACACCTTTTCCAAAAAAAAAACTATTAACTATTTTACTAAAAAAAAAAGGAACGTGTACTAATGCGAACAAAAAATAATTGAGAGAGTAAGAGAATGTGTGTGTCAAAATTCTAAATATTACTCTTAAAACATTTTAATATTTCTAATCAAAGTAACGAAAAAAAATAAATAAAACCCTACTTTGCACCAGCGACAAATTATGCTAACAAGTTAAAAGTAGCATGTTAACCTAAAAGTTTACTAACAAAGTGGCAAGTGTTTAACAGATACGAGTATGTAAAAAGTGGATTATGAATAAAATATATACTATATATATATATATTAAGCACATCTAAACGACTTTGAATTTGGCTTACAATGTGAGTAATTAAATACTTAGTTAAAGATAAGCTAAAAGCGCAATTAAAAGATTAAACTTAACCCTGAGTGGATAATGAGCTCAAGTTTGCTATTTATAAATCTCTAAATTAAAGTCATCAACTGATACAAACATGTTTTACAACTTATCAGTTAGACTGACTTTTTGGTTAAGGCGCAGCTTCAATCGCAACTCGACTAGCTCGCCTAGATTTTTATACCCTTGCGAGCGGGTAGTCCAATTTTTTCACGAAATGTGTAACGCATAAAAGTCTTCGATCCTGTTTTTATATATATTGCTTTTCTTATATATATTATCCAATTCATCCTTATTTAAAAGCAAAATATCACAAACATCGAAACTTTTAATAAGGGTATTTAATGTTCGTCTCGTCGATGTTCATCGTTCTTTCTTGTTAGTTTTCTATAGGAAGTGACGCACTGCATTTTCCATTTTCACTGTCATTCTACATGCGATGTGCTCGCATTATTATTCTCTGCGCGCGGCACTTTCACATCATGTTGATCCTCTGCCGCCTGCGACGTCGATCTTCCTGTCTGACAACTTGGACAACACAAATTGGGCAAGTAAAACGCTCACTTTTGGCCAATTTTCACACAGGTGGGCAGCAGCAGCATTGGCCTATGGGCACACACACACACACACGATCACACACAGCAATTCCATTGAACATCTTCGAGCGTTTTACTTTACTTTCTAATGTCCGCAAGTTTTCTTGTTTTGTGCTGATCAAACCCCTTGGGCGATAAAACAAGCAAAAAGCAGCCGCAGAAACAGTGAACGCTCTATGTAAGTAGTTAAAACTGTGGCCATAACGTGTTGTGAATTCTTTATTGTTTTTTGTATATATGTATTTTTTTTTTTGTTGCCAAAAATGGGGACAACTGGCATGCGTCGTTTACTGTTACAGATAAAAACCGCCCTGTGGATCACTTTAAAGAACATTGGCTGAAAGCTCTGGCGACGCCAGAAGATAATTGGCTTTGGAACACCCTGTGACAAATCAATTGCTCTCTACTCTCTCTCTGTTTGATGCTCCATTTCATCACTGCTCGCTGACCTTATCGAACACTGCGCCTGAAAGCTTTACAATGCCGCAGACTAATTGGCAGCTGTCCAAGCTTTTGCAATGCTGTGGTGCAGCCCATTTCTCAACATGCATCCCATCCACAGTTTTGTTGAGCGCCTTCGTGCGCTCTGACCTCCTCGGCATTAAAGCTTCAGCTTTTAGCTTCGTATCGATAGCGTCGGCAGCGTACGCTGCTTTAGCTTTAGGTCTCAGTCACTTTTCAGTCTTGTTGTGCCCGCGGACGCGATCGTAAGAAAAACAATAAAGCAGCGAACGGGTCGCTTAGGTTTCGGATTCCGATTCGGAATTTGTGTACGTTTTTTTTCGGTTTCAGTTTGCTATTGTTATCGAAACCAATTGGCATTGTGCAACTAAATGGTGGCAGGCCCGTTGTGATTGATCGATTGTGGGGCGCCAGCAATTAAAACAAGAGTGTGTGTGAGTGCTACAAAAAGTAAAAGTGTGCGCCACAAGATGTGGCAAGTGCTCCACCTCCAGCAGCAGCCACAGCAACAGCAACAGCTGCTTAGCCGGCAATGGGAAAGTGCATGCAAATTCGCATATTAAAGCGATGCTTGAATAATACATAATGTTTACTAATTTGTATATGAATCAAGTCGCATAAATTGATTGTTTTTTTTTTATATAACACCGTGATTCAAAGAGTGTTTTATTTTTGTATTCATCCAGTGAAAAGTGTTGGTTTTATAAATTGATTTCGAACGGTTACAAAACAGCACAAAATGTAAGTTTATTGATAAAGATTGATAACAAAAATGCCTATATATATAAATATACTATTTATGGAGCCACAATTAAAACAAAGGAAATGCTATTCGTTTACAATAATACTCAAATTCAATCGACTGACGCCGAGAGCTCTTGTTTTTTATTGCGCTGCGCTGATAAAAAATAAAAAAAAGCGCGCTCTTATCAGTCCTCAATTTCCTCGGAATAAGATATATAGTATATTTATATGCTTGCAAGTGTTTATATCCAAAGCAATTTGCTTGTGCCCGCCAGTAACTGCATCGAATGGTATCGCATGTCAATGGAAATTCTCTGATTCATGCAGTTTTGTTGTATTTGTTTTACAGATTTGCTCTACGTTAATCTGAGCGCTTATTACGCACTGTTATTTGAGTAATCCATAAAACTCTACATACACACACACACACATACATACACACATATTTATGTGACAACAACAACAATAAATTGATTTATTTGCTTGTTTGTTTGTTTTTTGGCTTTTTTACGCCCTTCTTTGGCAATTTACGGACTTTAGAAAGCTGCTAAAGACAAATAAAGGTTGGACCCGCCGCCGCCGCCGCTCGTTGAAAGTTTTTGCCCGCCGGCAAAGAGTCTACACACGCAATAGATCCGTTAAGATCTTTAGCAGTTCGTCGTCGTAATCTGGCAGTGCCCGCTGTTTGCATTGCTCCCCGCGCCGCGTGCTTCCTCTTCCACAACACCCCCCAAAGCGCGCTGCTCATCCGCCGTGTTTATTGTCTTAAGTAACTGAAAAGCCTCACTTGTGGCAGTTACAGTTGCATATTTGATTACACTGCGCAGCAAGACATTAAGGAACACTAAAAACAAACGCAATTTTAATAGAAATTAGCTTTTTTTCATTTGTACAATGAATGCGTGGAGCAAAGCGAATGAATGAGAAAAAAAAGTGGGAAAAAAGAAGCAGCTGAACACAACAAACATTATGTTAAAATGCGCGCCTTTCTCTGCGAATTTCATGAATTCAAGTAACGAATTTTGCAATTACAAAATTTGTATAAATTAAGTAAAAAAATTTAAATAGTATTTGAAACTATGAAAATCATCGTAGAATTTTTCAACTTTGCTGTGCTTTAACTTGTAGCACAGTGTTGTTTGTCTACATTGTGTGCACACAACAATTTCTTCCTGTCTCATTTAAAACAAGCTAAGCATAATGGCAAATACATACGTATGGGCAAGTGCACACATAACCCGCTTTAACTCTGTCCACTTTGATGTCTGGGCAATTTCAGTGTAATTCTGTAATAAAGATATTTGCCTGGTTTTCCGTTTGCGGAGTTTCAGTGCCTCAAAAAATTAACCATAATAATATAGTTATGCATATCATAATCATATATATGTTCAGTCTTAAGATGAAACACTTTCCATTTTGAATGGGCATGGGAACGTGGTCTGTTCACAGCTTCTGCTACTCTATGTTTTTCTGTTTTATTTTGTTTTTTTTTTTTGTAATTATTTAGCTCATGATTTGCATAACTAACTACACAAAAAACTATGCGAGTTTTTTATTGTTGCGAGTGCCACCATATAATTTGGCTGCAATGTGGGCGGGTCTCGGCCCAATGTACACGTTTAATTGTCGATACAATTTAGCTGTTTCGGTTTTTTTTGCTTTATCTTTAATAATTTTTTGTATCTGATGGATGCACATAATTTGTAGGTGGGCGCGCTGACAGTTTTGTTTGGCTTGACTCAACGTTCAATTTAAATAAAATCAAATTAGCTCTATGCTAACGATACACTTGAAAAAATCAAGAGTTACCAACAGTCGTTTTATAGCTGTTGTAATTTGCAGTTTTATTGTTTACAATGTATGTCAGACATTCCCTTTTTTTTATTGCTCTCTAAAATTCGGACTTATGCATATGTTTCCGAATTTTAGTGGTGCTCATAACATGGTTTCCGAAAATTGTTTTGTCTTAAAGCAATCAAAGTAAATAAATAATTTATATAATAATATATAATATAATTTATCGAATAATTTTGTTATATGCAAAACTTGCTGATTTCAAAAATTTTTTTTTTTTTTTAATATATATTTTTAATATGTAAATAGTATTATAATAAAAAGTACAACTAAAACTAAGACTGCAATGCGAAAATTAACACGTACGCGTATTCCATCCATAGTTAAGATTAAACACATAATTGTGTGTAATACATATAAATTGTGGAATTGCGATAAGCTAAAATAAAGGTTTTTTTTTAACGTAAGATTTGGTGAGCGGGAATTCCATTTGGTGCGGTTCTTTCCGCGAGTGTAGACTCAGACTCAAAACTGACCCGTTTTTTTTCGCTTAATTCGAATTTTGTGTGTGTGTGTGTGTGTGTGTGTGTCTTGAGGGGCATTCCTGTGGCGCTGACTCACGACATGCCGAAAGCGCAGAAGAAAGCGTCAGGTGGTCCACGTTGCAAACCGGTCAATTTAACAGTGCCGGACAAAAGTCCATGCACGCACGTGGCAGCCGTTTTGGTTCGCTCTCGAAAATTTAGATGGCTGGCGAATTGTTGTTGCCATGGCCAATGCATTTGTCCGGCCAGCCAATGAACTTTTGCGGCGAATGTTTAAAACATTTCACATCAGCAGTTTTAACTAAATGCATACAAATGTATATACATATATGTATATATATTCGTATATAGTTGTGTCTATAAGTGGAAAAACACGTCATTGTCTTCTTCGCACTCCGCTCGACTTTTAACTGGTTGCTCACACTCAACTGATCAGTGATCGATTGTACGACTGATCGGTCTTAACTTTCATCGCGTCTCTTCAAAAACATGCTAATTAAATTCCCAACGTCATCATCATCATCATCATTATCAGGTGTTTTTTATTCCTTTTCCCAGTGTGCGATTTATGGGCAATTTTTCTTGTTTTGTTTTGTGAAATTCCGCATTGAAATTTACCTTATTTTCTGTTTTGTTGTTTCTTGCTCATTGTTATGCGTTTGGCATTTGGTTTTTGCACATCGTGCGACAATGATTTTATAGTATTCTATATAGTTCAATGCTGTTCAATTCAAAAACGATGTCAGCTTTGTCGTGGGCGTCCCAAATGTGGTAGCTGAAGTGGCCCATGTGGCCCAGAGAGTTCAGTCAACGGATTTGTTTGTTTTTTCTTGTCTTGTTTTGTTTCGATGAGCTCACTTTTTATGCCACTTGTAATCTAAGGAAGCGTGGCTAAAATGTCCGATTATAAATTTCAAAACTGACTCACATCCCATTTTCATTGCTGCAATAAATGTACTTGTTTCTGTTTGGTATCAAAGACTATCTCTAGAGTGGACCAAATAATCTTATACCCATATCTAATCATAGTTTTTAATTGTGAGAATAGATATAGTATCTCTTTAATAATCTCTCTGGAATACTTAATTATCAAATGATTAATGATTAATCAGCAATTGAAAATCCAAATCTATGACGTTTGCTGCGACTTTCTTCTCGACTCACCTTTGCGATTTGGTTTACCCCCGAGTTAACCGATTGATCACGACTCGTCAAGTACGTGGCACAGTCGCCTCGCCGAATCGGCCACAAATCACGTCTGCATTAACGTTAGCTTAGGCACAGTCCCCGGGCAAGGTCGTTGGCTCTAATAAAGCTGAGCTCCATTTCACAATTCATATTTCGATCGCATGCGACACCGTGGAAAGTCGCCCAGCTAGAAATTCGCATTTAATTCAGCTTCTCGACGGCTGCTGCGACTCAACTGCCAAATGCGTTGTGCGATAAATTAATTAGACCAAAAAAGTTTGCTCCAAATCAGATTTTAATGCACGCCGAAGCTCAAATACGCTACTTTAATAAATAAAATAAATTAGTTGAGGAGCTAAAAGAAAACTTATAACTGCTGATTAATTTGTACATTTTGACAGGAAAAAAGCGAGGCTCACTCGTAAATGATAAAGTTAACTCAAATAGGTTATTAGAACACCTTTAAAAAATATATATAAAATTATATTATTTGTATAAAAAAATTAAGAACCAATCTCTACAACAAATCACGACCAAAATCATAGCGAACATGAAAATCGGTTCAGATTTGACAAAGTTCTTAGAGTTTGTAATTTGGGGTCTATGGATCACAGAACTTTACTTGTCCAAATTTGTGTCAATTTTTGCATGATTTTTGACAAAAAATTTGAGCTCCTCAGAATCACTTTTATTGTTGTTTCTTAGACTACTAGCGACAACCACAATCAAATAATTAAAATTTTAATAATGCACATATTTTAATTTTTTATCTACAGGAAAAGTCCCCACCAAAATGGCCTAAAATATGAAAATCGGTTCAGTTTTGACAAAGTTATGGGTATAATAACTGACATACATACGTAAAAATTAGGGTCAAAACGGGCATTGCACAAACACAATATACTATACTTGCTAAAACTAAAAAAAATCATATTTATATATATTAAAGTTATTTAAAATTACATATGATCGATTGGAAATTTTAATAATTAAAACTTTTGCCATTCGTTGTATATAAATACACGTATATCAGAAAGATATGTAATGTGATATACCCCATTCAATTTGGCACCTGTAATAGGGAGAGTATAGGAAACATGGAGCAATAAGAAGGGTGTCAGAGCAGCTGCGCATTTCGCGGCACGGCGGTGCGCGTCGTCTTCGTCTTCGTCTGATTTCGTCAGTCGAAAAAAAAGGTAACAGTAATTAAAGCTTTTTAGTCGTGTAGCGCAGCAGCTGCTGCGAATGATGAATGTGCATTGTTTCGTTTTGGGCGGCACTGTGCGGGGCGTGGCAGCGTTGGCCCCACAAATGTGGGGCGCCCACTTGCGCCAGTCGGTTAATGCAAATTACAAACGGGGCGTGCCCAGGGGGCGGCCAGAAGAGTTGGCAACAAGTGTCGGGCAAAATGCAATGCAATAATGTTTTTGTTGTTTTACCGCTTGCCACATGCGGTTGGCTCATAAATCGAAGCAGTCGCAGATGAGACTGTGCCAACAACACACACACGCACACACACACACACGCACACACCACTGCAACCAGTGCTAGTACAGTGTGAGTTGCTGGCGCTGACAGGCCCATTTTTGGCTTGTTGTTGCTTGACGTTTTTGTTTTTCTCATTTTTTTTTTTCGTGGGCTCATTGAATTGAATGAAAATGAAAACCAGGTTTGCGGGTCGCCGTAGTTTTGGGCCTTGCGAAATTTCGCACAACTCTTTGGCATTGTGCGCGCTTTTTATCGCATCCTCGGCCAGCACTGTCCGCTGATAAGCGACTGTTAAATGCATGCTAATATATTTGCCACCATAATGAGTTTAACAGCGTTTGTGCGCTGGTCACCCTAAACGGCGAGCGCACGTTAGCTGCATCTCGCTCGCACACAGAGCTCGAAAAGAAAACTGTTAAATTGTGTTTACTTTGCGCTCTTGTGTTTTTTTTTGTTTTTTTTTGTTTTTGCGCTGTTCGTTTTGTGCTGTTGTCTGTTGAACTTGGCAAGAACTTGCGCGACTCCAACTGGTATTGAATTTTTCTGTTATTTGTTTTTGTCTTCGTGTGCGCCTTTGCGTCTATGCATATGTGTATGTGTGTGTGTGTGTGTGTGTGGTTTTTTTTTTTTTGGTATTAGGCTTTCGTCACAATCCAAAAACTTGTTTCCGTGCGCGTCTCTAATGCGATTTACGCTAGTTGTGCAGACATTCCACTGGCGAACAGCATCGCACTGATGAAGTGTGGAGGTGAGGAAACAGCTTTAAATCAATTAGAGTGGCCAGCGACTTGATTAAAATTTGTTTAGCTAATTAAAATGCCGCTGCTCAAAAGCCAAATGCCAATGAACGCTGCCCACAAAGAACAGGCTCTGTTTAATCGACTGCACGCTGCATCCGCCAGCGCACAGCTTCACCCAAGAAGCTGCTTTTGTGGGTCGTTGGCGGCGGCGGTGGCGGCGGCGTCGTCGTCGCATACTTGCGGAGAAATGCAGCGCAGCGAGCAGAATCATAAGAATCAGAACAAAATGCAGCCAATGCACAAGAATGCGAAACGGCGCGAGTCTCGAAAGCCCAAAGACGCAAGCGCAGACGCAACCGTCGTAGTTGCAGCGACGCTGGCATTGTCATGCGCTGCTCGCGTCGCAGTCGCAGTCGCAGTCATCGACACGACGGCCCGCAGCGAAGCTCAGTTAGTTGCTTTGCAGTCGTTCGCCGAGTCGCACGTTTCGTCTCTTGCTGTTTGTGTTTTTTTTGTGTGTGCTGAGCTGCGCGCGCGCTTAAAGCTCTGAATTTGTTTTATTTTTTGTTGTTGTTGTCTTCGGTGTTGTTTGTTTTGCCAGCTATCGAAATTGTTGGAACTAGAAAGAAATATAAATATGTGCAATAATCAAAGTAATCAATATTGGGCACACACATTTTGGCTATGTGGGTAAAGTGAAACGAAAGTGGCTGGCAAAAGTGAAACGCCCACAAAAGCAAATCAAGCCAAGAATCTAGCCAAACCACTCAGCCCACATATAAAAATAGTTACAACAACAACAACAACAACAACAAGAGCAGCAGCAGCAGAAAATTTCACCAAGAACAGGCTGCGCTGCCCCTGCCAAGCCTTTCAATTTGAGCCTTGTGTGTGTTATTTTTTTTGTTGTTGTTGTTTTTTGTTTCTACCTATTTGTGTATTATTTATGTATATGGCAACATCTGCCATTGCGGCTGCTTCTTCTTCTTCTTCTGCCACTGCGCACACATCTGTGGCTTGGCTTAATGGTAATTAAATGGCGTTTTACTCTTTTTTTTGCTGTTCTTTAACTGTAAACTGCTTAGCTTTGACGTTTTTTTTTTGACTTACGTTGTTGTTTTTTATTGTCTTATCTCTCAGTCGCTGTTTTGGCCTCAGAACTGACCTTTGCGCCTGGCCTATGGCTAATTCTGTTGCCAAGCTGTGCCTACTGCACAGCGTGGCTAAGACGGTCTCATCTTACGGTTACGAGGCGACTGTTACCGTTGTCTTTGCCCAAGTTGCTGTTAACATAAAAAAAGTGTAAAAAAAAACACAACTACAACAAGCAACATTAAGTTTAGTTTGCCAATGCTGCACGCTAATTACACGCCTCTGTGCCTTATGCGGTCTCTCAGACTACCTACCTTCCCCTCGCCCCTCCCCCTTTTGACTGTCTTTTGTTGCGGTTCTTTTGCCGTCTGTGAGAGCTGAAGTAATGCTTGGAATGCAGTTAATATGCATACAGGTGCATTAACTATATAGTGCATATATATATGTATATATAACTGTTTATATAGACATGCCTCAGCCTCGTCGTAGTCAGCTTTGACAATTTGGCAGCAAGCTGTGGCTGATAAACTATAAATCTGACTAATTAGTTGCCACACAAAATATGTGCAAAAACAATGCAGTGCACAAATAAGTGTGTAAACAACAGCAACGTGATAAAAAACAAAAATCGAAATGACTAATGTTCAGCAGTATTATCAGTGTGGAGCTATAGAAGCTATAGAAGGTTTGAAGGTATACAGCTAGAACTATAGATATATATATATGTATGTATGTATATATATGAAAATAGGTATGTCAAATAATTTGTATAATAATATAATAGAGTTAGGCGTAAATAAACGCAAACGTTCTTAAAAGTATTATATATAGTACACTCAGCGAAATAAGGTCGTTTTATATTTTTATTTTTTTATTTTTATTCTAACTTTATATAATATTAAAAATTAACATTTTTATCACATGCAAAAATTTACATTTTTGTCAAAATTTGAACAGCTCCAATTTTTGATGTAAATACAAAGTTTTCTCTCTGTGTGTTTGCGTTTGCTTATGAAATTCATAACTTTCAAAATTTATATTTTGCTATTATTTTTTATGGGCAAAAGCTATAAACAATCCCCTGTTCTTAATTTTGCGCCACAAATTCTGCGAAGATTGGGAACCAAGTTAAAGAAATTTGTTAAAGTATTTATAAAAGTATTAATATAATTAAGAAATGTTTCTATTAAATGGGTTTTAGTAACAAATTGCTAAAAAAAGCTATCTCTTAGATGTTCATTATCCAATTAGATGTCTTCATGCTCTATAAATTCATTGTACTTATTAAAAATATTTTTAAAAAAAGCTAAAATTACGATTTTTGAAAAGTTTTCATATTAAGTAAAAATTGTACGTTCTAAAGGTTAATATTAATAGTTTTTTTTATATTTTGTTGTTTCTGTACACAACAGATTTTTTATATTTAAGATAAAGTTATATTTAACATAAAGTTAGATTAATCGAGACTAAAGTTTAATGATCATCAATTGCCTTATTGAACTTACAGGTACAAAAAATTTGCTATATAATCGCTGGTTTTAGCAAATTTCGCATCTGTTTACAGGGTATATAAAGGAATTCGACATGCCGAGAGAGCATATTCATATGTCGGTATTAAGGCGGACTTACTTTAATTTAGTTAATTGAATTTGCCTTAAACTAGACGAAATGGCGGACATAAGATAGATGAATGAAGAGTGAAAACAGACGCCAATAACAGAAGCACAAAGCACGCACTTTGCAAACTCGCACAAAGGGAGCCTCAGACAAGCGGGACAGTTGGACAGTTGGACAGACTGGGCTGGCATATGGCATGCAAAATGGTACAAACCCCTCGAGTGGTGGCTACTATAAAAACTATCGACCCGATACCCCTTCGCGTGCCACCACCCCGCTTGTTATTTGTTTACGCTTGTTTAATGTGCCGTTAAGCATACGCCTTGTTGACCAGCCCCAACGTGTGGCATTGACTATTCGAGGGGTTGAATTTCCGTCACGTTTTCAGGGGTTGGCCAACAGCAGACTTGGCCGGGTGGTTGCATTTGAAGGGATTGGCAGCTAGTTGCCCCGGCAACCAACTTAACCAAAAACAAATGCAACTCGCCTCGATTATTAGACAACACAAATTTTTCAGTCAAAGGTCCGTGTTCGGAGTGTGACGTAAATGTGACTAAATGTTAACTTAAAAATGTTATAAATAATTATTAAAAAAGTTCGCATTTAGTGTGCGGCAAATGTGAGTAAGTGAACTTTTTTGTGCCATTTTGTGAACAATTGTTGATAAATTGTGCATTCTACTAGCCAAAGGCGAATTAAATTATAATATTATATATTATATTATATAGTGAAAAGGCTTTCAAACTATAGCAGGAAATATATTGCTAGTAATTAAAACTACAAATACGTTTTAAAACCTTTTTTTAATTATATGAACATCAATCTGTCATATAGAATGTTTATTACTTAAATTAACAACAGATTTTTGTGGTAATAACAAACATTTATTTAAGTAACATAACTGTACGGCGCCTGTTAATGTTAACATTTTTTGTGTTATCTGCATTTCCAGTTACCCAAATTCTCAATAGATTTGACTACTATTCTACTATTTAAATAATTAACCTGGAAAATAAATTTTAATTACTTATCCGTTCAAATATTGAAATATTTTCAAAAAAAACTTAATATAATATACTTAATGCTAATGTAAAGTGACAACATTTTAGGCAAACTCTTCGTACGAAATATAAATAGATTTAAGTGAGTCTTATTTTAATATTTTACATTTAAATACAATTTAAATGCTCTGTGAGCTTCCCACTGTTAACGAAAATTTTTACGATTTTTTTTTTTTAATTTCCAGCAAGAGCTGCAATTAAAAGCTCTCCAAAAATTGTTTGTTTTTTTTTTTTTGCTTGATAGATTTGATTACCAGCCACTTTAATCATTACGAAAAAATGCTTCTCGAGATCTTGACGGCATTTTCACTTATTTTTTTTTTTGTTCGAGACAGTTCATTAGCTTGCCGCCGAAATAGTCAACGATACTAAAAACAAAAAGGCCGCACAAAAAAAAAAAGAAAAGTAAACTTTCACATTTCTAATGGGTGCTTGTTGTCCACTGCTTCTGCAGCTTCTTCTTCTGGTGCTTCTACTGCTGCTTTGCATAAATAGCAATAAATTTTCCTTGATTTAATTTATGGAAATTCCAAAATATATATATATAGATCGTATATCGCGTATTGCTGGCATTCGGTGAATAATTCTCTCATTTATCGCTGCGAGTCTTCCGCATTCAGTCACATGCAGCAGCAGCAGCAGCAGCAGCAGCAGCATCAGCAGCAGCAGCAACAGCAGCAGCAGCAGCAGCAACCACTAATCGTGATATTTCTTATTGTTGTTCTTTATTGAGTTTATGCGTGTCGAATCGCCAGTTCTTATTGGAATGGCTAACAATGATATCAGACCAGATTTGTATTAGGCCTTGGACCTTAACATCGAGTGGCTTTATTTTAAATGCCTTCTTTTTCTCTTAGTTTTTTGATCTTTCACTTTCACCGCCCCGCCTCAACTTGAGTTTGTCAATGCGGCTAACTGTGAAAAACTCACTAAAATTATGACCAGTTTTTGTTAACTTTATTTTTATTTTTTTCCATTTTAATGCACATCCGTCTCAATAAGCCTGCGCATCTGTTTATGGGCGCTGTCGGTGCATCTTTTGGGAAAGGCATTTGCATGAGACTAACAAATGCAAATGCAGACAAAAAAAAAAAATAAATATATATAAATGTTTATATATATAAGAAAAATGAAGTTGTCAACTAGCATTGTTGACTAGCAAGTACCCTGTTTTTGCATAACTATAATAAATATTAATATATTCTCTTGGTCTTCTGGAACTAGCAAAAATAATAAAATATATATGTCTGCCAAATAACAAAACTTTCTCTTTTAAAATAAATTTCAATCAGAAATATATATAATATAATTTTAAATATGTTGTTTTTTAATTCTAAGTAAAGAAAATAAAAAGCAAATTATTTGTTTAAAATTCTGTGAATTTCACATATTTATTAAAACTTTTTAAAATACTAAAAATACCAAATATTGGCATTTTAAAATATATTCGTGCAGCAAATATTAAAGCTTTATTTGATCAAAGAATTCAACATATATATATGAATATTAATATACATTTAAAATTATATAATCATTATATTATTATATTTACTTTATATTATTAGAAATACCAATTAATATATTTAGGCATAATTTTATTACAGCCCATATTACAGGGTATATGTATATATATATATATATAAATTTGTCACAGCTGCAGGTGCACCACTGCATATATGTATATATAGAAAGAGAGAGAGAGCTAGCTTTTCTTTAAAGATTTGCCAGACTTTTGTTTTCATTCACATATTTTGTTGTTGTTTTTTTACTGCATACTCTGCGTCTGCTGTGCATTGTTTACATTTTCCGTTTTTGGCTTATCGCTTTGACTTTTTAATATGCAAAGCATTCGTTGTTGTTGTCGCTTTTGTTGGTTCGTTTTTTTTTAGTTTTTTTTTGTTTTTTTTGTGGCCAACGAGCTGTTAACCTGGCTGTCAGGCGGCCTTAGTTTTCAGCTGTGACATTGGCGTCGCTCGATCAAAAATGGCATCGGCTAACGCATAAAAATCAATTTAAATGCGTCGCACCTTCAAAGACTTATAAACCAATTGAATTTTAGTTGATTTTGCATGCTAATTTTATTAATTTTTTTGTTACTTAATACATATTTATAAACTGTGTGTGTGTGTGTGTGTGGCAGGGAATTTCATCAGATCTTTTATTCGATTCCCATGCAAAGATAAGAATCGCACGTTGAATTGATATTTATATATGTGTCTATATAAATATATAGTGGCTAGAAAGCCATGGGAACACACAGTTTTAGCCAAGTTTTGCGCCCAGCTAATTTATCTATAAAATTTTAACAAATTTATTTATTTATTTTCTCACTCAATAAACATGAAATTTAATGTCAAATATGCGAATAGATAAACATTTCAATATGTTTTTTTCCCTTTTTGGCCAAATGAACGTTTGCGTAATCAACAATTTCAGCTTCTTATTTACATTGTGTGTGCGTGTGTGTGTGTGTGTGTGTGTGTGTGCCTGGCTCGTATTTAATATTTTGTTTAAATACCATTTGCAATAGCGCAAAATTGTTTTGTTATTCGCAACGCGTTCGTCGCAAGTGCTGACAAGCAGCTGATAGAAAGAGAAAGAGAAAGAAAGAGAGAGCGTATGGCAGAAGACCTGGCTATAACTGCGACAACAGCTAGCAAATGTGGTGTACAAAAAACTTTTATACAATGGAAAGAAATGTTTGCTTTTTATGTAATCGCTCATTATAATTGGCATTTGTGTGTGACAAAAACGTGAGCGTATAATCCGGGGGAGGGGAGGGGAGGGGATGGTGGTGTGTGTGTGCTGTATACTAGCGTGCAACGTGTGCGGCAGTTAGGCAAGCATTTTATTATATTTTTTTATGGTGTTGCCAGTGCGCAACGGCATCGATAAGATCGAATTGCCAAAAAATCATATCACGCATACGCAACGTTGTGCCCACACAACATGTAAGTGTGCCACACTGAGTGTGTATGTGTGTGTGTGTGTGTACTTTATTTTTACCAACTTAATCTTAACTAATCTTATTATATATAATTCTGCTCAAATGTTGCGCATACGCAGCGTTGTCTGCTTCGAATTTAAATTAAAGAAATTGCAAAAAAAAAATGAATGAAGGAGAAGTTAATGAACGATTGTCATTATGAGGTTAGTGACTCTCAAACTGTGCCTTTATAACAGCAATTATCAAACTGTGCAAAACAAAAATTGTTGTATGAAGCAACACAAAACATTTTGCGATTTATGTTTAAGCCAAGTTTTGCAATTTTTAGCGTTGGATAATTGCAAATTTTACCACCAATTAAACTTATTTAATGTGTGTATGGATATGTCTGGCATGTCTCTGAGATCGGTTAATGGTATACCCCTTTTTAGACTCGTAAGGATCGGGCCTATCGATTGTACAAAATTTGCTATTTTATATGTTTTATGATTTTGACAAAAATTACGATGATTTCTATAGACTTATACGAGTTGAAAGAGATATATCTTTTTTAGATCGGACTAAATATGGTCATATAGTCATATATAATTTATAAGATCCGCGTATCTGGGTTAACTGAGTTTTATACTTAAAAAAATTTACAAACTCCCAAAACAAAAGTTGACAAGTTTTGACAAAAATATCAAAAAGTTTGATTCTAAAAAACAAAAAAAAATTTTGATTTTATTGGTATCAGCAAAAAGTCAGAAAGTTGTACTCTTTCAAGATAGTAACTAATTTATAACTTGGTTCAATTAGTTAGTCATTCAGTCAATTAAAAATGGAGTTCTTGTTTATAAAGTAAACTCGTATTCGAGAGCGGAACTGGCAGAGTGGGTCACTCGATGTGGGCCAATATGCCTCAAAACGCTGACTAAGAATTTACGTACAATTTGTGGCCCGATAAATATATATATCTTAATGCAGGCGCATGACGAAAATTTCTTAACAATACAAATAAAAAATCCATTCACGTTGCAGTCGCATATCTTATCTTTTATATTAGTTTGCGTTTTGTTTAAGTTTTTTGTCATATTTATGCGATGGCCTCAATTTTATTATCTTTAAACAATATTTATGCGACACTTCGTTGTCGATCCATTGATTATTGATATTGATTTGAAGAGCTGCTGTGCTTAATCTCAACTCGTTTCTACTTCTCTGTCTCTGTCTCTCTCTCTCTCTCCTTGCTCAAGTGGCGCACTTCCTGGCCAATGTTTCAGGTGTGCATAAAGCATGCCAATGTAATTGCCCCCCCCCTTTTGCACCCCTTTTAGCCAAGCGTTGCTTGCGCCTCACATAATTTGCATACATTAAAAAAGTTTAGCCACCCAATTGGGGGTTTACATATTAATACTCCTTCACGTAGTCAATAGAGCATATTGGATCTATGTTGAATGCTTGAAACAAGCCATTTAAAACTTGGATTTATGTTTAAGCACGTCATATATTGCTATGATACTTCGATTATTTCGATACTTAGCTGCTCAATTTGGAGTTTACATATGAATACGCGTTCACGATGTGAATAGAGCATATTGGATCTAAGTTGTATGCTTGAAACGACTCTTAGTGCTCAATTAATTCGATAAAATCGATAAAATTCAAATACCTAAAATGATTTCAGACAGATTACGGATGATCTCTTTTCAAAATCGTGCAAAGATTTTGTAGATTCACCCACTTGGGACTTGACAAATCGATCAAATCTATATATATCTTGAGCATAAACTCTAAAAATTCATATTTACCAAAAAGTTTTAAAGAATAGTTTAATTTTTCGAGGCTTTAAAACAAGTTTTAAGCTATTTCTGTGCATGAGTATTGCGCAGTTGGTTACACCCGACTGCATTCTTACTAGTTTTTAACGTTTTCAATGCGCTTTCTCCATGCTCTCGCACTCTCTCACTAATACACTGTCTCTCTCGTTTTGTGTGATTTCAGGCCTCGAGACAGCAGCTTCCACGTAAATTGGCCAACAGTCGCTGGCCAAGACAGACGTCGCGGTACGCTTAACCATAGCAATGCAGTTGTCAGCGGACGCGATGGCGACCTCAGCTGGCTTCAATTTGGATGCGGCTGCAGCGCAGCAGCAGCAGCAGCAGCGAAGATTTCGACGCCGCGTAAAGAAAAGACAATACTCGGTTGGCTGGTGAAAAGTGCGAACGATAAAGATAAAGATAAAGATTACGATAGCGATAACGATAGCGATAACGATAACGAGAACGATAACGGTAACGTTAACAGCAAAACTAACAATAACAACAGCAACAACAACAACAGTTGCCACTGTGAAACGCGCGCTTTTCGCGAATTTCGCGGCGTCCAAACGCTGCGTCTGCTGTGGAGCAAACGGATCAGCAGCGCCAGCGAGGAGGCGGCGGCACAGCAGCGATACGCCGCCCACACGGGCCTGGGCACGCTGCGCAAGCTGAACAAGTCCGTCAGCTGTTTGGTGAACGCGTTTAATAACGCGCGCGATTGGAACTCGAACTCGAACTCCAACTCCGGCTCGAACTCGACAAACGCGCACGAAACGCGCGCAAAACGCGCCGCCAGTTTGCACAATCTGCTGGCGCCATCGTCGTCGGCGGATCAGTTGCTGCTGCAGCGCAGCAAAGATAATTTCTACAAATATAAAAACGCCGAGCAGGCGAAAATGCAGTGCCAACAGCGACGCAGCAGCGACGCGACCGCGAACGGCCATTTTCCCGCCGTAAAAGCGGGCGGCGCAGCTGGCGAACGTTTGCAGTGGCCAAAGCGGGAAGACGTCATCCAGCAGCAGCAGCAACAACGCTTATCAGATGATGAGCAACAGCACACAACGGGACTGCGGTCGAGATCGCGGTCGCGGTCGCGGGGGCGTGGCATTGTTGCCAATGAGCAAGTGAATCTTATCAGCAGCAACAGCAACGAACAGCAGCAGCAGCAGCTACGTTTTAGTCTCAGTACGGCGAGCGGCCACGGCGGCAGCAGTGAATCGCTGCAAACGGTAAATTCCGTAAATTCCAATACGACCACGGCGACGGTGACGTCACAAACGGGACGGACGGCAAACGGCACGCGTCGCAAATACAGCTTCAAAACACATGCGGGCAAATCATTCCATCAGCACCACACGCCGCGTCGCATGTCCACTCACAGTCACAGTCACAGTCACGGTCACGGTCACGGTCACAGTCATGGTCATGGTGTGGGCGTGGCCACGGCAGAGGGCGGCGCCAGCACGTCGGGCGTTGTGCGCCATCTGACGCAACAGTTCAACGATTTCATCCAGAAGGACGCGCGTCTCCTCGAACAGGTGAAGCGCAAGAATGGCGTCTGGCTGTCGCGCGGCGCCCACGTCTACAAGATCGTGGAGAAGCCGCCGGAGCAGCTGGCCACGGAGCACAATTCGATGGTGCAGCGGAACATTAACAAATTCGAGAAACTGGAGAAGCCAGCGGTGCCGCCGAAATCGCAGCAGCTGCTGCGCAAACATCACGAACTGCGGCCGAGCACGCTCAGCCTCAGCAAACAGATGCGCAGCAAGCGGGCCAAGCAGCAACAGGAGCAGGCGGAGAAGCAACAGGAGCAGGAGAAGCAACAACAACAACAACAGCAATTGGAGCCGCTGCCCGTTGTGTCCGAGGAGCCAATAAAGGCGCCCGTCGAACTGGACGAGGGCGTCCAGTCGGACATCGATGATGCTAGCAAGCCAAAGCCACAAGAAGCAGCAGCCGCTGAATCAGCGCTGACTAACAGCCGCGATGAGCTGGACGAGATCGCCGAGGCGGAGCGGCAAAAGCAGCGCAAACACAAATACGCCACAATTTACGAGAAGCTGCGCTTTCTGCCGTTCGCCAAAGCGGGCAAAAAGTCGCCAGCAAAATTGCCAGCAGCCAAGCTGGATGAACAGCTGCCCGAATCCCAGTCCGAGTCCCTGCCCCTGCCCCTGATCTCGCCGTGCATTGAGGCGGATGCCAAAATTCTGGCCGCGCTCGATGTGCTCGATCAGAAGCTGAAGGTGCTATCGGATCCGCCGGCGGAGCAAACAACTGGGGAACTGATGCTGGCGGCGAACGATGATTTCGAACAGCGGATTCTGCCGAACAGCTCGTTCATTTACCAGGCGGCCAGCAAGCAGATTTCGAACAATCAGCTGCTGCTCAATCAGGCGGTGAACGTGACCCTGGTGAATGCCATCGAGGGCGAACAGATGATCATGGAGCAGAAGCAGTTGGCCAACCGGAAACGGGAACGGGAGCGGGAGGAGGAGCGGCAGCAGCAACAGGATGAGCCCATGTACGAGCCGATAACGCCCACCATGGAGAGCAAGACTGAGCCGCAGGCTTCGAGCCTGTTCAAGCTAACCAGCCAGGTGGACAGGCAAAAGGAGGACATCTATCAGACACTGGAAGAAGCAACAACAACAACAACAACAAATGGAACAACAACTGACAACTGGCTGGAGGGCTACGAGTCCATCGCTGGCTCCACCGGGCACGATGACTACGAGTCCTTTGCGCCGCCGTCGCCTCCGCCTCAGCTGGCTGTGCCGGCCACGCCCACAACGGGCACGCTGGGCCGCAACACGCGCGATGAGCTGCCGGAGCTGCCCAAACCGAAGCGGCTGCTGCCCAAATCGCCGCTGATTCTGCGACCAGCGCCGCCGAAGCCAACGCAGCACAGCCAGCTTCAGCTGGCGGGGAAGACGTGCTCCACGGATGAGGACGACGAGAACATCTACGACACGATCAAGGGCTGCTACGAGTCCGTCTCGAAGAATCGGGGCAGCGATGCCAACTCGATCAGCTCCAATTGCTACGAGAGCATCTCCAATTATCGCAAGAGCAAGAGCTCAACAGGAGCAGGAGCAGGAGCAGCGGCAGGAGTGGGAGGCGCAGCAGTGGTGGGAGGAGCGGAATCTGGAACGGGTGCGGGAGTAGGTGCGACCGGAACTGGTGCGACGGGCGTGCAGCTGTCGAGCAGCGGCTCCTCGCTGACTATCTCCTCGGACCACCGCACCAACAGCCTGTACGAGTCCTCGCTGGCAGCGGGCGTTCTCTATGGCAGCGCCAGCGGTCGCTGTCGCTCCTCCCTCGCCAGCAGCGGCGCAGGCAGCGCCGCTGGCAGCAACGCCGACAGCAACGCTGGCAGCGGCAGCAAACAGGGCGACAAGCGCTCCTCGATTGCCGGCTCCAGCGACAACAGCGATGCCTGGGTGGACATATCCGACGGCGAGGCCACCACGGCGGGGGCTGCCTGCGGCGAGTCACAGTTCATTGTGTAAGTACACAGAGAGAAAAGATTGCGTAACAAAATAAAGTTTGAATAAATACGAATTTATTTGCGATTTTTCAAGCAAAAAAAAATAATAATAAGTACAAACGCGCAAGAGCGTTGTATTCTGGTGTAACCGGCCGCTCAATACTCGTACACAGTGTAATGACAACTAAAACATTTAGTCTAGCCTAGCCAAAGACTCAGAATCAATCTCAAAATGCCATCAAACATCAAAATCGGTTCTGTTTTAACAATAATTTAAAAAAATTTAATTTTCAATAATGCATATATTTAATATGTAGAATCAATCTACAGAATAAATCATGACCAAAATTGTATGAAAGATGAAAATCGCTTCACTTTTCGTAAAGTTATGAGAGTTCGAAATATTGGAGCTATAGATCCGAAAACTTTATTTACATGTCAAAATTTATGTAAATTTCAGTTGTAATATTGTTTTTTTAGTGGTAATTGTGACAAACACAATCTAATAAAGATGTTTATCCGCAACACTAAATATGAAAAACCAATAATTTTCCAAAAAAAAAGTAAGAGGAGAGTTTAGTATTTTTCACACAAAAAATTCAAAAAAATTATATTTTAAATCGTGACATTACACAAAAAAGCGGTTTAGTTAATTAGGAAAGTTTGAAAAATGTCTTTTACATATCTAAAAATTATTTACTTCTATAAATGATTTTATGTTAATCTCGTAATTCACATAAATTCGAACTTCTTGACTTTAATAATTTCAATCTTAGTGAGTAATCAAGTCTGAAATGTTGCACTTAAAAAAGAATTCCTTAATTTTTTTCTCACTGCATATTGGGTGCAACGGGCGGGGGCAGTTGCGGGGGTCAGCAGCCATTTGCTTGCCATTTGGAAAGCACCCGGTTGATAAGAATTCTGCGTAGATTGCTGATAGGTTTGTTTAGGTTTCTCTTATCTTATCTGGAACTGCGACGCTGACGCTGACGCTGACGGCGACAGCAACAGCGACAGCGGCTTGTTCAGTGTCCAATTCAAACGGTTGACACCAATTGCAGCGAAGGGGCAAGGCGAGGGTTGATATCGTGCATGATAAGAATACAATTCAAATAGTTCAGTTTCTTAATATAGCAAGTATATTGAATAATTTTCAGACTTCAGGAAATAATGTAAAGAAATTGGTTAATTGAAAAATTGGGTATTAAAAAAGTTCTTCGTATAAATCAAAAATTCTTGCTTATTTCTCTGAGTGTAGCTGATAACATAAAAATGTCCTCTTGCTGTACCATTCAATACCCTAAATATTCTAAAAGCAATGCGGGTCAAGGCTAGAAAAAAAGCAAAAAAAAAAACAAAAAAAGCTCGTTAAGCTGTCGACATTTAAAGGAATTATAGAGAAACTACTGAATAATCAGCTGAAATCAGGTTAAGCTCTTTAAGCTAAGTGCAGTTCAATCGTTGTCTAAACGGAAAATGCAAACCCTGAACCGAGATCAACCCTTAGATTATTTTGTAGTTGCGCAATGGCAGGTTACAATTAACTAGAAACTAGCCGATAAGATACGAATTGGCGATAGAAATTGAGTGATTATATATAATATATATGAAAATACATCAATTTATAATTGTTTCCCAGCGAATTTGTATTCGCATTCGTTGAATGTTAAAGAAAATAAGAGATACAAAATTATTAACTTTATTCCAAATGTGTATATATGATATCGTTGGGAATCTACGTCACAGAAATAGGAAAATATAATAACAGCGGTAATGAAAGCTCTTTCTGCTCATTACTCAATATTAGTTATTAGGAAACCCAATCAGCTGGCCCCACAAATGTTGTCTTAACAATTAACGGCAATAAATAATTGTCAAGTCATGTTCATTTATTAGGTTTAGAATGCTGTAAACGACTTAAACTATTTACATTTAATTTCCAGCCATTTCTTAAGCATTGCAACACCCGCTTATTGGAAGGCACCCACACACACACACACACCACACACACACACACACACACACACATCAACATACCCGCGTCCCACATTAATTAGCGCATTGACCTACAATTCCATCTGTTATCAGCCGATAAGATTGGCCGCCTGCTTGGGCAACCCCATTCACAATCACATCAAACATCACAGTCACAATTTGCGCCCACGTTGTAGCCAACAATATTATTAGAACTAATTCCACAGACAGTTGCAAGTGAGGCGCCCAACTTTGAAGACCTGAAAGTACCGCTCTAACTTGATCGATCGCTATGAAGTACTTACTGATAACAAATATTGCAGCAACAACTAATTAAATATATTTTTTTTTATTAATTTTATTATCATTTTATTTAATTGCAGCGTGCGTGAACGCTTCAAGCAGCATCGTGTGCGCAGTCCGGATTGGTCGAAACGCATCAGAGACAAAAGACTGCAGCAAAACAAGTCAAAAAGTTGCATCGAGGGTGAGTAAAAAAAAATTAATAATAATGCGTTATATAATATGTGATAAAGATAACGTATAGACATTTTCTCAGAGCTCTTCTTTCTTCACTTGTTTCGATAATAGAATACTCAACTTGAACAATGCGCATTTTTTTCATAGCTCTTCTTTGTTGTTTTATAACGCATTCAGTTTGTCTGCAAAGAGATTTCTTCCTATGTAAACTTTTAGGTTTTGTTTTAAAGCTTTTTGCTATGTAAACAAAGCTGAGCTTTCAAGTCAAGCTTGCGTTCGTTGTGGTTTGTGTCTCGGCTAAGCATTGCGTTCCACACTGACTCGCGCAAGTTTAGTTAAACTTGACGCCTAAATTGCCGTAATTATATTTATAATTAATGTTGTTGGACCCATAAGCGACACTTAAATTTGTGTTGATAAATATGCAGTAACGATGCCCAAGTCAAGGTATTTAAAAGTGCTGCCTAAGGCGCAAATGATATGAAATGCCAAATGTAAACAATGCCAATTGTAATAAAAAACCAAAAAGTAGGCGACGGCATCAGCTACACAACTTACTGTTAATTATGACCAATGTAAATGAGAGTAGACAACAGAAATTCACACAAATACATACATACATGCACACATACATATGTACGTATAAATCAAATGAGTAAGCGCTGCGCGCAAATTTCACACAGCAACGAAAATTGGAAGTGGAATTGCAATTGGCGCCTGCCTGCGCGACTGCGACTGCGAGTGCGAGTGCAGCTGGCGACAGGTTCCACACAAGGCAATAACAAGTTGTGAGCGCGCGTAAACAATGCCCATAAAGTGGACGCAAGATCTTATTGCTTGTTGTGGCTGTGCAATTTTCATTCCACGTCTGCCAGCAGCAAGCAACAACAACAATCGCTGTCTCTCACAGACACTCTCGCACAGTCGCTCAACCGCTCAGTCTCTCCAAGCAGCTGCCAGTGCGCAGTCTGACCGCGTCAGTTCCAACGTACGGTTCGGTCTCACGGACGCTGCCTGTCGAAAAGTCGCCCAGCGAGTGGAATTTTTGTTTGTTAAATGTGAAAAACCCATACAAAATATTTAACCAAATTTTCGTTTTATAATTAATGGGTGTAGCTACGCGCGCGCAGCTCAGTGAAAAGTGAAAAAGAAAAGTGTACATGTACATATAACAACAAAAAAAATGCATGCGGTGCATGCAAAATTAGCAGACGACCCCAACGTCAGCCGTTGGCGTTGACTGCGCGGCGAGCAGCGCAGCTAGTTTTCAATTATTGCACGCTATTGTTGTTGTTAGTGTTGTTTTTGTTGTGATGTACTTTTATGCAAAGGCAGCAAGACGTCACGAACTTAAACTGAAACTGAAGCCGCCCGTCTGCCCTACGCCCGCAAGTTAAAGCTTTATGTTTCACCGTTATTGTTGTTGTTGCTGCTGCTTTGAGAGATGACGAAATTGCTAAGCGAAAACCAGTCTAGAAATACTATAAAGCGCACAACCTTGAGAAGTTAAAAGCACATACAATACATTAAAAAAAAACCGAAACCACGACGGCTTAAGGAACTCAGCAACTAAAAAAAAACTGCGATGACTGAGCAAAATAAAAATTCAAAGTAAACGAAACGAAGAAAATAGTAAATAGACAAAAGGCAAATGCAAACCACGAGCACCTCAATTTCAAATGCGAAATTGCAAAATCAAACGTAATCATGTGCAATAATTATGTGCATCCAAAAGAGGAGCACACAAAACAAAAAACAGAAAAAATAAAAAAATATAACATCCCATAAAGAGCTTTTGCAAAATGGCCGCTCAAAAGTTCACTGAACGTTGGCAGCGACGCGACGCAGCTACGCAGCCTAATTGCAAGTTAAATGCAAGTCCAGCCCAACTGTTAAATACTGGGCAACAATTTAAATTGTTAAATACATTGTAATTAAGCTGTGGGCGCGTTTAGTGAAAACCCGGTAATGCAACTTGAAATTCTCAGCTCAACTTTTACCCAGGGCACGTTCGCTTTTTTTTCTTTTCCAGCACGCGATGATTAACGTTAAAAGCGAACAACAAAAAACAGAAAAGCGAAAGTGTCGTGAAAACTATACAACTCGAAGTACCCAATTGGCAATTGCCGTGGCACGCAATTGCGGAAAAGCCGCAATGAAAATTTATGTTTTTCTTTGTGGTAATTATAAAGAGGAAGATCTCGGCGCTCGTCAGCTTAACAGCTTAACTGATAAACCGATTGCCTGCCATCTCTCGCTCGCTGACACTGAGCAGCCGGCAGACAATGACATCGTTTGGCACTTAATAAGTTCGACCTCAATGCGCCAATCGATCAATCAATATCAAGACTTCCCCCCAGCTGCATTCGAATCGGAATTGAAAACAATTAAAAATGTTTATAAAACGACGAAGAGCCGTGTTAATGTGTGAGATAGAGCGGCAAGTGAACCGTTGGCTCTGCACTTTGACAAGGCTAAGAACGGCATTCGTGTAATTATAAACAATTGCATCTGATTTGCAGTGCACAACAGTTATTGTACTACACACACACACACACGCACATTTATATTTATAATCGCGCCTGGCTGGCCGCTCTGTTTCTTGTCTAGACCCTGATCGCACAGTTCTTTCGCTTTGTTTGTGCCCAAATGCGGTGCGTGGCCCACACGCAAAACTTAAACAATTGACCAAAAAGGCCTAACAAAGAGCCAAAGACAGCATTTCCGCGTCTCGCAAATACACTGCGCAAAGCAAATGCAAACCAAAATTGAATTTAAAAAAGCTGAAAGAAAGTCAAAAAACTTAAAACAAAATTGGTTAAAAGAAAAAATGCCAGTTAAAGTTATTATTTAGTTAAAAATTTGAATTGATTAAAATTTAAAAGCCAAAATGCTCATATTCACATATTAACAAATTCAAGGTTAGGTTGAGTAACACATTAATTTAAATTTTTGACGTAAACCAACCAAAATGTATTCTTGTTATTGATTGTATAACATATAGATATCAACTATTAACTTATTAAATACTAGTAGTTTTTATGGCCTTCGGCTTAAATCATACAACTACAAGCGTTTTCAAGGCCAATTTTCGTGCTAGAAAAAAAATGTGTTTTTCTTAAATAAACATTGGCAAAAATGCTGTCAACTTTAAATATTGTTATCTTAACATTCTGTTAAAAACTAAAGAAAGTTTTTTCTTTGCCAATAATGGTTTAAACTAAGAACCACAATCAACATTTTCGACCTAACAGCTGCATTTAATTTTGTTGTGTTATATACTCGATTTGAACTAGATATTCCAGTTCTTAACTCATTATATTCGCCCCTTCGGCTTAAATGAGCAGCAAAATCCGCCAGATTATTGTTTTTTTGCTATAATTGAGCTTGCCTTGGTGCACATTCTGAAACCGGTAACAGGCTCTTGGCCACAAGCGAAACGGCCAAACAACAAGCTGCGTCCCACGCGCAACAAGTGTCGCTTTGGTCATTCAACAAGCCACAAAATATCGTATTTCATTATATTAAACTATATACAGCACATACATATATATACACACATATATATGTACTAGAAATATATATATATATGTATAATCTTGGGCAGATTTAGCATCCAGCTGCTGTCTGTCTATCCGTCTGTGCGCCCATGTACGAAACTCTTTTTTATTATCTCTGCCGAACCGGTTCGCTTCGCTGCGTATACGTAATATTCCAGTGTGTGTGTGTGTGTGTGTGTGTGTGCGTATGTGCTTGGCTTTTATCTAGTCTAACGCTTTTTGTGCGCTTTTTTCAGTATGTGTTGTTTTTTTTTTGTTAATCACACACAATTGTACCTGCTGCTGGTTTGTCTTTTTCTATTTGTTGTATCTGCATTGAAGCGTGTTTTCATTATAATTTGCGCTATTTTGCATGCCTCTGCGATGTCCAAAATCGCACATACGCCGCGTTGCCTCATTCCGTTTATATAGTCGCCACAAAAAAATACAAAATATTTTATATTGTGACACTTGAAAGAGTTTGTTTAATTAGCGTAGAGCCGAACACAGCGAGGGTTATTTATTGAGTTGCCGAAAGCAAAACAATTAACAAATTATCAAATTGCATTACGCTTTAGACTCTCACATAAAATTCATTTACTTGTTTTTTTTTTATTAATTGCTTAGCATATTTAATTGTTTAATTGTTGTTGCGTCAGAATGCACCATTTTTTGCTTGGAGAACTTGACATGAAAGTAAAACGGGGTAGAATGCTAAAGTTGAGAGAAATAGAGTAGGAGTTTCGGAGGAATAACTTCATATTCATATTTAAAATTAAAATATTTTGATGGCAATCGATTCTATAGACTTAAACGGGTGAAAATAGGTATATCTTTCCTGGATCAGACTTTAAATGACCAAGATATGGTCATTTAGAGTGATTTATAGATCCAAAAATTTCATTATTATGGGCAAATAAGCTCATATTTTCGAATGATATACCTTTTTAGACTCGTACGGATCAGGACCATCGATTGGCATTAAAAAATTCGAATTCTAATTTTTGACCATTTTTGACAAAAATCACAAGGGGTAACATCACAAACTTTGACAAAATCGCGAAAATTTTAAAATCGAAATACTTTGATGGCAATCGATTTTACAGGCTTTTACGAGTTGAAAGAGGTATATCCTTCCAGGATCGGACTTTAAATGGCCAAGATATGATCATTTAAAGTGATTTATTGATCAAAAAACCTCTTTTTCATGCTGTAAAGAAAGTAAACTTGTCAAAATGTTAGCTAAAAATTCAAATTGTCCGTAAAAAATCATATTATGGCGGATTGTGTATTATTCAGACAATTCCGAAGAGCATTTGGACAGAAAACTGTAAAAACATTGGTTCCTAGATGACCTCCATATCCTTGGTAATCATACCAAAGGTATAGTCCTGGTGAACCTAAAGCACCAAATCCTTGCAAAATACGCAAGAATATGGTCAACAAATATGTATGCCCCTTTTTTCAGCTGTCCCCACCCCTGTTCTACGCTTCCCTTTGACCTCCAGCCTCTGTTGCGCCGAATATAACATTAACAGTTATGTCTGGAAAGTTGCAGAAAATGTTTGCCCAAATTGCCCTAAATGAGTACCTTGCAAGTATGCAGCAGATTTTTTCACATTTATCAATTTTTTTGGCGACCCTCTGACGATTATGTTGACCTGGTATTTCGGCTGAAATTTACATAAAAATGTTGCACATTGGCGGCCCAAAATTGATGTCTTGGAAGTATGCAACAATATTTTGCACATTTTTAAATTTTTTTGGCGACCTCCTGACGATTATGTTGGCCTGGTATTTCACTTGATAAAAATCTTGCTCATCGGCGGCCCAAAAATAATACCTTCGAAGTATGCAATAGTTTTTTTCGTCAACTTTTTAACAGCGGCCCAACAGTGTTACCTTACAGGTATGCAATAAAATTTTGCACAATTTTAAATTTTTTTGGCGACCTCCTGACGATTATGTTGGCCTGGTATTTCGGCCAAAAATGTACATAGAAATCTTGCACATGGGCGGCCCAAAATTGCTGCCTTGTAAGTATGCAATAGATTTTTTGCACTTTTCATAATTTTTTGTCGACTTCCTGACGATTCTGTTCGCCTGGTATTTCTGTGATTTTTGAGAAAACCCAAATTCCTCCCGAATGTAAAAAAAAACGAAACTTTTACATTTTTAATTTTTTTATTGTTATGCTTTTTACATTCTTACAATTATAGTAACATTTAAATTACATTTTTATGCACATTTCTTTTTAATAATTATTACAAACTATTTGTATTATTGAAATAAATAATATAAATAAAAATAAAAATCGTGGAGGCATTTTAAAATCTAATTCTTGCAACTCATCTCGGGAACCTGGAGTATAAAATATTACAGAATTAGCAATTGTTTTTTAGTATTGTTTAAATAAATGCATACTTACCAAAGTTTTTCGTCGCTTTTCCGTTCCTTTATTTTGCATTTTGCCGTGAAAGACTTTTCTTCTCCAATCTGAAAATAGACAAAATGAAGCAAGTATCAGTGGTTATTTCGGGAGTGTACACATTTTTTTTTTGAGTGTATTTAACCGATTTATACGAGATCTGTTAATTTATTTACTCAAGTCTTTATTCCAAGAAATTTCTTGGAATATAAAATTACCTAATTTCACATAACTGCTTGCTATTGGGCTTAATTTGCTACAAGTTCTCTAGCAACCCTCGCAACAGTCTGAAATGCAAGCGACGCTTTTTGTTTAATTAATCAGCAAACTGCAACAATGTTTCTGGTGGCAGATTTTTGATTGTCTCCAATTAAAAATGGGAGCTGGCTGCCAAGCAAAGCGAGTTCAAAAGTTCACCAGCGAATACAACAACAACAACAACAACAACAATTAGCAACAATAACGAAAACAGTTAAAATTAATTTGCCAGAATTATTTAGTGCATTCGATAGGAGAGCGTCCAAATTGAGTGTTAAACAAACAAAAACAAAAAATCAGAAAAAAATGTTGCAATGGCCAACAACAAGAGCAACAACAAACACAATTCCAATCCGTATCCCAATGAACGGCTCAGCTGCACGAGCAGCATTAATAGCAACAGTAGCCACGCCCACGATCAGTTGATCACCTTGCCGCGCAAGCGTCGGCCGCGTGCCGTGGGCGAAGTGGGCGTCACGTGTCCGGCGAGCAGCGTTTACCTCAATGCCGAACCGAGCACGGCACAGACCCAAACCCAACCCGAGCCGGAGCCGATCTATCAAAACGAGGCGGCGGCATCGACGGTCTCGCAGCAGCCGCGATCGCTGCTGCAGGCGCATCAGAGCGTGCTGCGTGTCCGTCACGTGGAGCAGTTCGATGCGGGGCGCGAGTGCGTCCTGGTCAGCACCTTTGTAGGTTCGTCTTTGGGCTACTTGTGGAGCGGGAGGATTAGCAGCACCTGTTTAAATTGCTTACTGATTAACAATTTCGCATTTTCCGTTCCACAGATGACTCGGATCACTATTACGAGACGCTGTCGCCGCTGGGCAACAAGCGGCACTCGACGCAGCTGCTGCCCGGACAGCATCACAAGCGCCAGCAGGAGGCGTCGCAGCGGCGCGGCAAACAGCATTCGGCGTCGGCGCAGGCGCTGGGCCAGCAGCTGAGCAACTGGGATGACTACGACTCCTTCGAGACGGACAGCGATGAGCACACGGATGAGCCCGAGCAGCGCCGTCAAAATGTAAGTAGTACACACAGGTTTCCAGTGCGGACGCCGCAACTAATCTCGCTTTCTGTTTAGCAGCACAATGACAGCGGCGTGGACATGCGCAATCATCGGCTGCCGGATCCGCCGGCGCCCCAGAATCAGGTGTATGCAATGGTGCGCAAATTCAAGGACTTCATCTCGAACAAAAAGTCGCCCAAGGGCAGCAGCCAGAAGCTGTACGAGAACACGGCGCAGGCCAACGGCGCCACCCAGTTCTACGTGGAGTGCCGCAAGCAGGAGCTCAACGAGAACGCGCGCTCGCTGAGCAGCTCGGAGCGCCATCTGGAGCGGGAGCGGTACCAGGAGCAGCCCGTTGCTGGCAGCCTGCTGCGGCCCAAGCAAAAGAACTGCAAGAGCCTGCGCTCGCGACTGCGGAAGAGCCTTGTGGGCAACTCCTTCGATACCAAACAGCTGTCCACGCTGACGCCGACGCGCAGCACTTTCTACATCGAGGATCCACCGACGCAGCAGCAGCAGCAGAAGGAGCATCATGGCTCTGGCGAACTGGACTCGGGCTTCTCGGAGAAGGCCTCCTCCGGCGACATACCCGTCGTGCCGACGCCCAGCGCCGAGTCGCAAAAGTTCGCAACGGTCGCGCGCAAAGCCAAAAAGGATGCCAAAGCCTTGCGTCGTCGCACCACAATTGGCGTGCGTCCACACGAGCCGCCGCCACCGCCGCCGCCGCCCGCGCAGGTGGAGCTGCGCACGCATCTGGAATCTGTAAATGCACCCACCTCCTGGTACGCCGAGTGCGGCGTCTTCAGCCTGTCGCAAACGGCAGCGGACGGCAACGAGCTGGCCACGCCCACGCCGAGCACGCCGGGCACCGCCAGCTCGTGGTATGCCGAGTCGGGCCTCTATCAGACCAGCGGCATATCCGTGGCCAGCTCGAGCGGCAGCTCCGGCGTCTCCACGGGCAACGAGGCGGGCCTCGGTGACGAGCTGCAGCCGCACAGTCTCTTCTTCAACGAG
This sequence comes from Drosophila paramelanica, assembly GCA_035043915.1. NCBI lineage: Eukaryota > Metazoa > Arthropoda > Insecta > Diptera > Drosophilidae > Drosophila > Drosophila paramelanica. Next base: position 517,761 of record JAWNMO010000584.1, read on the forward strand.
CCGCTCTACCAGGTCTACAGCGCCGCCAAACTGGAGGTGAGTCAGCCCCCAAAAGATCCTCAATGAAAACCGCTCTAATTTGTTTTTGTTCATTTGCAGTCCATCACACGTGATCTGGAGGCGCAGGAGAGCTCGACGGATGGCTACGAGGAGATTGGCCTGCACGCCAAAAACCAGGCAGCACAGCAGCAGACAAAGACGCGTCCAAGCGCACTGCAACTGGTGGAGCCGCGGAATGGGCCGTCGCGCACGCTCTGGAGCGAAATACCCGAGGTGATCCATTCCTGCATATTGCGTGAGTAGCTGATCAATCCTGATGCCCGCCACTGTCTATAATCAATCTTTGCCCTTAGCCACCTTGACGCCACGGGAGCGCGGCCTGCAGGAGGCCAAGTTCGAGATCATGACCTCCGAGGCGAGCTATCTGAAATCGCTGAATCTGCTGCGTCGCCATTTCATGAACAATGCCGCCTTCTGCGACAGCTCCGTGCTGAGCACGCGCGACCGCAAGGCGCTCTTCTCGTTCATTGTGCCCGTTCATGAGTGCTCCGAGCGGCTGCTCACCGAGCTGGAGTGCTGCTGGCAGAACAACATCATGCTGCTGGGCCTGAGCCGGTGCATCTATGAGATTGCCGAGCGGCACTTTCACGTGTACGTCACCTTCTGTGAGCATCAGGGCCGCATGGATCGGACGCTGCGCCGTTTGAAGGAGGCGAAGAACGGGGCCTTCCAGCAGCAGCTGGAGAAGCTGGAGGCCAGCCCCAGCTGCTGTGGCCTCAATCTGCACTCGTTCCTCATGCTGCCCATGCAGCGGATAACGCGCCTGCCGCTCCTCATCGATGCGGTGTTCAGCAAGGAGTCGCCGCACAATGCCGAGGAGTACGAGAGCTGGAAACTGACGCTGGCGCTCGTCCAGAAGATCGTCGCGCAGTGCAACGAGGCCGCCAATCGCTGGGAGCAGGCCTACGAACTGGAGCGCATCTCCAAGCAGCTCGAGTTCCCCAGCCATATACGCGCCCTCGCCATTGCGCCCGTCGGCGTGCCGAAGCAGGGCGCCAAGCCGCGTTTCCTGGTCAAGCGCGGCGAGCTCACCCATCTCGTGTGGCGCGGCGATGATGCCAAGCTAACGTTTGGCAAACGCTTCACCAAGTCCAGCATCTATGCGTTCCTCTTCTCCGATCTGCTGGTGCTCTGCAAGCGCAAGGGCGAGTCAAACTTTTCCGTGTTCGACTACTGCCCCAGGAGCATGCTGACCCTGGCATCGGGCGACACACTGCCCCAGCTGCCCACCAAAGATATCAAAGATTCGACTAGTAAAAATCTCATGCTGATGACGCTGCTGGAGAATCACGAGCGCAAGACCACAGAACTCGTAAGTTCGCGTGCTGCGATTCCATCCAAATAAGCTAATTTGCTTATTCTCTTTCAGGTGCTCTCCTGTCCATCAGTGTCCGATCAGCAGCGCTGGCTGGAGGCCATGCGCCCGCCGGAGGCGGAAACACCCGGTGAGAAATTGTACGAGTCCTGGGACTGTCCGCAGGTTATTGCCAAGCACAGCTACGAATCTGATGAGCCAGATGTGCTACAGCTGGAGCTGGGCGACGTGGTAAACGTCTCACGTAAGCTGCGCGATGGTGCGTATACTCCACTTGGAATTCCCTTCCACAGTTTAATTGCATAAATTTCTCTATTTTTAGGTTGGTACCAGGGCGAGCGAATACGCGACGGTGCCGTCGGCTGGTTCCCCGGCAGTTATACGGAGGAGCTGAACTCGGCTCATGTACGCGCCCGCAATCTGAAGCAGCGTCATCGCCTGCTCACCTTTACTGCCACCTATCTGGAGGCGCAGAAGGGCAAATGAGAATCACATCCAATTGATTCGCAACGCCATCTCCAATTAGGCCACTAACAGTTGGCCGAGTATTCAAATATTATAGTCCAACAAAAGATGAAAATTATATAAGTACATATATATATATATATAACAAATTAGGAAATGTGATAATTAATTTTTTTTTTTAAAGGCAAAGAAAAACAATAATAACAATTGCTGCCCTATTATTTATGTGCATTAGTTTTAAACGATTCAAATGCAATCGAGATATGTATGCATGTTAGTTATGTCAATTAAAATTATATATCTGTATGTATATACAAATACGCATGTTATAAAATAAAATGTAAAACAAAATCAATTTCTTGTTTTCATTAACTTTCTGACTGCCTGGAAGTATGCAGCGAAATAATTAAATTAGATCTGGTTGACATGAAGCGCAGCTAACTTAATTAGCTACGTTTGCCACAAGCGCAGCCAACTTAATGAATTATTTGAAATGAATACCAACCATTAAATCATTATTGGTTATTTTAAGTTGAATTTCTGTAATTTTCACAATATAAATAAATTACACGCAATATTCATATATTTTTTTCTACAGTCTGATATCTTTTGTTTCAAAAATAGTTATAGAAATTTATTCATTGCTTGGTTATACATATATGTATGTATGTATGTATGTTGCAGTTGAATTCTCGAATGCTAGCACATAATTCGGTATAAACTTATTTATACGTATTGTATGGTGAATAATATAATTAAATCAATTAATAGATTATTGCTGTCATAAATTATTAAATCTAATTCAAACACTAGGCATAGCTCGAGCACATGATACAACGTCAACCGACCGGCCGATCGATCGATAACAGCCTGGAGTGCTACTAAATCGTGCGCACAATCATGCTAACTAAATCTAAATTAAATAATTTACAATACTTGTTTATGTGACTGCGATGAGTGGGTTCCCTAAATTAAGTCATATGCGTACGCATATGGTAAATAATTATAAATGTTAGTATTTATGCATTATTGATGGATGGTGTGACGTCTATAGCGTATGAGTGTTTCTTTTCTTATTATTTTTGTATTATTTTTTTGTGTGTGTGTGTTTTGTGTTGTTGTTATGTTTAGCTGCCGTATGCCTTAACTAACGTAACCTGTTTTAACTACCCGCTATTATTCATAAAAAAAATATATATATCACAAAATCAGTGAAATGAAAATTCGCTGGAGTATTTGCTGTGTTTCGCTTTCGCTTTTGGATGATGCGTGAGATGAGATGCCTAATGAATTGGTTATTGTTAATGTTTTGGCAATGCTTGGTCCGGCCCCAGATCAGCTAGTAGCTCAAGCTGAGCGTCTGTCATCTGAAGCTAATGCCGCATTTGCGACTGATCTTCGGCGTGTGTATATAGGCAATGGAGAGCAGCAGCGGCACATCGTTCTCGGACAGCTGCAGCGGCGTCGTTATATCGCCCAAACGGCACGGATCCGTTTCCAGCAGGAATGCGGCCAACGTTTCTGACTGCAGATAGATCTCCTGCAGCTTGGACTCCAAAAAGGACAGGCACTGCAATGCCAAACAAAAAATAGCGATTAGTGTTTAGCCAAAAAGTTGTTCTGGCTCTTAACTCACCTCATAGGCGGGTATGCCGCCGACGTGCATGGCCTGCACAGTTTCGAGCATGCTGGAGACCAGCTGGGACATGCCCACCGGTGAGCTCTGGCCGCCGGCATAGGGGAACTGCTGCTGCTGCGATGAGATTAGGCGCACATCCCACTTATCCATGTCCGCTACAATGGCAATGTTCTCCGCCGGCTGTGAAATGAGCGAGGCGGAACGTGCGGCCAGCGCCAAATCCTCGCGCAGGTTCATTTCCCACTTGTAGGGCGGTGCACAGGTGCCCTAAAATCAAAACAGAGATGAACACGATCAGTTGCTGTTGAACATATGATTGGCTTGGAGTACCCACCTGGAGCACCATATCGGAGACGTAGTGATCGCTGACGCTCAGCAGCAGCGATGGAATGAAGCCGGCACGCAGCTGATCGCCGGGCGGTTCGTCCTCCTGCGGCAGCTCCTTGATGCCCGGCACGGGCAGCTTCAGCATCTGCTGGGCCTCATTGACCGCCGCACACTTGGCGGCCACCGAGGAGACGGAGCTGCGCTGCGAGGGCAACCGCTTGCTCTGCTGGCGACGCGTATAGCCGGGCGTGGTCGCCGGCTCCGGCATCGATTTGAGCGTATCGATGGATGCCGCCGAATTGACGGTTCGCAGGGCGCTGGAACTGTTGCTGTTGCTGTTGCTGCTCTCGTTGTAGCAGTGCACCTCGTCCGTCTCGAACTCCAGCTCGGTGGCGTTCGAGGGCGTCTGATAGGTGGCGCTGCCGCCGCTGTTGCACACAATGCACCGATTGCTGCCCACCGTTGTCGCCGTCGAAATAATCGAGCTGCTGCTGGCGGCCAGCTCCGCCTGCTGTTGCTGTTGCTGGAGCAGCTGCTGCTGCTGCTGGTGCTGGTTGAGGGTGACGCTGCTGTCGCTCGCCTTGAGCGTCTCGCTGGCCTCCAGCTTGCTGGCCTTGTCCATCAGCAGATCGTAGTTGGACATGAGCAAATTCTTGCTCTTCATGTAATTGGTCGCGATCTGCGGATATTGCTCAAAGTTGAACTTCATGCCCGAGTGCTTCTTGTTAGCCAGGCTGGCGTCGTGGGTGCGCTGATGCAGGGCGCACAGCATTGCCGGCTTTGCGTCATCGGTGAGATCCTCGTTGCTCTTCTTGAGATTGATCAGCGGTTCGTTGTCGCCCAGCACGAAGACGACTCCGTTCCCATTCCCATTTCCATTCCCGTTTCCGTTCCCATTGCTGTTCCCATTGTCGTTGTCCGTTGCGGTCTGGCGGCAAATGCCGTGCTCCCGTTCGATGAGCTTCTGGCAGAGATCAAAGTGGATTTGCTCCTCGAGACTGACGTTCTCCTTGATCGGCTCAATGCCCCACGTCATGCGATCGCTCTTGCCCATGCTGTTCTGGGTGATCAGATACGACAGAGACAGATGCGAGACGCGCCTCTCCTGGTCCATCGACTCCACCGGCTCGTTGGCGGCGGGCAGCGTGCCGCTCTCCACGGAGTAGCTGCTGCAGCGACGCTCCAGTTTGCGGTTCATGATCTTGACGCCCTGCTGCAGCTTGGCCAGATCGCTGAGGCTGAGGCCCTCCTTCACGCCCGTCGTGGGCACAATGTTCCAGAAGAAATTCTTTTTGCTGGGCATTGCCGGCTTCGGATTCGGATTCGGGTTCGGTTCGAAATCCGCGGGCGTTTTGCCCTCATCGAAGTCGAGGGCTTCGATGGCGCCGTCATCGATGCTGCCGCCGCCGGTGCCCACGGAGCTGGCATTCGAGTCCTCCTCCATGCACATCTCCACGTTCTCCGGCGTGGTCACCGTCAGACGAATGCGCCCATCCTTGCCGGTGCGCAGGAACTGCTGGGCCTGGCGGGCCAGCAGCGTCTTCTTCTCGATGCCGGTGTCCATAAGGTAGTTGCCAATGCGCAGCTCCTGCTGCACAAAGTGCGAGTCCCGGAACGCCAGCACCGTGGGTATCTCGTTCTTCTTGAGTGTGCCAATGTACTGGGCATCCTCCTCCGCCTGCTGCTGCTGCAGCTGCAGCTGCTCCTCGTCGCCGTTGTCCAGCTCGTCCTGCTGCTGCTGCTGTTGTTGCTGCTGTTGCTGCAGATGATGCAGCTGCTGCAGATCCGCATCATCCACGATCGCATTCAGGTTCTGCTTGCAGGTGGTGGTCCGAGTGAGGCCGACGCCGACGCCGGGCGAGACGACGCCACGTCGCCGCATGGTGGGCGGACTCTTGAACCGCTCCTGGCCGCTCTGGCTGACGACCAGATCGTTGATCAGCTGCCTGTTGAAGTCCTCCCGCTTGGCGGCGCGCCGCACCTCGCTGCACCGTATGAAATAGGTGAGCACATTGAGCAGCTTCTCCACCCACATCTTCTCCGAACCGTAGATGATGGTGCGCGCCAGCTTCGGCGGCATCCCAATGGCCCCATACAGATCGCCCAGCTGCGCCCACAGCGCATTATACGGATGCTTCTGCGAGACCTGCAACAGCTTCGCGCGTCGCTCAATCGCCGCCGACGAGGCCGACGCCGTCGAACGGCGCGAGCTGGAACTGTTGAACGCCGAAACGGTGGCCACCCAGCCCAGATGGTACGTGAGTATGCCCGTCAACATGGTGCTAATAAAGCTGCCATGGATTAAAAAGAGATAGAGAAAGAGAGAGAGATAGAGAGAGAGAGAGAGATTAGACAGCTGCCAATGTTGGTTTAATACAAGTTTGACTTACAAATTGGAGTCTTTGGTGTCGGCAAAGGAGAGCAGATCGCACAGCTCCTTGATGAAGCGCTCGGCGACGGTCTTGGAGTACTTGCTGCCACTGGTGGTGATGCTCAGCCAGACGGGCGTCTTGATGCGCGGCGCCGTGAACAGATCACTGAACCATTGCTGCGTATCCTGCCAGGCCTGGAACATGATCTGCGCGAAAGGAATTTGAATTAGTTCAAATGAATCATTAAATTAATCGATAAATGATTTCATTATTAAATAAGTAAAGATTATAGTCGATTCTTTAGTGGAGATCATTTCATCGATTTGCCACGCCCCTAGTGGGCGTACTAAGAAAATACATGTGCGATATTTAGAGCAGATTCTCTGTAATCTGTGTGCACAAATTTGATACAACTAGCTTTAAAGCTGACGAAGATATAACGATTTTAACGATTTGCCACGCCCCAAATGGGCGTAGTAAAAAAATTTTAGACACTTTATTTGACACAGGTTTACACCGGTAGGTACACTAGGACAACAAAGCAAGACATTGCACAAACCGTATATACTCTATTGATTTTGTGAAAGAGTATACAAATCAAAAATTTTAAATTTGAAAATTGTTTAAAATGCAGTTTGCTAGCCTTAACGGTATGTACTGTACATTGATCATCAATCAGTCAGTCAGTCAGTCAATCAATCAATCAATCAATCAATCACCACTCACCTGCAGAAAGTTCTTGTGATTGATGTAGGCGTGCTCGGTGCTGGCCCGCAGTCGACTCAGCATCGACTCGAGCAGCGCGATGTGCTCGCTGCAGAACAGCTCCATCTCCTCCTCGAAGGACTCGCTCATGGTGATGCAGACGGCTAAGCCGAGCTTGGGCCGACGTCGCAGATTCGCCTGCCGCCGGCACATCTCCGGATTGCTGCGCGACTCGTTCGCACAGTAGCTGGCGCGCCTGTATTGAGGTGGCGCCATGCCGCCGCCCTCGCTGCCCCCGGTGGCGCCGACGCCGGCACCGGCGCCCGTTGCGTTGGCGCCGTTCGGCTGGGCCGCATATTTGTCGCTGAGGAAGCCGATGAAGTCGTTCTTGGAATGCTCGTACTCGAAGGAGGTGCGCAGGTTGCGCGAGATTCGGCGCTGCAGGCAGCCGTCGCTGGCGAACTCGTCCAGTTGTGGGGAGCTGGCGTAGAAGGCCCAATCGTCGAGGCTGAGCTTGCGCATGGCGTCCGACTGGTCGGAGAGGACGCTGCCGAAGCTGCTGCGCGTGGAATACTGATACGACCACTGATCGCCGCTGGAATAGGCGCCGCCGGTCCCGCTGCCACTCCCACTCCCACTGCCGCTGGCGCTCGCCGAGTAGCCGGAGTCGGTGGCGTTGCTGTACGTGGACGAGAAGCGCGGTCCGCTGTCCGCAATCGAGAGCGACTGCTGATCGAGGGACGGCGGCGCCGTTGGCACGTCCAGCGGCGGCGTCAGGCTGAGATGGCGACTGACGCTGACGCTGAACGGCATCGAGAACGAGTTCATCGAGAGGCCATCCATCGAGCCGTGCTCGCTGCAAATGGAGCTGCGCGGCGTCAGGCTGCTCGTCGAGAGCGTCGAATACGGCGACTGGCCACCGCCGGCGGCCGCAGCCGCGCCGCCAGCGCCGCCGTTGCCCGCGGGCGTCAGATACACCTGGGAGCAGAGGATGCGCGCCGGCTGCTGCAGCCAGTGCACCTTCAGCGCCGTGCCGCAAAACGACATCGCCAGCGAGCCAAACACCATCTCCCCAATGGGCGTGATGTCCGCGCCCGTCGGACGATTGTGCTACAAGGAATGAGGAAGATTAACAAATTGGATTGGACAACGATTTCTGGGTAAGCTCACCTTGTAGCCATACTCGGGACACACTTCGATCAGGTTGCTGTTGCCGTTGCCACCACTGCTGTTACCACTGCTGCCGCCGTTGTTGTTGTTGTTATTGTTGGAATGTGCCTTGGATTGAATTTTACCATTTTGCAGCGAGGTGTATTTGTCATTCTTGAGGAACTTGCCAATGCTGCGCGAGGAGCCGCCCTGGGGATCCTTGAGCGTCACCTTCTGCAACGCATGCGAGTCGAACAGGAGACGCCGCCCGTGACTGTCGTCCTCTCTGTAAAGCAGCACGCGCACCTGGCTGGCATCGAACGGGAATTGGCTGGAAAATAGAAAGAGAAAGAGAAATAAGTGAGAGCAATTGGAGGAGAGAATGTGGGAGGAGTTGGAGATAAAAATGAGGTGAATGCAACTCGTTGAGGTCACTTCGAAAATGGCTCAAAAGTGAGCGAAAAGCATGTTTGTTTAAATACTAGTTTAAAAAAAAATAGGAACAAAGCACGGCTACAAGATACACTATACTTTCGGATTTAAACAGAGCTCTCGATTTGAGCTTAACTTGATTTTATTCTGAAATACATTTTTGCTGCTAATCTTTTAGCTAAACAATTAAAGTTGTACGAAAAAGTTCTTCAATAGTAATAAAAAAAAATGTGTAAATTATGAAATTTTAAAACATTTAAAATAAATTTGATTTCATGTGCATTAAGCACCATTATTTTATTAAATTTAATTAATTAATTGGTACAATTTTGTACATGTTTATTGTTCAGATAAACAGATTAATTATGTTGTTGATGCTGATCAAGAAATTGTATATTAAATAAAAACTGACAAAGCAAATTTTAGAAAATTATTTTGGCCTTAGAAAAGTCTTTTAAATATATGCACAATTTTTTAATATTTTCGGTTACATTCTTATACTTTTTTTTTTATATAAAATTTAAAATTTGTTTTCACAGAATTTCTCAAAGAGCTTCTTTAACTTTTTTAATATTACTCTTTTCAAATTTTAAAAAATATTAAAAAGTGAGTTCTAGTTTCAAAACTGAATACAAAAATGTACTTTGAATGGGTTTATTTGTATATATTCAAAATAATTTTTATTCGCTAAAAAAGCAATCATCATGTGATTTGATTTGATAACTGCGATCCGTGACTCAAAGTCAACAATTGCTCATCTCCAAAACAAGACTCAATTACAAAGTCGCTGTCGCTGTCTCTCTCTCTGTCTCTCTCTGTCTCTCTCTCACTGTCTCTATCTCTGTTTCGGCTTTGACTTTTGTAGAATTGCGCACAATATCTTTGCTCTGCTCGTTGACGAGTGGGTCACATTTGGGTAAACGGTGTTCGCTTTATAAATAGAATCCACTCGGCACGTGATGATTACTCATGACTAAAACCGAACCGAACCGAACCGAACCCCGCACCTGTTCCACAAGTTGTTGTTGTTGTTGTTTTTGATTTTCTGTTGGTTGCCAAGAAAAGTTTTGTTTATGATGCTACCGTCGATAAAATCGATTCCCATCGGTTTATTAGGGAGGCATTATCGGTTATTGGACGGACTGACTTGCGAAATTGTGAATGTCAAAGTTTTTGGGTTTGGCTGTATTTGTGGCTAAGATTTGGCCCAATTAGTTCGTCCGATCCACTTGAGGTGAATTATAGTGTCGCAGATTTGGGCTAATTTATTTTTAGTGGGTTTATAAATGGCTTGTCTAACAATAAGTAGCGCTAAATTGAAAATACGCCAACTGACTAAATTAGCGCTATAATTAACGAAACATATTTGTTATTGTTTTTTTTTCTGTGTGTGTGTGTGTGTTTGAGGGGGTGTAGTGTGGGGGGATGGGAACGTGTTTTATTGCTTAATTTTGTTTTATGCCACCGCGATAAGATGGGGGAATTTTCTCTCTGTGTGTGTGTGTGTGTGTGTGTGTTTACGCACAACCACACACATTTATAGATTAGTTTAGTTAGTGGGCCCGACTGGATCACGAGTGTGCCAGCTCCACACACACACACACACACACACACACACTCGAACACATTGGTCGGTCTGTTTGTACTTAACAGACTTAACGGGTTTTTATTAACTAGAGTCCGGCTATCTGGGAATCGAGGCCAGGCAAAGGGCTCTTCTTACCTATATTTAAACGGCGCCGTATGCATGCGGATGCCGACTTTAACTGTAAACGGTGAACGGTAACTGTAAACCTGTAATTGGTTTCTAATTGCATTTACAGACGGTCGCTGGATCCAAAAAAATTGTCAGCTCGCGACACGCTCTGGACACAAACAAAACAAAAAAAAAGCAATCTTTATGGCCGCGATGCTAGACGCTAAATGAAGTTCAAGGCGTTACGAATCGTAACGCAATCGGAATCGCAATCGGATCGCAACGGATCGTCCCGGTGTCGACTAAATAAACGACGATAAACAAAACGAGTAGAGCACCCCTCACATATATATATATAAGTATATATGCATATATATGTATATTTGAGTGGCATTACGAACAAGTACTCGCATGATCGATATATGTACACATATCTGAGATATATATATATATATGTGTGTGTGCATATATATATTTATGCAGATAGCCGACGAGTGCTGCCGCATGGGGCACAACACTCGGGTGGCGGGGGCACCAATTGAGGAACGCGCGCGCGCTCACATGATTCCCGTCCAGCAACGGCGACGGAGCATCACATGTGCCCACTGTCTCTGGTTGAAAGTGTCAGAAGAGTGATGTGTTAATATATATATTGATATATATATATTTTCAAAATTATATAAACAAAAACAACACAACAACAAAATTTAGCTGGCATTCATGATGGATTAATAGTCGCAAAATTTTAGACCTTGCACCTGATCGGAAACTAGACTAAAGTCGAGTGATTAAGGAGCTGCCACACCTGACCCGTCCGTCACCTGTGTGGCGCCTGTCAGCCCACAGACGTCGATCAAAACGAATTTCGAACAGAGATCAATGAGCACAGCAAATTATCGCATGTTTGCTAAATTTTCAGACTTATCAGCAGGGTCTACGCACTTTCATTCAGTTTTATTTTTATGCCAAACTTTGCGTTCGCATTCAAATAATAATTATAGTTTGTTGAAAATGTGATATTATTTGCAACACTTTCACTTTTTTGTTTAATAATTATTTATTTTAAAACTTTTGAAAATTAAATAATCTTCTCTTTTAAATTGAATTCTAAATTGTTTATAATTCCAATTAAACTCATAAATCAAAAATTAATCTTGATTTTAGAATTTTAGAATATTATTCATCAAATTTACAGGGAATTTTCCATTTTGAATTATTTTCATAAATTATGCCATTAATCTAATATATATTCTCTAAAATGTTTGAAATTTAATATAGCCCATAAACAAATCTCTCTCTTTCTTTCTCTCTCTCTCTCTCTCTTTCTCCATTATGATTTATTGCAAACGTGGGCGATTTATTATCTGGTGTATTCCAGTTTTCAGTCGTAAATAGTCAAGTTTAGATTATTTCACAGAAATTGTCAGCTGATTAAAGCAATCGCGGACACATTGTGAAATTTAACAGTTTCGATGACAGACGCCAAAAAACAATAAAAAAAAAGTGCATGCAAAATTGATTTAAATAGATTTCTAAAAAAAATTCCCCATCAATTTTGCAGAGTAATTTTCGCTGGTTATTGCATAAAATCGATGCTGCTGCAGCGCGTTTCAGGGTTGTCAAGTGCACCAGTTTTCTGGCCTTGCGGAGGGCAATCGAACCCAGACGACGAGGCAAGTGTCTGTCTGTCTGTCCGACTGGACGGGGTGCAAGGGTATCTTTCGGTTCGGTGCATGCAAGCAGAGCACTTTGCGCACTCTCCTCTGCTCCGCCTGCTTTCTCGCTCGCGCTGCTCGTGTCATGTGCTGTTGTTGTTGTTGTTGCTGTTGTTGTTGCCTGTGTTCATGCTGTGATCTTGCTTTGTGGCTCTTGGCATACGCTTAGATCACATGCTTTTTTTCAGCTACGCAAGCAAAACAAAAAGCGAGCAACAATAAAAAAAAAGAAAAACAATACTAAGCAAATACATGCAAAGAAATACATTAACTCATATGCATACATAAATAAATATATGTATATATGTATGTGTGTGTGTATGTGTGTGTGTATGTTTATGCACGTACGTAGCCTTTATATATTTATGGAGAGCTACTCTGGGCCAGTGGCCACTTGAGAAGATTGCGCTCGGCCGCCGCGCCCCGCTGCGCCGCGCCGCCCCGTCTGCTTCTTTGGGCCAAGGCAATGGGGCAGTTCAACAATAATTTTGATTGATATGATGTTGGCTTATCAGCAAGCACTTGAATTATGTATTGTATTTGGATTTACTACAAATTGAGCAATTATATATATATATATATATATGTGAAGATATATAAACATATATATAGACGCAATTGGTGGCCATAATCAAATCAAGCGGCAACATCTGTTAATCACATTACACAGCGTGGACTCTCTTCATCTGTCTGTGTGTGTGTGTGTGTGTGAAAGAGAGCGTGCAAATAAAAACAGATTTCCAAAGCGACAACAACAACAACAACAACCAGTTGCTCCATACAACAAGTCACATGACCAAACCAACCAACGATGGCGTCGCTGCCAACGCCAACAACGAGCGACAATGAAAATGACAACAAGCCCGCTGCCGGCACAAAGGCGCAAAAGTCGACAGCGACGCCGACGTCGACGTCAGCAGCGTGCACAGCATTTTGTTTGGTATATTTTGTTTAATACCCATTGAAAATTATTAACAAAATATAAGTTTAAAAAAAAACTTGTTTATATGCAAAGCCAATTTACTATACATTACAACAAATTTAATAATAATAATAATTGTGCTGAAAATTATTAATTCAATTTGAGTTTGGAATGTAAACTTGTTTTTTCTAATGAGGCTACATTTTTGAATCAATTCCTGTTTATTTATTTATATATCTAACTATTTTTTATCGATACGCACTTCCTGTTTTGTGATGACAGCGTACAGGGTAGCTTGTAATCGGGTGTTTTCAACAAATGTTTTTTTTTTATTTCCCATTTTTTTTTTGTTTTTTGCAACAAATTGCCTATCATTATCATCAGATGCAGCCCATTATACCTAAGGTATACTCACATGTGTAGCTTAAGAATTAACACACATATATATATATACGTATATTTGTATATTTGTATATGTATATGTATAAAGATAAAGCTGACCTTCACCCCCGCAGGCACAGCCCATTGAAGTGCGCAAATAATCGAATGTCAAGTTCAAAGCAAATTGGCAAAAGGCTTTGTTGTAGCTGCCGCTGCCGCTGTTTTCATTGTTGTTGTTAGTGTTGTTGTTGTTGTTTTTGTTGTCGGTAATTGCCAACGTTGTCATGTCCACATGCAGAGTGGGCCTGGTAATAGCCGCAATAACACGAGAAATGTATCTGGCAAACAAATGTGCAAACGACAACCGTCGACTGATTGCCAACTGACACTTGAAGCAGAGCAAATAAATAATACAAAATCAACACAAACAATGAATGGAACACACACACACACACACACACGCGCGCCGCTCAATCGATCAATGAATAAAATCTAAACTAAAATCGAAACACCAAAAATAAGAAGAAAAGAACAGAGAACAACAACATCATCGAACAAGAGCGAGAAACGCAAACCAGAAGCGTCAAATCAAAAGCCAGAAACCAGTTAGGCAAACATGTTGCGGGTGGGGGTGGTGAGGGGTGCAGTTGGCTCTTTACCTTTGATCATGTGACGTTGAATGAGTCAAGATGCCAGCGGTGAAACATGCAAAACAAATAAACATATGTACAAAGAAAAAAAGAAATGACGAAACTAAACAAAACCAATGAATAATGGTTAATGTACTTGTTAAAAAGATCGCTGAAAAGCGGCAAAAGTCAATTGATCGTGACTAAATACATATATGTATATCCCAAGTCTGGGCTGGTCTGGCTAGCATTCAATTTCAGCAAATATTGTATTATTATTATAGATAAGTTTAACAAATATTGTTTTATATATAAAATAAGGTGATCTTTCATTAACAGCTATTTAACATAGGTAATGTTATGGTTAACAGAAAAAAAATACATTAAAACTTATTAAAAAAAATTTCAAAAAATATATATTTTAATTTTTTTCTAACATAAATGTGCGTTTTCATTAACAGATGTTAAGCAGAAGCTATATAATGTTAAGAACACTTTTTACAAAAATTAACAGAAATCAATTGAATTGTAATTATACAAAGTTTAACTTTATAGTTCAATAACTATATCAAATAACAAATATCGTACTTTAGTAAATAACATGAATAACATGTTTTCAAGAACCCAAACTTCCTGGTTTATTCACTCTTCTTAATTCCCCTGAAATAATTAGATATTTTGTATGCCTAGTTTAACGTTAACTGAGCGATATAAAAAAGCATAAGTTTTCCTTGAATCAGAAAAACGATATCAGGAATCGAGGCGATATCAGCTTAACCCAAGGGTAAACCAACAGCTTGAAATGCCCAGTAATAAATCGGAGCAATCGCTTTTAAACCGATTTCGCTGCTATATATAAATATTGGAGTTTCCTATCAATACAATGGCATTTATATATATATATATATATTTATCGGACAGACAAATTCCTTGAAGTTGCGTTAGAGACAAGTAAAACTGAAACAAAAAAAATCTGAAACGATGTGTAAACAGATCGAATTGATTGTTGTGAATGATTTATATGGCAGAGATATCCGTGTCCAAACAAAAGTCCAACTTGACGTGCAAGAAGCTTAGCAGCTTTATTTACAGCTGACAGCAGCACTTTCTACTTTTGGGCATTATGTCTAATTTGACGTTGAAAAGCAAAAGCAAAAGCAATTTTGCTAACTGATAATTACCAACGCCGACGACAACGACGACGACAGCAGACAACGCAGCGCGGGACTGGCTATCAGTCCCAGCAACAACAACAACAACAAAATAACAAAAATAAAAACAATAACAACAACAACAACAACAATTGCGACGACTCACTCATATGACTTGGCAGACCACGAGACTTCACAATTGAAGCTACCAGTGGCAAAATCGACAACGTTGGCATTTAAATGTGAATATACCCTGTTAAATGCAGCAAGCTTAAAAAGGGTATATTGATTAACAAGCAATGACTAAGACTGAATTAAGACGAAAAAGTCTAAAGACTTAACTAAACACCAAAAAACTGAATTGCTTTTCAAAAGTTGAACAAGTATATTTTTATTTATAGTAAAGAGCTTTTAAGGAGCTTTTAATGAGCTTTGAAGTGTTTGTTTTAGCTAAACGATTTAATATTAAAGCTTTCAATAGCTTTCAGTTAGTGTTAGTATTAGTTTAATGATACTCGCGAGCTTTTGTGAGCTTTAAGCAGCTTTGAAAGCAACTTGAATTTATTTAAAAAGCTTTAAGTCAGCTTAATGCTCACACATTATACCTAAATTACCTAACGGAGGTATCATTATGGTCTATAAGATTTATTAGTTACTGTATACTTAAGGCTAGACTGAAAGACACACGCTCACACACACACACACACACACTGTCATTAAAACCGCATATGCCCACTGATAATGCGACCAGGGTGATTGTTTGCACTAAGACACGAGGCTGCTGCGACGCAAATATTGTCTCAAGGTGCATTAAATTAAAGTAAAAATACAAAAAATATACAAAAACAAGAATTTCAAACAAAAGAAAAAAAGGGAACCCAAACAAATATACAGAGTGAGAAAAAATTATGACATGTGGTCAAAAGGTCCGGTGTCGAGCAGACAGACAGACAGACAGATGGGCGCCCGGCGGCAAATTAGATGATCTCATAATGGGCCATGTAAATCACGATAGTTAAGCGTTATAAGCGGGGGGGATTACGTGCGCATTTATAGGGCAAAATTGAAGCGCTAATGATTGATGTCTGTTTGTATGTATTTATATATATATATATTTATTTATTTATTTAAACAATTCGCGCACACTTATCAACTCTAATGAATTTCCAATTTACAATCAATTTTGGCACAACAGAAAACTTGATCGCAAACCGAAATTATTTATAACATTTGCCGATTGATTTATTCATGTGTGAAAAGGAGACGCAATCGCCGAATTTGATTAGCAATCAAATAAATAGACAATTTCACACGATCCCCCCCGAATACCAATCTATGCAGACAATGGTATAATGAATGCGACTGCTGTTGGCATAAAGTTTCCACAATCGAGTGCTAATTGGAACATAGACATCGGGCTATATAGAGACATATATCTATCTGTTCAGCCGGCCACGTGCTCAGCATCATTTGATTCGTGTGAAAGTTGGCGGCGTCCAAAAACCACTCAAAAAAAAAATCCCACAAGCAAAATATTAAATAAATAAATCGCGTTCATGTACAAAAAATTGGATTGGAAATTATTAACCACGTGCTAATAGCTGTGCATATATACATATATCTTTATAAATCTCGGTGTCTGTCTGGGCATCAGATGTGTGGGCAATGTGGGTTAGGGAATTTCGCACTGTATTTGTTTTTTTTCGGTTGGTTTTACCAATATAATTTTTTTTTCTTTCATTTTTTTTTTAAATATTCATCATTTTTTTTGCAGTCTGAAATTTCACATATTGAATGCGAGTTTTGTTAGTCATGTGACCAGCTGACTAGCAAATGTCTAAATATGGACGCGACTTGGCCATGATTCAGTTTGTGTGTGTGTGTGCGAGTGTGTGTGTGTGTGTGCGAGGGGAGCGGCCGCATGACTGACATTTGCCAGCTAAGTAAATACACAGTTATAGCCAAGATTTTGATTATGATTATAATGACGACTGCACACTTATTATATTGCTGTTGTTACCTTTTTTTTATTTTTTTGGTAATAGATAAAAAAATAAAGGTGATAAAAAAAAACAGAAGAGTATTTTCTAAGGAATTTAGTCGCAAGCCTAATGGAAATGAACGATAACAAATACACACACACACACATCAATAGTAGTAGCAACAACAATAGGAACTTAATGGAAATTTACCCAGCCGTGGCGCCTCTATAAACAATTTAATAAATTTACTCAAACTGTCAGCAAAGCAAACACAATTTTTATATATATTTATATATATATATGTATATATTGGTTTACAGCGCCAAAACCTGACCTAGCACAATGTTAACATGCCAAAGCACCGCACCGCACCGCCCAACCACCCACCCACCCACACCTACAGCACAGCAACAACAATTCCCATTGAGTTTAACTGCCAACAATTTGAAGTTTACATTTAGCAAAGTGCAAAAACCCCGCATTTAATTAGCAGAGTAAAAAACTTATCACGTGATGCGAGAGCGACAACAACCGAGATACTCGGCGGAGAGCACACTGAAATATGGCCATAAATACATATGAAAGTATATATTTTTTATATGTGTGCGATTTTGCCACGAATTGGCCAATATACACTTGAAGGTGCCAAAAAGCAAATGATATATATGCCATATTTCAAGCCTTATCGGGCATTCAAACGTAATGTTCAGTGGGGGTGTGACTGCCCAGCTTAGGCCCTACATGCCACATATATACATATATATAAATATATATATATATATAGATATATATGTGTGTTGATCATGCTAATCGATTTAACAAAGCAAGCAAAAAAAAAAGAAAAAAAGCTGCGCAAACGATTCGCGCACGTTGTGAACTGAATGGGGAAATGCAAATTGAAAATGAACAATTGAAATGGCTGTTATTATTATTAATATTATTGTTGTTGTTTTTAGTTGTTGTTGTTGTCACACTCACACACACACACACACATACAATCAATGAGCAAACAAACAACAAACAAACAAAGCGAGACCGCAATCAGAACAATTGATGGCGAGTGCAAGCGTCAAAAATCAACATTGTTAACAGTTCAGCATACAAACACATGCACTCTTAAATAAATAAACAGTAATAAATAATAATTAAATGAATTAACAGCAAGAACAACAACTGTGCTTTGCATTGTGCGGCAGCACAGCGAACACTTGATACCCTAACAAGCCAAGCATATTTTATTAAATTATGTCTAAGCACAAATCAAAGCTCAAAAATAAATGTCTTTATTTCAAATATGTTCCGCTGCATACGCACTCATATATATATACACAAACACAAACACACGTCGCCCAGTAGTAGCAAAGCCAACAACAAAATGTGTATGACATAATAATCACGAGAGCAGGCAGCGACTGCGAACGCCGATTAGCAAGTCATGTGATTCGTTTTTATTTACATTTGCGCCGACAACACATACACACAAACACAAACACAAACACACACACGAACACATGCAGACGCCAACAGCACCCCACCGACGCGTCGCTGATCGGCGAGCTGATGGGGAGAGCGAGAGAGTGCGCCCACAAACGATACGAAACTAGCAGGCAAACGAGTCCGAACGCGAATAATCAAAGCATGAGGCGTAAATAGTAGTGCGAATGGAGAGTGGGAGAACGGGAGAGCAGCAGCAGCAGCAGCTGCAGCAGCGCAGCCACGAGCTAGTAATAGTGTTGTTGGTTGGGGGCACACCTTTGATTTGCACTTTGACTTCCAACACCAGAGCAACAGATATCTCACACACACACATTGGGAGAGAGATGGACAATACAGCATTGCATTTTGGCGTACGTGACGAACATTGTAGCATTTGGCAAATGTTTGTTGGGTTATTGTCCCCGTTTACGTTCGCCAATTTGCGTACGAGACTGAAAGAGGAAGAGATAAAGAGCGCCGCGAATTGACAGTGACAAAGGCTAGGCAAACCCAATGGAAATGCTTTCATTTCAATACTTGTGCATGGGTATTTCAATTTCTTCTTTCTCTATTCTCCTTTTGTTTTTTTTTGCCCACAAGCTGGTTGCATGTGCAGCTGCTGCTTAACGTTCACGAGGGTTGTGTGGCCGTCCTTTGTTTTCGCCGTCCTTTTGACGGGCGACTTAATGCCAGGTGTTGGGCATTACTAACTGACGTTAGAGATGGGCGCGTGATAGGTGTAACTACTTGTTTTCACGACTCACACGCGACACGTGCTGATCAACAACTAAACTTAAGTTTATATTTACATATGTTTTGTGTGTGTGTGTATCGGCAAACACTTACCTTAGATAAT
Source organism: Drosophila paramelanica (assembly GCA_035043915.1). Taxonomy (NCBI): domain Eukaryota; kingdom Metazoa; phylum Arthropoda; class Insecta; order Diptera; family Drosophilidae; genus Drosophila; species Drosophila paramelanica. The sequence goes on from JAWNMO010000584.1 coordinate 537,033, forward strand.
TTCTGGACGTTTGTGTTGTTTTTGCGGACGACGAACTATTATTGTTGCCGGCAGAGGCGTGTGTACGTGATGCCGCCTCCGCTACCGTTGTTTGGCCATAATTTAGCGTTTGCTGTGTCGTTGTTGATGTTGTTGTTATTGTTGTTGCGTTTGTTTGGGGCGCAGCGAACTGCGCTGCCGCTGCCGTTGGCGGTGGCGTCGCTTGCGTGGGTGTTGCTGGTACCGACGGAAAGAACAGTTTATTCAACAAGGCCATAATAATATACAACTGGCGCAATCGCAATCATTTATTAAACACATCTGGCCAGCCAACAACAAATTATTGCAATTCACTTGAAACAATTGCTTTGCCTTTGCTTTTCCGTTTTCCTTTGGTTTTGCAGCAGTTATTGTTGTTGTTGTTGTTGTTGTACATGTGTCTCGTGGGTGGAGAGCAACTGCCGTTGCAACTGCCGTTATTCGTCTAACACGCGCGTTGCCCTCGTATCGACGCATCAACACACAAAAGCCTTACACAATTGAACTTTCGCTTTGCACTTTTCTTTTTATTTACATTTACTTAAATGCGCGCACTTACACACACACTTACACACACGTATGCTGCTTGCTCTTTTTGGCAAATGATCTCTTCCTGTCTTAGCCAAATACACACACACGCGCTGTTCTTTTGATTGAATATATATCTATATATTTTTTTTTTGCTATTTTTGTGTTTATTTGCCGACGTATTTTGCAAGACTATCGTCACAATGGGGCACAAAGGGGTTGCCAATTTCACAAGCACCCTATATATGCATACATATATTCTGCATTTATTTTCTCGCACTTTTTTAATCAAAATAATTGACGATTTTGCGCGCTCACAGACAAACACACACACGAGTCTGCCGCAAATCTGTTGTGTATTCACTGTTTTTATATATATTCCAAATATTGTTCAAAAAAAAACACACAAAAAAAATATACGTATGAGCTTTGTTTCTTAAAACATTTTGTTTTTCATTTCATGCGCAGCCACAATGCCTGCATGCTACTCCGACGGCAAGACAACAACAAATGTTATTCTTCTTGAATGTTAGCACCTTAACATGAACCACCGCGTCTTCATCCCATGTTGTATACATACACTTAATAGGCTCATGTTATTACTCAAATGAACTGCTGCTGCTCAAATGATCTACTAGCTCACTGGTGAGGCTTACATTTTATGTGATTTTTATAATCGGAAAGTTATCGATATAATTTTATTATTAGCCGTTAAATTCAAATGTTACATTTTCCACGAATTTCTTAAATTGTCCAGAAAATAATTTATTTGATTCTAACATTTCGAGTTTGTCAAAAAAAAAAATTGTCAAACTTTATGATTTGATAATTTTTAATTGTTGAACTTTATTTGTTGACTTACATATACATACTTCAAAAAAATTTTAGACCCACGTACATGCGAGGAAAAAGTGGGAAATTGAATTTAAATATATGCTGCTGCATTTCATTTTTCTTTTCTATTTGTCGCGTTTCTTTTACATTTAAATCGAACCGAACAAAAGTAAAAAGAATTGAACGATTTCATTCTTAAACATTAGCGCTAAGTATTCGTAATTCCTTTAACCGCTGTATAGGAATAACGGTAGCATATATAGTTATAATTGAAAGTGTTTACGTTTGTCGCAATAACTATAAGAGATTTTGATATCAAATAGAAATAAATGTAGCGACTTTGAGCCGCTCCATAAATAGAGAGAAGCTTACATTATAAAGTTTTAATGTTTTATACTTTCGTTAAACTGGTTGGTTGCTTGCGTGCGTATTTCTTTTTAGTATGCGTGTGTAAGTGTGGTGTGTGCGTGTGTGTGTGTGTGTGTGTGTGTGAGTGTGTAGCGTAAGAGTGAAAATATGCTAGCCAACTATTCCTTGCATGTGGAAGTGTCCATGGGACTTGCCGGCTGTATAAACGCTGTGGCCGCACCACTTGGCTGATTGGTGGGCGTAAAAGCCGAAAGCGACGAGTTGCTGCTGCTGTTGATCAAATTGCCGCTGGACGAATTGTTCATCAGATTGGACGACAAGGACGAAGCGCTGCTGGATGTGCCTGTTAGATGGTTATTCAATGACAATATGCCGCCGGCAACAAATGTGCCCGCACCGCCGACGGCATTATGCGATGCACCCTGCGGTAGGCCCGCACCCAAGCTCAGTCGTTCGGTGCTTAGATTCGATAGAAAGCTGCCCATACCACCGCCGGTACCAGAGCCAGTAGCACTGCCACCATAGATGGCAGCCGAGCCAGTGGCCAGCAAGGGATTTGTAGTGGTTAGCACATTTGGTGCGGAAGTATTTAGGCCCAGCATGGGCGTAGGCAGTGCTGGTTTGATGAAGCGCTCACTGGCGCGACGATTCTGTAAAGTTTAAATATAATTAATTTTATTTAGATTTGAATGCATCTCACTGGACGTACCACAAGTTGCCCGCAGGCATAGCAACGATTCTGTCCCGCTGTGCCGGGACTGAGTGGACGACTGCTTGAAGGACTGTGCGAAACGGGACTGCTAATGGTGCGCTGTCGCTGAGCGTTCACGGCGGCGGCTGCGTTCGAGCCGCCCGCAATTAGATTCTCATTGTAAAAGCGCTCCTCATCCATTTCGAGCGATGACTCCGATTCGGAAAGATGACGGCAGAGAGCCTCGCGCCGCTCTACCTCCTGCTTGAGCTTGCGCTGCAGCCGTGCGTTCTCCTCCCTGATGGACTTCTCCTCCTTTTGGGCGGTAGCGAGATTGGCGCGCAGACGAAAGACCTCGGAGCGCAGTGTCTGTATGTGTGCGCTCAGATTGGTGGCGGTGTCGCCGTTGGCATTATTGGTGATATCACGTGGCGTTGTCGGATCAGACACGGGCTGATCAAGTTTGATTTGCAGCGAACGCTTCTCGGTCTCCAGCTTGTCCATGCGCTTCCACAGTTTATTGACCAGAGCCTCCTGTTCTTGTTCGAGTGTGTTCTCCAGCTCGACCATTTCGCGACGCAGCTGCTCCAAATTTGTCTGCTTGTTATCCGTTTCCGCCTGCAGCTTCTCGATTTTGCGCATTAGCTTGTTCACCAGGCACTCCTGCTCCTGTTCGAGCGTCTGCTCCAGTTTGCATTTCTCCTGGCGCAGCTGATCCAGCTTGCGCGACAAGTCGTTCGTCAGGCACTCCTCCTCGCGCTCATAGTGATGCGCCAGTGTCTCCTTTTCCTTCTTCAGCGCTTGGATTTTCTTCAACAATGTATTAGATATATATTCCTCCTCCTGCTCCGCCTTGGCTTGCTGTTGTTTGATTAAATTGTTTAATGAGGCAAGTGTAATCTATGGCAAGTACTCACGATTATGACTGATGCCTGTTTCAGGAAACGATTCTCCTCCTGCACCACTTTGCATTTTGTCTTGGATGTATCCAGCTCAGCTTTAAGAACTCTATTTACGAATAAATTATATAAAATTTTGGGTATTGACTGCAAATACACTTTATCAACTCACTTGTTCTGTTGTGTGAGGGACTCGATGCGCTTCTGTAGCTGCTCCCGTGAAACTGGACTCGGGGGCAGCATTGTACCACCATCGAGCGAACTCTCCGACTCACAAGGACTCTCCATAGCTGAAAGAGAAAACGCAAAGAACCGTTAAACAGATGGCAATTAAAATGAATTCTCTTGAATTTCAATTAAAACACAAAAATAATAAGAAAAACTGTGCACAAAAATAACAACAAAGACTGGGACTCTGATCGCAGTTGTCGTTGCTTTTGTTGTTCATTTATTTCTTGTATATGTTTCTTCTTCATCTTATTGTTGTTCTTGTTGTTGTTGTTGTCGCGAAACAAAGAACGGCGTCCGTGCCATAGAAAATGTTTAACCTTCACTTTTGTGTGCAGTTCACTTGATTTTTTTCCCCCACTGCTGTGCTTTGATTTTAATTTTGATTTTTTTTTCGGGTTTTTATGCAATTTCCGAAATCGATAGCAGCACAAGGTCAGACAGACTGGCATTGAATGGGATAGACAGACATCTTTGCGCTGCAAGCGGCTCCAGGGAAATTGACACTGCCAGCTCCAACCCCCTACAACCCAGTCAGTGCCACCACACCGAACCCCCTCTTGCGCTGACAGCAAAACAGCTGCCGACAAAGGCGATGCAGCTTGGCGAACGCAAGGGGCTTTAAGGGGTACAATTACAATTACAATTGCAAAGTTTTTTTTTTTTTTTTTGCATTTCTATATGTCAAACATATATATTGGCTTGGTTTTACACAATAATTAACATTTACCTGAACTCGGCCGTCGCTGCTGTTCGGCACCCAATACGACTTTTTTACTACGCGCCGCCTCTGCTACTGCTGCTTCTTGCCAGTGCCAGGGCGAGTATTGAGCTTTTTGTGTTTTCTTACTTTTTGACAGTGCTCTGTCGCTTTTACTAGGCGTTTGGCGTACAGAGATGATGTGTGTACGTGTGCCTGTTACTTGAGCCTATTTAATAGGATTTCACTTTACCAAAACGCAAAAAAGCATTTTGCAAGTTTGACAAAAATGAATAATGCGAAAAATTGCTGCGCGCAGTGTGACCGTTTAGCCCGCAATACGAAAATACGACGAATGTGCGACCGGAATTTGTTCAAACTGAAATGTCAAAAAAAACCCCTGCTTCAGTATTTAAATACCAAGCTGTTTGCCGCTAGCACGTGCAAAGCGATACGTAAACAGTTGCGGAATTTAATTTAATTTTTTGTCAAATAATGGCTGACGATGCTGGCCAGGACAAGCGCAAGCAGCACCGTGCCCGCCAGTCCGGCGTCAAGGCGGACAAAAAGAAGGTGAAGGCCAAAAAAGACTCCAATCAAAAGGAACCAGAGCTAACTGCCCGCCAACGCAATCCCAAAGCATTTGCCATCAACTCGGCACAGCGTGCGGAACGCAATTTTCGACGCAAAGAGGATCTCACGGCCAAGAAGCAGCACATACCCGTGGTCGATCAGACGCCGGATGAGCCGCCGCCGGTGCTGATTGCCATTGTTGGCCCGCCCAAAGTGGGAAAGACGACACTCATCAAGAATCTAATTAAGAGCTTCACGCGCACCAATGTGACAGAGATACGTGGCCCCATCACCATAGTCACCTCAAAGAAGCGCCGCATCACGCTGCTGGAGTGCAACAATGACATCAATTCGATGATCGATGTGGCCAAGTGTGCGGATCTGGTTTTGCTGCTTTGCGACGCCAGCTACGGCTTCGAAATGGAGATCTTTGAGTTTCTCAACATCTGCCAGGTGCACGGGATGCCCAAGATAATGGGCGTCCTAACGCACCTGGACATGATCAAGAATCCGAAGCAGCTGCGCAAGCGCAAGAAGGAGCTGAAGCACCGCTTCTGGACGGAGGTCTACGACGGCGCCAAGCTCTTCTATTTGTCCGGCCTGCTGCACGGCGAATACTTGCGCAACGAGATCAAGAATCTGGGTCGCTTTATATCCGTCATGAAGTTTCGGCCGTTGCAGTGGCGCGGGGCGCACAGCTATCTGCTCGTGGATCGCATGGAGGATGTCACCAACACGGACACTGTGCGCCGCAATCCCAAGTGCGATCGCGAGGTGGTGCTCTATGGCTATGTGCGCGGTGTGCCGCTGAAGCAGGAGCATATGGTGCACATTGCCGGCCTGGGCGATGCCCGCATCGATGAGCTCAGCCTGATACCCGATCCGTGTCCGTTGCCGGGCACCGAGAAGAAACGCAGTCTGCTGGAGAAGGAGCGTCTGCTGTATGCGCCCATGTCGGGCGTAGGTGGCATTGTCTATGACAAGGATGCCGTCTACATTGAGCTCCAGGGCTCGCACTCGCACAAAGAGAAGACGGCCGAGGCCACGGAGCAGGAGGCCCTGGTCACCAAGCTGATCGACAAGAAAACCACCATGGACGAGCAAATGGAACAGCAGGAGTTCCGACTCTTCTCCAATGCTGCGCCCATCAAGTCCAGAGACTTCAAAAGCGACATTGAGGCCGAGTCCGAGTCCGAGCAGGAAGATGACGAAGCCGCTGATGATTCCGGACTCGATGCAGCCAGCAGTGATGAGGAGCAGCCCGATGAATTTGGCGCCGATGATTGGCGCAACGAGAATAGCGAGGAAGAGGATGAGGATGAAGACGAGGACGAGCAGATGGACAAGGGCAGTGAGAATGCCTCCTCTGGCGATGAGGAGTATCAAAGTTTGAACGATGTCAAAGCAAACGATGATAATGATGACGAGGATGATGATGATGATGACGAAGCACGCATCCTGGCCAGCAACATGAGCTGGAAAACCAATCTGGCGCAAAAGGCACGCGATGCCTTCCTGCAACGCCACTCGGAGTCGCGCAATCTGATGCGTCTGGTCTACGGCGTCTACAATCAGAGCGAGCTCAACAGGCAGCAGCAGCAGGAGGAGAACGCCGCTGACTCCGATGAAGAGCTGGGCGGTCTGTTCCGCATGGCTACCAAGAAGCAAACCGATCTGCAAAAGGACAAGGATATACGCGACAAGGACGAGCGCTGCTTCTTTGAGTATCAGAGCGGTAAGTGGGAAAATTTTTTGCACTCCAAATTTGTTCATAATGAAATCGTGTTTTAGATGCCTGTCGCGATTGGCTGGCCGATGCGAACAAGGAGCTGATCAAGAATTGTTTCGTCACCGGCAAGTGGAAGGCCTCGGAGGATGCTGAGAACCTGCTCAAACTGGACGACATGAGCGATGCGGATAGCGAGGTGTACGGCGACTTTGAGGATCTGGAAACGGGTGAACAGCACAGCGGCAAACCCAAAGCTGATGCGGAGCAAAGCGACGAGGAGACAGCTGCTCCAGCTGCCAAGCGTAAAATGACGCGGGTCGAGGAGGAGAATCTGACCAAAGCCGATCTAATGGCCAAAAAGCTAAAGCTAAAGGCCAAATTCGATGCCGAGTACGACAACAGCGGGCCGAAGGGCGACGGCGAGGCCGACACTGGTCGGATCACTGGCGATCACGGCTTCTACGAGGACCTCAAGGCGGAGGCGCAGAAACAGAGCGAGCTGAACAAGAGCGAATTCGCTCACTTGGACAACGAGCTGCGCATCCAAATCGAAGGCTATCGCGCTGGCCTCTATGTGCGCCTGGGCTTCAAAACAATTCCGGCGGAGTTTGTGGAGCATTTCGATGCCAGCTATCCGGTGCTGGTTGGCGCGCTCAACATGACCGAGGAGAATGTGGGTTATGTCAACTGCAAGGTGAAGAAGCATCGCTGGTACAAGAAGATCCTCAAAACCGGTGATCCGCTCATCGTTTCGATGGGCTGGCGTCGCTTCCAGACGGTCGCCATTTATGCCAAGGTTGAGGACAACCTGAGGCATCGCTATCTGAAGTATACGCCCAATCATGTGACCTGCAGCATGACCTTCTGGGGTCCAATAACACCGCAGAATACGGGTTTTCTGGCGCTGCAAACGGTGCGCCAGGATCAGGAGGAAATGAAGCGTCTGGGCTTCCGCATAGCCGCCACAGGCTGTGTTACCGAACTGGACAAGTCATCGCAGATCATGAAGAAGCTCAAACTGGTGGGGCATCCGTTCAAGATCTACAAGAACACGGCGTTCATTAAGGACATGTTCAACTCCTCGCTGGAGGTGGCCAAATTCGAGGGCGCCAAAATCAAGACAGTCTCCGGCATACGCGGCCAAATCAAGAAGGCCCATCACACGCCCGAGGGCTCCTATCGCGCCACCTTCGAGGATAAGATACTGCTCAGCGACATTGTGTTCTGTCGCACCTGGTTCCGCGTGGAGGTGCCACGTTTCTATGCGCCGATCACCTCGCTGCTGCTGCCGCCGGAGCAGAAGAGCCAGTGGCAGGGCATGAAGACGCTCGGCCAGCTGAAGCGGGAGCGTGCCATCCAGAACGAGGCGCAGCCGGACAGCATGTACACGGACATTGTGCGCAAGCCGAAGATCTTCCGTCCGCTGGTCATACCCAAGGCACTGCAGCGAGCCCTGCCCTACAAGGATAAGCCCAAGCTGGGCCCGGAGAATCCGCGTGAGGCGCTGGAACGCGTCGCCGTCGTCAACTCACCGTATGAGCAGAAGGTGGCCAAAATGATGAAGATGATAGAGACAAACTACAAGGACAAGCGCCATCGCCAACAGCAGGAGACCAAACAGCGGCTGAAACAGTTCCGCGCCCAGAAACGCGCCGACGAAGAGTCCAAAATGAAGCGGCAAAAGGAGCTGCGCAAAAAGGTGTCCCGGGCCATTAGCAAGATGCGTGGCAAGAACAATAAAAATAACTAAATTATGTATATAGATCCCAGAATAAGAAATAAATACATTTGTACAATTTTTAAAAGGAAAGCGGAATACTAAAGGAAATCTTCTGGGATGTTCTCGTTTACTTGTTGCTCAGTGGCGCTGGAGCAAGTGCAACAATCACTGGACACAATGCTGGCCATGGGCAGGCCATCCATGAATGCCCAGCAGTTGTCCAATGGCTTGCTGCACTTGCTCCCGCTGTCCGCGCACAGAGCTCAATCTCACTTTACTCGCAATCAAAATAAAAAATATAACTTAACGCTGCTTAGAATCTAGAATGGAAAAAAAAAAACGAACGACCGCAACTAATCCTCATCCTTGTTGTCGTCGATGACCTTGAGCGCGGCGAGCAGAGCATGCTTGCGGCTGGCAACCATTTGACCGCCGCCGCCGCCAGCGGCTCCAGTCGAGATGCTGCTGCGCTTCTTCTTGGCGGGATCGTCGCGCACATTGCCGCCCGAGTTGGGGCGACAGTGTATATCCAAGAAGGTCTCGCGTTCCTTGTAGTCATCAGAGATTAGCTTACGTATGCCAGACATGTTCTCCTTCATGCTGGGTGCGCGCATATTGCCCTTTGGCTGTGTGTGCGAAATTTTTGGTTAAATGCTGCTTCAGTTCCTCATCTCTACTTACCATAGCTCCTTTTGTTGGTGGTTTTGGTGATTGTTCGTCGTCCTCGTCATAGTCGTCCTCCTCCTCCATTTCCAGCATCTCGGCCAGCTCGCATTTAGTATTCAAGTAGGGAGCATAGTCCACCAGGCTAATATCATTTGGGTTCTCCTCCTCATCGCTGCCAGCCTCCTCGCGTTCCATTTGGCCATACTTTTGCTCATCTCCGTCATCACCATCATCGTCATCTTCGCGCTCCGAATCCTCCTCGTAGTCGTATTCCAATGATTTGGCCAAGGCGTCCTTATCGGCCGATGAATCGGCGACAGATGTATGCTTGATACTGGCATCGTTCTCCCGGCGCTTGCTGGCCAGGCGTGCATTGCTGTTAATTGTGGACATGCTGGTGTTGAGGAGGCCGCCGCTGCGCAGTCGTGGGTTCGGCTTGGGGATGGGCTTGGACTGGTTCAGCATCTGGCTGAGCGAGAGACGCGATGCATTGTTGGCATTGTTGGCCAACGGCTTGGGCTGAGTGATGGCCGGTGGCAGCGTCAATTTGCCGCGAGATGGCTTGTCCGGCACATCAGGGTTTGGATTGGCGCCCTTCTCCTCGTCGACATCGTCCTTCTCAAAGTCAAAATTCGAATCTGTCTCCAGGACATCGGTGAGTGCATTGAATTCGCTCTGATTGTTCTTCTCGATGGCCTTGTCCAGCAGTTCCAGCGACTTCTCCAGCTTGTCGATCTTGTCCGTCTCCTCGACGGCATTCAACTTGGTGCGTCGACCAGAGGCCATGGCATTATTTGACTTGTCAAGCTGCAATTAAGATTTGTTATTGCAGTATCCAACTAAATTGTTGATATGCCAGACTCAACTGTGAACTCCTCCAGCTTGCGATAGCCGCTCATTTCCAGCTTGGCCTTCTCCAGTTTCAGCATCACCTCCTTGCACTTCTTCTGCTCGTTGAGCAGCTGCTGGCGGAAGTTCTTCGACTCCAGCTGCACTTTGCGCGCCATCAGCTTCATGTCGTTATCCTTCTCCTGGAGGCGCTGCTCCAACATGCGCAGCTTATCCTGCAGCTTCTGGCGTTCGTCCAGGTTCCTACAGCACAAATGGACAGGACATTTGAATCGATGCAAACCCAAAAACTGATTCCCAAATCAGCCCGCCCCCGCTTACTTGTCCTTGATGAGCTGGCTGAAGTGTTTGTTTTGGTCGCTCAGCGACAGGATCTGTGCCTCCTTTTGCTTCAGCTTCTGCTCCAGCTCCTTGTTGAGCGCCTGGACATTGCGGTGCTTGGTCTGCCAGACGCGCAGCTCCTCCGAATGCGAATGCAACAGCTGCGGCAGCTCCGCGCCAGTATTCTCGTACTTGTTCAGCGCCATCGACTGGCGCTTGTGCATTGTGCGCAGCATGCGATTCTCGTGCGCCAGATTGGCGATCTCGGCCTGGGCATCGGCCAGCTGATTCTGGAAGGTCTTCACGCGCAGATTGCGCGCAGACATGACGCGCTGATGGATATCGCTCTGGGCATTGTTTGGCACCATCGACGGCTGACGGATGCCGTTGGCAGCCTTTAGGCCGCGTGCCGGCTGCTTGCGTTGATAGATTTGGCTGGCGGATTCGCGAGAACTGGCCGAGTAGAGGCTTTCACAGCTTTTAGCCGGCAACCTGTGCGTGGGGCTTATGAGGATGCGCCGGGGCAATATGGAAGTTCGTATTTCTAGGATACTTACGACATGATGTTATTATCCCACCGAGATTCTGTACTGAAGGTGGATGTTGATTTGCGCGGCGATACCATTTAATTGCACACGCTGGCGCTAAAGGAATTTATTTTATTTTTATTTTTTTTTTTTTTTTTGTATCACACACAGAGAAGTTTAAATTTATGTAGCTATTATTTGTTTGCTGTGTAAAAATATTGTTAATGCTGGCTACGAACGTTTTTGTGTGTTGAGCAGGAAAGTGCCGGCTGTTCAGCTGTCGAGTTGTAACTGAAAATTGACTGGTTGCTGCTGTGGTTACAATTTTGTCGTTTGTTTGTTTATTTGTTTGCTAAGATTTATGCTCAAAACTGTTGCCATAGGAAACCAAAGGCGCAGGTGTAACGGTAATTAGAATTCGTTCAAATGATTATCGATATACGCGGCACATCTGTAGAAAATACTAAAAGTATCATTTGTGCACAGATTTGGATTCTATGCATCAAATTGGTTCAGTAGTGAATTAAAAAGAGCTAACACTTTAACATTCAACACTGAAACACTGGGCACTTTAATTGTTAGCACAATCTCCTTGAGTGCCTATCGATTTGAGCGGTGCTGTCCACCTGCTGAATAATACTAAAAATACCGTTTGTGCACTGCTTTGGTTCATATGCACCAAACTGGTTGAAAGAGCCATTAATTGAACGTTGAACGCTGCTGAACACTTGGGCGCTTTCTATTTCAATGCATTTTCATTAATTGCTCCAGTTTCTTAAGTGAAAATCAATCAATGCAATTGGTCGCATCCGGCAGTATTACGACATATGCAGCGTGCCCGCATTAAAGTGTGTAACCCAAATTGGTCGAATTGCCAGAAATAACTGCATAACTAAACAGCTGCCGCACGCATCTCGCTTTATTTTGCAGTCGAATTGTAAACGCACGTAGGCGCCGCCACAAGGACGTTTGTGGACGGATTTAGGGCACAATTGACGTCAGCATTCAAAATAACTGAGAAGAGATTGTCGCAATGATTCACGTGGGGGATAACTCATGGAATCTGCGTGTGTTCATCACGGATCTGGCGCTGGAGCGGACGATGCGCGTGCGCGGCGATCAGCATTTGGGGAGCATCATGTTGCAGCTGGTCGATCCGGAGAATCCAAAGGATTGGTCCGATCATGCACTCTACTGGCCGGCCAAGAACATTTGGCTAACGCACACACGCGCCACCTTGGACCGGTGCGGCGTCCAGGCGGACAGCCTGCTCCACTTTACGCCCATGCACAAGATGCTGCGCGTTCAGCTGCCGGATCTGCGGTATCTCGACTGCCGTGTCGACTACTCGACGAAGACGTTCGCGGCCGTTGTGAGCCTCTGCAAACAGCTGGACATACGCTATCCGGAGGAGTTGTCGCTGTGTAAACCGCTCGAGGCGGAGCACCTGAAGAAGAACTTCGCCCAGCTGCCGCATCTGAAGCGTGTGCCCATCGCCGAGCCGGATGGCACCACATATCTGCAGCCGGCACCGGACACCAATTCATTTGTGCCCATCAATTCGAGCTTCAATGGCGGCAGCAACGGCAGCCTGGACAAACCATCTGCGCCGGGCACGTTCTTCTGTGCGCCGCTGTCGCCGCACAATGTGGCAGCCAGACGCTCGCCCACGCCGCACACGCCCGGCAACTGGAAGCCCAGCCAGACGGGCTTTGGCACCTTTGAGTCCTCCTCCAGCCTGGGCGATTTCCAGGAGAATTTGGCCAGTTCGCCGCATGCGCCCAGCGCCGAGGTGCGCGCCCGCCTGCTGCGGCCCAAAACGCTGGTGGAGAAGGCCCGTCTAAATGTGGGCTGGCTGGACAGCTCGTTGTCACTGATGGAGCAGGGCATCCGGGAGTACGATACGCTGTGCCTGCGCTTCAAGTACTACAGGTTCTTCGACATGAATCCCAAGTACGATCAGGTGCGCATCAATCAGCTCTACGAGCAGGCCAAGTGGTCGATATTGAACGAGGAGCTGGACTGCACCGAGCAGGAGACGCTCCTGTTTGCCGCCCTGCAGTTTCAGGTGAATCATCAGGTGGACATGCAGCCGCTGGCAGCTATCGATGCGGACATTGGGACGTCCACTCAGCGGAACGATGACGATGACATTGACTCGGCGCTCAATGAGCTGCAGATCACGCTGGAGGGCAGCGGCGGCCATGATCCGGTCAATATAACCCATATACCGGAACTCTCCGATTATTTGCGATTCCTGAAGCCACAGCGGTTCACGCTGCGCGGCTACAAACGCTACTATTTCACGTATCGGGATCTGCACTTGCATCTGTATAAGAGCGCCGAGGATTCGCGACGCACTGCACCCACAATTAGCATCAATTTGCGCGGCTGCGAGGTGACGCCGGATGTGAATCTGGCGCAGGGCAAATACGCCATCCGTCTGGAGGTGTCGCCCGATGACCACCATGGCCCCAACAGCGAGGTCTGGGTGCGATGCGAACACGAAGAGCAGTACGCCAAGTGGCTGGCCGCGTGTCGCCTGGCGGCCAAGGGACGCTCCCTGGCCGACAGCACGTACGAGAGCGAGGTGGACGGAATACTCTCGCTGCTGCAGATGCAGCGACCCGTGCCGGGCGTCCAGCTCAATATCGATCCGCGCAGCGTCGATGCCGTCGACTATCTGCCACCGAAGATGCTGCGCAAGCTGTCCGGCAAGGCGGTGCAGCGCATTCTGGAGGCGCACGCCAATGTGCGCGAGCTGTCGCTGCTGGAGGCCAAGCTGAAGTATATTCAGGCCTGGCAATCGCTGCCCGACTTTGGCGTTTCGCTGTTTGTCATCAAGTTCGATGGCCATCGGAAGGAGGAGCTGTTGGGCGTCGCGCACAATCGCATCATGCGCATGGACCTCAGCACTGGGGATCACATCAAGACCTGGCGCTACAACAGCATGAAGGCCTGGAACGTTAATTGGGGCATTAAGTGCATGATGATACAGTTTAATGACGAGAACGTCGTTTTCTCTTGCCACTCCGCTGACTGTAAGGTGGTCCATGAGTTTATTGGCGGCTACATTTTCATGTCCATGCGATCCAAGGACAACAATCAGACGCTCAACGAGGAGCTCTTCCACAAGCTAACCGGCGGCTGGTCGTAAATTCAATTGTTTCTAATTTATATCGTTTTTTGTTGTTGACAGTGGCCTTGTTTAGAGCCCATTTTTATAATCTCACGACTGTCCCTAATCCAAATGTTTGGACTCACAATATTAATGCAATATTTATAGGGTTTTTGACACACCCAAGTTTTTTTTATAACTAATCCCATGGATTTTAACTGATTTTAACATATACATAAATAATCACTAGCCAAGAGCACTTTTGCTCTCCTAACTACAATTAACTCAGCCTCAATCGTGGCCTTTATACAAACTAACTCTTAAGCGAAAATAAAAGTTTATCACATTTTAACACATTTGAATTTGACTTGATTTGCGCGTCTTACACTTATCGATATCAATTGCTGTTACAGATTTAGTTAATTGTAGTATCGATAAGTGTATCAGCTGTTCGGCTGTAAACAAACCGTTTGTCAATAAATGCTTGTGGTATTAATTGCAAAATGGCTAAAGCGACGCACGGCCCCCGAAAACCTTGGGTGAAAAACCTCTATACTAATCGCGAATATCCGGACAATTACACGGACGTGAGTTTCCTCAAAGATCTGCGCACGAATCTCCACGTACAGCTGTACACGTTCGGTGAGGCTGTTTCAGGCATAACCGTGCTGAACAATCAAATCTCGTGCATAACCGGCTTTCTGATACTCTACTACATGATGCTCAGCGACAGTGTCGCCCCCACCAGCATACTGGTGCCCACGTGCATCATAACCGGCATCGGGTATTTGTTTTACCGTCGCAGCAGCCTAACCATGAAACTGCTGGGCGAGGACTCCAAGACGCTGGTCACCGTGCTGCTGTTCGGCTACATCTTTTCACCGATGCTGCACACACTAACGCAGGCAATCAGCACGGACACCATATACACGACAACGTTCTTTGTGATGCTCTTCAATCTGATGTTCTGCGACTACGGCCTGGATGTGGCCATGGTGTCCAAGGCCATATCGTTGAATGCGGCCATATTCGGTGCCATTTGTCTCGCATCGCGACTGTCCACGTCGTATCACGCCTTTGTCCTGCTCGTCGAGGCAGCCATATTCTTTGTTCTGTACCCGATTATGATAGCATCCACATGGCACGCACTCTGCATGGTGCCCATCTTTGTCACGTGCTGCACGGCGCTCTATTATATATCGCGGCCGGTGTTATGGCTATACGCCTGCACTACTCTCTTCATTAACATTGTTTGCCCGTTTATATTTGTGCAGCGACAGCGCTACAAGTTCAACATTCACGGTCCCTGGGACGAGGCAATTGTCGAGGAGAACACCGACAAGAATCTCGATGAGAATTTATAGCGCCAGCTTCGCTTCTCAGAGATGCAATGCATCGATGACGGGGAGCACGAACCGAAGCACCAAAGCCATCATTTTTCACATTTAAGTAACTGAAAAAGTCACATTTCATTTAACGATTATATTTTTTGTTATTTTTTATTTGCACGAAAAGCCTGAATTGTATATAGCAATATTTCCACTGTAAATAAAAACCAAAACTATGTAATAAGATGTTAAATAAATTATCACTGAGAAATGCAAAATCAATCCAATTAAAGGGCCTCGGTTTGAAAATAAAATATATTTACTTGGTTTTCGTATCATTTTAATAATAATGATTATGTTTGATTAAGGCATATTTACAAACATATGCGCAGACATATGAAACAATCATGAAAATAATACAGCATTTATCGCATCTATGATAAAGTTTGACGTAGCATATATTAAATAAAAGTCTATTCGTCATTGCAGTAAAAACCTTTTTTACATTTAGCATTATGATAATCTACGAAGAATTAGAAATTCATTTTCTCTCATTTCTATTTTTATGTAGAATTTGCATATGTTAATACACTAGGTATATTTGTTATTCTAAAACTTTTTTGCTAAACATTCGCACTCCCTTAAATCATTAGCTATATATAACTACTAAATACAATATTTATATATGTTTTTCTTTTTGTTTTTTCATGTATAAATCCTTTCAAAATGTAAAAAATGGCTTAATTGTACTTGCTAATGTTATTATTTTTTTTTGTTTCCGTTTTTTGTTTTGTTTTGTTTTGTTTACTTAATGCTAAAATTAACTATTGTTTTGTTTTAGTTAAACGCTATCAACATCTCATAATCATCTATAATTTATATGAATATGACATTTAACTGTAGAAAATGAAAACGGTTGCGCTAGTCGTATATGTTTGTGTGTGTGTGCAGTGTAGTATAGTATGGGGTCTGGCGCTGGGTGGGGAGGGGGCACAAACACACACACACAAAGTATACACTATGTACTAGACTCGCCCCGCGCGCGCAATAACAACAACGCTGAGAACATGCACTTGACCGCACATTAAATATAACTCAAAACCTATTTTGATAATATTCTACCAACAGTTTCAAGTTTCTCATTCTAAAAAAAACAAAAAAAAAAAAAAAAAAATACGCAATAGGCTCTCCTCTTGTCGCCTCGTTTAAAGTGCCACCTCGTCACCGTTGCGGGTGCAGGCACCGCCGCTTAGCTTCACCTGATCCTGGCACTGTTGCTCGGCGCGCAGCTGCAGTTCGCGGCGTCGTTGTGCGGTTAGCGAGAAACTTGGACTGGCATCGCTTTTGGTGATGGCTTTGGAAGTTGCTTGGTTAGTTGGCTCATACAATATATCACGTGTTGTTGTGGTTGGGTTTGTGGCAAAGTGTACTTGATGTTGTTGTGCTGGCTGCAGCTGTTGATTTTGCTGTTGATTCTGCTGCTGATTCTGCTGCTGCTGCTGCTGCTTCTCCCTCTGTGGCTGCGGCTGTTGTCAGACTAGTCCGTTCTTTGGCGTTAGCTCCGCAGACGCTGCGATACCAGTCGCCTTATCGCCACTGGCGGCGGCGCCTTCCAGCAGCGAGCCGGCCTCAACATCGCCAGCCTCACGTGCCGCATTTCGCTGACGGCACATGTACGGTGAATTTGTGGGCGATGGCGGTTGGTTCTACAAAAGAAATTCGATTAAGTTGCTGTTGCCGTAAATAAATCATATATTTTATTTACAGATTTGTTGTTGTTCTGGCAGCAGGTGGCCTTCACGCAGCCCGCATCCGTGGTGGGGCAATCGAGGGCACAGCAATCGGAGCCGCTCATATTAATACTGGAGGTGCCATCGGACATATTGCAGCCCTCCATCTCGATAAACTCCGGCTGTATGGTGGTCGAGTGTATG
This sequence comes from Drosophila paramelanica, assembly GCA_035043915.1. Lineage (NCBI taxonomy): Eukaryota > Metazoa > Arthropoda > Insecta > Diptera > Drosophilidae > Drosophila > Drosophila paramelanica. Next base: position 554,065 of record JAWNMO010000584.1, read on the forward strand.
CCCTCATTGTGAAAAAACTCCTTGACCTTCTCAGCGATCTTCATATACTCAGACAAATTGCGACAGCTGCAAACAACGAATATTACAAAAACGTTCACAAAGCTTATTTTACTGGTTTCGCTTTACCGTATATGCGCGGAGGCAATGATGCGATCGCCGGCCAATTGCCAGACATGAAACTCGTGCACGGCCATCACGCCATCGACCTTCTCCAGCAGACGCTTCTGAATGTCATCCACCTGAATGTGCGTGGGCACCGTTTGCAGCAGAATCAGTGCGGACTCACGCAACAGCGGCCACACAGAGTGCAGGATGAGCGCCACCAGGACAATGGACAGCGCCGGATCGATGTATAAACAGTACTCCCATTCGCTCTTCCATACCACCAAGGCACTGACCACCACAATGACGCTGCCCAGGGCATCGCTGAGCACGTGCAGGAAGGCGCCACGCATGTTCATATGGCCGGGATCATGGCTGTGCCCGTGACTGGACTTCTTCACCGGCTTCTCCTTCTGTTTCTCATAGGCATAATCGTTCTGCTCATCGTCGCCTTCTTCCATGTTCGCCAGCTCCGTGAGGCGACTATGATTGCGCGTTAAACCGCCGCCATGCGAATGTCCATGGTGGCCGCCGTGCTCTACAAATTTTAAATTTTATTAATTGATGAATATTTATGCAATATAAAGTATACGCACCATATAGCAGACAAAGGCCGACTAAATTGACGACTAGACCCAGTATGCCCACAATGAGCAGCAGCTCAGGCTGATGAATGGGCTCCTTCTCGATGAATCTGTTGGGATAAATTAAACAAAACGGTTAGAAAAAGATATATTTGAGAAATAAGTTGAGTAAGTACATAAGAGATAAATATAAAATCATCACATTCGCATTCAATCTTCGGAAGCAAGATTCGTTGTCGAAAAATTCTTAAAATTTTTATTTTCTAAAATGCATAGTTTTTTAATATAGAATTAATTTATAGGACAAATCATGATCAAAATGCCATCAAACATGAAAATCGGTTGAGTTTTGACAAAGTTATGGGAGTTTCAAATATAGGGGATATGGATCCGAGAACTTTACATGTCAAAATTTTTGTCAATTTTGGCATGATTTTTGACGAAATATTTGATACCCCCAAAATCACTTTTAATGTTGTTTTTTATGCTAAATATGACAAATACAATCGATTAAAAGTGAAAATTCGAAAATCTAAATTTTGAAAAAAAATTTTTTTTGAATATGAATAAGGGGGGAGTACATGATTTTTTGTCGAAAAAATGCAAAAAATTTGTTTTGTTGAAAATTCATATATTTTAAATGTAGAATCAATTTTTACGACAAATCATGATCAAAATGTCATCAAACATGAAAATCGGTCGAGTTTTGACAAAGCTATAGAAGTTTGAAATATGGGAGTTACGAATCCGAGAACTTTACATGTCAAAATTTTTGTCAATTTTGGCATGATTTTTGACGAAAAATTTGATACCCCCAAAATCACTTTTAATGTTGTTTTTTATACTAATTTTGACCAATACAATCGATTAAAAACAAAAATTCGAAAATCTAAATTTTGAAAAAAAAAATTTTTTCGAAATTGATAAGGGGGGAGTACATGATTTTTGGTCGAAAAATTGCAAAAATTTTTATTGTTGAAAATTCATATATTTTAAATGTAGAATCAATTTATACGACAAATCATGATCAAAATGCCATCAAACATGGAAATCGATTGAGTTTTGACAAAGTTATGGGAGTTTGAAGTGTGGAAGCTATGAATCCGAAAACCTTGCATGTAACAATTTTTGTCAATTTTGGCATGACTTTTGACAAAAATTTTGAAAAAAATTAATGTTTTAAAAATGCATATTTTTTAAATTCAAAATCAAATCATTTCTAATAAAAAAAAGTCAAAAGGGCGGGTTTACAAGTAAAAATTTGTGTAATTCAGCCTGATTTTTGACCGAAAACTAACCATCCAAGAGCCTGTTTTTGAAATTCGTGTTTTTTGTTTGGTTTGTCTCAAATTGTGCGTACAAAATTTAAAATCGAGCGCATTTTGGCAAAATTTTGACAGTTTGAAGTTTCGACGAGAGACCGCCCCAACTGGGGATTTCAGAAGTTAAAGCCTGTGTTGAGGGCTTAACCGCTCCCAACGTTTTTAGCGCTTATAATGACTAGTTAATGGAGAAGAAGAAGACGAGTACAACTTTGCACGTTTGAGCGATCGAATGGCGTATAAAAAACGCGCATCGTAAAATGGCAAAAAATATGCACGCGGCATGCAAATTAAAATGTAGCGAAAATAACAAATGACAAAGATCGAAAAACGCAAATAAAATACGATAACGAAATCGAACATAAAACAAAAACAAAAACCGACTGACTAACAAAAACAAAAAAACGCCAAGAAAATGTAAAACGAAATGGTGACAAGGCGAAATGTTTAAATTGTACACTGGGTGCGGAGGCGTTGGCCACAACAGCAGCAACAAAAACACACACACACACACACACACACACACACACACACACACACACACACACACACACACAGACACAAAGGCAGCCAACTCGTGCACAGGTGCCTCACCTTTTGCATGCCTCAATCGTGATGCTGAAGCAGAGAGCCACCAGAAATACGGCATTGACCAGAGCGCCGAGGACTTCAGCACGTGCCCAGCCGAAAGTGTTCTTTGACCATTTTTTAGGCGACATCTGTTTGGGAGCGAAAAAAAAGAAAATGGTAAATCAAATTGAACAAACCATAAACAGAAAGAAAGAAACACTCACCTTAACTGATAGGAATGATATGACCAGGGCGGCTATATCGCCCAGCATGTGAAAACTGTCGGCAATGAGAGCCATCGAATTGGTCACATAGCCGACGATGATTTCCACAAAGAAGAAGAACGCCGTCAGCCACATCATCGAGAGCAGGCGACATTTTTTGCCCGAATATTTGGACATCTTGGAGAAACTGAAATAGAGCAAGAAATCTATTATAAAAAGTGATAAGAAAAGCGAGTAGAAAACTCGAAGAAAAATTAACTTAAATTTAGTATATTAATATAATGTAAAACGAATGAAGTTTAAGGTTTTAATTATTCATATTTAAATATTTTTTTGTTTTAAAAAAACCTGTATTTTTGTTTGCATTTACATAATTAACATAATGCATAACAAACAACATTTATTTAAAAGAGAGTCTTTTTTTTGACTATCATTTATTAAATTAAAATATATAAACCACAGTAATCATATTGTCTGCCCCCCTTTAAACACTTAACCAGAAATCGCGTTCATTCACCTCTCACAAATATAAAAAAAGCCTTTTCAACTTTTCCATGTTATTTTTCAAGTGCAAAATAGTTGGCAACAAATTCGTTTACCAAACGAAATTAACGACAAATTCAGTTAAGTCAATTGTCCAAAAAACTTTTTACGTTTGCTTTTCGGCGCAAAGTTTTTGCCTGATTTAATTGAATGAAAATAGATTTAAAAAAAGAGTGAAAAAAATATAACAAACAAACAATTAAAGCTACGCTTGAGTGGGCGTAGCAAAACGCCCCACCCACCCCCTCAAAAAGGTAATTGTTTTGTTACATTACATCGTTCACAAAGTGAAAAGCAGCATATTGGTTTTGTGTAATATGCCAAACAAAATATTTACAAAGTTGTAGCAAAAAAAATGCAAGTTTAGTTTAAATTTGTAGCTTTTATCACAGAATTTTTTATTTTTTTATATGACAACTTAGGCGAGAAAAACGCAATAATTAATAATACAAAATTCACATTTTTTGGACCGATGTGCTTTATAGCTTAAAAGCTATATTTAACCAATTTGAGAGGTAGATAAATTAAAATCACTGAAATAATTGAAAATGAAAATGTTTCGCGACTATTTTCAGCTGTGAATCGAGTATTTATTGCTTGCTTTATGGACGCCACTTTTGAGATTTGTTTGATTTGCAGCAAAACTTACGCAAAGAACTGCATATTTTGTTTGTTTTTGTTTGTTTTTTTGTAGTATTTTTGAGTATATAGCAGAGCTGATTGGCTAATTTAATGTGACTGCTGCTGCGTATCTTTTGGTTATGAGTTATAAACTGTTGTGAGAAAGCTCGACTTGGATACGGATACGGGCCGTAGACTTGTACGTACGTATACCGTGTTTGTTTATGTTTTTGTTATTTTTTTATTATATTTTTTTTTATTGGGAAGCAGTGTACTAACAACTGGCGTTGCAGTTTTTTGTTTTGTATAAACACAAATATAAGAAGAAAATACTAAACAATTTCAAGTGAAACGAATGAAGTACAAAGAAATCAACGGATACGAGAATAAGCTTGTTGTCATGCGGGTGCTTGTTGTTGTTGTTGTTGTTGCTATTGTTGTTGTATTGGTAGCTAAGAAAACAATTTGCAAAGTCGCATTTAGTTTATGCGATCAGCGTTGACTAAGCAACCAAACAACAACAAATAAATAAATAAATAAATAAATAAATGAACAAAGACCCCCCAGAAATAAGGCCGTTGGCATTGGCACTGCATCGTCCCCAAAAGCAAAATAAATAAAAAGACACCAACAACAACAACAACAAAAAAAAAAGAGGCAATGCAATTTTTACGCTACCCATTTTTTTTTGGTTCTTTTGTAACCAGTTTAAAACATTGTCTGGCCCGATTCTAATCTTATCTAATATTTTTTTTGTTAATTTTTATTGCGTTATTAGCAGGCATCCAGATGACAGTGGCTTCTAGATGTGTGTGCCCCGACAAGTAAATATACAAATCTGCTGCAACAGGCCCGTCAACTCGACCAACCCGACCAGATAAGCGTTATCCACAACCAAAGTTGAACTCAACATGTGCGCAAAATAGTAAAACAAAAAAAGAGCAGCAATTAAATTGGAAGAAGATTAAATACCCTTGAAAAAATCGAAAATTAAACATAATGTTTAAAAGTTGTAATTTTCTATAGATAATATCAAATAATGATATATCGCTAAAAATCAACAATTTTTAATAGTTTTACAATCATTTGATCTAAAGAAATAAGATCAAGATCAGCAGGAAATATTCGTTTTGAAGTCATGAATACCCGCAACGAGGGTATCAAAAAAAAGTAAATAAATAAAGCCATGGCTTATCGGGTTTGGTTCGGTTGAAAGCTGTGGGTAAACTGCCACTAAAGATAGATAGGGCTAACCACTAACTAACTAGAGTGTGATCATCATGTTCACATGCGATAATTATGCGATAAGTATGGCATTATAATATGTTCCTTTATATATATGTGGACATATACAATGTAGATATGCAAAGATTAAGGTAAATAACCCGAAATGTTGATTTCAGAATATACATTTTTAGGCATTATATATTCCACTACTATTAAATAATATAAAAAATAAGCATCAAAAAGTTTTGAAGTTGGCAATATTAAATTAATTTAAATGAGAATTATCTAACTGATATAATTAACTTATATAATTATATATACATATAATATATACAGTTATATCTCTAGATTTATAAGACAAAATTGATTATAATGCATAGCCAAATATCGAATTCTATATATATTAAATTAACATATTTATGCTATTATATAAGGCACATTTCAGTTTTTACAGGGTATACAAACAAGTTCACTTGAAATCACAGAAAATCACTTAAGAAAAAGAAAGCACACAAAAAACAGAACAAAAAACAAAACCAATTATTGAGACACACGTTTTGAGAATTTCTCTGCGACAATAATTGGCTATAGAGATACTGCTTACAACTTTATATATATATATATTCAAGTTATTTTTCAGCTGAATATTATAATGGAAATAATATATTTTTATATATGGTATTTCTATATTTTATAGCAAGTAGCTGCCATTACCTTCACACTCGATTGAACACTGGCCAAAATAGGGCAGTTTTTCTGACCAGTTTGCCGCTGACTTTGACGGGGCTTTAACTGTTATCGGCCGCAGTTGGAGCCTTTGAGCCACTGTCCGTCCGATAGCGACGTTTTCAAAATTGTGATGCAAGCGTTGTCACCGAAAAGCCGAAAAGCCCGACTAACTGACAATCCAACGTGGCCAAGCGAAATGGCGTTAAAAAAGGCAACCTGCCAGCGAAAATATTTCGGTGTGCTGTCCATTGATGAAATCAAAGTGTATTTAAATATTTCACATGAATACTTCCCCCATGGTTATGTCAGAGCAGCAGCGAATCAACCCGTTTTGTTACTTTTTTTTGGACACGTGATTGTTTTATTTAAACATGAAAATGTTTAGAATCAGAGCGATTAGCATGTAAAACGAGTGTAATTTCAAAATTCAAAAGTACACTTGACCATGGCTAAAACAAAAAGACCTTTAAGCCACGTGCAAACCAAACAAAGCCGCTAGATATATATATATACACACCTGATCATATTAATAGGTACACCATGAAACTTTTCAATAATAATCCGTTTTATCGTAGTTTAAGAGTAGAAAAAAAGTGGAGAAATATTTTATGGAGCGATGAAACGAAAATAAATGTATTTGGGAATGATTGTGAAGGAATGTACGGTACGACGCCCAAAGGGAAAGGAATTCGATGTACGTTTCACTAAAAACTCTGTGAAACATGGAGATGTGATTATCATGATATGGGGCTGCTTCTCCTGGTACGGCGTAGGTCCATTTTTCCAGACGACAACCAGGATGAAAGCTGAGGAGTACAAATTTATATTGGAGAGTGCTATGCTGCCTTATGCTGAAGAAAATATGCCTTTGCGTTGGGTATTTCAGCAAGACAAGGTCCCAAAGCATACATCATCATACATGACCAAATTCTTTGAGGATCAAAAAATTTACGTCTTAAAGTGGCCCAGTCAATCTCCCAATCTAAATCCCATCGAAAACTTGTGGGGAGATTTAAAAAAAAAGTTGTCAAAGTATTTATTCTCAAACAAACAAAAATTATGGGAGGGCGTCCAAAAATTGTGGTATGACACTCCTATAGAAACCTGCCAGAAGCTAATTAAGAGTATGCCGAACAGAATTATAAAGGTGACCAAAAATAGAGGTTTATACACTGGATATTAACCAGTTAATACTAATAAAGCAAAAAAATAATAATTACAACCAGTTAAAAAAGTTTCTTCTATACCAACACTTGAAGTGTACCTATTATTTTGATCAGCCTAATATTGACTTCGAAGAACAAATGGATCTCTTTTCTTTTAAATCATTATCCTGTTATATAATCATGCTTATTTTATTAAAAACAAATATTTAAAGAAGAAGTAAAACCTAACTTTAAGTTGAAAATATTGAATAAAACTGTTTTCTGTTATGTTGAAGTTTACGTACATGAGTGTACCTATTATTATGATCAGGTGTGTATATACATATAGATATATGGTATATACTTAATACTCAATAAATTTCCGGCAACGCTTTGTTTGGCTACGCACAAGGATAAAACGCTCTACCCTTTACAAAAGGGTATACACCAAGCATAAACAATTGATATACCTAAATTCAGCAAGTGTATATACTATTAATAACGGTTTACCCAAAAGAAAAGTGTTGCCAAAAACAAAATAAATATTTAATTCAGATATTTATAATGATACTTTAGTTGGTGTATGGCAGGGCATTTAAGCTTCGGGCTGCCAACGTTTTTTTTTTTTAGTTTATTTTGGCTATAAAACTAAATAAATGCAGCACGTGATGTGCTGCCTACGCATTTATTTTGACAATTAAACATGCAGTGCACAAAAATAATTAAATGCTGCGTAACTTACGCACACAAACACACACAAACACACACACACACATATGAAACAGCTGTGATATAAGCCAAGCCGGGCCACAATTGGGTTACAATATTCTAGGTCATGTTGCTTAATTGGCTGCACTGCATTTGCATATATACAACACTATATATATATATATATATATAGATAGATAGATATACATATGTGTGTGTGTGTGTGTGTGAGTGTGCTAACTAAATTTCAATTCATGTTGAACTTTTGGCATATGCCATATGTATTGCTTTACCAGCATAATTCAGTTGGCTAAGATAAGAATTGAGTTTCCTTTTCTGTTGGAGTTGAACTCTTTATTATGCAGATAAACCCTTTTAAACACAACACTGTTCAATATACAAATATATATAAATAAAAGATAGAGTTTTTCGCACAAATCAATCTGACCATGGAGGTGATTTTCATATGAGGCTATCAATCAACATTTAAGAAAAATATCAAGGACATTCTATATATTTGCACTTGATAAATTAAAGTGATCATGGAGCACAATCATAGTAACTGATCAGATTTAGTAGTAGTAGTACTAGTTAGCCAATGCAACTTATTTTAACTATTTTATTAATGAAATTTTTGCTGCAAGACTAAAGCAAAAATCATATCATGAAAATTGTTTGGCTTTAGTATAAATCCGTATTTAAATCCAGTTAATCGCTGATTCAGTTGCCATTTGGGTCTGTTGCCAAGGCAATAATAAACTGGCCAAAAGCGCACGACAATAAAAAGCCAACTTAAATAATTATTTTAATTACAAAATTGCATTGGCGGAAATTGTGCCGCCAACAAACATTTTTTTCTTCTTTTTACTTCATTTCTATTTTTTTTTTATTTTTATATTGCAAAAACAAAGAAGCGCGGCTGACAATTAACCCGCTTTTCCGCTGCCACCTAAAAGGCTGCGCCAAGCGAGAGAAAAAGAAAAAAAATAATATGAGAGACAACTGAAATGATAGGCCGCGGACAACAGGACAGGGACAGGCTGGCTGGCGGGGGAAGTTTGGGTGCTGACTGGGCTAAAGTGGGGCAGGTAAGTGGGTTTTTGATTTATTTATGCAAATATTCTGTGGCACGTTCAAAGGGAGAATGAATGAGAGAGAGAGAGAGAGAGAGAGAGAGAGAAAGGGATATATATATATATATACTCGATGCATGTACACATTATTCACCATCTAACCTGCTGACCCAATTCGCGTTAGAGTAGCCGATTGCTGCTTTCCTGTGCACAACTGTTTCCAATAATAACCACAAAATTGTTAAAGTGTATTATAGGAAAAATGAATTAAATAAAATAAAGTTGACAATGCTAAATTTCAGTTTTAATAACACATATAAATGTAAGATTTGTTGGACATAGATTTTATCATAGTTAAATAAATGTGCTTAAAAAAAATTACTTGAAAATAAAATGTGAGCCGAAAGATACTAAAAAAACAGTGAAGAATAAGAATTGGTTTTTCACCTAAAGCGATTTATTCTCAAACTTAGTTTTGTTTTTATGCAGAAATATGGTAGGCAATAAATTATTGACTGATAAAAATCAACTGCATATAAATTTAGCGCATTTTATTGATAAAGCAATCATCGCGTTAGAATTCATGTCAAAAATGATGGGTCGAAACAGCCAAGAAAATACGGATAAATCTATATGCACACATATATAATAATTTGTGCCAAATTCCAAAACTCTCTATATATATTTGTATATATATATATGAAGGTATGTGTGTGTTATCGCAGTCCGATTATCGGGTGCTTATCTGGTGAAACTAATTTACGTGTAATAAGTGGGCCGCACGAAAGGAAAACTAAGCCAGTTAATCGTTAGTTTTGTCATAAATCTAAACTAGTTTATTGTTATATAGCAAACATAGCCCAGTTTCAGTTTCAGTTTCAGTTTCGGTTTTCCGAAACGGAATGCTGATTATTTTTTGTGGCTCAGTTTCTATATAAATTAAATATTTAAGTTCAATATTGATGGGACGAGCGAAACAAATTCATAAATAAATGAAATCATATTTGCCGCCAAATTTAATTAACACGTATTGATTTTTTTGCACTCGAAGTCACTCAATTATATGGGAGGAATTGGAGGTGAGGATGGGGTGGGGTGGATTGGAAGCTGACCTTTAAACGAGTATCAAAATGGGCCACTCAAATGTCAAAGAAGATAATGTTAACTAATAAACGAAAGTTAACTAACAAAAGAAAGGCAAAAGGGTGCTCAGGAGAGACAAATCTGAATAATACGTAAAAAGGAAAAGAATAATCACCATTATCAGAATGGCCTTCTTGAGTATGGGCCAATTTGCGATGAAGAAATCTAAAGATAATCGAGATAAAGAATGTTAACAATAAATAGCAATAAATTTAAGTGCTATATTGCATAAGAACAAACGCAGCGTTAATAAAATTAACAAATGCAAACAGTTGATTAAAAAAAAAATTAATTGTTTATTAGCTTTATTTAACTAGATAAATTCTACGTGCTTGAATGTGGTCTGCTTGGCAACAATAAATCTCATGAGAAAACATGCCTGACTAGCATATACCCTGTATATTTTCATTGTTTCCTACTTGTATACAATTTTTAGAAAATAATAATTTTTAAAATTTTTTTAAATCAATATTTTGTGTCTCTAATGTTGAATTTCTGGGAAAGAAATGTTTTTCAAAATTTCGAAAATCAAGATTCATTGATTTCATTGCAACAATACAGTTATCGATCATTTGAATAAACTGAAACTGAATTATATATATAACCAAAACGGGAAATAACAGCCATGATTGTCAATTTTAACCCAGATTGCAACTACAGTTAGTCATTTAATTGCCTTACAAATCACACTGTCTTGCATGAAAATCTCCAGAAATAAAAATTACCCACAACAACAACAAATGATTCTTGAATGACTCAGAATTATTTCAGATAAAGAGGCGCACGATGATTACGATAATGACTAAGACGCTGAGAGGCTAAGCTGGAAAGCTCCGATCGGATGTACAAAGCAGAACCGGTTGGTAAAGCCGGCAAACATGAAAACCACAAACAAAAAGCTGCAGCAGCAGCAAGAAAAACAAATTTAACAAGATATCTTTGACAGGTAAATATAGTATACACACATACATATATATATATATATACATATATGCAGGTAATGTAAGGTAAGGAAGACAAGAAGTTTTTCACGAATGTCAACAATTATTAAGGGCCACGAAAAGTGCCTGCTGCGGTAGGCGGTCTCTACCTGTGACCAAAGCGGGCGTCTACGCCCAGTTCGCTGACCCACAAAACCACAACACCAACACCAACAACAACAACAATAGGTTGAAGGGCTGCGAGACATGTTCGCACAGGTTTCCTTTGGCTTGGCCCGTTTCGGTATTTGTTATGTTCTTTATATGCGTTAGCCAAACAAACAAATACAGTAAACACTCTCTATAGAAAACGCCCAATTTACAAGAAAGATGCCAAAGATTTAACAAGAAAAAAAGTAAAATATTTCTATACCCGTTTTCATTTTTCAAGACTGCTAGAAGCCTTATATAGAAACAACCGGTTAAAAATCATATAGATATATATGAACATACAAATATTCCATATGCCACAAAAAGGTATGTATATATTTTTTTTTGCAAAATTTTAAACCTTTCTGAATATCAATGATGGTAAAAAACGAACGATAAAATCAGAGCTGTCCGCTAGCTTGGGCTCTTCCTGTCCATGTAACAGGGCTGCCAACTTTTAATAAAGAAACAGAAATAGTTCAAAGTGTGTTTTAAAGAAAAAAAAAAAAGAAAAAAAACCGAGTGAGCAACACTGGTAACAATGTACATTAATTTGATGTTATTTTACTGCTGCTCAATGGGATTCTGATTTGAATCTGGTATTGCCTCAAGTGTGAAGGAGAGGCAAACATATTGTGAGAGAACTTACCGAACTTTGAGAGCTGCTTTTGAATCACTACAATTGAGTCGAGGAATTCCTTTTATTCTCGACGATTTGTGTCGACGACGCTGGCCGCAGGAAGAGCGGCTTTGATTTTGATCTGCGAGCACAAAGTGTAATTGCTTATATATTATTTTGAAAGAATCTAATATCAAATTTATTTCATTCAACGAACATAGAGCTCTGACTGTGCGCCAGTGTGCGTGCGTGTGAGTGCGGCGCTCTCAACTACATGCATACATGCATATCTATGTGTTAGCTGTGATAAAAACAAAACTCGAGCCGATAAGTTGACGTCGATACGTTTTTTGCGTTTGTAACGCGTGCAAAATGTTGGTGCTGCAGCAAAATATGAAAACAATATATAAACATTGCTTAAGGGTTGTGTGCAGTGTCCACAGTTATCTTGTGGAATAGCTGTAAATTCTGTACGACACGCAAAAAAAATTCCTGCGCTCTTCTGGGCTTGTGGGTGGCGCTTGGCACGCCAGATTTATGTGAATTCATACACATATGTATTAAATGTTAATATTTCACAGCGTAATAACATCACCTCACGTTACCACACACACAAACTCACAGTCAGCACTTAGCATTTTGACAAAATTTACACTTTTGCCGACAGCACGTGCACTTGTCAAAATGTGTCAACTTAATTAAAAGCTTCGCATTACCAATTTTTATCTATTTATTTCTTTTTATTTTGCTTCCGATACATAAATGCGAGCACTTTACACTTGCAACTTTAATACAATTCTCAACACGACTGACAGCAGACTGACCGGAAATTGTAAAGCTGAAAATACCAAAATATTTATACAGTGTTACCAATCATGCATTTGTTAAAACATTCAAGAATTTTAATCGAAAAGTCGATATATTTCGTAAGCATTCGTGAGCCGAAATGGCGAGTGGCGAGTGCGCCAAGAGTATACATTTAAAGCTTCGCTTTATGGAATTCCCAGTATATAAAATTCATCCCAGTGGATAAGTTTGTTAGCGCAATGTCTTTGTCATCGCATCTTCAGACCGTTTTGAGAAAGCTCGAAATATACGACAATGATCGACTAAAATATACGTCACATGCAGTAGCCATCTGCAATAATCTAATAAAAGAAATACAAGAAGAATTTATTCACTGCATCAATTTTGATGGTCTCAACATTTCTGGTAAATTTTTTCAACACTTACCTATTCATTAAACTCAACTACTTCCTATGACAGACAGCTATTTTGATGGCGTTAAACTTAAGACGCTTGACGAATTCGATATGCACATAAGATTTAAGTTTACGGAATTTTGTTTATCCACCAACATCGAAAAACTTCGAATTTCGTTGTGTGATGCGTTCCACAAGGTACTCGAAAACCGCTCCAATACGATGTGCGTATTTGGCGAAAACTTTTATCTTGCGTATGAGCAACCGGGATGTAGATATGCTCACACTATTCTGGCAACAAACAATACCAAGATGATATCTGTTGATTTTGTGCCAGTCTTAGAGATGATCGACTTTTATTGGCCATTTGGAAAGCCACCTCCAGTATCTTCTTATATAGAAAATAAGTTGCCCTGGTTTTTGGTGCCACAAAGCGATAGAGCATATTTGGTCGCCGCACCGCACTTGGAGCGCGAAATGATGAAGGGCAAGGACAATTTGAAAAATGTTTTGCGGCTGATGAAGTCCATGCGTGATGCTCATATGGATGACTTGCCACATTTGTCCAGCTATATGCTCAAAACGGTCATTCTACTGGAATTGGAAGACACTAGCACCGACTTCTGGCAACAGGATCTGGCTACGTTATATCTGGACATGTGGACCAAATTGGTTCAATATTTGCAAACTGGATTTCTACCATTTTTGTTTGGCGGGGATTGCAATCAATTTGATCGTTTGGAGGAATCAGAATTAAAAAATTGCAAGCACACTGCTGAAGCTTTACTTGATCAGTTCAAATCATTGGGCAAATTTCCTTGTTACCAGGACGTGGCCGAAACTTTCCTTAAATATGCCATTTAATTGGCTACATATATTATTATCATATATCATTAATGCATGTATCAAACTGAAACTAAAAAGGAAACAATTTTAATTCGTATTTTAAACGTTTTTTTTTTTTTAATTTTAATATATTCCTCTTGATCTATTTTACATTCATTTTATTTTGTTCAGAAATTATTTCTATGGCATTGTGGTAAGATACTGATATAATTTTGCAGATATGTTAGAAGCAGATACCATGGAAAACAAAAAAGTTTTTTCTTACAAAAATAATTTTTCAACAGATCGTTCCTATGGCAATACAGCTGACTCCAATAGAGCGTTTAAAGAGCCGAGTTAATTATGTAGTTTCATGACGGTACTCGGAATATTTGTATGTATGTATGTACATAATAGATGTACATGTGTTTATTGCTATATTTTTCTCATTCTGCGAAAATCTTATTTCTAAGAAAAACATTTGCAAAAGCCTTTTTCTACACAACTCGTTACTTTTTCAGCAGCGAACAAGCTGAGCGGGCGATTTAAATTTAAAGTGAAACGAATTTGTATAGCTGAGAATTGGACGTTAGCTGAAAAAAATAGGAATAATTAAAAATAAATATGAACAGGGAAAATTCAGCATTTTGGTTTCAGCAATAAAATTGATTTTTTTCCAATACTTTTTAAATTAGAAGAACGTTGTCAATTGGATTAGCAGGTAATGCAACCAATCCATTATAATTCTGAATGGATAATAAAATATTGATATTGCCGAAGAATAAAAATATGTTAATGACGCAAGAAAAACAAATTGAAAGACAACAGAAAACAAATCGAATAATAAGAGACATAATTAGTAAAAATTATCTTTAAAAGAAAATGATAACGTAATATTTAACAAATATGTTAATCCATAGATTAAGAATTTCATTTTATTTTGTTCCAAATATCAGAACGTTATTGATCTCTTCTCGCGGTTGTTGTTGTTTGTAAGTCTACTAAAACAATATTTACGCAACAGCACTTTAACAGGAAAATAAACAATTTTAGCGAGCATAAACAGAAACTGAATCGGGCATCGAATGTTTGGACCAAGGTCGATTTCCAACCAAGACACTTGAACGACGAATTTGATGAGCTCAATGTTTAATGTCGATCCTCAACGGTATATCTGAGAGAATACTCGCATCCGTCAAAACGTCATCAAAGCGGTCTTAATAATTTCGTAATATTTACATTTTTTTTCGTAGAGCAGCCAATTTTCAATGGTTTGTTCATTTTTTCGATCGAATTAACGTTTATAATAATCGATGCGTCGAAGCCAATTTTATTTAAAATATCGTAAAAAATATATTAGAGTTATCATTTTTTGTTATATTAAAGAAACTTTATATTATTTATTTTTATTGGTTTTTAAAGAATGTATCATAAGTCTGACCACAATGTTGAAAATATCATCAAATTTCTCCAGTGTGACCAAATATGATTTTGTACAAGCAATACTCCCTGTGTGTGCTCACAGCAAACATAAACGAATCTTAATCGATATGCTTCTAAGCATTCCTTATTCAAAATGGCAAGTAACGTGTGCACAACAATAGCGAGTGATCCAATAGAATAAATATAAAGCTTCAGCTTCATGCTATTCTCAGTATATAAAATACATCGGAGTGGATAAGTTTGGTAGCATAATGGTTCCGCCACATCATCTTCAGACAATTTTAAACAAGATCCTAATCGACGACGAATATCGTGACACATATACATCGCATGCAGTGGACATCTGCAATCAGCTAATGCAAAAGTTGCAAAAACAGGATGCCTATTTCCATCGCAATTTTGATGGTCTTAGCCTTTCTGGTAAGTATTTTTTAATACTCACTTGTTCATTAAACTCAACTATTTCAATAACAGGCAGCTACTTGGATCGCTGCAAACTTAAGACGCCGGACGAATTCGATATGCATATGAAACTGAAGTTTCCTTTTGAAGTAACCCCAATTAAGGATACAACCAGGGCTGGCTTCATATTTCTGCAGGTTCCGTTAGGAACTAGGCATCCGGCAGTTGAAAACAACTACGTCAGCAACGAGGCAATCCAAACTTGGTTGCGTGAGGCGTTCGACAAGGTTTTTAAAGACTGCAGGGAACTGCGCGTTTTTGGAGAAAGATATTCTCTGAGCTATGCGCTGAAGGGATATGGTTGTGCTCACACCATTGTTGCTACATGCAACGTCCGAGAGATATATTTTGATTTTGTGCCTGTTTTTGAATTTAAATATGATAAGTGGCCATTGCCAGACCCGCCCGTATCCGCCAATATACGAAAGGAGTGGCCCTGGTTTGCTGTACCGCAGAAAAAGCAGCCTCGATCCGAAAAAACATTTATGGTCGCCGCACCGCACTGGGAGCGCGAAATGATGAAGGGCAAGGACAATTTGAAAAATGTTTTGCGGCTGATGAAGTCCATGCGTGATGCTCATGAGGATGACTTGCCACATTTGTCCAGCTATATGCTCAAAACGGTCATTCTACTGGAATTGGAACGCACTAGCACCGCCTTCTGGCAACAGGATCTGGGTACGTTATATCTGGACATGTGGACCAAATTGGTTCAATATTTACAAACTGGATTTCTACCATTTTTTTTGGAAGGGGATTGCAATCATTTTGATCGTTTGAAGGAATCAGAATTACAAAAATGCAGCCACAAAGCTTACAATTTATGGCGTGAACTCAATTCTTTGGGTCCTTACGCCGATTACAAAAGGGTGGAAAAACTTTTTCTTTAAAATAGTTTTTAATTGACAATTGTATTTCATGCATACATACTTTTTTATAAAATAAAATGCTATATAATCAAGAGCAAATCAATTTCAGTGAGTCTTAATCGAATTCGGGGGTTTTTGCATACAATTTGGTGTCATTGCTTATTAACCGATTTTCATTATTTGCATTAAATTAAGATATTGAACACTGTGCTTAATTGGATCGAAAACACTTTTGGTAAATTTTGGTCAATTTTTCCGTCACAGTAATGCGTTCCTAGAACTAGAACCAAAGACAGAAATAGTCCATAATGAAGACAAAGAAGGACAAGAAGAATATTCACTTAAACAAAATATTGCTAATTTATCATTCATTCTTCAATCACCAACAGAGCCACAGGAAGCTCTTGCAGTCTTTAAGTGTGCTTCCCCACATTCGCATTGAAACAAACGCATGACGCATTCAGATTCGCTTGTGTGTTTGTGATAAAAACAGGAAACGAAAAATAATCTTTATTTGCACAATGCACAAATAATGTATACAGTATTTGTTTGTTTGTATTAAGTATTTGTTTGCATATAGTTTGGGAAGTTGACTTGATTTGACTTCTTTTGCTAGCCTTGGGCTTGGGCAAGGAGTAGTATACAAGTTAACACGCAAGTTAATTAGCGGCCCTCGCTAGAACTTCTCCAGTAACCCGCGCGCCCGGATGCAGACGCATCAGATTCACGCTGCCACATTTTTTTACATACTACTACTACATTTTTACATTGCACTACTACATTTTTATACATACTAATATATTTTGTACAAACTTATTTTTTAAAGTTTGCATAATTATATTTGTAAGCGTGATATTTTGTAGAATATTTAAATACACTCTGCAAAGAGCTAATTTTTAATGTATTTAATCATAATCATTAATTATAATTATTTTCTATATGTCTGTAGCAACATTCTTGAAATCCCCCTTTTCGTACAGACGATACTCGTTACTTGATGACCAGCGAGTAATAAAGCGAGTACGCTGCGCGGGCGATTTGAATTTGAAAACATATGCAAACAAACTTTTGTAGTTTAAAATGGGACATTAGCTGAAGAAGACATAACCAACCATTCATTAAAAATAAAATACATAAATGAAAATTATTCCGGGTACGGGAGGCAATATATTATATGCATAGACGTAACATGTAACAATATTTGAATATAAAGATGGAGCCCAAAATAAATATGTTTACGAATGAAAAATCATAACATATTATATTCAAACTGTTTGATTCTTTTTGTTCCCCGTTTCAAATTAGCTTGTGAAGTTTTTTAACTAAATGTATGCAACCCCATATAATGCCAAGTGAGAACATGAATATAATCTCTTTTGAACTTATACACTATAAACTTTATTAAAATATATTTATATAAATTGCTTGCGCTTATAAATAAGTTTTTACGCTTGGAGTTAAAACAACATGTATGTAGGTATTCGTTTATGCAAGTTTGCTTACGTTTCTACATTAAATAAATATATGTATGTATGCATATATATTGTTTAGATATTTCTCATTTAAACGCACACGCGTGCATTCTAAAACTACAACGAATTGAGCAAAAATTTGTCTGCGAATTGCATGAAAAGCGAAAACGTTTAAAGTACACAGTTGATATAGCATGCAAATTAACATTTTAGTTATGTACTAGCTTTGATTGAGAAAGTGATCAGAGAGTTGCTTGGGGCATGAGCTGAGCATGCCGCCAAAAATGCATCGTGCAGCCGGCGCCTAGGCCTAGCTCTCCCAGACCTCGTCGCGTTGTTTGGCAGCTAAAAGTTTGCGTTCTGTGAAGCAGTAAATATAGAGATAAATGTAACCTGACGATTGAACAGAGTTTAACACAGCAACACACACCTTTGGCTTCGCGTAGCACACGCCGTTCGTTCTCTCGCTCCTCCGGCGCTGTTGGCAGCTTAACACCCAACGCACCGGACACCAGACGACGCGCCAGCGCCGTACAAGTCTCTGGTCGTTGACGATAAGGCTGCATCGATGTGGCGCCCGCCTTCTTGGCTTTCAGACGGGACTCAAGTGTGGCCTCGGCCAGCGGTTTCAACTTGACATAAGGATGGCCCATGGTCAACACCTCAGCAGCTGTCAAATGAGATGAGCTTTAACATCAATTCTTTTTTAGATAAGGCTTATGTGTTATTCACCAATTTGGGGGCTGCTAAACACGGCCAGAGCATGTGTATCGTCCACCCATTTAATGTCAAAGCCGGCGCTTTTGTACTGTGAAAAGAGCATTAGCAAATCCGGTGTCTTGAATTCCACTGGGAAATTCGAGATTTCCAAAACATGCGGAAACTCCTCCTCATTGAGCAGTGATTGTTTAATATGGTAGACCTAAATAAATATCACAAAATTACTATGTGCATATATTTTTGAATAGAATTTAAAGCTGATATTACTCACGCTATAGTCCATCTTGGGTAATTCGATTTTGCATTTGCCCACCGATTCTGTTAGCTCCTGCAAAATTTTTGGATTCAAACAGTCACCGTTCTCATCAAACATATTTTCCCAGTCATCTTCATTTTCGTCATCATCATCTTCGGTGGTGCTGTCGGCAGGTTGTGTCGCAGCTGCCGTCGCTTTTACTGCAGTTGCATTTGCATTTGCTGCTGCATCATTGGCCTTGGGCGCTGTTTCAATCTTTTCGGGTATCTCTAACACATCCGATACAAAAGTTTGTTTCATGATGCGACGATTGCTGCGATTGATTTCCTAATAACAAATTTCATACATTTTTCATTATTTATATTTATATATATATGATCGATTTACCTTGGAGGCCCGCTGCAGTTCGCGCACTTCGTTATCACATTTGTTGGCATCCTCAGTCGTTGCCACATTGCTGGCTCTTGGCAGTGCTGCATCTTCAATGCGCAGCGACTGTTTACAGTTGTTGTTGCTGCTGTTGCCGTTGTGGTTGTGGGTTTTGCCCGTCTTGGTACGCTGGGCGCCGCCCATGGTCTGTAAAAGGCGATAATTAGCATGCTTGGCAAGAAATTTGAGAATCTTTTGAGCATTGTGCTACCTCCTTATCACAGTTGCTATCTGGCGATGTCGTAACCTGATTCGGTTGATTTTCGCTAGGCGCAATCACAAGCAGCGTATCTGGCTCAATAGTTTTGCCAACTGTTTTCTTGGCGCGCTCTCGGCGCGATCTCGATTTCTTGGGCTTTGCCTGCTGACCGTTGCCGTCGTCTGCCTTCGACGGGTTTGTTTCTACAACTGGCATTTCCAATGGTAGCTGTACCTGTGGCTGTGGATTGCACGTCGTCTGCGTTGACGTCGACGTCGACGTCGGCGTTGATGTTGGCATCATTGTTGTTGTTGCTGTCGCTGTTGTTGTTGGCGGCGTTGTTTGACTACGTCGTGCCCTTGGCACATAAACAGCGCGGTCGGGACGTCGTTCGCGACGGGTCGCTGCTGCTGCGGCCGCTGCTGCTTGTTGCTCTCTGCGAAACAGTTGATCAAAACAGAAGTGACAAAAACGAAAGGTAAGCGCTTAACACATGAAAAAGAATTTCGTAAATAACAGCGTTACAGTGCAACCACAGCTTATAAATAAATGCAAACAAATTTAAAATATGATTAAAATCTTTGTTGGCATCAAATTTAGTTATGAATTGAATTTTAGACACATTCAACTTTGACTGTGCACAGTTGACAGTATTCGTTGACAGATGGCCTACCTGGGTGGCGAACTTTTGCGAGCGACTGAGGTAGTTGTTGGATTAACTGCTTTTGTTGTTGTTGCCACAGCTGACTCTGCCAGGGTTTCGTTCGTTGCAGCTGCTGCTGTAGTTGCTTCCTCGCTGCTGTTGTGCCTGAGCGCGGGCGGTCTATAGAGATCCACAGAGTTCGATTTGCTCACTGGAGAGAAAGAAATGTAATTAATTATTATTATATTAGCAAACGCAAACGGCCGTAGCAGGTGAAGCAATTTATTTGGCAAAAAGTGTGTACATACATACAAACACAGATACAAATTCACTAGTGTTGACCCAATTTTACGTTAGTGCGCTTTGCACGCTGCTTCGTGAATGTCAACACTAACAACAACGCTCGCTGAGACAGGGCGCAACAAGTGAGCGAACGAACAAGCGCGCGAGCGAGCGAGCGAGTAAGCTAGCTGAGAGTGGGATAGTATGATGCAACCAAAAAGCTGCTCGCGAAAGAGGGCGACCTTGAATAAGCTGCGTGACCCGAACAAACAAACGAACTGGCGCCCCTACGTTCGCCGGCGTGTTTGGCTTTATTTTTAGTCGTTTGCACATACACATATAATTAATTGGTTTTTGTTTTGTTGTTATTATTGTTGTTGTTGTTGTTGTTATTGTTATTATATCGTTCGGGTTTCTTTGTTTCTGCATTGAATATTTGCAAACATTTCAAGCTTGCCAAATGTGCCAAATTCGATTACAAGTATATACATTATAAAGAGTGCATGCGTATATAATGTGAACATATACATACATACATATGTACAGATTAACAGGTTTATTCCATTAAAATAATTTGCCTTTTTACTTTAATTTTAATTCTTATATGTAAACAAGCATTTAGAACAACAACGACGCTCCTCACAAATAAGTTAAATTTGACATTAGGTAAAGCATATTTTTATTGTAATGAAACGTGTTTTCTATGACAATACATACATTTTATTTAATGGTGGTTGTATTCGATAAAAAAAAAAATCGTTTATTTTTTTTTACTGAAGAATCTTGACAAATGTAACTAAAAACAAAAATGCGGAAGCCCACTTACATATATCTATTTACTCAGTACTTACAAGGTGTTTCGCTGATATGCTTCTTAACGCCCATTTTACAGAGTTCCGTTACGCGTTTTCTGCTGGCGCTGCTGCTTCTACCGTTGCTTCGCCAGCTCTTCACTGGCTGTTGTTGTTGTTGCTGCTGTTCCTGTTTGCGGCTGTTAAATACAGTAACAATGTCAGTTCATTATATTCGTAATAGTTTGTAAAGACTCACCTCTCAAAACCGTGCGGATCAATAAGCTGATTGCGAAAACAGACAACAGTGCGTCGATGCGGGCCTTGACCCACGGAGAACGTTAATAGATCGTATTGCTGGCGATAGTTCTCACATGTTTGATGTATGAGATAACGGCGATAATTGTTCACAGGTGGAAAGAGCAGCACCCTGGAGAATGAAGAGACCAAAGCGACCTGTCAGTGCTGAACGATACATGCGATGAAATTATATGGGTGTGTGTGCGTGTCACTCTTTGGCTCGAGTGGGAGTAAGAAAGACGGAGTTGTGTCGCTCGCTCGCTCGCTCTTTCGTTAACTAACAGGTTGTGTTGAGCTGAAGAAGACGGCGCAATAAGAAGCACGCAAAGCCCGACTTGTAAATTATGTATTATGCAACAGAAACACCGCGCAATGTAATAATTAACATTCAACCAAAAAAAAAAAATCATAATAATAATCAAAAAAAAAAATTATTTATATACATATATATAAATTATTTGCTACGCGGGTGCACAAACAAGCTGCTACTGTTGTTGTTTATTGCACGGCAATTAATTGTTTATTAAACGCGTCTTGCATTTTAAACGGGCACAAAAACCGTGTTACCAGCTCCAAACGCCAACGATGCAATGCGGAAAGCAAAGTTGCATGCTTCAATGTTGTTGTTGATTTCGTTTTTGTTGTTGCTTTGGGGCAGCTGAGAAAACTTGAAATTGTGGCATTTGCAAACCGGTAATATTGCAGCGGAGGCCCCCACAGAGCTTGCAGGCATACATTTCATTTTATTGTTGATTTTGTTGTTTTTATTGCATAGTTCCGCGTTGTTACAGACACAATTGGAGAATGGACTAAATCAGGTATTGCAGGAGTTTAACGGTACTTTAGGAGTTGTACTTTGTTGTTCTTGTTAGTGACAGCTGCTCCCGAGGCTTTAAAACTACACAACACACTCATAAGTATACATAATATACACCCACACACACACACACAATTTCGTGGCAAAGATGTTCTAAGAGCTCTTACCCACTGCTCAGACGCTTTTTTAAAAACAATTCAATATCGATGCCAACATTATATACAAATTCCTGATCGATCAAGCTTAAATTAGCTGTGAACGCGTTTTTTCGTTCGCCGTTCTCCAGCTTTTTGTTAAATATGCGACAATGTCGCCACACATAAATACAGTTTAGAACTTTTTTCACGTTTCACGAAGTCAGTGTGCCCACATCAACTGATTGTTGATAGTTTTTCTATAAATGTATCGATGTAAATATCGGTCGTGGCATTTGATGCGATAGGCTTAATGCGATACTTTAATATGTAAAATAAAATATCGATAACTTTGTGGCAAATAAAGATCTACAGCCTAAAATGTAATACAATAAAGAAAATTAATAAACAATGTGTTAATATATTTGCTTAAATTTACAATTACGGAATGCAACAAATTTGCTATTCGACCAATGCAATAAATAAATAATATATACAACTGGTTACAGAGTTAGTCGCAAATCTAATTAATACCAGAATATTATCGTTAAAGCTTTTAAATTCCTCATAAATAAAAGTTTATATGCATACATCTACGTTTTTATTTAGTTTTCTTTCATCTATTTCAATATTTACAAATAAAAATGTAAACAAAAAACAGCTGTGTGTGATTTCTGTGCAGTGAACTAGTTATCGAGCCATAATCGAAATATAAATCACTCAACGTAATCGGCAAAACATCGATACTGATTATAATCGCATAGCAAAAATTATTTTGGAAAGTGCGAAATTGCGAACAACGGTAATACACAAAGTGGTTTGTTTGGTATTGAGTGTGTGTGCACCATTTTTTTTTATTTTTATTATTGTTATTAAAGCAAACAAGAGATGTTTGAATTTCGTTTTGTCCGAATCTTAAGTGTTCTACATTAAAAAAGAGCAGCAGCTGAGCTCAAGGTAGTGGAAGCAGCAGCACTAGCAATAGTAAAAAACGAACGCGTCTTAAGGAAGAGTATCGGTGAGGGGGTGGGGGTGGAAAGCAGACAACGAAGGCAACCGCAACAACAAGAGGAACAACAACTGTGCCATTGGCATAGAAAATTTTGCATATATACATACATTAGTGTACATACATACACGCACTCAAAAACACACATACACACACTTTCGATCTATTAACAATAATTTAATTGCAGACAAAACTAATACAGGGCCAGGGACGTTGACGTCGTCGTGTAAATTGGAAAGTGGCAAAAATAATAGTAATAAAAAAAAAAAAAAACAACAACATCGCGAGCGTACAACGGTAATAGCAGTAAATACACACACACACACACACACACACATGGAGGCGTTTGTTTGATGTACAATTTGGGGCAGCGAACAAAAGACAGACAACAAAAATTATGACGACGCGTGAAAATGTTGCGAGCCGTTTGTCCAAATTGATGCTCAACAATGCCACAAACAGCAGCAGCAGCAGCACCAGCAGCGGCGGTGGCGGCGGCAATAACAGCAACAATGCAACCGCCACGGCGGCACCCATGTCCATGGTGCAATCATCGCCAACGTCGCCAGGCGAACAAACGGAGTTGAATCAATTGAAACGCGACGCTGATCCGCAATTCTCACGGTTTGCCGACTATTTTGTGATATGTGGATTGGACTTGGATACGGGCCTGGAGCCAGATCGTTTTGCGGGTAAATGCCACATCACAAGATGACATTTCAATAAAAAAAACAAAATGATATATGTGTATCACTTATAGGTGACAATCTACACTGCTCGCCGCTGGATCGGGCGTACAAGAGCAAACCGTTGGCTCATTACCCGGAAAATGTGCCCTGGAACCCATTCGATGCCCATGGCATTTGCATGGTAGGTGCAGTCGCCCCAACTTTTGATTTTACCCGTATGGGTGAGGTCTTCAATTAAGTTCAATTGGTTGCATGTTGAGAGCTGCACAGAATAATGTACATATAAACATATATATATATATATATGTAAAAAGAAAACAACAAAAAAAAATTCATGCCTCACTGAATTGGCGCTCAATTGATCGCTGTGTGCTTGCGCGTACGCCATGCGAGCTGCTTTTAATTGATGCCACATTGGCAGACGATGGCGACGGCAGCGACGTCAGCGACGACGACGACGACGACGACCGCGCAGCCGATAAGCAAACAGCCAGACCCTTATCATATAGAAATCTGTGCATGTGTTCGCCTTTGGAGTATCGTAAATGCTTTGCAGCGAGCAGCTGCCATTGAAATAAACCAAAACAGTGATCACTTAGCAATTTCAGTTGATTCCCAGCCATTCACTTCAAAAAAAATTAGTAAAATATTCCAAAAATGCTTTTGTATATATATATATATAGATTCTTAAAGATTCAAGTCAAGTTATATGCACAAAAATATACAAGAAATCGATTGTTCACTTTCAAAAAAAGCACTTACCACAAATTGATTGATCACTTGTTCAAGTTATTAATAGTTTCTTAAAGATGCAAAATCTAATTTGTTTTAAATGATTCATGTCTAGCTATTATTTAAAATGTAATTCACTCATTATAATCGGTTTATATAGTATTTTATGAATCGAAGTGATTGTTCAGTTCATCACACTTATGAGCACAATGATTCGAATCTAATCTGATAATTAAAAGCTTAGAATGCAAATGCAACTTATAAATAGATGCGATTGTTAACCAGTCCATCTCTTTCTCTCTCGCTCGCTCTCTGTCTCTCCATCTCACTCTAATTTGTTGTTCACAGCTGTCGCTGCCGCAGGGTCTGCGCTTTCGCACACAGAAGCACAACATTGAGCCGAAGTTCCATTCGTTTGCCACGACACGAGAGGATGGGAAACGTTGCTATGGCTTCAGTTTGGTCTTCTACGAGGAGATACGCAATCGGAACATCTGCGGGGCCATCCACACGCTGCAGTCCATGTTCATAACGGAGCTATCGAACGGCCAGCAGACGCACTCGCTCAGTCGCATCAAGCAGGATGGCCCGGTTAGCCGATCGCTGCCGCGACACTTCAAGGTTGCCGGCCAGGCGCCGCAGTCCGCACAAAGCTACTACGACATCAGCAAGGATAAGCTGTACGTGGCCAAGAGCATCTCGCTGATCTGCCAGGCGCCGTACGCATTTGCCGCGCAGCTCTTCCTCAAGAATTTGTACCGGTGAGTGCACTGGGCGAAGCTTATAAGAAACTAAAAAAAAAGAAAACATTTTTTTTTTTTTTTGATTCGATTCATAAACCAATTTGTAATCCTGTCTTTTATATTTATATTTACCGAATCTGTAGGATTAGGCCACTATTTTTTGTTACTCAAAGATATCTTTTCAAAAGTTGGCAATTATGAATTAAATGATGCTAAACAACGGGTAAACATCGGACTGCTATATATTGTAGTTGCCATAGGAACAATCGGTCAAAAGTTAATGTCTTATATATGCAACTGTTTTGTTGCAAAAGATAACTTTATCAAACTCAGCACATTAATATCGGATTATAATATGATATAGCTCCCATACCTATTTTTTCAAAAATTTTCAACCAATTTCAGCGTACTTCTATATAATAGAGCAATCATAGGAACAATCGTTTAACCAAACTATTTTTGTGTAAAACACTTTTTGGTTTTTTCAATATATAATTTTTAACATATCATTAAAAAAATGTATAAATTATTTTAGATATTCTTTATGTTACCAGCCTAATCTTATCAATATCGAATTTGAATTTTTGTTTGAAAATATTGTTAAGAATGGAAACACCGCATTTGCTATATATATATATCTCTAAGTGTCTATTGATATGTCATTTCCGGATGTTATCAAGCATATTTATTATATCACTTTGATCCATTTAAGACATTTTGATAACAAGAAAGCTATCTTATCACTAATCACAGATAATCATTGTGTTCAAATATAAATATTATATAATTACGTTATAATTTATAATTATCTTTCATGCTGTTGCAGTTGTCTTCCACGACAGCCCGGCGCTGGCATCAGTCTCGAATCCTATGTTTACAATATACTCTACGAAGTGATGCTACCTCAGCCGGGCAAATCCATTCGTGTCTATTTGCCGCCAATGGAGCCGCACCTGCCGGCGATTGCGCTGATCCTGCAACGTCCGTCGCTGGCCACGGAGCTGCCGCTGCTGGACTTTCCGCTGCGCCTGCTGTTTAGCTATCTGGGCGTGGAGTGT
The DNA here is from genome assembly GCA_035043915.1 of Drosophila paramelanica. Lineage (NCBI taxonomy): Eukaryota > Metazoa > Arthropoda > Insecta > Diptera > Drosophilidae > Drosophila > Drosophila paramelanica. Next base: position 580,880 of record JAWNMO010000584.1, read on the forward strand.
GTCATTCAGCTGCTGACCTGTGTGCTCCTCGAGAGTCAGGTGCTATTGCGCTCGACAGGTGAGCCCGCTCTCTTCTTATATTTCCTTCAAATTCAACTGTTGCTCTTATCAGACTATCAGCGACTCATGATTGTGGGCGAGTGCATAACATCGCTGCTGTTTCCGTTCATCTGGCCGCATGTCTATGCGCCCATTTTGCCCGCGGCACTGCATCATTTCCTGGACGCACCGGTGCCGTTTGTGATGGGCCTGCACGCCGGCTGCGAGGCGGCGCACAAAATTGGCAGCGAGGCGGCGCTGTGCTTTGTGGACATCGACAAGAAGCACATCCAGCTGCCCGAGGAGCTGCCCGTTTTTCCGCACAAAATGGACTTTATGGCCGAGATCATTTCCGTGCTGGACAAGTTCGAAATTGAGCGCGATCGCGCCCAGGAGCCCAGCCTTAAGAACGGCTACGGTCTGCGCGGCGGCGCCGATGCGATGATCTCAAGCTGCACGCTGCCCAACGGCCTGCAGGCGGCGCGCCGCAGCAAAGAGCGCTTCCAGCAGCTCCAGGAGACGGTCTACACGCTGTCCGGTGCGGGCAACGCGCCGGCCCAAATGCCGGGCGTCGATTATCAGCCGCTGGTCGCGCACCCATCGAAAATTGATCATGTGCCGCGCATTGCGGACTTTCTGCGGCGCAAGGGCGGGATGCGTGCCGCCCAAACGGGCAATTCGCCCGTGGGCAGTCCCACGCTGTCGCTGTCCTCCTCGCCGGTGGGCATCTACCACGACCTGGACGCCGTCGATGCCACACTGCCGCCATCGCGCATGGGCTCGCTGTCGCGGCGCGCCGAGAAGCCGACGCTGTCGGTTGTCGAGCAATACTATCAGGATTTGCGGATAAACAATTCGCTGCGCGAGATATTTCTGAATCGGTTCGTGCACATGTTCCATGCGTACGAATACTTTGTCATCTATCCGAATCAGGCGAAGGACGAGTGGCTCTCGAATCGCGAAACTCTGCAGAATTTTGATAAATCATCGTTTCTGTCCGATCAGCCGGAGCACCATCGGGCGTTTCTGTCGCGCTTTCTCGAATCTCAAATGTTCGCCACGCTCATCGACAACAAAATTCTGGCCATGTGGGAGCCGCTGCCGGACGAGCAGCTGCAGCTGTTCGATCAGCGCATCAAGCTGTTGCGGTAAGCCACTGAGATTTGGAAATTCCAATTCCCAATTCACCTTTTTTGATATTCACTCCTGCTCCACAGACGGCGGCACGGCGAGAACATGATATGCGCCACCAGCTATGAGCCGTGCGTGCTCAGCCAGGACTCGCAGCAGTGCTTCGAGAAGCGTCTCAACTGCATTGACATCGAGGTGACGCCGCCAAGTGAGATTCTGTCCAATCGGGCCGCCTACTTTCGCAGCTTCCCGCTGCTCGAGAAGGGCGTCCTAAACCAGGAGTGCGCCTCGAGGTAGTGTTTAATGCACTTGTACCATTTGCTTATCCAATATTCCCCCAAGTGTCCCACCCCCCCAACCCAGCCCAGCCAGTACCCCAATTCCAAATAGAGCACGCTTAAATTTAAAACAAAAAAAACAAAACGAAAAACGAAAATTGTTAGCCCCATCATTTTTTGCATTTCCCGCCTCCTCCCCCCGTTCCACTTTTGTTGGCCTGCTGTAATCTTTGATATTATCCAATTGTTAGCATATGTATTATTTAATTAATCGTTATTAGTTCAGCTGTTTACTGTTATTTACACGCACACCTCGTGTTGTCGTCTTCCACCTTTTGTTCTTTTGTACATTAATTTATTGCTTAACAAAAAAAAACAAAAAAAACAAAACAAAAAGAAAAGAAAATAACACAAATACTTAACAAATAAATTGCATATCTCAAACGAAAACAACACAAAAGAAACCGTTGTTAACCTTTGTTACATTTTTCGTTTCTTTTTCCTTTAAAAATGCATTTCTTTCTTTTTTTTTTTAATCGTCTTGTTTCCTGCACCGCATGCGCACCTCCATCGCCCCTCCCCTTCCCCCATGCATTTTTCGGTCCAAAACCTTTTTTTAGTTCCCCCAACTAATCCCAATCAAAAAAACCAAAAAAACTCTTTTTATCTTTTGTTCTGCTCAAAATTTCACACTAAAAATAAAAAATATTTAAAACTCATGCCGCTAACCTTCATAAAAACAAAAAAATGAAAATAAAACCAAAACCAATCCCTGAATGAAAAAAACAAAAAAAAAAAAACAACAACAAAAATAGGGGAAACAGCCTGCGCCGCGTCAAGAATGGCAACAAATGGCGCGCCCGCGAAATTTCGCTGGATCAGAAGCCGGCGTCGAACAGCGGCTCCAATTCCAATTCGAACTCGAATGCGGCTATCAATCGGCTGTCGGCCAATCTGACAACGGCGGACGTGAGTCCCGCACTGATCGCCCAGGCCAACTGGACATTTGTGGAGCGTCTGCTCAAGGTGCAACCAACCGAATCAAATCTTTGCCATTAGCTAAAAGTTTTTCACTTTATTCCCACCAGGATATCAAGTCGAAAACCAAACGCATGCTGCTCGAGAAGATGGGCAACGAGGCGGTGGCGCTGGGCCTCAAGGGTGACGGCATCGAGGAGAACACGCTCATAGCGAGCATGTGCGATCTGCTGGAGAAGATCTGGTCGCACGGCCTGCAGAGTAAACAGGGCAAATCAGCACTGTGGTCGCACCTGCAGGCCTATCTCGAGCAGCAGGAGTCGCGGGGCAGCGTCGAGCCGGCAACGCCCGTCTCCTGCAGTCCCAGCAGCAACCGGATGAACATTGCCAGCGCTTCGCCAGCGCTCGCCTGGAATGCCATGCGCAAGCGCATGGATTGTAAGTTGAATCCTTGCTGCTGCTGCTGTTTAACCAAGAATTATTTGGTGCTCCACAGATTTGTCCACATTCCAAACGGACTTTGAGAGTCCGCCGAGTCCGAATCGCAGCAGATCCCGTGATCGCAACAAGTTTGTGGGCCTGGAGCAGCTGTGCCCGCTGCCAGAGTCGCTGGAATTTGATGTCAAGTAGGTCGCCCAGCGAATTGGCCACATAAATATTTTAACGATTTATCCGTGCTTTGTCCAGGAACGTGCTGGCCATGGCCGACATCAAGACGCACATTGGCTACACACGCGCCTGGGTGCGTCTATCGCTGGAGAAGAAGCTGCTGTCGCGTCACTTTCGCACCCTGCTCTCCGATGAGAGCCTGCTGCGATCGCTGTACAAGCGATCCGCTTTCCTGCGCTGCGAGGAGGAGAAGGAGCAGTTTCTCTACCATTTGCTGACCCTCAATACCGTCGACTACTTCAGCTTCACCAACATCTATCCCACAACGAGTAGGTTCCGCCAGGCAGCAGCTGTCAAAAATCAACATTTATTCCTTTGTTGTTCCCCTTTACCCACTCCATCTTAGAGCTGCCCTATCGCGTGGTCATCTTTCCGTCGCGCAAACACGGCTCCTATCATACCTCCAGCAATGTGTGGATCATGGTCTCCGGCACCATGAACGAAACTCAACGTGTTCCCGTGCCCAAGGGCTCGCTGGAGTTCATCTTCCATGTGAGTGGGCACATCGGAAATTTTCATTTTGAAACTCTCTAAATTGGCTTCTTTTTTTTTTGTAGTATAAGAATCTGGGTCTGTTAACCACCATGCGTATAGGACACGACAACTCGGGGCCGAGTCACAAGTGGCTGGTGGAGCAGGTGGTGATGCGTAATGAGGTCACCGGGCACACCTACAAGTTGGTCAACAAAATGAATTTAAAAAAAAAGCAACTAATTACGTTTTCTTTTCTTTTTATAAGATTTCCCTGCGGTCGCTGGCTGGGCAAGGGCGTCGATGACGATTCGACGGAACGTTTGCTGGTTGGTCAGCGTATTTCGATCAATGTGAAGAACGCAGAGCTGGTGCCGCCGACGCGCACACCGCCCCGGACGCGCAGTCCGAGCGTGCAGCGTCAGGATTCGGTGGCGCCATCGGAGATCCAACATCAGCTGGGCAACTGCGTCAATGTGATTGTCAAATGGCACTACAAGCCGAGTCGGGACCGGGATGTGGGCACGCTGACGAACCTGCTCTGCGGCGACGATGGTCTGGTTAAATGCCTGGAGCAGGTCTTCCTGTGCGGCTTTCGTTCGTCGCGTTTCTTCGGACGCAATCTGTACATCTGGGACTATTTTAGTAAGTAATTATTATTACTATTTTTTTTATACTTTTTGTAATTGCATTTCGTCGTTTTGTTTCAGCCAAAATCAAGGAGCTCTTCGAGCAGAATCTGCAGCAGGAGCTGGATGACTCGGCGTCCAGCATGGATTCCTCGTTCAGCAACGGCAGCTGCAATAGCCTGCCGCGTCGCGAGATAGCCAGCATATGGCGGCTATATGTACAGCTCATGGATGAGATCAATGTGACCGCCAGCACACTGGGCAAAGATGGCAAATTTCAGTTGCTCATCTGCCTCAGCCTGAGGTGGTTAACCTTTTCAATGAATTTTGAAGCATTTTATTGAAATATTGTTTCTTTTTGTTGTCAGGGAGCATCTGTTGACGCGCCTGATCAAGCCCATGGCCATGACGAAGGTCACCCAGGAGCTGTACGAGGAGGAGAGTTTTCTGCGGCGTCGCAATCTTTTGACATTTCTCATACAAATACTGGAGCCGCTCGACGATTGTCACATCGTGCTGGAGAACTCCATAACCCAGGGCATACGCATTCCATCACAGTGCTGAGCTGTGCAGCTCGTTGCCACCACTAACCACCATTAACCACCAGCCACCAGACACCAATCCAGTCACCCACAGACATTTGCAACCAGTGACCTAAAAAATACTCATTTACATATATGCCCTAAAGTACATGGAATTAACATTGTGAGGAATCTCTGAAAAGTACTCGAATTCGTTATTAGTGTTTATGTAAGCTAAAGACTTGTCATCCTTTTAAGCCCAATCCTAATCACTTGCCATCCACACACGCTTGCCAAGTGTTCCAAGTCAAAGTAAAGCCAAAGTTGAACATAAGAAAAAAACAAAACAAAAAAAAAAAAAAGAAAAGAAAATTGTGTGCAATTATGAAATGAATCCCAAAACCTATTCTAAAATGTTGTTCGATTTGAAAACTGCGTAGCTATTTAGAATTTAAGATATTCTAATATGTATATCATCCGATAATCTTGGTCAATTTTCCTAAGTTAGTGAATTTATTTTTCAATCGGTAGCTTTCCATTTAGTTGATATACCAAAGAATTTTTGTTTTTTGACACGAGTTATTGTCAATTCTATGATATTAATAATTTTATTATTATTGAAATTAAGTGAGACATTAAGAAACATGGTGTTTATGTTAAAAATCAAGCTTTATTTTTATATATTTCATTTAGCCAAAAAAAATAATTATATATTTACGAAGTTATTGAGTGTCAATAAATATGCAAAAGACAGCAATAAAAATTGCAATTCAGTTTGTGTTATTAATACGAATTTTTTATTTCCCGGTGTTTCCCCAATTATTTTTTGCGGTAATCAAACTTGCTTTTATATCGATATTTTTTTGCCTAGTCTCACAATTTATTTATATTAATTGTCACTGCGAGTACATAAGCGACTATTCTGCAAGTAATAAGTTATTTTTGTTTTAAAAAGTGCTTTTTTGTAAATATAACTTAAAAACGATCAATCAGCACAGAAGTCTTCAGTGGAAACGTGTCATTAACTTATCGATAAGTTTTCTTTGAACCCGGTGGTAATAGATAACAATGTGGCAACGCTAAAATCAGTTGCTGTGAGCGCGATTTCCACTAGACTCGCTGCGCCGAACAGACGCGGACACGCAATAGCTTTAAATGCAATTACCTCAATTGCAATCATAAAAACAAAATATAATCAAGTGGATCACAGACGACGGCAAATAATTGCCACTCAGGCACAGTGCAAAATATAACAATCTCAGTTTGTGGTGCGTCATTTCGTGTAAAAAATCCAAAACAAACAAACAAATAAAATAAAAAAAAAAACAATACAACGTTGCCACGAACACTCATCGATTTTTAGCAGAAATATTGAAGATAATTTTGAAAATCTGAAAGTAAGTTGGCCTGAATTTTCTTAAAATATCAAGTGTATGCATGCATTGTTGCTGCTGTTGGGTCACAACTTAAATATATGCACAAAACTATTTACAAACGACGCACTGTCCGCACTGCTGCTGCTGTCTGCTGCCGCTGCTGCTGTCTGCCAATTGCCGATGACGTTGACTCTGCCCGTGACGTGAGCATAATTCCCTCTCCGCTCTCAGCAGCGCAGATTGGCGAGCAATCGCTGGATTTGGACTATGTATCGGGAGCTGCTTTTGAAAGCATATTTATTTATTTTTTGTTTGGCTTCGGGGCCGACAAAATATGCGTCTTAATTGGGTGATTTCGCTGCCAAGGCTTTGATGTTTACATAATAGCGGCCGCCTTGCCCAGATATGTATATGTATTATATTTTATGCATTCGCAGCTGCCGCTGCTATCGATTTGTTCTAACATGCGAACCGGCGTGGCGTCGCCCCAGTTCCCAGTTGTCTGTCCCCCCTGCGGCATAAGGCCAATACAGGCCACCGCCACGTCACTTTTTCTTTTAACATCCCTCGGCATCGTATGACTTTCATGTGTTTGTTGTGGCACAAACTTGCAACGTTGGTTCTGGTTATTTCACCTCTCACTCGCTCTCTCTAGGTTGGTTAGCGCTTTTCTGTCTAATGTGGCAGCTCTGCTGCTAATGAACTTTGCGCTGTGATCGTATGATTTTAAAGTTGGCATTCGTCATTGTTGCTTGGCATTGCGAAAAAAGAAGAGGAGAAAAAAGCAGAATTCAAGCTAAAAACACATTTAATAATAACCTAAGCAATACGCGTATTACTCATGCTCGACGCTGACGTTGCTGCCGGTGCCGCTGCCCATGCCAGCTGCGCTCGTGCTCCACTTTCCCAAGCGGCTAGTCGAACAATTTTTTACCGTTGCCTAATTTCGACTCTGGTCTCAAAACTATGAATGTACACGCGAAAGCGCAACGTGAAGAGAGAGAATGAGAGAGAGAGAGACAGCCTGAGCGGAGGGGGGCAGAGCTGAAGAGAGAGCATGATCGTGTCGTACGCATGGGAAGCCCACGCACAGTTAGTCAGCTGTTACTCAATGAAACTGTTTATCGGCAGTCATGTGTGGGTGACTTAAGGCGCGATCGCGGGCTGTTATATGTGTGTGTGTGTGTGGGTGCGTAATTGGGAATCGTTCGGTGGTTGTGTTTTACTTTGACAATGTGTACAAACATTTAAAATCAATTTATATTCTTCAGAATTTGTGCAATCGAGAGCCGGATAATTAGAAGCTTATCTAACAGGAGTATAAATTGAATAGTTTGACAACTTGTTGGGGCTTATTGGTGTTGCATAGTATCACTTTAAAGTACCTAATAACTTTTTTATTTTCCTCTTTATGCAATCGTTATAAAATTACTATGTACTTAACATAGTATACTTCAAGTACATTCCATTTATAAGGCTAATAAAGTATAATATGATAGATCAGGTTGCAAGTTCAGTTTTGTGCGTCGTACATGTTTTCTTAATTTTTTCCTTACTTTTTTTTTTTGGGTAAATTTGTGATGATAATGTCTGGAGGCAACAGTAAGGTTATCAATGAAGGTCTATTTGTGCTATATATTTATATGTGTATATAGAGCATGTAAGAAGCAACCGCTTATCAATTAATTTAACCGAATGCCTAAGTCCTCTTAACTTGTATTTAATTGTGTGAAGACTGTACATTACGTCCGACGAATCGCAACCAGAACGTAGAATTCCATGAAAACATAAAGCCAACACAGCAGAAAACATAACACAAAAAGAAAAAACAATATTTTGCTTTGTCTTTCCACACTAATTTTTGGAAAGTTAGCAGTTTCGAAAGAAACTCGAGTTACGTACATTAACCCCGTATCGCAGCTTAGAGACGTTTCCGATGACGATCGTGAACTTTGGCTGTGGTTGCTATTTGGGGGATTTTGCAAGGTTCAATTTTTACAAACAGTACCCCCATATACATTGTACTTAAAAGTAGATCCGCCTCAGTTGTTATCGCTACGAAAAGTCGCTTATCAGTGTGTACGCTCGTGCCTGAAACAATATACTGCATACATACTGTATATACATTCATTATACAGTTACGTCTCTTTGATCTATATATATATATATACTTTGTACATATTGCCATTTTCGGGAATTCATTAACTATGTCCATAGTGCAGCGGAAACATGTTTCAATAGATAAAAGTCAAATAAAAGATAAGACAACAGGTAGCCAAAATGACAATCTAATAATACCTGCGGTGAGTCGGCCACCTGTCAATTTGTAGATGCGCTTTGCTCATAATATTCGCCCGAAAACATTTTACCACGTACCTGGTATGTACTCACTTTTTCTTATTTTGTTTACATTCTGACTCGCATACATTTTACTCCATTAACAGACAAATATGTATGTATGTATGTTTGTTTGTTTGCACACACTGGCATAGATCGTACGACAGAGCCTGACGTTCACTTGTGACGTCACTGCAATCACCATTATCGCATTTAAAAGCAACGCAAAAATTGCCCGCAGCTTTAAAACGCGTTACGTTCATTCTTTCTGGGTGGCAACGAAATTAGCATGCATGTCTTCTTCTTCTCAATTTCACAATTTCTTCTACGGCACGTTAAAAATAACGATTACATCATGGCCATAATATCCAGTTTTTTTTTTTTGTGAAACCAACTTGAACTTGAACGAGCGCATGCGAGAATTCGCAGACTCTGAGCCGGTTTTTATATGTGAGTCAGAGCTGGAGCATTAGCATTAGCCGCAACCTTGAACGAAATAAACTCTCCTTGTGTTCGTCTCTAGGCTAGTTTTTTTTTGTTTTTTGTTTTTTCTATACCTTATCATTGCTGTGATAAGCAGTACACATGCTCTGGTAACAAAACAAAAAAACAAACAAGATTTGACGTAATATGGCAATTCAAGGCCAGGTAGCGCTGTTCTAAGTAAATTTGGATAAATAAAAATGGATAAATTTAAAAATCTTAAATAAAGCACGCAGCAAACAGCTGGCTAATCACAGTGTGTGTGTTAGACTGAGAGAGCGCGCGTCAATTTCTAGTTGTTTCACGCACAACTTGTGCAAATATTTGTTGCTCACGTGCGTTTTTTTTTTTTCACTAAACAACTTATTAATTGTATGTGTATGTGTGTCAAATCTATGTTAATAATCGTCATCGATAGGTTTGTTCAAATGAAACTATAACGGTGCTTATTCAACGGTGTGTGAGTGTTTCAAGTTTTGCTTTCCACTTTGCTCGCCCCTTCTGCACTTGTCCCACTCTCGCTCTCTTGCTCCCACTCACATTAATTGATATGCGCTGTGTTCGTGCCAAAATGTGTTGTTGCTGTTTTTGACATTCTTGTCGTTGGATCTATTTATCTGCTGGTGCAGTTTTTTAAAGAAATTTCGCTTTTATCGAAGCGTATGGCAAAACAAAACGAATAACAATTAAAACGATTATTTTTTTTTGTCCATGGCATCCGGCAGCACTTTAAACGAAATGTCACGTGTCGCAAATGTTTCCGATTGTATAAATGTGTATCGCGGTGGGTAAGAAGACGCGGCAATTGCATACCATATACTATAGAGTTGTGTGAAATCGTTCTGATTTAGTTCAAAGGAACTACTCACTTAACTGAACAATAGAACTACGTCTCAGATTAATGCTGATGGTTCGTGTTTCCGCCTATTATAGTATTTGTTTATTCATTCAGTCATATAAGTTTTATTTACTGTTTATTTTGAAATTTGGTAAATGTACCAATAAATTTACCGCGCACGGTTATTGTTAATCTTATTGCACTCATTGATAAATAAACGATGCAATAAAAGTTTAAAAGTATCAAACGACATTGGGTCTACAAAGTTCAAAACGTACGATATTCGATCAATCAATAACAAAAATTAAAAACTGAACTCATTCAATTGAACTGTGCTGTACAGCTCGAATGCATTATTTAAAAAAAAATTTCAAATGTGTACACACTTATTTATATATGTATTTTTATTTACTTATGCATTCACTTGTTCACGTTTTTTTGCAGTTTGTCGGAGCGACGAACAGCGACAACAGCTCCGTTATAGCATACAAAATTCTGAAAAGAAGAAATAAATCAGTAAAACTGCCGCGACCGTTGCAAAAGATTCGCTGCGATGGCAACCTCATCGATAATCGCCAATAACACCAACAGCACTATTAAAGCGGGCTCAGCTGCCGCTGCCGCCTCAACCGCTGCCACAGCCGCCGCTGCCGCTGCCGCTGTCGCAGTCGCATCTTCGCTGACCACACGCAAGCGCACCTACGAGACAGCCATTGTCATGCCAGCGATGGACGCCAAAGAACTGACGACGACGACGACGACAACGACAACGACAAAAACACGCACAGCAACGGCAGCTGGTGGAACGGCCACAGGCAGAGCGAGCAGCCCGCATAGCCTCGATACTCTGGAGAGCCTGATTGTGATAAGGGATGAGCCGCAGGCAGCCACCACTTTGCGCGACTCCACGCGCACCATCTCACAGAGCGAGGCCGATGATGGCAACGAGGCGACCTCACCGGACGACACCCTGCCCTCCTGCTCCAGCACAGCAGCGGCCGACTATCTCAATGGCAGCGCCGGCGCCAAGCGCAAATATAAGCCATCCTCATTGTCGCCCCCGCTGCTGTCACAGACACCGCCGCCACTGCTGCTGTCGCCCACAGCTTCCGCCACCCAGCCAATTTATAGCAGCAGCGGCACCTCCGATCTAGCGGTAAGTTCAAAACGCTCAAAATGTCTTTGACAAGGTCACGCCATATTGCATCATCGAGGTGTGTGTGGATCCAAAGGAAACTGTATTCTGGAAATGTATGAAATTACTTTTTGCAATTTCCCAGAAAATCATTTGTATATAAACTTGTGTATACAGCACACATTTGTATACTAAATATTGTTCAGATAAGAGATCGTTTAAAGATGATGATCGTACCATGTTCTATAATCGAGCAAAAACAAATTAGTCAGCAACAAATTAGATGGTATACTAAATTCTACATATATATTTTGCGCAATTGTTACGTTGGGTTGTGCATAACACAATTACAAGAGAGTGTGCTTTAGACGGGTGTGCACGACTAGAAGATGAACTGTTAGTTACTTCAAAATATAGTCAATTCTATTCGCTGCTTTATACAACTTTTGAATAAACCTTGATCATTGGATCGTTTTCAGCTGTCTTTAGCTCTTTTAATCTACAAGTTTTGAAAATATATATTTTTAAAGATAAAGTCAGGTATGCCCTCTTTCAAATATTTTGCAAGGGGTATTTATTGATTCGTTTATAACAAAAATAATTAACATCGATCTATTAAAAATCTTGACTTGCAATTTGTTGAACAGAAATGTTAAAGATTAACAGATTAAAGATTAATTGATTAAAAACGTAAGCCTTCAATTTTACTATTGCTCAACGAAAATATATATAAGCATTTCCACGGTGACAAACGGGACAGTCGCACACCTTTAAAGTGAAAAAAAAAAGTCAAAGAAAAGCGCATTTTAATATCTTCTGATACATTATCTAATAGCTGTTTAGGAGCACTATATTTAATGGTAAAGTTGATAGCAGACGTAATTCGGGCTTCGAGATAGAGGCAAAAGAAAACCGATTCGCACGGGACAAAAAGCGGAAGTGATTTTTGTGCGCCTTCACAAAAATGCGAAAATCAGCGAAACTAAGCAATATTTTTTCTTGCAACTAATTTTCAAATGTTACGGAATAATGTAATTTTTTTTTTTTAATTTTGGTTTGTGGAAAAAGCTGCTTTGGTTTTTCTTCAAAAAATATTCATCTGATTCGATACGGGACATTTTTTTCCACATGTGAAATTTTGTATATATTTCTGTATTAAAGCATATACAGGATATACAGGATATATAGCAATGAAAAATATTAATTGAATAATATTTATTTTTCGAAATATAGTGTACAGAACAATTATATTGGTGAAAATAGTAAACAATGAACAGTATGAATTATATACTTTTTTTTTTTCAAAATATGCAGTCCGAGCTGCTTTAATCTGGTTACCATTACAGAAAAAGTTGTATTTTTTATTTAAAACCTGCAGAACTTTCAGTTTTTTACATAATTCTTTCCTTATTTTTCATACGATAATTTTGTAACTTTAAAGGGTCCTTTTTCAAAGATTCTCGCCACTGCTGTGGCGTTGTACCCTTACGATTCGCACGGGACACTTTTCAAAAAATTCTCAAAAATTTCAATTTGATTTTATAAAGCTTTTTTTTTAGTTAATTGTTAATGTAAGAAAGAATTTGTGGAATAGATTTTGTCATGTATCATCTGTCTTAGAGAAGATAATATTAAAGAGAAAATGCTTTAAAAATTACCAAAACGAGAATTTACATTTATGCAACTTTGCAATCGGTTTGCTCATCATGGTAAATGAAATCAAGCAATAACTGATTAAATTATTACAATTTGAATATTTTTCTTTGATAATATCTGAAAAAAAGGTTTCTGGTCATGGTGTACCTTTCTGTGGAAATGCCCATATATATATTTTTTAAAATTAGGTGTTGATCATTCGAGCATGAAATGATTTTGATATATATATATATACCATGTCAAACGTCTGGTTTTCGCTTTTAAATTTATGGGCTTTTACCTATGATATATATACATATAAGTATGTATATAACTATATATATATATATCTCTTTTTTGTTGCTTAAAATGAGCTATTAAAAATTTAATTGGTTATGTTAACGTCAGATGTTCGTTGTTTTTGAGTTTTGTAATTATTTTTGTAATAATTTGAATTCCACTTTTGCAACGGTTAAATCAGTTGCAAAACTGTAACTTAAACATTTAAAATTGTAACAAGGTTATTTTCGATTGTTTTGCAGCAAGAGTATCTTCTTCCTTTCAAATAGCTGTCCATATATAGCCAAGTTCTTTGGTTTGTTTTTTTGTTTCTTCTATTTTTTTGGCATTGGTTTTTTCTTTCTGTGATTTGGCGCTGATTGACGCTTTGATTGGCGTCGCCGTTCATCATTAACTGGCTGCTGTCAGCTCACTGATTGTTCAGATATATCGTATGATATATCGCCTGATGCTATTAGCAGCGCCTCGTGCCAAGTCGTGCGACTAGGTCTATATATATATATTCATATCGTATAATTTGTGCGCTCAATTTGCGGCAATTGAAATTTGTGGTCGAGGGGGGGCGTCTGGCCGGGCCGGGACGAGAGCTGCGTTCATTCCTCGTCCGTTGCCCACTGTTTATTGTCATTGTCAATTGTATTGATTTGGAAGCAGTTGCCGCCAATTAATTGAAAGCCGCTGCGCAATTGAGTCGGGTCCAATCCTCGATAGAAATCAGGCAACAAATAGTCGCAGTGAGCCGAGCATTTTTTGTGGCAATGTCAAAGCAATAGCTGCTGCCTGGAGCTCAGTTAGACAGCTGAAAGCAACTCAAGCAGATCATATTTTCACTGTAATACGAAAAATATAAAAACTATATAAATATATATATATATATATTTGATAAAAGTATTTAAAAAAAATTTAAAAAAAATGTCCGAGCCAGAAGAAGCGTCGCCCACGCCCCAAATGTTTGAGTACAAAATGTTACCGCTGCACATGGACTTTAAGGAATTCGTAAGGGCGCCCAAAGATCTGTCAAAGTTCTACCATATCTCAACAATATAATACTAATTCAATATCGTTTGCCTTTCCTCTCTTTGCAGACAATTTGCAAGCCAGCTCCGTTCTCCTGCGATGAGGTGGCAATTTTGGAGCGCGAACGTTGTGATTATACACAGCGCATCACCTACCAAATGGCCCGTTCCGGGCGAACGGGTCGCCGGGTGCGCGTCTATGCCGATGGCATCTATGATCTGTTCCATCAGGGCCACGCCAGGCAACTGATGCAGGCCAAAAACATCTTTCCCAATGTCTATCTGATTGTCGGCGTTTGCAACGACGAGCTCACGCACCGCATGAAGGGACGCACCGTCATGAACGGCTTCGAGCGCTACGAGGGTGTGCGTCATTGTCGTTATGTGGATGAGGTAAGTGCTGACTATCTCAAAAAACAAAATAAAAACGCCTTTACTAAATTTTCTGTTTTGCAGATTGTCCAGAATGCCCCATGGACGCTGTCAGATGAGTTCATAGCCGCGAATAAAATAGACTTTGTGGCGCACGATGACATTCCCTATGGGCACGACGGCCTGGATGATATTTACGGGCCGCTCAAGGCGCGCGGCATGTTTGTGGCCACGGAACGCACCGAGGGCGTCTCCACCTCGGACATTGTGGCGCGTATTGTTAAGGATTATGATTTGTATGTGCGTCGCAATCTTGCACGCGGCTACTCTGCCAAGGAGCTGAACGTATCGTTTCTATCCGAGAAGAAGTTCCGTTTGCAAAACAAAATGGATGAGCTGAAGTCGCGCGGCAAGCGCGAATTAACCAAAGTCAAGGGTGACATCATTACCAAATGGGAGGAGAAGTCACGCGAATTTATTGACACATTTCTGCTGCTGTTCGGCCGGGAGCGCCTCCATCATCTGTGGAACGAGTCCAAGGGCAAGCTGATACAGGCACTCAGTCCGCCTGGCAGTCCCTCGGGCTCGGTCAATGGCGATGATCTGGACGGCGATGACAACGAATCCGATGAATACCTGGAACTGCCCACCGAATATAGCGGCGGCAGCACAAGCTCTCTAAATGGCAACAAACAGCGCTCGTCGCTGGCGCGACCCAGCTACCAGAATCGTTCGGCAGCAGCCTCCACGCCGGATGACTACGAGGACGACGACGATGTCGTCTACGATGCCGAGTTTGGCGAGCGGCGTAGCAATTGAGCTCCACTTGTATTGTGTAGCGTTGCAAGCAACCGTTTTCAGATTTGGCTAGCCTAAAGTTTCACTTTCTCTCTCTTAAAGCTATTGTATATTTATTAAATTGTTTTTTCGTGCGATAAACAAACGCATCCATCCCATTTGTTGACCGGGGCCGTCCCCCAGCTCCCTTATCGGAGCCACGCCGCCCTCCGGACGCATATGCAATTTCCTTTAGCTGTATCTCTAAAATGGTATCTGTAATCGACTAGTTTTAGTTGCACTGCATTCGCTCCTCAGTCGCCCCCTCCCTACCCCCCTTATAGACCTGTAGCCAAATTTGTGTAGCCAAAATGGAGCCGCAGCTGCAAAACAAAAACAACAAAAAAAAAACAAAAAATGAAATGAAATCCTTTACAATATTACAAACATATAATCCTAACAACCAATAGGAAAACGGCATGAAAAAAGCAGTAAAAAAGATACCAACGCAAAAGACTCATTTTTTGTATTAAGCCTTAAAGATTTTGCGTGAAAAAACAGATTGAAGAAAAATATATAGAACTATTTATATTAAATTATTTCGCGTAAATATAAGTTAAGAGCAACACCAATATAAATATATAAAAACATAAAAAATACATTCGCAAAACAAAACAAGAAATATAAAAATATATACAAAATACAATTTGCAAAATGGAAACTAAAGCTTTGTTGAATATTTTTTTGAAAAAAATAAAATTTTAATGAAAGCTGCAAACATTTTATATGTGTTTCAATCAGTGGGTGGGTGGGTATATGTATATATTATATATATATATTGAAGTATTTTTTATACATTTATATTGAATTTGATATGTCGATCTCTCAATGTGAACAATTCAACATTTTGCTATGCTCTCTGCCTTTATTGGATTATATATTGTTATATAATAATGCAAAATACATACGAATATGGTTTAGTAAATTATAGAGGGGCTTTTTAAGTTTGTTATTTGTAATAACATTGAAATAGAATACGCGACTTTCGCGCACTTAACAAAAATTTCTTATAATGCGTTCATTTGATAATGCCAAACGATTTTATCATCTGATCTGATTTACGGAGCTCTGTTCATGCCAACTGCAAATAGGGGCACCATTTTCTTGCCCTTGGCCTTCTTCTGCTTCTTGCCGGCAATGGCATCCATTGGAGCTGTATTCGATTTGCCACCACGATGTTGCTTCTGCTGGCCCAGAGCGCCTTCGAGTAACTCGCCAAGCGCCCATGGGCCAACGGCACGCAGCTCATTGTCCTCATCGAGAGTGGGACGGCTGGTGGTTGCCTGGCGGTTCACTGGCGGTGGCGGTGCGGCGCGACCCCAAGCGCCCACTTGAAACTCTGTTGGGCTGTGACGCAAACCCGAGGAGCTGCCTGGCGAGGCGCCACCAATGCTGGGCCACAGCTCCTGCTTGGGACTGGCCGCAACAGAGGAGTAACGCGGGCCGCCGCTCGCCTGACCAATGGCTATGGGCAAAGCGCCGCGTGGTGCCGGCAAATCCTCCTCGAAGCCACACTGCAAATATGAAAAGTTTCAGCAACGATTTTATAGACGAATAACGCATGATGGACGCACAGTGGGAAACTCATGGGTGGAGCTCAGATTCAAGTTGGCTGCACTGGCGATCAGCTTGCCCATCTGGCGATCGTTGATCTCATTGATGTGCTGCTCTCGTTTGCGTTCCTCGCGCTCGCGACGTTGACGCTCCTTCTTGCGATGTAGAATATCATCTGCGGAATTGGAGAACTGATTAGCTGGAGTCGTTTATGATTAGGTCAACCAGTTTTACCTTTGAATAGCTTGAGTATGCTGCCCGAAATAATTGGTGGCTGCAGCTCCACTTCGACGACGGCAAACTGGCAGGTGAGCGGCAGATGGCCCAGACAGGTGAATTTGCGACGCTGCTCCTCGTTCATGGAGTGATGCTCCTTCTGTAATATCTGCGCCTTGATCAGCACCGGTGCCAGATCCAATGTGCCGTAGCATGCCTGCAGCATTTTAACGTTCAATGGATGCAAATAGATGTTCTGTCCATCATTCGATTGATAGAAATAATAATATTTGTTGTTGCTGTTGTTATTGTTGTTAATGTTGATGTTGGTGCAGCTGCTGCTGCTGCAGCTCGCCTCGCCCAAGGATGAGACAGAGGCATCGTCTGGTTTCTCAATATCGATATCTGGAGTTTTAGCTTGTGGCTGCTCCTCTTCCATCAGCTGCATTTGGGGAAGCGGTTGCTGCTGCTGCTGCTGCAGGTGCATCTGCTGTTGTTCCTCTGGTTCCAGGCCCAGCTTCTCACAGCGCTCGTGTAGTGTGAGCAGCGCCTGCTGTATGAAAACATCCTCTGGACAGGACACGTCGGACTCAGCCATTAGCTCACGACGCTCGCGTTCAATTATGGCGGCAATATCCGCACGCTTGGCAATCAAAAACTTTGAGAAATGCCTGGACTCGTCCACAGCGCTCAGCAGCGGAAAGCGCTCGTGCGGCTCGAGAGCAGCGCCGCCTGTGCCCGCATAGCGCTCAATATAAATGGAGCCCTTGCGTCGTCGCATCAATTGAAAGCTGATGGTGTCGCCCACATTCATCGCGTGCTGCTGCTCGATGGTGCAGCTCTTCAGATCTGCCGCGTGGATGGCATCGTAGCAGATGGGACACTTGCGCCAGGTCTTGTCGCTCAGCGAGAGATAGTGCAGCAAACAGGGCCAGCAGTAGGCGTGGCCGCAGCGCGTCAATTTGGCCGCCACCGGCGGATAGAGGCAAATGGGGCACTGCGGCTCCTCGGTCGTATGGATGTTGATCTGTTCGATTAGATTCCAATCGATCAGCGTATCCGGCGATCCGTTCACCTGCGCCTTGGCGCTGCTCCGGATGACAAACTGAAAGTTCGCCTGCAGAAACTGCTCCTTGTTGTAGCGCGGTTGTCGGCGCATCGCATTGCCGCCATGTCCAGAGGCATGCCAGTCCGAGGCGGACGACGACTCGCGCGGCACACAATGAAAGTTCAGCAGATGGTTCAGATTCTGCTTCTTGCTGCCGTGCGCGTACACAGAGTTTAGCTCGTAATCAAGTTCACTACGCATGTAGCCGGCGCCCGCTACTGCTAGTCCGGAGCCGCCATAAGCGTTATCCGTACCGGTGCATGCAAGGCCATCGCCGTTGCCAAACTCCTGACCATACCCGCCGTTGTTGCCGTTGCCACCGCCACCACCGCCGCCGCCGCCACCGCGGGCACGTGGACGCTTGTCCACATTGGGACGTAGTTTTGCCGGTTGCTGTTGTTGTTGCTGCTGCTGTTGTTGTTGTTGCTTGGCGCTACGCTGTTGCTGCTCGTTGCGTGGTGTTGAAAGTTGTTCGCGACGTCGAGAATTGCGTGTTTTGTTGTTAACATACAAGTCTGCGGGAGCATTCACAAGAAAAGAGACGAAATTTTGTTTAATAAATTGGCTTTCGTATATATTTTTTGTAAATATCAAGTATAGAACTCAGGTCAAGAGTTCTCCACTTGTATTGTCTAGTCTAAATAACTATTACTAATAAGAATGTCGCGAAATGCAAACATTACTTGAATTCATGAGAATGGCAGAGAAAGGCTAATTTGCTTCCTCACTCACTCGCTTTGACTGAATCTCTCATTTGCTGTCCTTCACTGACAGATGCAAAAAGACAGAGAGAGCAAGTGAGTGAAAGAGCAAGAGACGGACGCACGGAGGGAGAAAAAATACCGAGAGTTATATAGCTTTAGCAAAAGTTCTCTTTAATAGACAATACATGCTAACATATAAAAAAAACAATAGTGTTGCAGTAGGGTGTAGCCGACAGCGCAATACTCACTCACAGTGCAACAACTAATACTTTCATACGTATAAACAGACGGATGGACAACAAGCCAGACATTGCTCTTCTTACTTTGTGAACGAGTATAACAAAAAGAATTTGATGCTTCTTGAGGCAAGAAAATCATATAGAAACGGACTTACACACATTAGCTGAGCAGTGTCAAGTTTCAATGCACTTTCAATGCTAGTTTTAGTCGAAGACTACTAATATAGAAGTCAAAAGTATTCAAGATGCTTACCACTAGATTTGCGTTGAGCTTCAGCAGATGATTTGTTTGAACGTTGTTGTTGTTGTTGCTGTTTCTTGTTGTTGTTGTTTTCCATTGTTGGTATTTTTGGCTGCGCTAAAGCCGCAGAGCTCGTTGAAAGAAGGAAGGTTGAAGAAGGTGGGGGATTCGGCTCTAGAAGTTTGTTGCTGCCAATTGACAGACAACTGCGTCTCGCGTTGACGTTTGTCTCCACACGGAGTGCGTTGCGCGATTATTTTTCGTTGAGGATTCATCTTTACTGAGCCATGATTATTAACAAGTATATCCAGAAATAATACTTGCGTAATATTTCCAAAAAGGGTTATTCGTGTGGTTTTCGGTATAAATCGAAAATCGAAGCGAATCGAAAAAATACTCGATTCTATTGCTCGGTATTCGCTTTTCAAAGACTTTTTGCCTTTGCTTGACGTTCAGTTATTGGCCGTCCTCTTTTTTGCTATTTTTTTTCTAAATGTACTTGTTGTTTTTATTGGTATTGGTGTGGTGTCCAAAGGTGTGACGACTGCGTTTTTTGCAATGCGTAAATAGTTGAATTTGTGGCTCTAATTTCACTTGTAAAATGTGCGCGCACAGACTTTAAATGACTACAAATTGTTGGGGAATATTTTTTGTGTCGTGAAAGCAACTAATTTTGATATAAAAACCAAAAAAGCCTCGGTTGGAAAAATCAGCATCCGTGCTGACCTATGAAAACAGTGTGACTGCGCGCAGCAGAAGTGGAAATGCCACAAAAATAATGCAAAACATGTGAATGGCAAAATATAAAATTTGTGGCTGTAGGGGAAAAATAAAGTTATTATGCTTGAAAAAATGGCGGTACACCTTTATTACATACGCATTTGCGTTTAATAAATAAGCTTATTTTAGGCTTCTGTTATTTATTGTGATGCTTAACCATTCTCATTCGCAAGAATACGGTGGCCACATATCATTACTCAATAAAACGATATATCGATATCTAAGGTATCGATGTCTGTCACGGCCGCCATTTTATTTTTGTTACTACTAGAATTGAAGTCGACTACGCCGTGTTGCTGAGAGAAAATTCACATTTCCACATTGATAAACAATAAAAATTGTCAAAATAAATATAGCGTTTGACCTAAAAAGAGCCCTTCTGTCTTTGTGCATGGGTCCACAATAAGTTTGCGTTGCGTTTTTATGGTTTGCCATTGGTAAGTAAAAGTTCATTGATAAAAGTACAAACATGCATACATACATGTTTTTGCAAATATGTGTGTACTAGTGCGCCGACGAGTACAGTACAAATTCAGCGCCAACAACGGATACACCGACAACAACAACTAGCGAACAATTACGTTCTGCTTGGCAATTAGTTAATTTACAACTTGCATCGAATGCATAATGGTTACAAGGCCATAGAAAGTGCTTCAACGCACTCGCGACGCCTATCGATTGCGACGTAATTTGGCTTGCTATCGATTTATCCAGCCTGTACTTTTGGAGTGTTTATTTAGGAATACGACCGCTTGCATACATAAAAACAAAACAAGTCTTAAATACTATAGTTGTAAGTTTAACAGTTGATCAGTATTTTAAGCCACGTGATCGAAATGTGTTTGGACGATTGGCACCAAATGAGTTAGTACGATAACTGGGCCCACCATTATTCACATTTCCAGTTGCATACGCGGGCAGCGGCGGCGGCTGCGGCGTCGGCGGTCCCCGATTGATGCCCAGACCATTGTTCCGTAGACTGGGCGCCACATACGGTCGCTGGCTGGTGGAAATGCCAGCGCCCGCGCCTCCACCTGCGCCTACACCTGCACCTGCACCAAGAGGCGGTGACTGCGTTTGGGGCGGCTGCTGCTGCTGCGGCACATTAGCCGCAAGATTACCCTGCACAATGGGCGGCACAAGCGAATTAACCGTCGAGAAGTTTGGTGGCTGCGGCGACTGTGGCTGAGATGCGGGTGCTGCTGGCTGTATCTGGGTACGCTTGGTCAGCGCCGGTGCCAGATAGGGATGATTGGCGCCGCCATTGGTGCCGCTGCTGTTGCTCTGCGGTATATCATAGGTGCGTCCCGATGGTGTTGTCACCTGAATGCTGTTCGGCGCGCACGGCTGTCCCTTGGGCTTGCTATAATCATAGCCATTGGGCAGCACCTGCACGTAATTCTCAAAAAACTGGCTCACCGAGTGCATTGGCGTCGAGTAATTGACATTGATGAGAGATTCGCGTGTGCGCAAACGTTTGTCAGGGTCCTGCTCTTGTTCCTGCTGCTGTTGCTGCTGTTGTTGTTGCTGCTTCTGTTGCTTAAGTGCCAGCGCTTGCAGACGCAAAATATTGGCCTGTTTGATGTGTGGCAGCAGCTCGGCATCGCCCTTGATCTTCTCGACGGTTGCCTCATCGCTGTCATCTGCATCTTCGGCGTGCTCGCTGGTTGCCTTTGTCGGTGCTGGTGCCTTTGTTGTGCTCTCCACAACTGTGGGCTTCGGCTCCTTGGTCTCCTTCTCAGGCGCTGCAGGGCTCTTTTTACGATTTACAAAATCAAACAGTTCGTCTATATCCGGCACTTCGGGCAGTCCGCCGTAGGACTCAAAGTTATCGCGAAACGCATTGGCCCATTCCTCGTTCTTGTGCAGCTCGGGATTAATGGCCAGTTTAAATTGCCGATTACTCGCAGCACTCGATGAGCCCGCCTCTCCACCACCACCACCCCCATGGCCGCCGCCGCCGCCCACATTCTTGATCACTGTAATGGTCTTGACGCGCGTGCCCTCCTTGGAGTCAATGTTGGTGGCCGCATAGCTCACACTCAGATCTCTCTTGGCCGGCTGCGCGCTCTCCAGGCTCTCGGCGCTTTGCGGCGGATACTTAATGCTGATTATGGTGGTGCCCTGGGCGCCGATAAGCAATAGCAGCCCAAGCACGGACATCGTCTAAAAAATAAGGTTCAATTAGGAAAAAACGCCTCTTTTATTCTTTTGAAATGTTTTTAGTTTCGTTTTAAATCGTTTTGATGGTTAGTAAGGCCATTGAACGATTCCTAGCAATGATCGCTGATCTAACTGAAATGCATTAGGTGCCAGGTGTTAAGAATTTGGAGTTTAATAGACTTGTGACAGACGATTGGGACAGCTCACAAATGGGCTTGTGGAATTATTTATGTTTGTTCAATTTTGCGAACAAATAATTATATATTTCAGTTTTGGCCTTTTATTGTTTTTAAACATTATTTTCGTTAGTTTAAAACTATTTACCAATTATTTACAACGCTAGCAATAAACATTTTGGAAATAAAATGGATTTGCCTTGAATATTTTTAAGCTTCTACAAAAGTCGGACATTTAGCTATAACTACGTTTATTTATCGGTAATATCTTCCAGACTAGTTGCAAACTTGAACTCTGTCTAAATCTAAATCTATTCGGCTCTATTTTATAAGTAGGGTTTAGTTTATATTATATTTTAGATAAAATGCATAGAAGCTTTGGCTTTGGCTCAAAATAGAAAATTGTTTAAATGGAGATACTTTAATAGGAAAGATTATCTTTGAAAGTATCTACTAAATAAACGAAACAACATTTAAACGGAGTAAATGCAGTTGGATTTTGGAACACTTTAAGATTAGGCTTATTTTGTTTTGCCTTCTGGATTACATTTCAGGTGCAAAAAAAATATAATTAATTTTTTTTCAGTTTAGTTATTTCATTGCAAACTTAACAAAAAAAAAAACGCTAGTTATAGAAGAAGAAGATCTAATAATGATCGTTTCAGCGATCTGTAACACAATTCACGCGATCGCTTATATTATATGAATCGATATATATATATTATTTGATAGTCTACAGTGAAGCACTCACAATTGCGAATCTCATTGCTTATTTGAAAAAATTATATTTAACGCACGGCGATCGATGATGCTGGCGACAACAACGACAACGGTAACGGTAACGCGGTCAAATGTTTCGCGTAACTGCGTCCCAGGTGGTGGCTAACAATGCCTTTTTATATAGCCAAGCGGAAGGAGCTGGGAGAGCTTGGGTTTCCTGTAGTGTTTTGGCGTTAATCAGCTGCGGCAAGCAAGCCAAAAACAAACAAAATGTGTGGACACAAAGACACAAATGAAACAGGCCGCGATCGCCACCTGCTCCTCCTCCTGCTCCTGGCTGTCACTTAGCAATCCGGGCTGCTTGTTTATATTTGTGCTGTTGTTAAAAGCTGCCGTCGTTATCGCTGTTGTTGTTGTTGTTATTGTTGCTGACGATCGTGCAACTTCATTATGTCCGCCAAAGAGCAAACGACTGTGGAATCAACTGGCGGCAATAGCAAATGCGAAATTGAATTATGGCTGCATAATCGCTTTCCAATTACGTTCAATCTGATCAACTGGTTTAATGCGGGTTTTCTTTTTTTTTTCTCTTATTTTTTTTCTTGTGAAGACCGTTAACGTTTTACAGGTAATTGAGAGTGCGTCTAATGAGGAAATTGAATTGATTAACACGAGCCTATAGAAGACTAGGGACATAGCCCAGTAGCATAGTTTATAGCCAATATATGATTATTGCGCTAAGATCGTGTCTGTGTGTGTGTGTCTCTCTCTCCCTCTCTCTCTTTCTGTGTGTGTGTGTGCGTGCGACCTTCAAATTCAAATTCGGAAGCGGTGCAGTTGTGGGTAAGTGAAAGACAAGCGGGGCAAATTTCTATCTTTCTAATGCCATTTACCAGTCGAACAGTTTCGCTTTGGTCGCTTTAAACACGTCAGCTGAAACTGGTCCTCTTACGCAATGCCCCAAACAGTCGCCCGCCCGAGTTGCCATTTAAAGTCACACTTAGTTATGAGAATCTGGCTCGCAATGTGAAGCGTTAATGTCTTTCAGGATTTCAAACAGATAACGTGCACAAAAAATATATCCATTAGTCGACGCTTCACATACCCTATCATATTTTGAGTGACATTGTCTGTGTTGGGTTGGAATTACTATAAGATGAATTAAGATTGGAATACTCAAATCAATACCAACTATGTTGGATTCATTCTCAATATTTGGTAAGCTGTGCATTATACTACCAATAAAAGAAACGATATAGTTTTTTGGCTTAATTAAGGTATATGAACTTTGCCTGATGCTTGCTGTGATCAAACATGATCACTAAATTTAAGTAAATAATAATATATGGTAAATATTGCTTAATTAGACAGCGCTTCTATAATGTATTAATAACGGTATAAATTCGTCTTATCGAAATTTAAGTATACACATTTTTTTCTAGCTCGATTTGTTAGTTTTTAAGCTAATTAGATATGAAATAAAATCCTTAATTAAAAATAAAAAAAGGAATAATTAACTATAAATATAAAAATTTGATAGAGTAATAGTAGTCACTGCAGCTCCGGAAGTAGTTTTTGCTCAACTAATCCCAAAAACCAAAAAATCAAGTAAGTTTCGTGCGGTTGTTTTGAATGTTTTCCTTGATAATTAGTTATCAGTAATAACAAAATTATAAATTATTATCGCTTAGCTGCTGTTGCATCATTCAAAAAAGTGAAGAGCAGGTTTTAATTGTTTATATTAAATGTTTTTTTAGACTTGGTTATTGCATTTTTGGTAAGTTCAGCCTAAACCAAACAAATTTAAAATTTAGGAAATATTAAATATTTAAGAAAAATATGATTATTATGATCAGTATAGGCTGTAAAGGAACATTAAATATAGTCTGTACTTTTTTTTATAAGCACTCCGTCATGATTTCTGCAAAAACAAGTCAAAATTTTATTTTCAATAAAGTTTGAGTTTTAATAAAAAATTTATTTTTTTTAAAGCTAACTTAAAATATTGAAATCCCTTCTATGGCAACATATTACTACAAATATTTGCTACTAGTTATAAGAAAAATGGATTTTATGATTCTGCCAAAGATAGGTCGATAACTAAAAAAAAAAACCATGCAGGCTTGAACCCCAAAAGTAGAATATAATAAAATTATAGGTGAGAGCTGAGAAAAATGAAAGAGTGTCTTAATATTAGTAATTAATGGTAAGCTGCGTGGAAATACATTATTTTAAAACCGTTGCTAGCAATATTTATAAAGTACAGTACACACTGACTTTAAGCGATAATTTCAACTTACAACTGGTAATATATATGTAAATAGAAAGAAGTCGCATCAAAAGTTTCAATTTTAGGTGGAAAAATGTGATTATTTCTAATTCGTAACCTCTCTTACGATATCCGATATTTTTGCTCTTAATATTCTATTTATATAGTTACTATGTACAAAATGTTGGTGGCATATTCTCCATAAGCTTGTGATTCTCATTTCAGGTGCCAGAAACTGGTTGGGAGTCCTCTTTCTGGACATGCGACTATCCACATGAGGGATACCACTGTTTAGAGAGGCTTTTTCGAACTGACCGATCAGATCAGATCATAACAGAACTGAACCAAATAGAAAGCTATATTAAAAAAAAAAACATAAATAACCCCCCCAAAAAAACCAAATAAATTAAAAAACCACCTTGAATCAAGATGAGTGTCATTATTCGTTTGCAAAACCTGCCGTGGACGGCAAATGCCCGAGACATACGAAATTTCTTCACGGGCCTCTCGATACCGGAGGGCGGTGTTCACATAATCGGTGGCGAAATGGGCGACGCATTCATCGCTTTCAGGTAGTTAGAAAAAAACAAAAAACAAAAACAAAAATCCACACTGAACTCTTTAAAATTTATATATATATAAATATTTTTGTAGCTATTCAAGCGGAGGCAGGGCAAAAGCTCTGACTAGGCAGATCTATAGATAGAAAAATCTGTTATATACATATATATATCTTTTTAATATATATCTGTATGTGATTATATATATGTAGTCTGCACTGTGCCGCAATTTAACTCAACTGCTCTTAATTATTTGTAAGCCTTTGCCCTTATTTGTTGCTTCTCTTCTCTCTCCAACACCACAAAAAAAAAAACCAAACAGCACCGACGAGGATGCACGCTGCGCCATGCTCAAGGATCGCGAGAAACTGATGGAGGTACAGGTGCGCTTGCTGCTCTCCTCGCGCGCCGAAATGCAAAAGGTCATCGAGACGGCGCGCAAAGTTAGCGCCGCGGCCGCCGTTGTTGCCACGCCCACGGTCACGCCCACGGCCACGGCTGCGGCCAAGCCGGTGGCAGCGGTATCGATGCCGCCGGTGCCACAGCCCCCGAAAATCGGTGGCCTGAACAGTTTTCTGCTTGGCCAGCAGCAGGAGCTGTCCAAGCAGCAGCAGCAACAGTTGGTGACGGCGACGGCAACGGCGGCGGCGGCGGTGACGAAGGTAGCGACGCCCTCGTTCCTGGCCTACCAGCAGCAGGCGGGCATTTCGCTGGCCGACGTCGGCGGCCTCAAGGGTGAAAAATCGGCAACGGAACAGTTCGGCTATGGCCGCCGGCACAGCCGCAGTCGCAGTCGCTCCACCAGCTCCGATGAGAGCGATCGCAGTCGCGATCGTCCCGCACGCGATCGTGGACGCAAGCGTCGCTCCGAGCTGCGCGGCGACAGCAGCGAGCGTGAGCCGAAGGTGCTGCCAAAAATATTGTCAATGGGCGGCGGTGCCGCTGCCGTCTCCAATCTGTTGCCCTGGGCACTGGGCGGCAGCGTCCAGCCAGTGCCCGGCATCAGCCCGGCATCAGCATCAGCATCTGCATCAGCAACGGCATCGGCAGCCGCTGTGCGCGGGCTGCTGCAGCAGTCGATGGGCATCATGTCCGCGGTGCCGCCAGTGATGCAGAGCTATAATACCACCAGCAATGTGACCACCAACAACTACAATCTCTCTGTAACGCCACAGGAGGTGCCCATGTTGGGCGATCTGGGTCCGAGCAAGAGTCAGGAGCCAATTGCGTTCGCCAATGTCAATCCGTATGCCCAAATGTATCCGCAGCTGTTCCAGCAGCAACAGCAGCTGCTGCTCCAGCAGCAGGCGGCCAAAACCGCCGCGGGCATGGCCATGTCACCGGGTGCTCCTGGTACACCAGCTGCTGCCGGTGCTGGTCTTGGGTCCGGCGCTGCTGGCGGTGGCGGCGTCGGCTCCTCTTCCTCCTCATCGGCGGATGCGGTTATACCCATTGCGGAGACGTGCTACATCAAGATTAGCGGCATGTGTCCGAGCACCCTGTACAGCGATTTGCGCAAATATTTCGGCGGCCTCTATATACCCCATAACGGCATCAAGATCGTGAACGGCGCCAACGGGACTCGCACCGGCGTCGCCTACATTGAATTTTCGCGCGTCTCCAGCGCCCAGAAGGCGCTGTTGCGCAACAACACCATGTTCCGGGATCGGATCGTTCAGATTGTGCCCATCAGCGATGAGGAGTTCGAGCAGGCCGACGAGCGTTCCCAGCGTTCATCGTCAGGACATCATGGCAACAACAAGAGCAACAACAACAGCAACCACAACAACAACAGCAGCAGATCTGAGGAACGTGCTGCACCGCCGGTGACCAACGTGCTCTATGTGGAGGATCTGCCGCAGCTAACCACCGAGCAGGACATCATGAAAATGTTCTCAGCGACATGCACCATCGTCGACATCCTGCTGGCGCCCAGTCCCAACAATCGTCGCGAATTCGTTGCCTTTGTGCTGTTCGCGCGCGAAAATGAGGCACAATCGGCGCTGGAGGATGCCTCGCGGCACTATATCGGTTTCCGGAAGTTGCGCGTGCGCGCCAGCACTCCGGCGGAGATGCAGAATGCCAAGGAGAAGATGCGGCGCGCCAGCGAGCAGCTGCAGAAGGAGGAGCAGCAGCAGCGCGAAGATGCTGAGCGTGAGCAGCAGGTGAGCAAACAACAACAACAACAACAACAGCAGCAGCAGCAACAACAATTGCAGCAGCTGCAGCTGCAACAACAACAACAACTACAACTGGAGCAAATGGCACTGGCCAAATACAACAACGATCCGCGCCGGCGCAATCATGAGGCGCTACAACAACAACAACAACATCCTCACACACACAACAACAACAATAGTCACAACAATTTGCCAGCGTTTATCAACACTGCCATGCATAACGGTAACATGCCCTTTGCATTTCAGCAGCAAAACAACAACAACAACAATGGCATGCATATGATGAATAACAACAACAACATGCTGCCGCCATTTGCCATGCAGCACAACAACAACAACAATCAGCAGTTGCACCCACAACAACAACAACAAATGCAACAACAGCAGCAACAGGTCAATCCCCGTCGCCAGGACGTTTTTGTGCGCGTCCACAACTGCGAATATGCTACCCGCATCAATGATCTGGGCGAGCTGTTCGTCTCGGAGAATCTGCGCATCGAGCACATCGAGATGCTGTTTAATGAGCGCAATCAGAGCGCTGGCGAGTTTATTGTCGAGTTTGCCGATGCCCACAATGCCAAGTTGGCCATACGCGAGTTTCACAATCGTCGCTTTCGCGGGCGTGGCCTGCGCGTAACGCCCATAATGCCGCAAGACATTGCCGATCGCATGAATAAACCGTTCATGGACTATTTGCCCGGCGGCAATGGCCCCAGGCAGGCGGACGCCGGCGCTGCTTTGTCCCCGCCCCTGCAACAGCAACAGCAGCAGCAGCCGCCGCAACAATCGCGACGTCGCGGTCCCAGTCGCTTTGATGATGCCGGCAATCGGGGTGGGGGTGGGGGTGGAGGCACCCAACAGCAGCCGCCAAATGACAGCGACGATAGCAACAATTCCAAGCAACACTTCAACCCGTTTGCCGTGCGCGTTGGCCCCGATCTGAGCCTGGATGAGGTGCCCGGCAGCTCGCCAATGATCGCTGCAGTCCCGCCCAGCAATGGCGTTGCTGGCGTGCCCGTGCCGGACAACGATGACGGCATACCCGACAAGTTTAATCGCGCCGGCTGCGTGGTGGCCATGCGCAATGTGCCGTTCAAGGCGGAGCTGAAGGACATCCTGCGTTTCTTCAGCGATTACAAGCTCAGCCCGGACGATATCATACGTCGTTTCCACGATGACGGCAAGCCCACGGGCGATGCACGCGTCGCCTTCGAATCGCCGTCGGAGGCACGTTCCGCCTTTGAGTCGCGGCGCCGCAAACAGATATTCAATCGCACCGTTTATCTAGATATTGTTTAAGTCCGGCCTTTCGGGGTCTAACAATTTAATTGTAAATGTAAATAGGTATTGTTAAGTTAGTTTAGAGACGGTGATGAGCCGCAAATGCAGATGGCATCGCTGCCGAATGCTACCAAAGCTGTTGAATATCATTATTATTAAACTTGTACAAGAATCCCTTAATAAAATTACCATAAAAATAAAAACAGTTCAATATTTTCTTTTTTGAGCACAAAGAATTGCTCAAGGCTTAAGCGTAATTTTGCAGCTGTATCACCTGCGACTTTTTCAGTGATTCGCGGCACAACGGACACTCGTCGCGCTCCTCCAGCCAGTCGAGTATGCAGCTCCAGCAGAAGAGATGACCACAAGGCGTCAGGCTGCAGTTCTGGCGCGGCTCCAGGCAGAGTATACACTGTGGCGCATCGGCTGCCGTTCGGTTTGTACTCGTTTCGCGTTGCAGGAAACGTCTGGTTGCCTGCTTGACTGCCTCCAGCTGCTGGCGCTTGTGCTCCCGCCACAACTCCCAGCTGCCAATGGCCAGCGAGACGGTGACTTGCAGGAATGTGATAATGCCGAGAATTTTGTAGCCATACAGCGAGAACTCCGGCTGCAGCCAGTGGCGGATGAGCACGTAGTTGATGCCTGTGGCCCGCTTGGACAACTGATATTTGCTGGCGTCCAAATAAAATAGCGATTTGTGGAGCGCCTTGATATAACTGGGCGACTGTCGCATGATCTGGATTAGCTTATGCAGCCTTTTCTTAGCGTCTGGCACAATTTCCTCATGTTCGGCTATGTGGAGTTCCAGCTTTTGCAGTACACGCAGAAACAGGGCATCTCCGCCAAATTCCAGTATAATTGCAACCAGTTGCAACTGCAAAGAGGTAGGTTAAATAAATTCACCATAGCTATATTCGTGTACTTACCAATCGGCTGGGAATATGTTTGTAGTTACCATCGACCTGTATGATTCCCGTGTACTCCTCGCCCAGGGTTTGCAGGTTGTTTACCGAGGCAAAGCCATGGTAACTGAGCTGTGCCAACAATTGGCACAGTTGATTATATTTGATCCAGTTGCGGGGTCCACTCAAGCGCAAAATATCTGATAAATCCTCGGCCAGCTCGTTGGTGTAGCGCGCATCTTTTTGCACGGAGCGCACAATTTCTGGCTGCCGCGCACGGGCGTTGCGAAAGTCCATGTTGTTGTCCAGACAAAAACGCTCTTTTTACATTACGTACGTTCAAAGTTCAAGTCAGATAAGTAAACAATATGCAGATTTTGATTTGCCATAGTTAAGTATTATGTATATCGATAATGTAGTCGCAGACAGCTGTTCGACAGCACTGCCTATATTAGTTTCGCAGGTGGTCACTCTTTTTCAGCCCTCATCGGTAGACGCGAATCAGCTGTCAGCATCCGATTGTCGGCAATTAAACATATCGATATTTACTATTATTAGCACCGAAGGTGTCTTTTCGATTAATGTTAATACCAGAACATAATAAAATATCGATAAGTATCAACAATCCAAGTTCGCACGGTTGTGAACGGCCAAAAATTGCTGAAATTTCGTGTGCACTAGAAATAAAAACCTGCACGTAAATAAATTACCAAATAGAGCAGCGCTTGTGTGTGTTGCATTTTCATAGTAAAGGTGTTTACTTTGCCTATCTTCCAAATAGAAGACGTGCACGAAACTCACTTCGCGTCGCAACGACGAAGAAGAGAGAAAGAAAAAATTGAAGTAGCAATTGTTGGAGCAAATTAAACGGAATTTCGAGCTGTGAAAAAAAAAACGCAAAAGTGAATTGTGAAAAGTTAAAGTTAAAAGAGGTAATTAAACTGCGTTAACGTGTTCGTGTGTGTGTGTTTCAAAAGTTGTTTTCCCTGAAATGGCCAAGTTGCAAGTAAAATACCCATTTTTGATGACGAAATTTGACAAGTATACATATCCATATGTGCATGTGTGTGCGTGTTTTTATTTTCAACGTAGTCGTCGTCGTTATTTTTCGCATTTGATAAGCAGGTGTGAGTGGCTAATATGCGTGTGTGTGTGTGCGTGCGCTGGCTTTGATAAGCAGCGCAGCGACAAGTCTCCCCTCCAGCAGAAAGGTCGCATATGCTGGCATTTAAGCCTCGTATTTATTTACAGTTAATATTTTGGACACATGTTTGCGTTGCTCAAAAATCAATTGAACTGCTGAAGCAGAAGCAGAAGCCACACAAAGCAAATCTGCCCCAAGGCCCACTTGGCCCAAAAAATGTAATTAGCTCTGGTCGAAAATTCTGTCGGTTTTGATTTCGGCCCGTACTCCCACAATCTATACACGCACACACATGCATTAATGCCCAGTGTGGTATTTTCTTGTCTGTCAAAAACGCTTCCGCGCTGCCATTTCGCTTGGCCCAGTGGAGAGTTGTGCTTGTGGAGACCTTGCTTTGTGCCAATATATATACATATATCTCTGGCTCTCTGTGTATCGTTAACAGACAGCAACTTGTTGTTGCTTTTTCTTCGCTTCTGCTTCAACTTTTGCTTCTTCAAAGTATTTCTTCTTAATGCCTTGGCAATTTAGCTATTTTTTTTTTACTGTTATTGCAGAATTGTTTTAGTTACCACTGTTTTCAAGTGCTTGCGTTTATGAACAGATTTGTTGTCTGGAGAAACAACGAAAATAAACACAGTTCGTTTAACTTCAGGTTCAGCTTCAGGTTTGAAAGTCTGAGTCATTTTTGTGTTATTTTAGTATTTAGCGCATTTCATTTCTTTGTTTCTAAAAAAAAAACACACGATAGCGGTGTAATAAAGCAGTAGCTTGTTCATAAATTCACAGCGCTCGGTCTGAAATGTTGCTTAAGCTACGGAATATTCAGATTGTTAATCACAATCTTTGTAGAATCAGGGTATTATAATTAATAATAATTAATCACTATTGTTTTCTTTTAAGAAACAGGGTTAGTATCAAAAGCAAAACTGTTGACTTCAATTGACTCTTAGCACTAGTTTCTACACAGATTTTGTAGAGATTTTGCAGTTTTTTTTTTACTGTTTTAATAGAGTTTCAGTAACATAACTTTATACTTCACTTAAAGAACTGTAAACTGTTGAAACTGATTTCTTAATATCTGCAAAATCCCAACCATTTTTTTTTTTTGAGTCTTCGCAACTCTCCAAGTTTGAATCGATTTAAATTGAATCTCTACCAGCTACTTTTAAATATAAATATTTTCGTTTCCGACCGATTCCAGTTGAACGAACAAGCGCAACGATGCTTAATTTAATTGTTGCCAATCATTAAATCTAATAACTGTGCGTATAATGGCCAGTGTAAACACATATATATAAATATAATATAATTACCAACAAACGATTTGCGTTGCCATTGAGCAGGTTGGCGTGTATGCAGCTTGTTTCACACTTGTTTATTGATTGGGACACAGCTGTATTTGCCTGCACTGCATATTTGTACATTAGTCTAGTATAGAATCGATATGGAGCAGTCAGAGCTGACCCTGGAGAAGGAAATTTTTCACGCGCTCAAAGCCGAAACCCCTGAAAGTTATTGCGAGTCCATTTAATGATGTTGGGTTGCGTGTTGGTCGCTATGTTGACTGACTATCATCATGATTAAAATTATGATGATGATGATGTTGATGATGATCTAATGCGTGCCTCTTCACTGCTCCACATTTAGCTTGTGACCCACATTTAGTGAGCACTGCAAGTTCCACTCACATTTACAAATGTAGCAGCTCTGAGCTGTGAAACTTTCGTGTGGACTGTCAAAAAAGCAAAAAAACAACAAATACATATTGCTACTGTGCCTAATCATAATAGTTTCCATTAATATATCTATCTAACTCTGTTTAACTCAGTTTGTTTCTATTTTGTTTATGACAGAATGAGCACAACGCCGGCCAGTCTCATTGAGGCGGCTATAACTGTGAGCAGCGTCGCTGCCGCTGCTGCTGCTGCTGCGACTGGCAACGCATCTGCTGCCGCGACGACATTGAAACCAATTACGAATTACGTTGTACAAATGAAAAGTCCGTCGAGCGTCGCACAGGAGCCATTGGATCCGCTCCTTCATGTGGGCGATGGCATATTCCTGCAAACTAAAATGGCCCAGGTGCTGGCAGGCGTGTTTGTCTGTTCAGCACTGTTTGTCACATGTCAACAGGTAAGCTACACCTACCTGACCCGACCATTGAAATCGATTAACTAATCGCCTATCAATTACAGATCTATCAGCATTTACGTTGGTACACCAATCCACAGGAGCAGCGCTGGATAGTCCGTATTTTGTTCATTGTGCCCATCTATGCCACCTACTCATGGATTAGTTTGCTGTTCTTCAACTCGGACAATGTTTACATTTACTTTTTCACGGTGCGCGATTGCTACGAAGGTGCGTTATGTCCATAATCTCTGGTTTAGCATGCACTAATCTTTCTTCTACTTGGTTTTACAGCGTTTGTCATTTACAACTTTCTGTCGCTGTGCTATGAGTATCTGGGCGGCGAGGGTAACATCATGTCTGAGATACGTGGCAAGCCCATCAAGACCTCCTGTTTGTATGGCACCTGCTGTCTCAAGGGCAAGACATATACCATTGGCTTTTTGCGCTTCTGCAAGCAGGCCACGTTGCAGTTCTGCTTGGTTAAGCCGCTTGTGGCATTTATCATCATCTTTCTGCAGGCCTTTGGACACTATCACGATGGCGATTGGAGGTTTGCCTTGAGTACATTAAGTAATTATCCTAAATG
This sequence comes from Drosophila paramelanica, assembly GCA_035043915.1. NCBI lineage: Eukaryota > Metazoa > Arthropoda > Insecta > Diptera > Drosophilidae > Drosophila > Drosophila paramelanica. Next base: position 614,884 of record JAWNMO010000584.1, read on the forward strand.
TTTGCTTGATGTCTCTTCTTTTTCGTTTACAGCGCTGACGGTGGATACATTTACATAACCATCATTTACAACATTTCCGTTTCGCTGGCTCTGTATGGTCTATATCTGTTTTATTTTGCCACACGCGATCTGCTGACACCGTTTGAGCCTGTATTGAAATTCTGTACCATCAAGTCAGTCATTTTCTTGTCGTTCTGGCAGGGCGTGGGTCTGGCCATACTCGAGAAGGCGCAGGTCATATCGCCCATTGTGGACAGTGCTGGCACTGTTACCTCAGCGGGTACCGTTTCCGCTGGCTATCAGAACTTCTTCATATGCATTGAAATGCTGTTTGCTGCCATTGCGCTGCGCTATGCTTTCCCTTATCAGGTGAGTGAATTGCTTGCAAGATGTGACAGGTATTTATGTGGCAGCTATTTTGTCACGCTACCCCGTGATAAGATAACATACATTTTGGTTACGCTTATCGGCGCTATACCGCTGACAGAGCATAATAAACAAAGTTTTACAATCACACAAGCTATTTTGATAATTTGACTATCTGCAGTTGTGCTGAAAGCTAGTGCCACATGATTCATGTGGTAGATTCCCTATTTTTGATTTTAAGTTACACTGATAAAGGTTCAATTCAAAATTAGCTTTTTAGATAAGCAAAAATAAATGTGCTATGGGAATGTCAATTTATTATTTGTGTGATTAAATAGATATTAATCGGGTTTCTTTACTTATGAAAGCCAAAAATGCAAAGCTAACAACTAACTTTTCGAATATTTTGTAACGCTTTCTCTAATCATTAATTTTTTTACCTGCATATTTCAGATTTATGCGCGCAGCTGCATTGGTGATGGCCATGGACGCTCTGTTACCATGCAATCCATTTCCAGTAGTCTCAAGGTAAACCAAATGCGAATCTCAATATTCAGACAGGGAGTAACAAATTATTCTGTATTCTCATAGGAAACCATGAATCCCAAGGATATTATGACAGATGCTATACACAACTTCCATCCGCAGTACCAACAATATACGCAATACAGTTCAGGTATGTTGTTTCATTCACTTTTGTGCTCTCGTCTCTCTTTTTTCTCTATCTTTGAATGTTTGTTGCCTGTGCATTGTAGCTATTGTTAATCTTATGTTTTACTTTGCTTTCATTCACATTACATTTTCATTATGTTTTACACTTTTGTTTTTCTTTCTGTTTCTTATCTTTTGCAGAAGTAACCTCAACTCAGCGTTACGAAAAGCTCTAAAACATTTTATAAAATACAAAACACAACTCTAGCGATGCCCGCTACTAAACGCTAATTATAATTCCAAAATGAAACGAGGGATAAGAAAATATAAAAAACATATAAAAGAAAAAAGAAAACAAAAAACAAAAAACAAAAACTAAGCAGTTAAAAGACAAATCAAGTGTACTTATAGCTTATAATAGGCTTGCAGATCGACACCACAGTTGCCTTTTGTTGCCGCTTAAACACTTACAAAAAAAAAAAACAATAGTAAAAAAATTAACGATTAACAGTTAAATAAAATTAGGCCTAGTTACTTAAAAAAACAAAGCGCGCACTCAAAACCCAAAACTGAAATTACCTTGCAGATCTTTTTGTATCTGAATGATGTACTCTAAACATTTTAAAAGTATGCCTTGAACATTTTTTAACCCTTGTTTTTTTCACCGTTCCCCTCTGCGGCTGATTTTTGTGTATTTTTTTTTTTTTGATTATGTTTACGTTACGATTTAAGTCTCTTATCAAATTATTTAAATGTTAGCTCTTCTCTACTATACATACTATTCTATATATCAATAATATTGTATAATATTATGTATGTGTAAACAATGATTTTATTATTATACGTATGTAATTATTTGTATAAATGGCAATACAAACATATTAAAACGGAGCAAAAATGAGCCCAGATTAACAGAATTTTCCAACTCAATAGATATACACAAACTTGGCAATTTTTGGATAATTTTCATAATAGAATCTTTAATAAGCTTTCAGTATCTTGAAATTTTTACACTTTATATACTAAGCTTATTATGCATTTAAATTTTAAAATACGATCTTTCGATTACAAATATTACAATATCCTTTAGCTCAAAGATACCAAAAACAAAACAAAACAAAAAAAAAAAATAAACATTGCTTTTTGATTTTCTTTTGTGATAGACTCAAATCGAAAGCTCGTGCTTTTTAAGTTGGCGTGCATATGTTTTTTTTTTTTAAAATAACTTTTGTAAATGTTTAAACAAACTGTATAAAATATCTATAAACTATGTGTATTAAATAAATGTAAAATAAGCTTAAAAGCGTTGCCTTTCTTTTGCTTGCGATATTTATGTATAAACCTGCATCTTGCATGTTCTCACAGAGCATGAATTTCGATCTTTCATATCCAAATAACCCATATATATATGAGAGCTAGCAACAGCCCATTAAGTAAATAACTAAAATTTGTGCAGGTGGCAAGAGCTCGCGCGGTATTCGCGTCTCCAGCTACGATCCGGATGATCCCAGCAGCGGCAGCGGTGCCACCCAGGCAGCCTCAACGGGCGCCACAAGTGCGAGCTGCGGCGGATACAATGCGGTGGCAACCGGAGGTGGCAACAACAGCTGTGTGGCATCCAAGACGCTCGGTAACCAGCGCAAATTCATACCAGGCGGACAGCGCGTGGCAACCATTAGCCAGAACTACAACGAGAAGACCATGCTGCTGAGCAGCGATGACGAGTATCAGTAGAGGAGCGGCGGCAGCTGGAAGAGCTGGCCGTGATCCGAGTGGATCCATGTTTTGTTTGGCGAATTGTTAGTTGTCAGTTTTTTTTGTTGTTTTTTTTTTTTTTTGGAAATATTGACACTGTTTCGTTTAGGTAACCTCAAGTGGTTTTGATTTGCTTGTACAATAATCTTAAGTAGCGCAACTGCAAGAGAACTATAGAAATATAATGAAATATATTTATATAAATATAGAAACGGGAAATACTTTATATACGAGATGTGTATGTAATTTTTGACGTATGATCAATTTGAATAATTTGTATTTTTACACCGTGTATGTAAGATGTTTAATGGATGACAGCTTAGTTAAATACGATATTCTGAATTCGTTTCTTTTGTAAGTCGGTCGTTTCGAAGAATTTGTAAAAAATCAAAACAAGAAATAGAAAAACCTCACCTCTAGCGTCTAAAAACCGTCGTTGAGCAAATCTACAGGCTGCTTATACAATAAAACTTCAAAAAAAAAAATATGTACGAAAAGAAAAGAAAATAAATAGCAACAGAAATCGAAGGAATATATATATATTTATCAACTAAGAACATTTTTAAAAACCGCAACTTAATTATAGCTCGCATATGCTGGGTCCGGGTAATGCATATAAAAAAATTAACTAGGTGAATAATAGTATGTGAAACTACATAGCAGAAAAATTAATAATAATAAAAGATTTGTAGGCAAGTCCCAAGCAACAGAAATGTATAAATCTTTTACCTGTACAGAGTATGATATATTGTAAGAAATTTCCAAAATTCAACTCACTTTTAGTGCAATCAAAAGTTCGAAAGAATATATTCGAATGGCTTCTCAAAAGAAAAAATCCCGAATATTAATTAAGCAAGAACCTAAAATGAAATCGATGGGCAACAGGCAATGTCAAATTATGTATCTATTATGTAATTTTATGGTTCACAGTGCGCAATGCGGGCCAAACTGCAAATAAACGTTTTTATGTACATTCATTTTGTTAATCCTAAAAACTAAAAAAAACGGAAATAAAGTGCATAAATGTCATTAAATACACAAACATTAAAATGTCTACAAAAATGAAATGGTTGTTTATGGTTTCAAGTCGAACCGCGCAATGATCGCTTACCAACACTGGCAAATGGTAATCGATGGCATCGATGCCGATAAAAATCTCTTGCTGGCGGAAGTGGAATTTCGTTGTGGAAACTTTCAAAAGTATCTGCCAGATACTATTTTGCCAGTGCATAAAATAAAATAATAAATGGAAGAAGATTTGACAGGGCGAAAGGGCAAATTGGAGGAATCGAAAATTTAGATTTTATTATTTTTTTCTGCATATGTACGTGTATGTGTCCTGACCTGTTTTTTGTTTTTGTTCCATTTTATATAGTTATATCATGTTCGTTGACATTAAAAAATAAAATTTTCTGTCCCTAGTCCATCTTCATTTTCTTAATCGGGGGCTCACTATCCTCGGCCCTATTTACAGGGCGCTTTCGATTTTTCGCTGCAGTTCTGCGCACTTTGGCGCATCTGATCGAAGACTGCGATGTGGCTGGCTCTGAGCACAACGACGTGGAGGACGGTGACTTTGGCAGCGACAGCATAATCACTTGCTCCTTTAGAACCGTGATGTTACGCATCCAGTTCGGATCTGTTTGGGTTGTAGCATTCTGGAGGCACGTTGATTCCATCTTTGCGGATCGCAAGTTCGAATATAGCACCTCGTTGCAACGCTGCACACTGTAATCCTTGCGAATGATGACCAGATCAACAGTAGAGCCGGATGAGAGATCGTTCTTAATGCCGGCGGTGACTGCATCGACAAGCAGCTCCCGTGCAGCGACCTCGTTCATATCTTTCTGCCAGCGGTGCTCCAGTAGGCCCATGGCGCTGAACTGGCCGGAGCCAATCGAGTTAAACAAACACTTCTCGGATGTGCCATCGAAGTGAACGCTATACAAGTGGGTGCCACTCCTATCGACGCCAGCGAGTACGAAGCTGGCCATAATTTGTCCCAAATGCCGCATCAGGGCTTCCTTGGCCAGCTGCTTGGCGCAGACGACGGGCACACACCGACAGTTGATTGTCCTATAATGCACCTCCAGTTGCGTGGAAATCAGGCCTGTTATATTCATCAGATCGCTGGCATAGCCACTGCCACCACAACTGAAAGAGTCAACGAGGATTACGCTACGGCAGCTCCCCAAATCCAAATCACTTACTAAACGTTGTTGTGCAGGCGATGAAGCTTTTGGGACACGCACGAGCTGATGATGCCCTTGCACATGCCCCGCGTGTCAGTGCCTATCATGACGCCCCCGTTAAAGACAATGCCCACCACGGTGGTGCCGCTACTAAAGGGCAGCGGCGGCTTGAAGCCCTTCTGCATCATCTCCGCATTGCTGCGGGCGTGCCCACTCGAATTATAAATTGAACAGGTTGGCTAAGTTGAAGTCTCTTACCGCAAATAGTTCTCATAGTTGAAGGGGCCGGTGGATCGCTGCATATTGACGGAATTGCGTTTATAGTGTGCGAAGTATATATTTTTGTGAGAGCAATCGAGCTGTGTTATTCGTGACGATTGAATTGTGTGTACGTATGGATTGTGAGCAATAGCCTACTTAGGCTCGTGTGCTTGTAGGAATTTTAAAGTTATTGTAATTGTCAAATTTTTGAAAAAACCAAAAATTAAACATGGTGACGTCATCGCTGACATGTCATGAGCCCACATGACACACCCACTGACATGTCATGGAAGCTGTTTTTCTTAATTAATACACCCAATGAAACGGCAACTGTTTAACTAAGCTGACTTATAAAAAGTCATCGCTGACATGTCATGAGGCCACATGACACACTTAATGACATGTCATGAAGAAGTTCTACTTAGCTTATTCCACTCATAACACTAAAATACAATGTGAAATGATAATTATATAATCATACAAATGGTAACCTTTAACATTTTTTTCAAAAGCATTTCGAAGCCTTATATGTACGAATGTGTTTGCCTAGAAGCAATAATACGATATGAATATCATGAGTTACAATGATATTAGCTCAAATAGACCCATTTCCAGGCGCACACACAAACACACATCTGCTCGAGGACTCTTTGAAAACAGCAACGCGCCAGGCTCCATTAAACAACCCCCCCCCCATTTTGGTGCGCCATCCCCCCAATTCCCAATCCACAGTCCGCACCTCATGTGGGCGTAAGGCAGGTTATTGGGTTGCTTTCGGGTCGCTGCTAGCCAAGTATAAAAGTGTCAAAACTTTCTGTTCAGAGTTTGTTGTATCCTTTTGTTATTTGCGCTGTGGAGTGTATATACAAACACACGCTCAGTGGCTTATATACCACTCAGAGAGCAGCCCACACACACACACACACAAATCAAAGAGACAGAGACAGAGAGAGAGAGAGAGAGAAGTAGCCAAAAAGAAAGGCAGCGAATAGCAACAGAAAAACCAAGCCAAAAACCATAAGCTTTTTTCAGTTGTACAAAGAGGGTGAACGGGAGGGGGCAGCAGGGGGGGGGTGGATGGATGGTTGGGTGGTGGTTGGGTTTTGTTCAGTGTGTCTGATGTTCGCCTGCTCTCAGCTGCTGTGCGCCCGTTCAAAACACAAACGGAATGATAATGATGTGCGTTAAAAAATACAAAGACACATCAGCATAACGAATGGAAGGGCAAAGGGCAGGGGGCACGGGCGAGAACACAGATTCGGAAAGGGGGTGGAGGGGGTAAGGAAGAGCGGCAACAAACATGGCGCCTGAGCCAAAGTCAAACAAGTGTCTGCTTTGCAGAGCTCAGCGCCGCTCACCGCGCTTTGCCCACGAATTTTATTTATAGCTAAGTGCAAGCATTCGCTGCGAGTGTGCGAGTGTGTGTGTGTGTGCGAGTGTGTATGTGTGTGTGTGCGTGCGTGCGTGTAGGATATACACGGGAAATGCCTTAACACAATTACAATAACTTTGACATGAAAAGTGGAACAATAAGCCAAACCAAACCAAACCGAACCGAACCGAACTGAACCAAACCAATGGCATCGTTGACACCACAGGCGGCGCCCAGTTGTCCAATTGTTCCTTTTTACGTATCCTTGCCCCTTCCCCCATCCACCCTGACCAAGCCCCTTTACTTACTTTGAGTCCGACAACACACGCGCGAGCTGCTCACTTCCGGCACGGCTCGCTGACTTCTGTGTGCGTGTGTGTGTGTGTGTGTGTTGTGGTGTTGTAGGTGTGTGAAATGAAGCGACAGCCGTCGGCAAATGTTTCATAAACAACAACAAAACAGTTATTAAATGAAATTACAACAAGACGCGCAACACGAAGCAACATTTGATGCGCTACACCTGATTTAACCGGGCAGTTCAGTTCGAAGAAGAAATAAACCTAGAAAAAAAAATGGACAAATATTTGTAGCAAATACATAAAAAGTTAATGGAATCTATAAAATCTATTCTAATCTATCTATATAAAAACGAATTTTGGAACATTTATAACGAATTCAAAATAAAAATTTTCAACAATTAATCAGGCAGCTTTTTTTAAAGTTAACTTATCTTTTTTTTGATTAAATTACTTATTAAAGAAAATTGAGTATTTTTATGCAAGTATCTTTTGTATATTTTGTAAACAACCAACAAAACAATAAAACTGATTATTTGTTTGTTTTTAACATACGTTTTTAAAACAAAATAAAAAATTGTAAGCCACAATTTTTGGTTTAGGCACAATTTTTTGAAAATTGAAATTGACTTAAACACAACAAATATAAGTCTCATCAATTTTATTTATTTTATATTTCGAGTAGAATTCAAAGACAGTCTAAATTTGTCAAAAAATTTTTTTAAAATATATAAATAAATATATATTTTTAAATTATACGCAATAAATAATTTTTGTATTATTAATTTGAAGAATTAAAAGCTAAGTAAAAATCTTAGCTTGTTGTAGGGCATTACATCAGCAATAACAGCAACTTATAGCTGACACACACTCACACACACACACACACATACACACAGAGCAATCATATGGCGGTTGCGCAGCCTTTTATTAATTTAGGTTAGTGACTTAAGTTTAGCATTTGCCGCAATTAACTTAATTAGAAATGCATTTTGTGGGGCCAAGAAGCAAGAGAAGCCAACAAATAAACACTCAACTGTGTATGTGTGTGTGTGTGAATGAGTGTGAACTAATGGGTGTGTGTGTGTGTGTATGTGTGTGTAACTGTGAACGCTTTCGTTTGCCCGTTTGTATGTGGAAGTGGTAAAAGGACTTGCCGCTGCCTGACAGGGTCATAAAACATTTGTGTCATTGCCTTTGCATTCAAGTGACTGCCAAGAGAACACACATAAATGTGTGTGCGTGTGTGCGTGTGTGTGTGTGTGTGTGTATGAGTGCGTGCTTGGTTTATTGGCTATTATGACAACAAATGTACTAAGCAGCAAACATATTTATTAAAAGCATTTGCGCGATTAACTAAATGCGTTTCAGCGCGACAGCAACGTTGCGTATACGTAACGCCCATTAGTAGTGCCAGCTTGTGGGCGGGGCAGCCCACAGTGCGGGTGCAGTCGTACGAGCCAAATATCAAAAGATTATGAGCCGGTTTTTTGAGTTTCGAGTTTCGAGTCTAATTGTTTGTTTCGTTTTATTAAAAACATTTCTTGGAATCGCTAACTTTTTTTTTGTATATTTTGTTGTTGTTTTTTTTATAGTTAGGCGCTTCCCACGCATAACGCTCCGCTGCCAGCGACTGTCAACGTGTTTTTTAGTTATCTCTTCGGCATTTTTTGCTCGCCACGCGCATTTGTCATTTGGTTTATTTGTGAACAAATTAGCATATCATCCTTATTACTATTTATCTTTTAAGCTCTTATCTGAAATCACTTTTGCTTAATAAGAACCGTTGGCAATATAAATATTTACGATGCAAGTGAAATATGTTAAGCAGTTTAATAAAAGTTCAAACTGCCACCTAAAATATTGACTAATATAAGAATCGAAGCAGTTTAAATTTACTAAGGCTTAGAAAAATCATGAAAAATATATCTCGAACTGATTTATATTGAAAAAAATTTGGATTTTTAGTTTTTATAATTGAAACTCCCTTAATTTGGTCAAAACTGAACCGATTTTCGATTTGTTCCATAGATTGATTCTACATTCACAATATAAGCATTTTTGAAAAAAAAATTTTTTTTAATTTTTCGACCAAAAGTCATGTACTCCCCCCTTGTTCATATTCGAAAAAATTTTTTTTTCAAAATTTAGATTTCCGAATTTTCACCTTTAATCGATTGTATTGGTCATAATTAGTATAAAAAACAACATTAAAAGTGATTCTGGGGGTATCAAATTTTTGGTCAAAAATCATGTCAAATTTGACAACAATTTTGACATGTAAAGTTCTCGGATCCGTAACTCCTATATTTCAAACTCCCATAACTTTGTCAAAACTCGACCGATTTCCATGTTTGATGGCATTTTGATCATGATTTCTCGTATAGATTGATTCTACATTCAAAATATATGAATTTTCAACAATTAAAATTTTTGCAATTTTTCGACCAAAAATCATGTACTCCCCCCTTGTTTATTTTCGAAAAAATTTTTTTTTCAATATTTAGATTTTCGAATTTTCACTTTTAATCGATTGTATTGGTCATAATTAGTATAAAAAACAACATTAAAAGTGATTCTGGGAGTATCAAATTTTTGGTCAAAAATCATGCCAAAATTGACCAAAATATTGACATGTAAAGTTCTCGGATCCGTAACTCCCATACTTTAAACTCCCATAACTTTGTCAAAACTGAACCGATTTTCATGTTTGATGGCATTTTGATCATGATTTGTCATACAGATTGCTTCTACATTTAAAAAATATGCATTTTCAACAAATAAAATTTTTGCAATTTTTCGACCAAAAATCATGTACTCCCCCCTTGTTCATATTCGAAAAAATTTTTTTTTCAAAATTTAGATTTCCGAATTTTCACCTTTAATCGATTGTATTGGTCATAATTAGTATAAAAAACAACATTAAAAGTGATTCTGGGGGTATCAAATTTTTCGTAAAAAATCATGTCAAAATTGACAACAATTTTGACATGTAAAGTTCTCGGATCCGTAACTCCCATGTTTCAAACTCCCATAACTTTGTCAAAACTTAACCGATTTTCATGTTTGATGGCATTTTGATCATGATTTGTCCTCTAGATTGATTATTTATTTAAAATATATGCATATTAGAAGATAAAAATTTTTGAAATTTTTCGACCAAAAATCATGTACTTAAAAATATATTTTTTTTTAGAAAAATTGACAAAAATGTGAAAAAATATAAATTTTAGTAATAATGGTATTCTATTTAAGCTTATTTTACGCACATTTTTGCTGTCAACCTTAACTTGTGTTTTTACTGTCAATATATATAAGTAGAAACTACCTAAGTTAGCCACAATTTGTGAGCCAATAACAATACATAAGACCCAAATTCCCAGAGATCTTTCAACCGAATCAGACACCTCAAGCTGCAGATACTCTCGAAGCGTAAGAGGTTTCCATTGGATAATTATTTTATGGACTGGGTCAGATGAACGTCTCGAGCTGCTTAGCGCTTCTCATGAAAGTCAAGTGGCTTATGGGCAGAGGGGGGGGGGGGGGGGGAGGGCGGAGGTGTGCGGCAAACAATAGCAACTTTAACTCCCCGCAAAGCAGCTGCCTTATGTGTTACGTTTTGGCGGCAGTCGGTGAATTAGCATAACTTGTCATAAGTTGAAAAATCTCATTAGGCAAAGTTTGTTTGCCAGTTTCTTGTTTTTGTTGTTGTTGTTGTTGTTGTTGTTCGTAGACGCTTGGCTTGTTTGTCTCCACGAACGTTGATCATTTTTCGAAATTAACATTTATGGCCTATCGAGAGAGTCTGATACTCGATGCGTTATGGCTAAGATTCCCTTCACTTTCGGCTGCAGCGCTTGGCCATTTGGCTACTTGGCTACTTGGCCAAAGGCCAATTAATTAGCATACATAAACAGCCAGAGGAAGATGTATACGGTTTTCGATTTTGATGGCCATTGCGGCACATTCCAATTTAATGCTCTGTGGAGATTTAATGGTCCTGCCTGCCTGCCTGCCCCCGCCCCCCGCAAAACATCAAATGCCACCGCATTCGGCTTGTGGGCGTCACATTAACTTAAACGATATCGATTAATTTGCATTCGCATTTTACGAAAACTTTTGCGTTTTTGCGTAATTAAAACGCCAAAGGTGCCACGCCCAAGTCAGAAAGAGCCCCCCCACCCCACTGAAGCTTTTATAAACTCGCAAACTGTAAAAAAAGAAACTGCCGAGAACAACAACAAGACGGGGGGGTGGGGAACGGGACGGGGAGGACGTCGAGGATACGAGAATGTCTGGCAAAAGTTGGCAAGCTAAAAGCGAAATGAAAGAAGTCAACGTTGAAGAGGACAAAGTTTTATGCCAAAAGTAATAGGCATAGGCCAGGCCAGAACCAAAAGCTTCAGACCCGAAGATTGTTTCAGTGAGGCAGAGCGAGAGGGAGAGAGAGCGTGAGAGTGGGAGAGAGAGAGAGGCAGCTACTTGCTGTACAGAATATGAAGCAGTCGTAAGTAGCGTTTAACAGTCGACTTATGGCCAACGGCAGTGGCCAGCAGTTGGCTGTCCTGGGGCCGGCCCGGGCCAGACTAGAGCCAAACAAGCCAGCCATGAAACCCCACAGAAACTTTCATTCGACCCCTTCTTACCAATCGCAGTTTTAAACTTAATTTTTCAAATCATTTTAATTTTATTTTTGTTTTGTATTTAAAATGGCCAAAAAGTTGGGCTTCAACAGCAAAAGCATCGGAATTTATACTGAAGTCAATTATATTTTTAAAAATATTTCAAATGGGCTTAAAAATTTTTTAAAAATTTCTAAATTTCAGTTTTATTCTTTTCAAATAGAAAATATTTGCCTGCTTAGCCTTCTTTTTAATTATTTAAATACCTTCGAGAAAAATCAAATTGCATATTTTTATGTAAAAGTTGTTTTATTTTTATTATATTTTGCAGCTGACCAAAAGTTATGTAAGCTTTGGCGTAGAACAGATATTATATATGCACTTGCATATGTTTTATATTTATTTGGCTGTGATTCCATTTTCAAGTTTTCTTTTAAGTCTTCCTTTGAATGCAGCATGAAAATTTCATTTGGTTGCTTTGCGAAAAACTTTTGTCGTTGAAGATGCTTTCGGGGTTGCCTTTAAACTTGTCTGGATTTGTTGTTGTAATTGCTATAGTTGTTGTTGTTCCTGTTGGGGTCCTTTACATGGCGCAAAGCGTTGCAATCCCCCCCAGCAGAAAGTTTGTCTGCATTCCGGCAAGGAAACAGTAGGGGGGGGGGGGGGGAGGGAGGTTTAGGTAGTTGCAAGGAAACTTTTGCGTTTCGTCTTGCTGCTGCTTTTTGTCATATTAACAGCAGCCGCATTGGCGCCATGTAAGAGGGATGAGGGGAGGGGAGTTGGGGCTATTTGGTAGCTGGGGGGATCGTCTTGAAGTATTTGCTTTTGCTTGCTTTTTGCAGCATTATTGCTGCAAGTTTTTCCATGGGAAACTATTTTGCCTGTTGGAGTGTTTGCCACTTCATCAACTGCGCTGCGGTGCCCCAAAAATTGATCACAGACGGGCATTATTGACATTTCCAGCGTTGCGTGTGCAACTCGAAGGAAAGCCGGAAATCGCTGACAGCGGTCATTCAATAGAAGAAGGGGGGAGGGTAGGGTAGGGTAGCTGCAACATAGGTTGCGCCCGTTGCAAGTCTTTCTAGCTCCATTTAAGCCACACTTAGCTGCCTGCTTGCAAACCTGCTTGAGTGCATTGGCGTCTGTTGTCCTTGCACACACTCACACACACACACACACATACACATGCGAGTTACAGCAGACAACTTCCTTGGCTGTTCATCCCAAGAAGATTTCTTTTTTGTTGCCCTGGCATGTGAATGTACTTCAAGCGTTTCCGTTGCACATTACGATGACGATGACTACGTCGCCATTGTTGGCACGCACACACACACACACACTTACTCACAGAGCTGCAGAGTCAAGTTTTTTACCCAGCTGCAACACAAAAAAAAGAAAAAAAAAATTATCAATTTAATTTTGTAACTTAACTTCCGCTTACTGCTGCTGCTGGCTGCTGGCTGCTGGCTGCCACACCCACATTGCAACGCCTTGCTTCTCGCTGGCTGTTGCCTTTTCACTCAGTTTCTCCCTCTGCACTTTGGTCTTATTCACTGTTGAACTGTTTCGCTTGCACTCGCTTTTCTCGCATTTTCCGCCATGCAAAATGTTGACACTGGAGCGCTGCCTTTTGCTTGCCGCCCCGCCAGCTAACTCCCCCTTCCACCCCCCACTGGTACATTGCTTACATAAGCCATGAGTGTGTGTGTGCTTGTGTGTGTGTTTGCGAGTGTGAAGCTTGCTGCATTTTATGCCGCGCACAGCCAACTTGCTGATGCAACGTATATGCAATATGTGAAAATTACGTATACGCCGTGTGGGCAAATATGTTTTTATTTTTCCATCTTCTTCTTCGTGTTTTTTTTAGTTTTTTTTTTATGTGTCACAGCGTCTATTAAAAATGCATGGACGCATGTGACAAGTGGGTGAGGCGCTGCAACATAAATGAAATAAAAAGAAATGTTTGCTTCTTGTCTGCGCTGCTTCTTCTTTATCTTGGCCAAGTTGGCAGCTCACTTATGACTTAACTCGAATACAATTTTGTTAACATTGTGCAGCTCCACAATTCCAGGAAAATTGTACAAATTAATACACACAAATTTACAAGAATTTCGATCAAATAGTGATTTTTTTTTTTAGATTTAAATGCGGGATTAATTAAGGTCTTGCCAATATCGACAAAGTTTTGAGAGTTTAAAATTTGCAATAATTAAAAAATTCTACAGAAAATTGATCCAGATGAAATGGAATTCATTTCACCTCAAAATCCGCATCGTTTTGACCAAGTTTTCAACTTTCTTTTATGGAAATTTCGGAAAAATACTTAGAAGACTTTTCGAGCAATTCTAGGACTGATTTTTGTTTATTAACTCTATTTCGAAATGGTCTCAATTCAAAAAGATTGCTGTCTTAGTTCCATTTATATAAGCTATAAGCAGAATATTTAACTCGTTATTATATTATTTCAACATTATGCTTTGGGTTTATGGGCCCCTTTCGGAAACTACGGTGTAGCCCAGTTTTTGGCCCGTACTTCAATTCCCCGAGCGTTTTACGGCATTCGTAGCTGGCCGCACTTCAAAAATCGCCCGAGCAGAGACAAGTTTCATTTTTCATTTATGGCGCTGGGTAAATTTTACTGCTGCAATTTGAACATTTTGCTATTTCAGGCGCTGTACTGTTCAGTGCCTTTGGTTTCGCTTTATGTGCTCTCCAGGTGGAAGCTGTCCAACAACAGCAACAACAACAATAAGCTGCAACAACAACAACAAACAGAACAACAACAATGGAAAACAGCGCAGCACACGCAACGACATCAACGCAAGATTTTTAAAACCCACAGCATAAAACATCAGCTAGCAGCAGTCGTTCCCTGCTGCTCCCACCCCACCCCACCCCCACACTCTTTCTCATTCCCTCGCTCTATCTGTGCAGAAATCCCAGTAAAACCTCGCCCCCTTCGGTCGTCCCCCTTTTTGGCTTCTGTTTCTGCGTCTACTTTACGAGCACTGAATACGAAATGTGTTTTTGGGAGCACAGACGAAGCCGCAGCGTTCCTGCTCCTACCCACCTGCATCCAGCACTCCCCCCTTGGCTGTTGTTGTTGTCTCCCAGCCTTTATGTGGCCCGCTTGCCCCACACGCTTGTCGCTTGGCGAGTTTCGTTTGCCGCGTAAAATTGCCACTTGCTGTACGCGCTTCTCGCCTGTTCAACTTGGCCTCCGTCACCGCGTCGACGTCGCCAAAGGACGCAGTTTGTTAACGCCTGCGTCCATCCCCCTACCCATCCCCCGCCACCCCTATCAACCATACCGAGCACTTCCTTGCCCCTTCCGCTGGCACATAAAGTTTATTTCATTTTCGCGCACGTTACGTTCACGTCGTTGGTGTCACTGTGCCCGTACCCTGGGCCTGTCACCGCCCCCATCCCATCCCCGCACCGAAATCGTTCGACCCCTACGTTCCCTCTTTAGTGGGAAAACAAAGCGTACGAAATGGCAGCGTCATCGTAAAAAGACTAAGAGAGGGGAAAAAAACTGAAACCGAAATCATTTTCGCCATCAAATCCTGCAGCAGTTGCAGGCAGTGGAAGCGGGGGGAGGTGGTGGCGACACCGTAAATAGTGTTGTGGGCGTGGCAGCTGCATAAAATGCAAGGCGAGCTTACTTTTCTATTTGGTTGTGTGCGTGCTTCGTGAGTTTCGCTGTTTTTTGTAGCATACTTTTATGGGCAGCCAGAGCTGGGGCTAAAAGCAGTGACAGCGAGAGGGCGGGCAGGAGCGAGGGGGGCGTTTATCGTGCCCGATCCGAAATTGCTCGCTGCCTTACTCGCAACTCTCTGGAGAGCCCCCACATTTAACCAACATGCAACCAACAATGAATGAAGCAACAAAATTATATGAAATCCATGCGGAACATATACGATAAAAAAGAAAACATATATACTACCTATACATACATACATATATATATATGTATAAGAAAAAGAACTGTGCGAGACGAGCAAATAATAAGAGTAACAAACCCGTCCGCATACAAACAGGCGAACAGAGACAACCGTCAGGCGCCAACAGCCACGCAACGAACATTAACAACAATATAAGCGATGGAGAACAGTTTTTTTTTGCGTGGTACCGATGACGAAATACCCTAGCCGCCCTTACAAAATTGTCCTGTAGAGTTGTATAATATAGTTAATGAGAGAGAATTAGAGAGAGGGAGAGCGCGAGAGAGAGAGAGAGAGAGAGGGAGAGAGAGTAAGAGAGGGATAGAAAGTGAGAGAGAGAGAGAGAGTAAGAGAAAGAGTGAGCGAGAGAGTGAGAGAGAGAGAGAGAGTTAGAGAGAGAGAGAATAAGAAAATAAGAGAGAGAGTGAGAGAGAGAGAAAGAGAGAGAGAGAGAGAGAAGTGAGAGAGAGAGAGAGAGAGAGAGTGAGAGAGAGAAAGGGAGAGAGAAAGAAGAGAGAGAGTAAGAGAGAGAGGGAGAGAGAGAGTGAGAGAGTAAGAGAGAGAAAGAGAGAGAGAGAGCGAGAGAGTAAGAGAGTAAGAGAAAGAGAGAGAATGTGAGAGGGAGAGTAAGAGAGAAAGAGTAAGAGAGAGAGAAAAAGAGAGAGAGAGTAAGAGAGAAAGAGCGAGAGAGTGAGAGAGAGAGAGAGAGAGAGAGAGAGAGAGAGTGAGAGAGAGTGAGAGAGAGTGAGAGAGAGAGAGAGTGAGAGAGAGAGAGAGTGAGAGAGAGAGAGAGAGTGAGAGAGAGTGAGAGAGAGAGAGACAGTGAGAGAGAGAGACAGTGAGAGAGAGAGAGAGACAGTGAGAGAGAGAGACAGTGAGAGAGAGAGAGTGAGAGATGAGAGAGAGAGAACGGCAGAGGGAGAGAGAAAGTGAAAGATGAGAGAGAGAAAGTGAAAGATGAGAGAGAGGGAGCGAAAGAGAAGAGAAAGAGAGAGTGAGAAAGAACGAGAGAGAAAAAAAGTGAGAGAAAGAGAATAGAAGAGGGCGAGAAACAGAGAGAGAAAAACACAGAGAGAGGATGAGAGAGAGAGATAGACAGAGGAGCAATGAGAGAGAGACAGAGAAACATTGACAGAGAGACAATAAGCGAAAGAGAGAGAGGGAGAGAAAGATATAGAGAGAGTCAGAGACGGGGAGCGATAGAGAAAGAGCCACTTACCAGCAAAAAAAAGAACCACTTTTTAAAATGCACTTTTAAACAACACACTCACACATCACTAAAAACTAAAAAACACCAAAAATCTGCAGGTATTACTTGAATTCATGAGAATCGCATAGAGCGGTCTACATTACATTGCCACACAATTAACATAAACCTGCAAGACTACAGCCAACAACATTTGCTTAAATAGCTTCTGCGTATATTGTTAACAGCTTTTCTATGGAACGCAAAACTAGCATGAAATATGATGCATATATATTATAATATATATATATATATATACATATATATATGTATGTAATATAGGATATTACAGAAACTGTCCCACATATGTATATATACTATTTGATTCCAAAAGTATTCAATTTCTTAATAATTTCTATTATTGGTCAATTGGGAGATACTCTACTCTAAACCAAGCATCAGGCATTTTTGCTCGACAGCTTTTTTATAGCCAGGACAACTCCAACATGTACGTTCATATGTATGCTCATAGTGTGTTGTAAAAAACGCACTTCAGTTGCAAAAAAAAGCAAAAAAATAGAATACGAAAAAAAGAGGAAAATGTAAAACAAACTGTGAAGAGAAGCCAAAGCCAAAAGCTGCCGAGGCGCAACAACAAAAATAACAAGTGGAAAAAGGCAACAGTGGAGTGGCTAACAAAAGGAATGGAGCAAGGAAAATTTTATATAGAGAGTGAATGCGAGGCAGAGAGCGAGAAATGGTAGTGCCAGAGCGAGACAGCAGACATAGTCGAGAAATGTTTTTGTGTGTATTGTACCACTGGGGCATTATAGCGTTATCCTTCTGGTTATGTTTCCGCTTGCCAGTCAGAGCAGCGACAAGAGGGGGGGTGGGGGCGGGAGGGGCGAGGCAATGGCGATGGCGATGGGAAATACAACAACAATGCCTGACTGACTGACTGCCAAGAGGCACACACACACACACATAAAGACTCCCACACAGACAAACACAGAGAGAAATACCAACACCCAAGCAAAGTTTTTTATAGCAAGTGGCACAAGATGAAGCGAGGAGCAGGAGAAGGAGAAGGAGACGCACGAATGGCGAGAAAAGCGTGGAAAGCGTGGCACGAGTGCAACTTATTTTTATGAGCCAACACACACACACACAGTTACACATACACACATATACATATATACTTGTAGAACTGCTGCCGCTGCTGCTGGCAAGCTCATAAAATTTATAACACAACGTCCTTGCCGCTCCTGCGGCTTTAGCAGCCTTTGTGTGTGTGTATGTGTGTGTGTGCGACTTATGTTTGAGTTTATCTGTCTTTCTCGCTCTCTCTTTCGCTCCCTTTCTATTTGTATGTGTGTGTGTGTGTATTTTGGCGGCTTCGTTTGCTTTTTCATAGCATTTTATGCGCTCGCTTCTTGTTTTTGTTGCCTTTGGCTGCGCTTGTTAAAGAAGATTTACCAAAATGTCTTAGCAAAGACTAAAGAGAGAGTGAGAATCGAGTACACTAAGAGAAACATTTTTGATTTATTTTATGGAAAATAAAACGATTCTTATATAAACTGTGTTATAAATTCAACCAAAAACAGAAAATTCTTTTAAATGGAATCAATTTTAGTTTTGTATTTTAATTTTTTAGAAAATGTTTGTTTTTAAGTTAACAAGTTTAATTAATTTATTATATTTTCTTAATTTATTATGTCTATAAACATTTTTTGCTTTTTACTTCAATAATTGAAGTAATTTGTTTTTTGAATATTTGATTGCATTTTTTTTAAACTCCATTTTCCAAAAGCGAAGTATACAGTTATTTTTCTTTGTGTACAGTGGTGGGCGTAACAATGCCGCCCACTTAAATGCTAAGTGGCGCATTGGGGAGCACGGGCAGAGTGAGGTGTGCAACTTGATGAAGGGAACTGAGCCAAGCACCTGTCATCCCCCCAATGGTGAGGGAGAGTTGGGCGGGGTAGGTGTATGTATACCTATATAAACACATATATATGCAGATATATATGTATATGTGAGTGTGTCTGTGTGGCTGTGTGTTTGCTTTATAATGCAAACTTATGAATTTCTCACCCAAATAATAGAGAATCTCACAATAGACTCGAAATGTGATGCCAGAAAATATTTAAAATTGTTACATTTTGCGGGCAACGTTTGAGCAACAATTGGCAACAAATTTTTCAGTGAATCGAAAATCTATGAAATCAAACTGAATTTCTTCGTTTTGTTCTAAATTGAAATTCGAAGCAAATTAAATTTATGATTTTATCAATCAAAGTCAATTTATGAGCACAAAGCGAAAGTAATCGGATTAGTGGTTAACAAATAAATAATTGTGTGCTAAATACCGCAAACAAATAGAGAAAAGCCATAATAGAGAATTTGAAAATAGAACCAGCTTTCGATTTGAAACAATGCTCAACAACTTAATTTTAATTGATTCTTACACATTTGATGGGGCTTAAAAATGTTATTGTAAAGATTTAAAAGGAATCGCTTGAATAATTCAAACTCGACTTCGATAATCTCGGAATATTTAAATAATTTTTAATAGATTTAAAAGGTTAGTTTGTCAAGAAATAACTTGCTGTCATAAAATATATATGTATGCAGTGGCAATTGGTTATTTTATTCCAAAGAGCAAATATCAGCGAACAGCTACACACACACACACACACAGATATACATATACATATACCTATGCATATGTTTGTATATAGAGAAAAATGTTAAAAATTTGCTTACAAAATGCCAGGCGAACAGAATTCGTGTGCAGAGCTAATGGCAAATGGCATGCGATCAACAAGGCGGCATATTCTGACACCCACACACACACACTCAAGCACACACACACACACTCACACACACACATACACACGCAGGACATGCAGAGGACACATATATAGGTAGCTACATATTGTTCCCAGGCTGTTGTTTTGTTCTTTTTGTTGTTGTTGTTGTTGTTGTTGTTGATGCCAAGAGGCTTTTGTGAGTTTTGTATGCGGATTTTGTGTGCGATTTGCGGGTCATGATGGCAATAAAAGTTGACCCTCCCCCCAGTTCGGTACCTTGATACTCCTCCCCACCCCCCCGCAGCCAGCTGTTGACTGAGCCATCAAGTAGTTGAAGCAGCTGTGGAATGCCATTTGAATAATGCCAAATACGTGCGTGTGTGTGTGTGTGTATTTGGCACTTATGTAAGACAATCGAAGGCATTAAGTTTTCGCCATAAATTGATCAATTAGTATATAGAAAATATATATATGTGTAATTGTGTGCTGTATAATTAACATATATAAGAAATATTTCTTATTAATTTAATTCACATAACATATGAAGCAATCATCGAATTTCTTCCTCTCTCTCTTCTCCAATTCGCTTTCTCTATCATTTCACTGGTGCCCTTTCAAAGCTGTCTGCATTTGCCATGCAAATGTTTGCTGGGCGTTGTTGCTTTTGTTGTGCTGTGGGCGTGGCAACTGTATGAAGCGCATTGTCAATGTCTGTTTTACCGTTACACACACCACAAACACACACACACACACACATACGTACTTACGTACGTACAGTGGGGCCAGATCAACATTTACATATGTATATCGTCGTCACTTTACGAAGGATATTCGCTCATGCAGCTGTGTGTGTGTGTGTGTGTATGCTGTAACGCAGTTGATATACAAATTGTAACTGTCTGTTTAACACACGTGCGTTGTGCGGGGTAGCCCCAAACCAGCACAGCAAAGGCAATGCCCATTTTCAGTTGGCCCTCGATGCGTTGGCTTACGTCCTCATATCTCGTTCGCCCTCTTTCACTCTCTTTCTCTGTGTGTGTGTGAGTGTGTGTGTTTCATAAATAGACAATGAGCAAACAGCTTGCACGCTGAATGATAACGTAGGAGCAACGGCAACGCCAGCAACAGCAACAGCAGCCCCAAAAACAACAACAACAATATATCCATTGTGCCATGTGGCAGGCAAAACAACAACAGCAAGCGCAGCGAGACAACACACTTAGTTACACAGAACATTGCTTCTATATGTGTGTATGTGTGTTTGTATGTATGTCACCAAGAGTTTTGAGAAACCCCACACATATCCCCCAAAAACGGGGCCTAACCTCACCTAATTCAAACTTAGGTTCTAAAAGGCAACTTTGGCTACCTTTTTAAGGCATTAAACAGCTTAAGCGACTTGTAAATACCCTAACTATAAAATATTTATATAATTATATATATAATATAATAGTTTATATTTTCTTAATATGATATTTTCTTCATTTAAATAATAATAATATTTTTTTAATTTATTCGTCAGTCATTTTCAGTTTCGTATATAGTTTTTCGATACTTATCCAGCCAGGCTTTAAGTTGCAAACTTTTGTGTAGCATCCATTAAAATAAAATTTAACCGAAAATATGTTGGTACCGTTGCGCTGCAAAAAAAAAAAATAAAAGTTATTCTACCCTTTTTTTCGCTGGCATATAAAAAGCATCAGACGCTACAACAACAACAAGCTCTTTCCTTTGCTCCCCCGCCCGACTCAGCCCTGCTGTCAGATTTACATTGTTTTCTCTTTTTTTTTTTGCTTTAATTTTCATTTTCATAGATTTTTCTTGGCTGCTTTTTTCGTTTTTTTTCGTTTTTTTTTTGCAGTTGCTGCTCGCTTTTTGTGCCATTTTCTGTGTTGAATGCTGTGGAAACTTTTTGGCATTTTTGCTGCGCTGCTTAAACTTTTATGCGCTGCGTGTTGCTGTATGTGTGTGTGTGTGTGTGTGTGTATTTCCGTGCAAAATTGTATAAATGTTTTTTGGCAGCCTCTAAACGGCAGCACAGGAAGCATCACCAGCAAAAAGGACGACGACGAGGACCGAACGGGCGAACAAGCGGCTGGCACAATTTGCGCCTCTGCGCGGGTGGTTGGGCGCGTTTATAGGGCAAGGGGCGAGGGTTGGGCAGGGGGTGGGCCTTGGGGATGAGTGCCGTTGGTTGGTTGGTTGGTTGACTGTGCTCAACGTCCTTCGCACAATGTGGCGTATGCGTAATAATTAATACGCTTGAATTCATTAGTTGAGCAGATTTTGCATGCCACGCCAAGGATGTAGACACACATGTATGTGTGTGTGTGTGTGTGTGTGTGTGTTTTTTTCGGTAAATATGTATAATGTGTGTAGCTGTGTGTGTGCGTGTGTATAAAAGTTTATATAATTGTTTGGGCCAAATTTAACACACAGGTAAATAGTCAAATATTTAATTTATATTAAGAAAATCAATAAGAAATTAATTAATTTATTAGGTATTCGCTTTTACAATCGAATGTATAAATATATACATTTTTCAAACAATTTAAAAAAATATAAAAAAACGTCAAATTAAAATATATTTTATTTAAAATAAAAATTTAATTTTTAAATTCATTTTCAGCTGACAAAGCTCACTCTTTAAAAATTAAGTACACTTTTGTCATAATTTGCACTACTTAATATTTAATGGCAATTATCTTTTTGATCAGATATGCTCGCAGAATTTCAATTAGCCATTAAATAGTAGAAGAACTTCCCACATCGCGCATACGCCGTGTTGAAAGCCCGAAATTTAAGTAAATAGCAGAAGGTAAACATTTCCTCATTAGCTTCAACGCGCCAAACCGACAGGGTTACATGACAGTCTGGCCCCCCGTTACTCTTCTGCCTCTGCCACCCCCTCCCTTCGCGTTGGAATTGTTGTCAGTGTTTTTAATGGGGTTCCCCGCACAAATCTTCATTGAAGGCGTTCGCAATGAAATTATTATTTAAATGAAAACAGCAACAGAATGACAGCAGCTAAAACAACGACGGCGACGCCGCAGTGACAAAGCCAGCAACAACAACACCAACAACAACAACAGCAACAATAAAAACAACAGCAACAAAAGCTGGGACTCAAAAACAACAACGTCGCATAAAAGCGAAAATGTTAATAATTACATAAATAACAACTAAAAACAAAACGTCGAGCAAAATGTTTAAGGAAACGGCAATGGGGCAGGGACAGGGGCAGGGTATGGAGAAATTTAACTCCCTTGCATATATATGATATATATATGTATATGAATATATATATACATATATATTTATATATACAACAAATGACAAACAGCAGCAGCAGCAGCAGTGGGCGTTTAAGGTGGGGCACTCAGTTGGGTGTGGGTTGCTGATTTCGTTGTTGTTGTTGCTGTTGTTGTTGTTGCTGCTCTGTGCCATTGTGCGCCGTGTGGCAGGAACGAGCGATGCCAGCGCCAAAAGTGACAGCGCACAATATGTAATTATGTTTCATGCATAGCTACATACAAAAGTGACACACACACAGACACACGTATAAGTATATCATCCCCACTAAGACATACAAACATACACTCAGAAAATATACTTAGAAACAAAAAACTTGATTTAAAAACTTTTTTTTCTGAATGAAAATCTAATCATGATACTTTTATTTTAATTCTAAGTGTATTAAAAACATTTTATGCCTAATTTAAAAAATAAATAATTAATTACTGTTTATTTTTTACTAAGTTCAATTAATTTTAATATAAAATTCTAAAAGTTATGTGAAGAATATGCAATTACAATTTCTAATAAATTAAAGCACAAAACAATACAAATTCTATGCCAATAATTTTCGCTCAGTGTACACACATATCAGTATGTTTGCAGCAAGAAATATGGCAAAGGATGCAAAAACGTTGGCAATTTGTGTCGCGTTTTAAGCGTGCGAGCGAGAATGTTTACCGCCTGCCACCACACCCCACCCGCCCCACCGCCCAGTTACAAAAGGGAAACAAAAGAGGCGCACAGAGGCGGGCGCTGGCATTGTGAATCTGGGCGTGGACACCGTGCAAGGGCAAAGCAAAAGCATGAAAAGTGTGAGCGAGCTGCCACGCCGCACAAAGGTGAGGCAAGCGAATGCGTGCGGCTTTTATTGCGCTCGCGAAGAGGTGGCGCGGGTCAAAAGGATGGCAAACTGGCGACAGGTTGCGCGTGTTGACAGCAAATCGCACAGCCAAAAGACACACACGAGCGCGGCTAACTAACAAAATGGCAATTTCAAATTAAATTGATCACATATACATAAAAGGGAATTTGAATAATCAAACGATAAGAAGTGGATATACATATATGATATATCAATATTGGAAACGAATAGATGAGCGAATTAATATCAAGCGTTGACGTCGCTGCAAAATGTCAATTACATTAGAAATATGGTGTAGAACCTTTGACCTTAGCGCAGCGCCCACTTCAATTGATTTCGCCACGAAGCGCCTTTTTCAGCCGCAAAGTATGCAACGAAAATGTTAACCAAACGACAAACAAACAGCCAAATGGGGATGGTGGCGGTGCCAGCAGCTATTTTTATGTATCGTTATACAATGTACAGTCTGCAGCTGTGTGTGTGTGTGTGTGTGGGCGCTTTAAATGCCAATCGAGGGCGCCTCCAAACACAAAAGAAAATATGGACGACTTAGTCCTATTTTAGGCAAACTCCAAACGCTGACGTCTTTGGCAACGGTCTAGTTACGTCATGTGACAATTGTGACGTCACGAAATTGGATTTCTGCTAAGGCATTTAAATAGCGAGCCGAGCGCAGAAAATATTGAATTGACTGCGCTGAAATATAGGCAACAATTTAATGCTGCAAAAAGGGGCCAAGCACATTTATTAACCTTCAGCAGCGGCGTCAACTGCGACGCTTGCTTAACCTTCGGCCGCGGCAGTGCGGGAGACCATTTCTAATTGGTAACAATCAGACGCAAAGCACGAGCACTGTCAACGAACCGAGCCGCGGAGACGACCTCGCTGCTCCGCCCACGCAGCGTTAGCCTTCGCCTGCGAGTAGCCTCGACCCATAAATACAAAAGCCTGTCAGCCAGTCTGTATGTGTGTGTGTGCGTGTGTGTGTAGATAGTAAAACGCACCGGCAAACGAACTACCAAATAACATTTTACAAGCACACAGAGGCCAAGCCAGGCCCGCCCCGCCCCCCCGGCACCGCTATAGCACGCACCGATTCGTAGACGGACAAAAGTCCTTGTTGCGTTCAAGTGGAGAAGGCAGTGTTAGCGGGGCGGGGGGTAGCAGAGTTACGGGCGTCTGCCCCCAAACACATGCACAGCAAACGCCAAGGCCAGCCTCGTGTCCTGCGGCACAGGTGTGGGTCACCTGGCGGTGCGACACAGAAGCAGCTTAAAACAAGCGACAAATTGGAATTCATTTAGTGGACACCTGCAAAGTCCTGCAGATACTGCACACAAAAACGAGAAACGAAAACAGAAAGCTGAAAAGGCAGAAAATACAACTTTGTGGGTTAGAATATAATTAATAGGCGACAGCTTGATTTATTTATCTATTTGTGTGAATATTAAATATGAAATACGTTTTTATCCTTGTAGAAATACATTCGAATTTACATGCTAATGAATGCTGTTGCTCTCGATGTGTTTGCACATTTGGGATTAGCTTTAAGATGTAACGGGAATAAATATAGAATAACAATTTCGTATGTGCGAGTGCCTGACTCTCAGATACCCTGCAAATTCATTTCAAAGTAGTTAATTTAACCCAGAGTACAGAATATGAATTAATAAATAAAAAAATCTCAAATATTTGCATGATTTATGATTTATGAATCATTTTATTCAGATATTTTAAAAAATTTTATATAATATATGAATATATATACCATGTCTCTTTCTGTGTTCGCTTGTAAATCTTTAAATTCATTTTTAATGAGATTTAATCAAAAAAAGTTAATCAAATAAGAGTTAAGACAAATTTAAACATTTAAAACTAAAAGTTATATTTTAATGAATTTATTAATGATTAAATTATTTTAATAATCGCTTTTCAGGCTCGTTCTGCCCGTTTGGATTATTTATTTGCATTGAGCATTTCATTCTCATTTAAATCAGCTGTCACACCGGCATGAAAAATGTTCAATACAATAATGTAGATCGGCCATCGACAGCAACTTTTCAAGAAATAAACACCAATCGATTGGACACAAAACGTATTGCTGACCAGCTAATTAGACCACATAACTGTTTTTTTTATGATTGAGATACTACTTAAGCAAATTGCAATGGCCAAAAGCTCATTGAGAAAGATAGTTTTTGACACTCGGATCGCTGTGTCTGTTTCACAGCTCCTATCTAAATTTCCAAGTGAACACGCTTATAAAACGCACAACGCTTATCGGCTCAAAGCGCACTAATTCCAATATAAATAGCCAGGCAGGCATTCAGGCAGGCCGGCAGGCAGGCAGGCGAACCGCAGAACCACAACGACAACCGCAGCAAAAGCCACCAGGCACCACCACATCCACATTCACAGGCACAGCCACATTCAGAGGCAGCCGCTACACATAACAAATGCTACCCAATAAAACCAGTCCGATAACTGTTCATAGCCGATTAACCGAGCGGCACGCAAGCGAGCGAGCGAGCGCTGGCGCTGATGGTGAGCAAAGCGAACCAGACCAGTGCTGGGACCTGAGACGGTCAGACGGACGGACGGACGGACAGAGCCAGAGGCAGCCGTGGTAGATGCAACAGTTGTCGCTGCTTGTTTGATGAGCGTGAAATACAACAAAGTTGAGAACAGCAACAACAACAGCAACAACAACAAGTGCGGCAAGGTGGCAAGGCGGTTCGGGGCGGGGCGCGACGGGTCGGTGCGGTAGCCAAAGAGATGAAACGACAGTTGTGTTGAAGGTGGCCAGGCCACTGGACACTGGACTCCACTGGCAGCGTCTCTGTCTGCGTCCAGTTCTGGCCGTCGCCGCTGACAAAACGATCGTAAATAATTTTTATTTCAACTTGAAGATACGAAACTAGTCTGCGCCGACAGCGCAGCCGGCGCAGAGCGCTGCGGCAGCAGCTAAAGAATTTAAGAAAGTTTTTCGCAAACAAAAGGCGATGATGCATATATAAAAACAAAAGCAACAACGATTGCGACTGCGACTGCGACTGAGAACCGTTTGCCTCGGGCAGCCACTAATGATAGCCTTGCCTTGATCCATGGCCCCAGCCTAGTGGATGTGTACCACGGCCAGGTCCCGGCACAGGTGAGCGGCAAAACTTGGGCATAGATCATGCCAGCCAAGTGACGTTTTTGTCCGTCCACGCTGTCCGCGGAGCTGCAGAGCCGAGGATCAGCCCGAGCTGAGCCGGCTTCTTCGGGCTGGCCTTGCCTGTACGTGTGTGACCTGTGTCAATGGCCGCAAACGCAAACGCAAACGCAGATGCAGATGCAGATGCAGACACATGGCAACCGGGCAGCCCAGCTCATCCTGGAAGCCAGCCGCAGTCGCGCCGCGCCGCGCAATTGAAATGAAAATATTCGCAAATTGGCTGCGCCCTGCGACCGCAGCGATCTGCTATTGCTGCCTGCCTTTTGCAGCTAGTTCTCCTCTCCCTGGCCGAAAGCCACGCAAATCCCAACCAGATTTGAGGTTAACTCGCCAATCGCCAACTGCCTCAATGCAGAGTGGTCTATTTCAGTTACCCACAACTTGGAGCAAAATATAATTGAAATTCATTTACAATTTTACTTATTTCAAAGATTCTTAAACAGAATTCTAGAATTTAACAAAAAAATTCTAGGAAAAGTCTATCTTAAAAATGATTTATCTATTTTTAGCCTTTTTACTTTTGCTTGATAACAAAATAAAGAAGCAGAAGATGCACACTTTATAGTTTTAGTTTACTAACTTTTATAGGGTATCAGTGGGTTTTGTAAGTCTTACACAAAAGAATATATTCACTTTTATGCCCTTTACCCATGACATAATCTGCAAAACAGGGCATATTAATGTTGCTCAAATTCAATGTAAAATTATATATAAATAAAAAATATAATATAAAAATATATAGTAACATATTTTTGGAAAAGAATTTGCCCTTAATTGACAGATTTTCAGCTAGTTTTATGAATTTAATGATTTCAAAGTATTTATTTATCTAACTTTTTATAAATTTTTTTTGTGAAGATCATCATTTCAATAAAATCAATTATTTTCGCTATATGATGCATATAATTTAATTAATAAAATTCATAATTTCATGCCAGATTTTTAAAATCTTTTTTTAAAGCATTTAAAATATTTAAAGAATTTGTTATCTAAACTTTGTTAGTTGTAGGGTATCTGTGAGTTGCCTATACTCGTTGTTGTTGTACTCACTGTGGCGTTGTCTTTGCTGTCTTTACTGTCTTTGCTGTTGTTGTTGTTGTTGCTGTTGTTGTCGTTTGCTCTGTGAATGTTTTCATTTCCAGGCGACCATGTCGATTTATTTGAATTTAATCTCTGGCTTAACATGTTCCGCTCCTCGGTTCGTTCTTTTGGTTCTGTTCGGTTCGGTTCTGTATTGGTTTTTGTTGTTGCTGTTTTGGTTACTGATTTTTTGTTGTTGTTATTGTTGTTGCTATTGTTGTTTCTCGTTTCTTTATTGCTGTTTGCAGTTGTTTTGTTCTCGACTTTTGTATTGGCTGCTACATTTGGCATACCTCAAGTTTATTATGGGCCTAGGACATCGACATCGATCGTCACTTAGGAAAAGCTAAAACAAGACACCAGGAGGAGAGGGGGTAGTGGGGGTAGAGGGGGCAGCTTAGGCTTTGCCAGTTGTGGCAGGTCAAACAGCCAACACAACAAAAAAAAACAAAAATAATTGCGAATTTAAACCGTTTCGGCCCTCGAACAGGAGACAGATGCAGATACCAGTTGTTGTTGTTGTTGTTGTTGTGCCCTGTCGAGCATTTACAACTAATAGATGCATTTTATGGCCAAGCAACGAGCCGAGCTAACCGCTTGCGAAGGTGTCCGCCAGCTTCTAGTTGGAATCTGTGTAGTCGACGACCGCAGTGGAATTTGATTTATTTTATTTGGCGTTAAAAAGCAAAGTTGAATGATCATGTTTGGTGATCATCGCACTCGATACGAGCAGAACCAATGAACCCCAAGCCAAGACGACCAGCAACATGTGTATGTATCTGGGGCTTAGCAATTGGACACGGATAGCTCAATAGACACTGCACCAGCAACAGTCGCAGCAGCAGCAGCAACAGTCGCAGCAGCAGCAGCAGCAACCGCCTCTTGCAGCACTTCTCGTTGCCGTTGCCGTCGCCTCGCTTGGCTTATTAGATGAAGGCATATAATAAAAGTGTTGCGACTGCCGTGGAGCTGTTAGCTGTTGAGCTGAAAAAAAAAATAAGAAAGAAAAAAAAATCTGGGAATTGCAACGGTGTGGGGTGGGGTTGGCAATGCCAGAAACCAGTTGGTAAAAGTTGGCAAAAAAGCAAAGCAGCTTAGATGCATTTTTACAGCCAAGAGGCTGCCCCGGTACCCGGGCAGGTTTACGTTTACCGTCGAGTCGCGTCGCGTCGCGTCGCGTCGCGTCGCGTCGCATCGTTCGTTGGCTTTAATTTTTCCATTTGTTTTGGCATTTAAAAATGCGCTTCCTTGTGTGCCCATGAGAGCATTTCGCTAGAGAGCGAGAGAGAGTGCGAGTGCGAAAGAGGAAGATGACAGCAGCAGCAGCAGCGGCAGCAGCAGCAGCAACTTCTTGTGACTTGGCCTTAGCTCTTGGCCAAATGCAAAAGCATTGAATTCCATGGATACTATTGACCCCAGAGCTTTGGCAGAGCCCAGTTTTGGCAGCGACTTCTAATGATGTTGCTGTTGTTGTTGTTGTTGTTGTTGCTGCTGCTGTTCTGGTGCTTGTCAGCATTGTTGTTCTTAATGTTGCTGTTGCTGCTGCTGCTGCTGCTGCTGCTGCCTGTCTTTCGTTTGTCTCATTTAAATTTATTAAATTATATTTGCGACGTTGGCGGCAACTTGTAAACACAACAACAACAACAACAACATACACACACAAATTCAACAGGCAGCATTTAACATTGTTGTTCTTGTTGTTATCGCTGTCCAAAAAAAAAACAAAATAAAACACAAATAAACGCAGCAATGCGCATTTCCAAGAATTTCGAGCAGCTGCTTCCTGTGCCAGCTCCACGCACATTTTGCGGCAGTTGTCCACAGTGCGGAGGCATGTAAATTGCAACAAAAGATACAGATACAGCTACAGCCACAGATACTCAGTTACTCAGATACAAAAGCTCAGAAACAACGCTAAATGCGTCTGTCGCTGATCTTTACATTTAATAAGTAGAGATTGAAGATATTTATTGGCGATGAAAACCACAAAAGAAAAATGCCAAAAAACACTTTTGAAAATTGAATACGAAGTTGCAATTTAATCGCTTTCTTTAAGCACTTTAGTAAACTTTTAAATTCGGTACAAAATATTTAGATTTATTTGTGTGCTTTGAAATTTTCTTAAATTTCATTCAAACAAACATCAGTTTGAAATCTGTTTTATAGCTCTTTAAGAAAATGGATATCTGGTAAAATAAAAAATTAAATTAAATAAAAATTTTTATATTACGAATTTTCAAATTTTTTTGAACTTTTGATTTTGATCTGTAAACAGTAAAATTCTCATTCAAACAAACATGATTTAAATACTTTTTCTGTCAGTTTGAAATCCTTTCTTAGATCTTTAAGAAAGTGGATAAATGGTAAAATTAAAAAATTAAATAAATTAAAAATGTTTAAATTACAAATTTTCACATTTAAAATGAAAATTTGTACAGGGTATCTGCTAGTTGGAGCCACTTGTTTGATATTGAAAATATTTCAGCTCAATCAATAGCTGCTAAAAGCTTAATGCACAGAAAAGATCCTGGCTTGAAGCTGATGTTTTTCTGAATGCTGATTGTTGTGCATCTGTTTGATGGCTGTTGGAATAACACAATGTGGCATGAGTTGCATTGTGCGTATTGTTGCCTGTTGTCTATCTGCCTCTCACTTTTTCGCTTTGCATCTCACTTCTGTCAACAGCTGTCAGCGGACAGTTGAAAGCCGGACAAAAGCCAAGATCACTGTCAAAATTTTTGTATTAAATAATAATATTAAATAAATAATATTAAAAAAAACGAATATTCGAAAAAAAAAACAAAATTATGTATGCGTGAGGCTTTTGTGTCGCTGTCCTCGACTGGGTGTTGTTGTTGTTTGCATTTTGAGGGCATTTAATGACTGACCGACAGTGCCAGGTGAAATACGAACAGTTGCCAGATATCCCAGACAGAGTCTGAGACGGAGTTGGAGACAGCAACCGAAACCGAAACCGAGACGGCAACTGAGACCGAAACGACGGACCGAAAGGACAGACCCAAACAGCTAAACGCAGAGAGGTCTACAACAAAAAAAAAAAATAAATACAAAAAAAAATGAAAAATATATAAAACAACAACAAGAAAAATTATGTGTGTGCGACCATGGAGGATGCAGCCTGAGCAGAAGGCGAAGGTGGAGCGCGCGCGCGCCTGGAATGTCGTACCAGTCAGAAGCGGCGACGAAGACGAAGATGGAGATGGAGATGGAGTTGGAAATGGAGACGCTGACAAGCGGTGAAGGGGCGGCAGTCATATGAGGCCCTAAAGCCATACAGGCCTCAAGAGCTCAAGACTTTGTTTTAAATATTTAAACTTGCTGCAGGATCTGCGTCGCGTTGCGTCGCGTCGCGTCTCATCGAGTCCAAGTCCAAGTCGAAGTCGAAGTCCATGTCGACGGATCTTTGATGTTTTTTGCTGCACTGCCGATTAAAAAAATT
Organism: Drosophila paramelanica; assembly: GCA_035043915.1. Taxonomy (NCBI): domain Eukaryota; kingdom Metazoa; phylum Arthropoda; class Insecta; order Diptera; family Drosophilidae; genus Drosophila; species Drosophila paramelanica. Next base: position 646,258 of record JAWNMO010000584.1, read on the forward strand.
TATAATGAGCGACAACGACGACGGCAGCCGCACTCGTATTTTATATTTTTGCCTCTCGATTTTTCGTTTCGATTTCGCATTTAGTGGCCCAAGAGAACCATCGAAGCCAAAAGTCTGTCCGTCTGTCTGTCTGTCTGTCTGTCTTTCTGTCTGTCTGGCATTGGCTTTGGCTTTGGGTTTGGCCGTGGCCCTGTCCCTTGGCACCCTTTGGCACTTAGTCAGTCATTTAGTCATTGGCCCGGCGGCCGTTGAAGTTGCCCGGCGACGTCGTCAGATTGTGTCTGTTATTATTTTATGTGCTTTTCTTTTGTCTTTTGCACCAATTTCAGCAAAATTTACTTAAATGCGCCAGATACACACACTCGCACACTCGCACACACGCACACACGCAACTTGAGCCGCAAACGAGCGAACCAGCAACAACTGCAGCAACTCTTTCTGGCCGAGCACATAGATGTGCACAAATATATATATATATATATATATATATATATGTATATCTTATGTATTTTTATATATATATACATATATTTGTGTACGATTGCGCTCCTCATAATCCACTTTAATTTGTCTTTGGCTGCCGCTTTCGTGGCTCGTTTTTTTTTTTTTCTGTTGTTGCCCCTCTTTGTCGTTGTTTGCACGAAGAATTTTAATTGAAACGAGTTTCTGGCAGTCTTCAACTAAACGCAGTCCAAGTACCAGACTCTCCGCCTAGACCTGGGTCAAGTTTGCCCAAACAAAACTCCCACAGTTGCCAGCGGAGCCAACGAAACTGGTCACAGCTCGGCAAAAGGTAGCGATTTAGGTTGAGTAAACTCTCAAAACTGCATCTTGATTTATAGCCTCGTTTTATGGACTACATTTGGGAAAGATACAAACAAGCTCGACGAAGATAACCTGAAGTGTTTATATTCTCAAAGGATTAGAAGAAATTTTATTTTTAGTGTTGAAAATGCATATATTTTAAATAAAGAATCAATCTAGAGGACAAATCATGATCAAAATGCCATCAAACATGAAAATCGGTTGAGTTTTGACAAAGTTATGGGAGTTTGAAATATGGGAGCTACGGATCCGAGAACTTTACATGTCCAAATTTTTGTCAATTTTGGCATGATTTTTGACGAAAAAATTGATACCCCCCGAATCACTTTTAATGTTGTTTTTTATACCTTATTATGACCAATACAATCGATTAAAAGTGAAAATTCGAAAATCTAAATTTTGAAAAAAAAAATTTTTCGAATATGAATAAGGGGGGAGTACATGATTTTTGGTCGAAAAATTGCAAAAATTTTTATTGTTGAAAATGCATATATTTTAAATGTAGAATCAATCTATACGAGAAATCATGATCAAAATGCCATCAAACATGAAAATCGGTTGAGTTTTGACAAAGTTATGGGAGTTTGAAATATGGGAGCTACGGATCCGAGAACTTTACATGTCCAAATTTTTGTCAATTTTGGCATGATTTTTGACGAAAAAATTGATACCCCCAGAATCACTTTTAATGTGGTTTTTTATACTAATTATGACCAATACAATCGATTAAAAGTGAAAATTCGAAAATCTAAATTTTGAAAAAAAAATTTTTTCGAAAATTTACAAGGGGGGAGTACATGATTTTTGGTCGAAAAATTGCAAAAATTTTTATTGTTGAAAATGCATATATTTTAAATGTAGAATCAATCTAGAGGACAAATCATGATCAAAATGTCATCGAACATGAAAATTGGACGAGTTTTGACAAAGTTATGGGAGTTTGAAATATGGGAGTTTCGGATCCGAGAACTTTACATGTCAAAATTTTTGTCAATTTTGACATGATTTTTGACCAAAAATTTGATACCCCCAGAATCACTTTTAATGTGGTTTTTTATACTAATTATGACCAATACAATCGATTAAAAGTGAAAATTCGAAAATCTAAATTTTGAAAAAAAAAATTTTTCGAATATGAATAAGGGGGGAGTACATGATTTTTGGTCGAAAAATTGCAAAATTTTTTTTTGTTGAAAATGCATATATTTTAAATGTAGAATCAATCCCAAGGACAATTTATGACAGAAATGACAATAAATATGAAAATCGATTGAGTTTTGACAATGTTTTGGGAGTTTGAAATATGAGAGTTAGGGATGCGAGCTCTAAATCTGAGCGAGATATAGCCAAGAAAATCGGGTAAGCAGACATTTTCTTCGTGAACGAGCTAAAAGATAAACTATTAAAATTGGCAAATATTTTTAATTTAAAGCATATTTCAGTTTTTTTTTTTTTGAAGAAACTTATCTCGTCGGACCGGATCCATTTATTTTGACAATCGTGGTCAGTTGTATTTGGCCGCAGTTCAGCTCGTTGGCATTTAGTGGGGCCAAACGCAAATATTGCTGACAAAACACTCGACACCTGATGCCATCTTCTTGGATTCGAGCAGTTGGATTGCACAGTTGGACGTGGTCCAAGCAATTTGTCTAGAGACCACGTTTCAGAAGCTTACCAAACTGGTCGAATGCACGTGCAACGAGCACACAGAGAGCGAGAGAGAGCGAGAGAGAGAGAAAGATTCTAAACTGGTCAACAGCTCAAGTGCAGGGCCAGGCAGAGGGACAGGCCCAAACCTGAGCCGGTTGCTCAAAACGACAAACAACAAACAGCAATTTGCAAAAACTATTGACCTCAAAGTGGAAGTGGCCACTGGATAGCAGCAGCAGCAGCAGCAGCAGGAGCAGCAGTTGCAGTTGCAGTTGCAGCAGCAGCAAAAAGTTGATGCCAGGCGGCATCGCTTGTTCCCTTTGGAAGAGTTAAGTGCCGTCTGCTAATTGAATTCCAATGCCAATACAATATTTTTGGCTATTATGTTATTAACCAACAAAGGAACGGCGCGTTCCCAGTTGCCAAACAGTTGCCCTTCACTTCACTCATTGGCAATTGGCAATTGGGGCGAACTTTCTTTGGCCCAACTGATGTTGGCCGCTTTCCGTATCATTAAATTCACACCCAAAATATTCAGGGACTCAATTGGGAATTATGTTGTAATGCGTTGTGGTAATTACAATTTGCGGCCAAGTTAATGCGCATGTGCAACAACACGTCAGCGGACACACGCACCCAGTTGCGAACAGTTGCAAAGTGGTTTTCCTGTTGCCTTGCCGTGAATGCAACAGGCGCTGCGGCAGGGGCAGGGGGCAGGGGCAGGAGCCAGCAATGGCAGCAGGAATGAAATTTGAAACTGGCTACGCTTGTAAAATGGCCCAAACATGCGCCACAGTTGCCAACAGTGGCAAGCAACTGATCAAGCGACAGTTTTTGGATAAGACAACAGGAGCGCAGCGCGGTTGAAAACAGGCCTGAAACAAAATTTAGTGCAAAATTGAACTAGGTATTAAATTGAAAAATTTTAATAATAAAATAAAATAAAATAATGTGTCAAAATGCTAAATAATAAGTAGAATTTTCTTCATTCCTTTTCTTTCTTGTTGTTAAACAAAATTCAAAATTCCTTTAAAGAAAACTTATAAAAAAATATTCTATATTTTCTTAACTAAATGTAAATAAAATGTGTACAAAACAATATTATTAAAATATTAACATTTTGAAAACTTACCTGAATTTGTTTAATGAAGCGCCCCCTGTTGGGTGGCGGCCACAGCGCGACCGGCCGCGACGCAGGCGAATTCGAATTCGAGGCAGCTGCAGCTTCAAGTCGGCGCGCACGCAGGTGCTGAAAACTTAATTATTGTATAACGCACGACTACCGCAGTTGGCGAACTGGAGAACTGGAGAACCGAGGACGGAGGACGGAGGACGTGGCTCTTGCAGCCACTGAAAGCATTCGAGTTAATTAATATTTTTTACTGGTTGCTCGAGTTTATGCTGTAAAAAGAAAAAAAACCGAAGAAAATGTTTTATTAATTTTGTTAATTAATTTTATGCCATTGAGCGTTGGTAAATGTCACAACGTTCACTCTTCTTTTGCCCCTCTCTCTCGCTCTCTCTATTATTTTCTCTCTGTTTCTCTTTCTGTCATAGTCCGTTTCGCTCGCACTTGCTTTCACTGCAGGCGAACTGGTTTCAGCGGCGCAGGCGCCAAAGCGCATGTTAAGGCTAATTGCAAACAGCAAAAACAACAACAACACTAACAACAACAACAACAACAAACAGGACACTAAGCAATTAGCGCACGCGCCTAATTAATTAAGCCAACCAGTAGATGGCGCTTTGTTCGGTTTGTTGCCCTACACGAAATCGTGTCCGCCGATGATTAGGATGAGCGTGAATCAATGCGCCATGAATAGCCGTATGAATATTGTGCACATAACTGTCATTGAGCGTAACTATTTATGACTTAAACGACTCGCCCGACTCGCATATTCTCACAGCGGCCGCAGCGCGGAGCCGTGGAGCAAGTTACCTGGAGAATGTGGCCAATGTCGTCGTCATCGCCGACACTAAACGAGTTTCCCCCCACTTGATATTACACGAAAAAAAAGAAGAAAAAAATTGCAATTGAATGATTGATTACTTGACTGATTGATGATTGAAGGTCTTGGCTGCGTTGCGGGCATTTCGGTTTCGCTTTAAGTGACTGCCGACATGTTCAGTGGATGTTTTGGTGTTAATTACAGCGGCAACTCGACAACTGCCGCCGCCACTGCGCATTAGCTGACATCAATTAAGCATAAATAATGCATAAATAAATAAACAAATAGCCACACTCAACTATTCGCTAAATGCAACTCATTTAAAGCCAAGCAACAAGAACAAGCTCAACTCAATTTGGTTTCATTAAAAACTATGAAAAAGCTAAAATTTATGATCAGGAAAAATATGAAAATTGATTGATTTTGTGGCAAATGCTTCACTTTATAAATTGTAAAAGAATTTTTCATCTAAAAAACTGATTGATTGATTGATTGACTGACTGAGTTGTGATCAAAGCACAGCTCAAATTGTTAAAGCTAAAAGTTTTTCATAACAGTTTTCTTTCGTGAAAACTGATTGCTAAAATGAAACTTTGGAAAATTCATTTTCACAATATTTGTTAAATTTAGACGGAATTTGCATAGTTCTTAGAAATACCTTTTCTAATAAAAGTGATTCAATATTTAATTTATATACACATTAAGTTCAAAGGTCAAGGCTAAAACCGATTATAATTAATTCGCGTAAAGTCAAAGGAGCCCAAAGTTCAAGGTTAAATCTGATTATAATTGATTAACAGAAAATCGCCAGCTTTAGCTTTAATATAATTAAATTGAATTGAATATGAATCGCAGGGCTTTTGACAGTCGTTAGTTTGTTTAGCCAATCTGATTATTTGTTGTTTAACGAATGCCGTTGATAAAAGCATTTGCGCATATCGAAAACACACACAAACACACACACACACACACACACTTACACGTGCATAGAGACACGTGCATTCAGCCACCCACAAGGACCCTGGCATCCCGACACCGACACGCAGCTGAATGTGAAATGCAAATAGAAATTGCAGGATGCTCGCCCAACTGTTCTCCCTTTTCCCACTCCTGCTGCTGTTGCTTTTGATCCTGCTGCTGTTCCTGTTCCCGTTTCAACTGCTGCAGTGTTTACACGTATGCTGTGTATAAATACGAGTTTTATGTATGTTATTTACACAAACGGTGCTGGCAGCAGCCAGCCAGCCAGCAGCACCACGCTGCACCACCACAGCTGTGCTTGGTGCGCATCCCGGGCAAACTTTGTCATTTGCATAACCTTTTGGGGGGGCGGCAGGGTAAGAAATGATGAGGAAGAAGTGTAGAAGGGGGAGGTGCAGCTAACGCTTTATTTTAAAGCAATTTAAAATATTTAGTTGCAATTACATGTCAACAAATAGAAAGAGACGGACGACGGCAGACAGGACAACGGGACAGCAAGCAAGGATAACGACAACTCGTTTATTTATAGACAAACACAAATGGAAATGAAAATACAAATACAAATACAAACACAAACACAAATGCAAATGCAAATGCACAAAGGAGTATTCGAGTATCGCTGAATCTATTTGGACAATTGCGGCCTTTGAACTCGGCAAAAGACAAAAGCAATAAAAAAAAAGAATCAACCGAATCTTTGGCAATTTTTTAAATGTTGCACAACATTGCGTATGATTATTTTAAGTTTGCCATGACCAAATATTGCGCATACGCAGCCTGGGCAACGCCAATGGAGACCAGAAACCAGAGACTAGAGACAACAGTCTAGACAATGACAATGGCAAACAGAGCAGACAGCAAAGCAAAAAAGAGGGAACGTTTAAAACACACACACAAACACACACACACACACACACATACACATTTTGGAAAGGGTTGATGGAAACGAGACGCGACGACGCCGACAAACGGACAGAAGATTTAATGGAAAAGTTGCTTCTGTTGCGGCTGCCGGGATGCAGCAAGGCATTTGCCTGGCTGGCAAATAAACCAAACCGAGCAACACTCAACGAACAACGAACAACGAACAGCGAGCAATGAGCACCGAGCACCTTTAGCTCGTTGTCTGCTTTCTGTTGGCTGTGTTGGCTTATGGACGCAATAACGTTGCCTTGCATATGCATATAGTCCTGTATGTGGCACATAGGCGGGCATTTACTTAATGTGCGGAGGCTCGACTCCGTGTTGCAAGCCACTCCCACTCCCATTCCCACTTCGACTCCCGCCCCCTATTCACCTCACCTTGCTGTGTGCGCTGCCAAATGGCAGGTAACAAACATTCAACGCAATTTCGCCGACAACAAAACATGAAACAAAAACCGATGAACGCCGCTTGGAGCGAGTTGTTCTCGGGAGTCTATTTCATGATGGTTGTTTCGAGTTATTCTTGTTGTTGTTGTTGTTGTTGTTGTTGTTGATTGTTCTTGGTTCATTGTCTGCTTAAAGCTCGAGGCAGCTGAAGCTAAACTAAAGTTAGCGACTAATAACCTTAATTTACCTTAATAAAAATATATATTTGACAGCTGAACAGAGAAAAGTTATTTTAAATATCTATAATATATAATAATAATATATAATAATAATATATAATAATAATATATAATAATAATATATAATAATAATATATAATAATAAAAAATTAAAATTTAATGAATTAAATCATTAATTAAAATCAGGCATAATTTAAGCATTACTTGAATTCATGAAAATCGCATAGAAAGGCGATATTTAAGTAAAGTTAAAATAAAAAGAGAAAAGACTCAGAGTGGCAAAGGACGAAAAGTGCAATAGAAAGGCAAAGTGAGAGAGCAAGAAAGGGGATAAATATTAAGGGGATAGATATTAAGAAAGATAAAGAAAAAGCTAATGAAGGAGAGATAGAAGATAGCAAAAAAAGAGCGAGAAAGCAAAAAAGTTGCGCTAAAAGAGGGAAAAACATAACGATTGAGAGTTAAAGGAAGGAGAAAATACTGAGAGAGAGGGAAAGATTATGAAAGTTTATAAAGGCAAGAAAGATCAGGAACAAGAAAGAGCGCAAAAAGCAGGAGAAATGCAAAGTGACAATCGATTAGTAAAAGATAGAGAGAAAATGAATATGTGTAAGCGATAGAACAGAAAACCAGATGAAATAGGAAAGTAAGAAAATCAAACAAAACAAAAAATAACATTTCATTACCTCATCTGCCGATCCGCATCCACCCATTAATATGTTGTCACAGGATGCAATAAAGAGCTCGCCGAATGCTAATTGACTTATTTGTGTCTCAAATGCTATCTGAACTTTTCATTTAGCTAGTTCATTTATTTAATTTATTATCAAAATAGGCCACTTGATAAACAAACAAATTGTGCGCTTGTGGCGAGAAGAGCGAAGCGAAGGGCATCCCGCTTTGATTACACATTTAGCGAGTGTGTTATTTTAATTTATAGCCAGTAATTTACAATAAACCAACAAGCAACAACATAGCCGGCAGATGTCACAGCTATTGCTGGGTAGCAACAACAACAACAGCAACAACAAAACATTTACAAATTTGCAATATTTGAAACCGCAGCCAGGAACCGGGAGTGATGTCTGGGGCATGTTGTTATGTAGACAGTGGTCGCTCTGTCTGTCTGTCTCTCTGTCTGTCTGGCTGGTGGGGCTGCACATGTCATTACACTGCCCATTACCATTCAGCAGGAGCTGAACAGCAACCACCCACCACTGTCATCCACTTTATCCACTTCACCCACCAACTCCAATCATCAACCATCGCCAAGCGAAAAACGAGGCAGGCGGATGATATCGTTGTCGTTCTAGTTGTTGTTGTTGCGAATCAACTCTGATAACAACAACAACAACAACAATGGCAGCTGCTGCAGGAGGCGGTGCAAAGGGGGGTGGGGGGATAGAGCATCATCAGCCGCAGCATTCAACGTATTCAGAGATCTGCCGACACCGACACAGACTTATTATGTGAATTTATACGCTTGGGCAAACCGTTTGCAAATGGTGTGTGTGGGTGTGTGTGTGGGTGTGTGTGTGTGTGTGTGTGGGTGTGACATCCCATCCATCCACCCGGGCAAATGTTATGCAAATTTGCAGCGTGCGCGTGTGTAAATTGTTGTATGCATTGTTACCTTATAAAAACAGCGTAATTTTTAAATGGATTTTTCGCAAAAAGTGATTTTCCATACAAATTAACAAAAAAACAAAAGAGAAAGCATGCTGGAGAGAGAGAGGGAGAAAGCGAGCGATATGGCAGGAGCAGCGCGAATATATTTATGTGAAAATATTGTGGAAAGTACCGAGAAAATGTTGCATTGTTATTTGAAGTGGAGATTTAAGTGGACAACATCGACTATAGTATACTCTACACAAATAATAATATAATAATAATAATCAAAAATTGTTGCTTTTGCTTGAATCAAGCTGGGTTTCTCATTTCATTTGGGATATATTTATGCGTTCAATTTTTTAGTTTAATTATTTGATCAGTTTAACACACAATTTTTATTTATTTTATTTTCATAAATATCTTTGCAAATGCGCTAAAATTTGCTTAATATTTTAATGCATTTAAAACAAGTTTAAGCTTTTAATTAACTTTTTAAGTAGCTTTGAAAATTAAATTAAAAAAAATGATAAATAGCTTTTAGAAAATAAGTTTTAATATAGATAATTAACTATTTTTTGATTTAGCTCTTGCTTTGGCAAAGCTTTTTAAGTAGTTTTGTGGCCCGCATTTGAGTTATTTAAATTGTTGACTTTTTATCTGGAATTGCAGCAGATTGGCAATTGCACAGGTAAGCGCATACATAAACATATAGTTCGCTATCGCATATGCACATATGCACACACATGATTGAGCTATTTTTATTTACATACATTGCATTGTTACTGTTTTTTAAATGTGTGTGTGTGTGTTTAATTTTTTGTGCACGCTGCAAACGTTTATTTAAGCGAGTGCATTGTAATTATTTTGAAATTTATTATTAAATTAATTTTAATTGTAATAATGTGCATGTTAAAATGGACACTTTTTATAGCGCGCACACACACACACACACAGACACAGCTGTGCTTTTGTGGTTGACTGTTGTATTTTTTTTTTGTATGTTTTTAATTTATTTATTCAACACTTTTACACAGAACAAGTGTAGCCAGCGTTAATCATTTTCATTGGCAAACTGAAATGAAATTAAAAATGAATTTTATGCAAAAAGGGAATTTGCTATGTTTACGGTTAACACATACACACACACACACACAGCAGCTGACCACATTTTATGCCTTATCTAATTGCAAGCTGAGTCGGAATCAGAACTCATTTGTGTGTGTCTGTGTGTGTGTGTGTGTGTGCGTATATTTTAATTAACCCAAAAGCCAAACAAATGTCGCACAAACGGGGCCAGCGTGTGGGCGGGGCGTATGGGCGGTGGGCGTGTCTGTGTCAATTGTTATTACGTGTGATTTGTAAACTAATACAAGCATAAACCGTGAACCAGTGTGTGTGTGCGTGTGTGCGTGTGTGTATCTTTATTTGTGGAGCTGCAGAATTTTCAACAGATTTTGTTGCCTACTTTCAGGCGAACCGAGACATAAACAACAACAGCAGCAACAACAATGAAATGGAACGTGGCTCGTTAGACCAAAACGGACGTGCTTAAAATTTCACAAGCTCGCACACACTCACACACACACGCACGCAGGCATTTGTTATGCGTGTGTATTTGTGCTTGTGCGTATCCTTTATGGATTAAATCCGCATGCCTGCGGTCGGCCACAAGATCAACTGTTGGCAGAAGTATGTCAACACGAGAGCACAACGTCCGGCCAACGATGAGCTCACAGCAAGTGGTCATAATGGTCGACCTGTGCCAGTGTGCGTGTCTCTGTCTGTCTGTGTGTGTTTCTGTGTGTGTGTGCACTGTTGTGCTAATAATGACGCTTTAAGTGAGCCTGCCTGTGTGTGTGCACAACAACAAGGATAAGCCATACTGCGTCATTTACACTCGTCCCCAACACATGCTCAACATGCTTTCGGGCTCATCTTCAGTGTCTTCTTCTTCTTATTGTTCTGCATCTGCTTGCGGCCTGTTCGGAGCACATTTTGTAATTGTTAGCAACAATAACTCAATTAAAATGCAATGCCATTAAACAAATAGCAATTTGTTTGATTGTATTGCAATAAATTGCGACAATGAGCGTGTTAAGCAATCATCTTCCTATTGGCCCACCTGGCGTATGCGCAATTTTCATTGACATTTCAGCATTCACTTCAATTAACATGAATCTCAATTTAAGGGCTAAGAAAGTTTTTGGTATTTAGAAATTGAGTTAAGTTAAAAAGGTCAAGAGACTAAAAATTTAAGTCAATTCGATAATTATAATAATAAAAATAATAATAATAATAAGAATAATAATAATACTAATACTAATTCTAATACTAATGCTAATACTAATACTAATACTAATACTAATACTAATACTAATAATAATAATACTAATACTAATACTAATACTAATACTAATACTAATACTAATACTAATACTAATACTAATAATAATAATAATAATAATAATAATAATAAATAAATAAATGCTTAACCAACATATTTTTTACGCATTTCCTAAGCATTTTTTATTATATTATTTGTTCAAGGAATTTGTTTAGTTTTTATTTTTAGAATTTCAAAAATAATTTAAAAAAAGGATTTTCAAGTAGATTTTTCATATATATTATAAATCTTTTCAAATATTATCAATTATATCTGAAATGGAAACAACTATTATAAAATCAGCTTTTTAACTCGCTTGGTCTGAAGTGTACGTTATTCATCAATCAGTCAATCAGTCAATCGGTCAGCTCAGTACAAGTTATCAATTTAATATAATGCTTGTTCACTCGTTTGCATCACGTATTGTCAATTGCAATCCTTTTAAAATATGAATACGTAAATAGTGTTCATGTATGTTTTCTTATTACCAATTATAGTACATATTTGTCTGAATATATATATATATCTTTATCTATATGTATATATGTATCTTTATTCACATATGTATTATCGCTGGGGCAACCTTTGGTGTGTTAACGGACACATTGCTGACTGGCAGTCATAATTGAGGTTGAGGGAATGATGTGCATTTCATGAATTATCCAAGGAAGTGCTGCGGCCTGTTTACAAACGTACGTGTGTGTGTGTGTGTGTGGTTGTTTTGGTATGTGTGTGTATTTATGTGTCTGTCAGTACGATAAACTCGTATTCAATATGAATATGTGTGGAAGTCCTTGAACAGGAAGCAAATGCGCACAGCACACACCCTCCAAGTGCACACACACACGCACACTTACACATACACACACACTTACACATAATGGCTGAATTGATGGTCAATGCATTGAGGCAAGTAATAAACTTATTGGCCCAACGGCTTTCCGTTGATTGTTCGTATATATGAGCACAATACGGCGTCAGTCCGTCAGTGAGACAGTTTATCTGTCTGTCTGTCCGTCGGTCGGTCGTTTGGTGTAATGCGCTGACAGGCGGATAGCCCAGTCAATGTCGCCCACAACATGCCACATGCCACATGCCACATGCCGCTGTATCCATGACCGGGCAACATAAACGCAACGTCGTTAATGTGGAACTGTTAAACAGATAATGACCGGGCGTAGGGTATTCGACGTACAGTGAAGCCTCAACTAGATGATTAGTATTTTATTTTTTATATAATTATATAGAGAATTCTCTATTAGCAGGGAAATATTCATTAGTTCTTCTTTAATTCGACAAAATTAAATTCAAAAGAATATTTTGAAATAAAAATGTAACCAAAATTTTTGATATATTTCATATGCGAGTACAGTAAAGCCTCTACTAAACGACTGTTTTGTTTATAAATTATTAAGTATGAAAAGGAATTCTCAAATTTGCAATTGTTTTAGTTTCTTTATTCATTCAATATCAAATTGCGATTGTCCGCTAATTAGAGCTTTCACTGTACGGTACAGTATCAATGTTTTGCGCAGGATGATGTTAATGTGAACGTGGATGATGCGAATGTGGCTGTGGAATTGGATGATGTGATTGTTGTTGCAGGCTTGGTCGGAAACCAGACAACTGTCAGAGGCTGAAATTCTGATGCATTGAAATATAATTATTGGGAAATGTGCGATTGTCGTTCGGTTTCCGTTTACGTGCGCCACACACACACACACACACACACACACACACTTACACAGACACACTCAACGTAATACCCCCAACAAGGCAGCCACTGTATTGATTATGTTTGGCGTTGTTATTGTTGTGCTGCTGCTGTTGCCTGTTAGTGCCTGCGGATGCCAACACTCACACACTCACACAAACTCACACACATACACATCGGTTACCACATAACATCATAATTTATGCAAACAAAATGACATAACAGTTGCAATATTATAGGCTCAAATGCAGATACAGATACATGTGTAGATACACATACAGATACAGATACATGTGTAGATACATTTAGAGATGCACCCACAACTACGGCTACAGACAAAGATACAGATACGGATACAACTACAGCAGCAGATGCGGATATAGAAACAAGGGGATATAGATTAAGATACAAATGCAGATAAAGATGAAAGTACAAATATCGATAAAGATAAATATTCCAAATTAGATGCAGATACAGATAAAGATACAAATACCAGTATAGATAAAGATCTGCAGTTGATACAGATGTAGATACAAATACAAGTATAGATAAAGATATAAATACAGATTCAGATACAAATATCTACCAGTATAGATAAAGATACAATTGCAGATACAGATATATATATATCTATAAATACAATTACAGATTAAGATATAAATACAAACTCAGATATAGATAAGGAGACAAATTCATATGCAAATGAAGATACAGATACAATTACAAATACAGATACAGATCTAGATACAATTTCAGATACAGATTTTGATCTGCAGATAAGATACCGTTACAAATACAGATATAATTTCCGATACAATTACAAAAACAAAAGCACATTCAGATATAGTTAAAGATACAAATACAAATAAAGATACAGATACAGGTATAGAAATAGATAAAATTGCACATTTGCAGATACATTTAGCGATCCAAATACAGTTTCAGTGGCAAACGGAGCTCAGTTTGCGGCAAGTGCAGCGAACAGAACCGCGCGAACCACCGGAGAAACCACCAACAGTTGAGCCACCCAATTTACCGGCGTGGCAGCGGCGGCGGCGGCGGCGGCGGCGGCGGCGGGGTAACGAGAAGAAGAGCAAACAGTAATTCCGAAATGAATTTCATTTAACAAATATATTAACAACTTTGCACAACAACAAGAGAAACAACAACAGCGGGCAAAAAGCACAGCCAACATATGGAAATTAAAATACGACGTCGCATCGCGCCGCGTCGCTGCAGCCTCACACCGTTGATATGTAAATATATGCACACATATACACTCACCCATGCTCGAACTTATCCGTGTGTGTGTGTGCGTGTGCGTCGTCGCCCCATCGCACTTGTAGGGCAGGCAGCGGCAGAGCATTTATGCCAGCGGCAGCGCTGCCGGCAGAGCGTATAAAACACAACAAAAAAAAAAAAGCACGAGTAAAAAAATACACAAAATAAAAACACAAAATGAAAAGCACAAAAAGCGTAACGCGACGACAGCGACGCCAGCGGTGGCAGCGACAGCAGCAGCGCCACCACCAACAGCAGCAGTAACAACAGCAACAACAATACGACAGCAGCAACAACAATCAATTGGCAATCTGTCCCACTGAAAAAACAATTGCACAGACACACACACACACACACACACAAGCAACACATACACGTGCGCCGTTACTTGTGAGTGCGGGAGAGTGAGAGCCAAGTTTGTGTTAAACGCTCTATTTCAGTGTTGCCGTGCTGCCCACGGCAATGTTGTCGTGCTGCATGCTGGCTTGTGCTCTTGGCTGTCTCTCGCTCTCGCTCTCTCTCTGTCAAACACACACACAGAAAATTGTGCTCGCTTGCTCTCTTCATGGACGCTCTCACTCGTTCATACACCGCCACCCGGCAACCCCGCGATAAACTCAACGCATAACAAAAAGCCAATTTTGTTACTTAAATGTTTACGCTTGTGTTTATCTTTTGTATTCGGTTTCTTATTAGGTTCTCATCTCGTTCTCATCGTTTAACAATTTGAGATATGATGGGAGCTTCGGCTCCATAACTGTCGCTGCTGGCAGCGACGCCGCTGCTTTTGTTTGAGTGTGTGCATGAGTACATTTGCCTGTGGTTTTGATTTTGATTTTTGTTCTGTTGCTGTTGCTGTGGCTGCGACTGTTGTTGCCAGCAGAGGCGGAGGCCGAGGCAGTGGCAGAGGCAACGAAAACGACTGCGGCTGCGACGGGGGCTGTTGTTGTGCGTTGTTTTTGGGGGGCTTTTGCTAATGAGTGTGATTTAGACTTGTCGAGCTGGTTTATTATTTTGCGGTGTTTGCGCTCTTGTTGCTGCTCATTGCTGCTGTTGTCGCTGTCGCCGTCACCGTTGTTGTTGTTGTGTGTGCGCGTTGGTGTGCGCTTTTGTGTTGCTCTCCTCCCGACGCTGTTGATTGATGTTGTTGTTGCTGCTGCTGCTGCCAGCGGCGGCGGCAGCGGTTCGACTGCGGTTTTGTATTTAGATTAAATAGTTTTGACAGCTTCCAAATTGTTAATCTATGTATGCGAGAGCTTTTGACGCGATTTTTCAGCGATTAGCGTGTTTTGAATAGCTGAAAAATTGTTGATTTATTTTTAGAATATGTGGAATTAATTAAAACAATTAATTGACTATTTAATTAAATAATTAACTTAAAAATATAAATAAATTATATTAGACAGACAAACATAATTTATGCATTTTACGAAAAAAAAAACAAATTAAAAAATATGTATGTAAATTTATAGGAAACAAATTAACATTTTTGTTATTTATTTAATAAACTGATATTATAATTATTAACTAGTTTGCAATTCACTTAAAGACGCATAAATAACAATAATTTTAATTAACTTACGTAGCACAATTAACGATAAAAATTAAAACGCAAAACATTCTCCAAAGTCAAAAGCGCCGAACAGAATCAAAGAGAACACAAAAACAAAAAAAAAAAAATAACAGAAATATTAAAGTCAATTTGCAAAATGAGAACGCTTCGCTCGTTCGGTTTGATATGTTAATGTGTACAAATGTGCATACAAACGCATGTACAAAAACACACTCGCACACACACGCACACGTACACTCATACAATATAAATACACACACTCACGCGTACTTGCGCGCATTGTAAGCTCTGTGTGAAAAACATGAATCCAGCGCTTTGCGGTCGAACGGCGCTGTTTGGGTGAAGTGGCGGGGGCGGTCGGCGTCGACGTGGAGCATATCAGGCATGAACACAAACACATCAATACTCACTCTCTCATTGTGGGTCGACGTCGCTGTCGTCGTCGTCGACGGCGCCGCTGTCGCTACAGGGATTAAGCATGACAACGACAACGACAACAGCAGCAGCAACAACAGCAACAACAACAAAAACATCGTCAACACAACGATGACGATTGCGATGCCGATGCCGAATGACCAAGCGAATGTTTGGGGTGAAGTGGGGGCACAAGGTAGCATGCAAAAAGTAATTGGGAGCAGAAAGAGCAACAAAAACAGCAACAACAACGGCAGAGACGTCGACGTTGGCGCGCAAGGTGGCGGCAGCGTTCGACACGCAACAAGTTCGATGCAACCTGCTGCGACGCCAAGCTCTCGCTCTTGTACTGTCTCTCTTGCTCTCTCGCTTGCTCACTCGGCCTGTCTCAATTTGTTGCGCTCTCTTTACTTGGCGAGCTCGGTTCGCTGGTCGCGTGTTGCTTCATAATTTCTAGCTGTTTGTTTGTTTGTTTGTTTGAGGGAGCACAAGCAATTGGGGGTCACACACATACATATGCATACATGCATGCATACATACATACGTACACACAGAGAAGCATGGCAAAGCACCAACATACTGTCAGTCATTATTTAGCGTACAAGAGTGGGTGGAAGAGAGCGACAGCAGCAGAAGGGGCGAGGTATCATAAAAGCTTCGTGTCGTTGTCGTCGGCTGTTGTCGTGTGTTTGGGCCTGTGTGCGTGTGTGTGTGTGTCTGTGTGTCTGTGTGAAACATATTGAGCAAACAAGTTCGCAGCTTCTGAGCGACGTTTGGGACTATGGGACTGAGTGGGTGGTGCGCGGGGCGGGTGGGCCGATGGCAGTCATCGGAAGTCAATGTAACAACAAACATGCAAACACTCGCACACACAGGCTCGCACAAAGCTGCATGTGTATGAACGCTCTCGTGTGGAGTTATTTAAGCTCTCTTATTATTTCATTTGTCGCTTTTAGCTTTTGTCTTTCGTGTTGGCTCGTTGCTGTTGTTGCTGTTGCTGTTGTTGTTGCTGACTGGGTGGCTGTTTGGCTGTTTAACTGCTTTGTGCGCTGGCCGGGTCGCTTGGTTGGCTGCAAAAAATGTGGTAATGTGCGAAAGTCCTTTCGTCATGCTCACCGCGCTGCCCGCTGCTGCGTTGCGCCTGTCAAAGCTGCAGGGCAGCGGCGTCGTTGAAGTTGACTGCGTTGGCTGCGTGTTCGCTTGTTTGCCGTTGTTGTTGCTGGTGAATTTGATTTTGCTTATAAGTCTTTTTTTCGTTTCTCTTTTTTTTTTTTTAATTTTTTTTTGCATGGGACTTCCAAATGGGCAAATGGGAGTTGTGCCCTGCGCTTGCTTTTGTTTGTTTGCGCTTTGCGTTTTTTCTCGGTTGCCGGCAGCGACGACGACGACGACGACGGCAGCGCTGTTGGGTGCAGCGGCCGGTCGACAATTTGGCTTTGTATACAGGGCGTATAAAAATATGCATGTATGCAACAATGTTCGTGTGTGTGTGTGTGTGAAGGTAATGTTGGGGGCTTGAATATTTGTTAATGCTCAGATTGTTGAGCGATTTATTATGGTTTTTTAGTTGAGAAGTGCTTTTGGTGTGTAAATTTAGTTATTAGCCACCCTGTAATTAAAGGTATTTGTTAATTTGTACTTGATTATTATAACTAAAGCATTGCGTAATGTTTTATATATGTAGATAATATAAGCAATACGGACACTCTGTATTTTGATAGATTTGCTTATTTCTTAAGAGTGCTACTAAATTATGATTGACTTAATAAAATAAACAAAAAAAAAGGTTGTTTTTCAAACATATCAAAAAAATATTTACTTATTCTACCGTATTGCTATTATAAGCAGTCACCCTGTAATTTAAGATATTTATGCTAATTTTACATAATTTGACATAATTTTATATAAATACCAGGAAAATATATCTAAAATTAATTGGTTAATTGTTCCCACTCATTTTCATTGACACCCTGTATAGCCTTAAATGAACTTGAAAATCAAATACAAATCTTATAAATATTTCATGCACCCTGTTTAAGTGACATTTGCCATAATTTCTGTGAAATCAGTTGCGATTTCGCGCACCAACAGAGACACCCTGTATGCGAACTCAAATCAGGTGTGATGCGGCTTGTAATGCTCCCCAAGCACAAGCGGTGTATTCACATTGGCTATTTCGCCAGCACGCAATTCACAGACTACACCCAACCACCCCCACCCCCCAGTGACAGCCCCAATCCAAGCTAACCCACAAAAATCTGTCAGATACCGCAAAAAAAAAAACAGAATGAAAAGAAAGAAAAAACTGTTAGCAAAGCTTTCCACGTATTGTTAACGCATTTTATCACCAACGCGTGGCTGATTGGATTCCAAAGGGGCGGCATATGCGTGTGCGTGTGTGGGTGGTGGGTGTGTGTGTGTGTGTGTGCGTGTGTGTGTGTGTGGGTCGAAGTTGAGTGTGGGACTTGGGTGGCATTCATTGCGATGGTTTTTGTGGGTCATTTT
Source organism: Drosophila paramelanica (assembly GCA_035043915.1). NCBI lineage: Eukaryota > Metazoa > Arthropoda > Insecta > Diptera > Drosophilidae > Drosophila > Drosophila paramelanica. Next base: position 664,694 of record JAWNMO010000584.1, read on the forward strand.
GTGTTGTTGCTATCAATTTCGTTTGGAGCAGGAGATACGAATACACACACAAAGCACACGCACACACACACACACATGCACACACATATTTGGTACATAATTTGTGCTTTAAGCTTTGCGCCTGAAATTCGCCAGCTGCCCGAACTGTTTATTGATCAATTGCCTGCTTCGGCAGCGAAGCAACAAATAAATAAAAATGCAAGAAAAAAGTACAGGCTCTTAAGCAGAGCTTGGCGCTCCACTTGCCAGCATTGCACTGCACTCTTTCACTCAATCGCAAAACGCACTCACTGTGCGCTCTCCCGCTCTTTTGCGCGCTCTCCCTCTCTCTGTGTGTGTTCGGCTGGGCCAACAGGTTTTCAAACAGGTCTCTCAGGTCTTCAGTTCGCCTGCTCTGCCCCCTTTGGGCTGCTGTTTGGGCGAGATCAGCCGCCGATATTGTTCACACATTTGCTTGAGCTGCCGCTGCCGCTGTCGCTGTCGCTGCTGATGCTGCTGCTGCCGCTGCTGGCTGCGCAGTCGTCGTTGCTTCGTCGCTTCTTGTTTGCTGGTGTTTACGTTGATTTTATCGCAGGCGTAGCGCGTTTCATTGTCTTAATTTGTGTGTGCGCGTGCGCGCTCTCTCTCTCTCTGGCTCTCTTCGTTTTGATGTTGGCGAGCGCAAAGCATTTTCTAATGGCCGCGCAACTGCAACAGGTTTGTTGCGGCTCGTCTCAAATGACAAATTGGCGCACTGCGCGTTTGCGCCCGACACTGATCATCAGATGATCTGTCTTTGTCTTACTTCCACTGTTTCTATAATTGGCGGCCACGCGCCGCGGCAAATCATATTGCTAGAGTTGCTGCTGCTCTGTCGCTGCTGCTGATCTGCTGGCAGCGGTCCTTTAATCAGTTTTGACATTAATTTGAGTGGACGATTCCCTTTTTGCTGGCCATTCATCAGTCGCCTGTCTGGCCGCGACTGCTTCTTATGCATGTCAGGCAGCCAGATTATCCACTTAAGTGCTGTCCACCCCAAGTGACAATTGTCATTGTCATTGTCATTGTCTTGGTCGTCGTCGACGTCGTCGTCGTCGTCGTTGTCGCCGCCTTGTAAATCATTGAATTTGCTGTGTGTTTTGACAGCCCGCCGAATGCTTAATAATATTTAACAATAATTGTCTGAAATTGACTCATAAATTATATGAGACGTCGCCATGTGTCAGATTTTGTTCACTTTATGGATATAAATATATGTGCACACACGCACACACACACTTACATGACTTTTGCGACTGCATCTGCAAATCAAACAGCTGAGTATCAAAGAGAGCGAGAGGCAGCTTACGCTCTCATCATCCTTGGCAGAAAAAAAAAAATAACTTGCTGATTGCGCTCTGACAAGGCGCTGACAACTCGCGCTCAGATTTGATTTCAATATTTCCATTCGTTGATTGATGCAAAGGCGAATGGGTTGAAAATGCTGCGAAGATTGATCATACACAGACAGAGAGAGCGAGAGAGAGAGAGAGAGTGAGAGAGAGAGGGTCACAGCAAGGAGATGTGAGATACACAGAACTTTGGCCCCAATGGCTGATCGATGCATCAATCAATACTTGTTAGCAAATAATAATGAAAATAGTTTTGGATTTGCCAATGAAACAGAAAAATAATTGTTTAAATAAAAAGAAGGAAACAATAAGAAATCGAAGAGAAATATTTCAATTGCGTAAATTTTAGGTAAATTAAATTTAAATACTATTTAACTAATATTTTTATATATAAGTAAAAGAAAAACTAAAAGAAAGAATACAATTCTATTTTATCTGATTGGTGATTTACTAGTAATAATTAATCAAGCCATAAAATTAAATATATATTAATAATATAAATATGTTGAAAGAAACAATAAGAAATCGAAGAGATATATTCAAATTACGTAAATTATAGTTAAATTAACTAATATTTGTACCTTTGAATATATAAAGTTAAACAAAGTATGAAATTCTTGTTTATCTAATAAATTATTGTTGATTTAATAGTAATATTGATAATTAAACAAATCATTATAATATTTGTAAGAAATAAGAATAAATAATTGAGAAATCGAAGATAAATATTTCAAATATTTAAATTAAATTCTAATACTAGTTAACTAATATTTGTATCTTTTGAATATGCAAACTTTAAACAAAGCATAAATGACCGCGTTGATTTACTAGTTTTAATAATAATTATAATAATAAATTCGCCAAATTGGGCATCTCTATTCTATCTCGATTCGCTGGCCGAGATCGATCGATCACTCGAGAATAGATTGGAGACAATTCGAAAACAAAGCCAAATAATAATGGCTGTTAACAACGTCGGCCAAATGCCAAACGGGCATTCATTACAGTTCTCAAATCGAGACTCTTTTTGCCATAACAAATGTCGCTGTTCGGGTTTATTTGCGAGTCGGCGCGATATATATATATATATACATATATATTTGTTATAATCGGGCAAGAGCGAAGCGTGTGGCAAATGGAAATGACAAAAGGGAGATGACGACAGCGGCGCCAGCGATTAGCGGTTTGTAGCACAGCAGGTCGGGGCCTTTTTTAGCGGCATAGGTAACTCCGTCTGGGCGGGGCGTTGCGGGGCGGGGCAGACATACATATTAATAGATGTACGTATTATGCAAATGATCTTGTGGACATGTCAGAAGTTAAACAGTTTATCGCACATTAGCCCAACAGCTGGCACGCCCACAAAAATAATGAGGCGCCGCCCCGAATGCGGTAAATGGCAATAATTATGCGCTTTTTTAATTAAGCGGCAAACGGTTTATATATATATATATATATATATATATATACATATATATTTATTGTTCACACAACGAAACGCTTAGAAAATGCCCAAAAATATTTGTGTGAAAAAAAAGATTACAAATAAATGTGTGTGTGTTAGTGTGTGTGTGTGTGTGTAATATGTTAATGCGGTCAGCACTAAATCATAATTTGTCAACAATTTTATTATGCTAAATAATTTATTTTTGTTGTGCTTTGTTTGTGTGTTTTTGTTGCGGTTTTGTGTTGCTTTTATTGTTGGTTTTTGGTCTCTCCGAATATTACAACTGTTATAAGGGATACCCTGTAATTAAGAGAGCTTTGCAATTGAGTTGCACTTATTGCACAATCAATTTGTTAACTTAAATTCACACTGGGTATATTCGATTCGAGTCATTTTTGAATGGAGTCAACTAATTTATTTGTATTCATTGTTTGGGTTTTCCATTTGGCTGGGTCGCATCTTGGTAAGTTTAGTTTTTTGTTTTGTTTTGTGTTTGTTGTTGTCAGATTTATAAATTGTATCTGTCAGATACGCGCTCATTAGCATTGAAATCGCATTCATTTGCCAGCTCCAAAATGCAGCTCATGCGTAGACAAGATTCAAAGATTCACATTTCAAATATGAAAAGAATTTTCACTAAAAAACAAAATAGAAAAAAAATAACAACAACAACAACAAATTGCCAGAAATGATTCAAAATGTTATTTTGACATATTTTTCGCTTGTCACACAAATAGAGTTAATAATAAATAAGTGCCAGCTACAACAACAGAAACAGCATTTCGAACAACTCGAGATACATCAAAAAGAAAAATAAACAACAAAAAAAATAAAAAATATCTGCGCCGAGCATTCCCCTCACACAGAAATACCGCAAGAAATTGGGACACGTCAAAATATTTCAAATCAAAAGAACTTGAGACAATAAAGAACTAAAAATGAAAGCGCCTCATTCTTAAATATATATAATATCTAGCACCTTATGCGTATTTGTATCTGTATCTGCAGCTGTAGCTGTATCTGTATCTGTATCTGCGCATTTTCAAAATGATGGCATTATTAATAAAGTGGCAGTTTAACAATTTCACAGCTTCTAAACAAATCTTCACACAACGGTGACATTATTATTATTATTTCTTTTATTTTTATCTCAGCTGAAAAATATTTGAATGTTTTTTTGATTTCAGTGACAAATGCGTTCTATTTAGAGTTATGGCGCGTGCGATTAGCCATGGCATAAAGATTGATATGGAATCGTTTATCAGATGGATTATCGTGGCAATTAACATTTAAATACATTTAAGCTGATTTCACAGTTATAGCTAAAGAATATGGCATAATTGTTCGAAATTGAATTTCAATATATTAAATAATCGAATTAGGCTTAAATCCTTTTTGGGTTTTATTTTAAGCACTAATAAAACAATATTTAATGGTTTTTATTGTAAGCCTTGCGCCACTTCATTGTTCAAATAAATCCCAGTCAATATTTCAATTCGACAAATCGCTCGCAAATCGAAATTCCAATCCGAAAATCACTCGGAAAATGCCCTCCAGGCGGCACATTGAAAACATGCTACGATATTTATTTATGCCCCCAATAATCACGTGTGTGTGTGTGTGTGTGGGTGGGGGTGGTATGTGTGTGTGTGTGTGTGTGTGTGTGTGCTTTACTCGGTTCTGACATTCAAAGTCTAATTCATAATAGATTCATGAGCTGTTCACCGCATTCAGTCGAATTTCTGCCTCGGCACACACGGCGTATAAGTAATAAGTTTTATTTGGCACTTGCCTGCCAACAATTGTTGTTGTTGTTGCTGTTGCTTTTGGTGTTGTTGCTGGCGTCATTTAATGGCTAACCAATACGACATGTCTATATATCAGGCCGCTGTATCCATAGCTGTATCTGTATCTGTATCTAGATACATTTCAGTGTGTATCTGGCGATCTTTGTGCTAAAATTAATTTGTAGAAAAATGCGTGCGCTGCTTGTCGAGGCTGCAGGTTCCACCGACAACGGCGGCAGCAGCAGCAGCAGCAGCAGCAGCAGCAGCAGCAGCAGCGCTTGCGGTAGCAAATTACGGGAAAATTAAATGTTGATTTAATTTTGAAAAGCAATTTTTCATTTTTAGCGTCGTCGTGGCGACGCAATTGACGTATGTATCTGTATCTGTATCTGTATCTGTATCTGTATCTGTATCTGTATCTGTTGCTGTATCTGTAGCTGTTCCCATAGCTGGGCATTTGCATGTGCCACCCTATTGCCGTGTGTCTTTGCCCGCCCCTCCCAACCCCCTAACCCCCTTCTACCCCTCACCCTGTCTGTTGTTTGTATTTGTATTTGAGTTACAATTTTGTTTCGCTTCGTTTTCGCTACGGCAATAAATTGCACTTTGCACGTCGTTGACGGGTTCGTTGCCAGCTGCAAAGCGACTAAAAAAATTATATATATATATATATAAAAATATATATATATACTTATATAAATGTATATAGACATATGCATAAACATTTGCAATACTTTTATATGCCCTGTCGCGAATTTCAGATAACATTATGACCATATGCCAAAAGCTGTTTTTTTGCTGAAAGAAAAATACATTTAAAACAAGTCAAGTTAAATTTAAATTGATTTTAACAATTAACGTTTTTATGTTATGTTCAAAAATGTTAACATTCTGTTAAAAAGCTGCTGACAGATATTGTTTTGAATAAAGTAAAATAAAGTTTAAGTAGCAACTGGAAAACAGAGAACATTCTTATTCGGTATAACTCTGAAAACCAGATACTTATATGCCATAAGAACATTTATTCGATAATATTTGATTTTGATTTTCTTTAAAAGAAACATTTTTACAACTTCTATCTGAAAATATATTCTTTATCTTGTTCTAACTAAATTGTAATTCCAAACAGTTAAAAGAACTTCCTTATTACATAATCCCAAAAGGGTATTAAACCTTCGGCTCTCTCTCTTTAAACATAACTGTTCTTTTCAATGTTCGATACTTTAACTGACATTTATAATTTCAATCGCTTCACCTCGTATATTATATTGTTTATTGACCATAATTTAAAATTGGTTTTCGCTGTTCGGCTCAAACAGCTAAGCAATCGCAATCTATCTATTTAAGCAGCCAAATTGGTATCCGTATCTTTTCTTTTTTTATTTTTTAACAAGTTTGCAAAAAATACGTGAATGTGTGTTGTTCGTTGGCAACCAACGTGATTCAAAGCTGATCTATTGCCGGTTAATGCCGTCAGCCGCTGGACCACCACCACCAACAACAACAGCAGCAACAACAACAACAGAAACTGTTTTCTGGACGGGCAAACAGCAAATTCGACACGCCCACCTGTGGCTGCTGCTGCTGCTGCTGCTGCTCATGTTGCTGGCGGCATCCGCACGGCCAAAGTCAAAGGCCAAAAAAGGCAAAAGCAGCTCCGTTTGATCCATTGGCCGTTGCCCCCTTTTGGCTTTAATCGGTTTGGTTTTAGAACTTGTCGGCGGGCCGGGCTAATACCAATTAGTGTTTGCTGATCAAACTACAGCCAAAGCAAAAGCCGCCCCAAAAGATTTATGACACCCACGAGCTGGCTCAAGGCGGGCGCCCGGGCAACATGTTGCGTCTAATTGGAAACATGTTGCTGGCAACATTCAATTTGGGACAACATCAAATGTGATCGCATCTGTATTCGTGCCCGTTTCAATTCATAACGCTGTCAATTCGCCAATCTGCCACAACAACAATAACTCAGAGTCAGCATTAAGTTCTTGAATGAAGCCAAACTGCATTCTGCTAACTTGGCTTATATAATCGTCTCTGTTGTTCGTTTTATTTTCTACAATTTACATTTAGGTTTTGTTATTGCTGGCCGTACAATTCCTCATTTAATTTTTTTTTTCATTATATATATATTTTTTTTAATTTAAAATTTTTTTTATTTTATGTTTTTTGGTTTGTTTTTTTTGCTTTGCCAGCAGAGAAGGTGTTTGAGTTGCTTGTTATTGTTGTTGTTGTTGTTGTTGCTGTTGGGTTCTGCTTCTGGGTCATCGCTCTTAAAATATTTAAATTGTTTTTGCTCACCTTTTTTTTTTGCGACGCTTTTGCTGTTGCTGTTTGTTTGTGTTTTATATTGTTGTTGTTGGTGCTTCAGCTGAAAGTTGTCTTTGGGGTTTTTATGCCCCATCACATAGAAGACAAGCACACACAAGAAAAAAAAATTTATATATTTTCGCATGTAAAAAAATGAAAAGTACAATCCACAGTTTTTTTTATATATTTTTTGTTGTTGTTGTTGTTCCCTCGCTTGTTTAGCCGCTGGTCGTTGATCCGCCGTTAGCCGAGTTGAGACGGCAGCGAATCGGCGCATTTAACTGATTTGCTGGCCACATATGGTGACAGGGTTCTCAGCGGATTATCGGCTTCTATTTTTAAGCATTTCATCAGTGAACCCGGCTCCGTGCTCTCTTATGTAATGGCCAAATTGCCTAAAGCCGGCAACTTCTAATTAACAAAATCGTGGATAAAATGAGCGACAAGTTATGCAAATTTTGATTTAAATGCTTTTCCATGGAATTTAATGTGAAAACTGGTTGAGAAACTGTTCAGAAAAATACCAAAAAAATTTGGGGTGAAGAGAAAATTTCTTGGTTTTTAAATGTCAAAAAACTGAAATCGTTAATTAACTTTGAAAAGAAAACTTAATCCAAGCAAAAAAGCTTTTAAAATAAGTTATTTGTATTCAATTAAAGAAAATTTATGTCATATTAACTATTTTTGATCAAATTAGGAATATTTTAAGTTTTTCAAAATCTGAGTATTTTTTGAAATTTGAAAATAAAACGATATTCATATATGAATTTGGTACAAAATTTTGCTCCGATTGTTAAATAAATAAAATAAAAATTTTATAAAAATTTATAAAAATTTTTTAAAATAATATTTTATGCTAAATCCGATATTTAATGTTTTTTATATATTATAAATATTTTATATACATTTAAGGCTGCTTTTACTTTCTGTCAAAACCGCCTCTGCTTACATTGGTTTATCAGCTATAAAATAATATTTTATGCCATATTCAATATTTGATTTTTGATAAACTTTATATTTATAGGGTTAATTTTACACTCTGTTAAATCCACTCAAACTTATGCTAATTAGCTTATGATTTTTGCCCAAACCAAAATACCAAAAATTTCGTCTAGTTTTTGCTTCAGTTTTGTGAATTTTCCTTTACACTTTGCAGCTTAAATTGATGCGGAAGCATTGAATGTGGCATTGAGTTCTTGGAAAAGCGATAAACTCCCGTATAGCACCTAAAATGTGCACCGGCTGTGGCAATTTGGTGTGTCTTATTGTGGCAGCATCAGGCTGGCAGACAGCGGGAGGGACTGGGTAGAAGAGTACAGAGTATCTGCCTGCAAGTAGATCCCATATATCATGCCATGGCTGAGCGCGCCAAGTGCGTGCCCAGTTCATTAGGAGCACATGGCAATGGTAGATGGAAGATGGGCGAGAATGGGAGACAGTGTTGGGTCGGCATTTGGCAGGCGGTTTTGTTGGCTGCTGCTGCTTCTGCTGCTGCTGCCTGGCAACTACTTTGCACTTTGCCAGATACTTAACTTGCAGTTATTTACAAGTCATGCTTGCTGCGAATTCGCTTGACTGTGCACTGCGATACGGGGGGACGGGGTCGAGTGGGGGGTTGCGGATTTCGTCGACTTGGTTGCCGTTCATGCTGTTGATACTCCTGATGAGGATGATGATGGGCCGCCGTCTCTGTCGCGTTGAGCAGCCAAAATCTGTGTTTGCAGCATCTTCCACCTATTTATATTCGCATTTATAAATAAACAACGTGAACGAGTTGTCGTTGTAATAAATATTGCGACAAACAAACAGACAGATAGACGGACGGGCAGACACAGGGAGACTGGGAGACTGAGAGACGAGGCCAAAGAGACATGCACAAATATATTTATATTTAGCCAATTTTCAACGCTTGTTGACAAAACTGTCAACAAAATGCAATGCAAAGCGTAATAAAATTGTCCACGGAGCTGAAGCAATTGAAGCAGCAGCAGCAGCAGCAGCAGCAGCACGCGAAAAGTGTCTTCGGAGACGCCGCGGGGATTGGACGGGTGGATTGGTGCGTGTCTGACAGCCCAGACAAAAGGGGAATGGCAACGTCGGTCAGATTACGTATACGCACCGATACACGCTGACATTGACATGTCCTGATGCTGGCTGTAGACTTGTCAAACTTATCGAAACAAGGCTCAACTTAAATTTAACAAATGTGAACTTAAGTTTCAGGAGAATAAACGTTTCGCTCAGTGTATGTTGATTCCCCATTCAATTACCACACTTGGCCCACATTATATAAGCTTCGCTCATTTGTAGACCGATTCGCTAACCCTAAATCACCAGCCAGCAGCTGGTTGTTTATTAACTCAACTCAACTCTCGGCCACTTGACACATTTGGCCAAAAGATCAGTCACCTTGCCAGCCGCGCGGGCACATAACAAATCTTTAGCACAATAACAACAAATCTTGAACAAAAAGTTCAAGTCAGCTAATAAATTTATATATATATACATATATATCTATATGTATTTGTATATATATATATACTTATATATATGTTTTTTTTTTTGCGCTCTCGCCATAAATAAACTACACAAATATTTGGCCGGGCCGAAGCAACGAGCTCATAAATCTGTAAATAAATAAAATAAATTTTCGTGTATATCAAAATGTATCAATAAAAATGCTCAACAAGTTTTATTTGCGTGGCCGCATAGAAAAATTTACATTTATCATAACAAAATCGGCAAAACGATCGCTGGCCGCGCGGTCGACGGCGACGCCAATATCTGGTAGCGCGGAGACGCGAGCGGTGGCAGCAACCGAGTTGCTCGCTAATTTGGCGTGTTAATTGCCAGCGACGAGACGAAGAGATCCCGAAACGAAACGAAACGAGACGGAGACGGTGACGAAGAGACTTCCCCTATAATTCTCTCTCGTTCTCTTGCTCTCGTCGCTCGCGCTGTGGTCTGCACGATTCGCTCTCCCGTTTGGGGGCCATAAATTTTATGTGTTTTGTGGCAGAACGAAACGTTTAAGCCGCAAAATGACAAACAACGAATTAACAAATTAATAAATTATATTTTTCTTCGCCTTTTGGCGCCGTCAAATGAATATTTAACATTTAAATGAACGGGGCGGGCGGTTCTCTGAGCGGCCTATCTTTGTATCTGCAAGATACAGTATCTACAACTAATGCGCAGCATAAATTTGGCATTCACCGTCGCCGCGCTGCGCCGCATTTTGCTGCATGCTTTTGCATATTAATTCAACTGGCGGCAGGCGTTTAATTGCCCCACCAAATGGGGCGTGGCTAACAATGACGTCAACAAGTTACCGCCCCCCACATCCGCATCGAATCAATTTGCACCGTCGACGATTTGATCAACTGATCAAGTCAAGTGGGCGCCACCAGCCGACAAGTGCAAATTTTCCAAAATGTTTTGCCATGCAACATATTTTCTGGCCGATCGCTGGATACCACACACGGATATCGCTGATAAACTCCAAAATAAAAAAAAAAAAGTATCGATATAAAAATACTTTGCACTCGACTCTGTCAAAACAAATGCATTTGAAATGAATGTATCTAAAGATACATATGTATGGCTAATTTGCTGTCAATTGTCGAACATGAGTCCAATACGAGTGCCAGTCCGAGTGAGTATATAACTGTGAATGTGAATGTGTGAGTGTGAGTGTGTGTGTGAGTACTTGTAATAACATAAATAAGACGCCAGAGCGGAAAAACACTCGCATCATTTGTAACCCACTGTGACGGTGCAATGATCTCCCTGTGGTTGTGCGGTTGTCTGTGTATGTGTGTGTGTGTGTGTGTGTGTGTGTGTGTGTGTTTATGGCTGCATGCCAACAATAAAGGCAGCAACCAACTGGCAATTGATGCAGCAGCTTTTAAAGAGCCAACCGATAATTGTAATGGAAAAATTGAATAAATTAAGAGAGATGATTTCTCATTTCACCAATGAAAATAAACACAAAACTTTGCGATAGATGAAAACAAATTTTAACGAGATGTTTTTTAATATGCTGCCAAAGGTCGAAAAATATCGTGTATCGAAAATCCGTTTTTTTTGTTGACTTTTTTACGTTAACAAAAAATCGAAGTAAAAATTCACATTTTTCACATTTTGATAATTAGAATAATGAGGTATTTTGAGAAGGGGTAAAATATTATGAAAATGATTAATTATAATTATTTAAAAAAATAAAAAGACAATATTAAAGCTAAAAAGTTCAAAATTTTGGGTTCAATTCATGGTCAACATAATTATGTGGGCTCGAACCCCATTGATGTCCAATTTAATGTTTATTTTATAAAACCAAAAAAGAATAAATATAAAAAATGTTAAGCATACGCCATGTATGCCAATACAGTAAGCCGGTTAGATATGGTAAAATGCGTGAAAAACCGAAAAATACACAAATAAGCAAAATGAAATTTAAAATAAAAAAAAAAGAGGAAATTTGAAATTGCATTCTCTCGCCATAATTTCGGTCTGTTTTGCAATTTCAATTGCCTTCAAATTTGCCAAACAATCAAAGCAAACAGAAATATCATAAAAATGGCAAATCTATGGCTGTACCTATATATATATGATATATATGTAGTATATATAGATGCATATGGATGGGGATCAGCTAGTTGTGTAGGCAATGGGGAGAGTGAAAATGCAAAATAGCCGCACATAAAATATAATGCAATGTGAATTTTCGATAAAATATCAAAACACAAATAGACAAGTGGACACACACACACACAGAAACACACAACAACACACACACACACACAACAACACACTTGAAATGCAATAATCATATTAAAATCAACATTAGCAACGAAAAAAATCTCTAAAGGCAACAAAATAGTTCGTTTTTAAAGTTATTATTAGCCGCAAATGTGCGGCAATACAAACACACACACAACACACACACTCACACACACACACACATATATATATTGATATACAAATATAAATATTTATGTATAAATGCGAGTACAATCGATATGTTGTACATCGGTTATGCACAGTTCTGTGTATCTATAGGAATGTATCTGTACCTGTATCTGCATCTGTATCTGTATCTGTATCTGTATCTGTAGCTGCATCAAATGAATGACTGACGCCTGAACATGTATTTGTTGGCTGCATTCGCATTTGTGTTTGTGCTTTGTATTTCGCATTTCGTATAAATCATTTAAGCAGCCACAAAATAAAATCAAGTTGAAAATATTCAATGAACTACTTTTCTGTTTGCAAGTGGCTAAATGTATGCAATGCATATAAAAAGTACACTTCGAACGAGAATATATATATATATAAACAACCAATATATATATATATCTGCGTATATATATAGACCTTTTAATAAGTGTGCGTCTGTGTGTATCAGAAATTTGTTGTGCTCACTGTTGAAATAAAAATATAAACTGTGCACAACATGACAAACATTTCCTTTTAAATAAATTATAAATAAATTGTGAGTATATAATTTAAGCGACACCATTCTTTGTAGAGCAACACACTCAAATGGAAACAATGAAAGCATTAAACTTTCTTTTTTTTTTTTAAATTAATCCCATTTGAAATAAGTTAAATTTACATATAAAGGAAAAACGTGGTTTGAACAAGACTTAAACCCGCTTTAAACTAGCTTTAAATCAGCTTTAAACTACTTTTTAGCAAACAAATATTAGCTCTTACCATTTACTTTGCCAAAATAAAATCTAAGCAAAGTATTTATGTAAAAGTACACACACACACACACACACACACACACACACACACATACACACACTCATTGTATATCTCAATATTAATTTGGCATTTATAAATTTTGCAATTTAAAACGCAAATTTCAACAATTTCAGGCGTCAACGCATCGCCAAAGCAGCGCATCCCCGTCCGCCCCACATTTTGGGTACGCTCCTGCGCCTCGTTGCGCATACGCCGCGTTGGCCCGTCGCATATAAATTTGCGACTCAATCGGCAGTCGTATTAGTTGCTGTTTCTATTTGTTGTTGGCGGCTGGCTTCTAGCTGCTGCGGTCGCCTTTGCGGCGAGTGCCCCCGAGTGCGGCCCGCACTGTGGGCTACTTTCTGGTCGGTCCGCCTGCATTTTATATGCATTTAATTTCATTCACCTTTCCCTGGACCTCCGTCGTTGCCGGCTGTCCGCTTGCCTGTTCGCTCGAGCGCGCCATGGGCAACAATTTATGCACAGTGGGTGTGTGTGTGTGCGTGTGTGTGTGTGCGTGTGTTGTTTGTTTTGCTTTTCTTAAAAATAAGTTTTTAATTGCGAGCCGACGGCAGCGGCAGATTATTCGCCAAATAATTTGGCTCTTGAGGCTAAAAACCGATCGCAAAGTTTGCAGCTTGAGCGAAAATCGTTCTGTTGGGTAAACATCTCTCGGCTGATGCCCAGTGGCAAACTATGTGGTTGCTGCTATTCTTCTTGTTGTTGTTGTTGTTGTTGCCATGTGCCGCAGCTAATCAGAGTTCTTCCCCGTCCGCGAATAGTTGGCAAAATAAATTATCGAAATGAGCAGCAGCAGCGTTGAAATTAAACAGGTTGGCCGAGAATGCAAGCGTTTTGTGGGTGTGCATGGCAGTGCAGGGAGGGAAGGGGAAGGGGAGGTTAGGTTGGGCAGCGTCGTGTGTCTGTTTATTTGTTTGATTGCCAGCGCATTTGTGATGGCAACTCGCAGCAGTTTTGTAATTTCGCTGAACGCTCATAATTTGTGTATTTGCGATTTTCAATTAAGCAGCCGCCGCCGTCGTCTACGCGGGGCGGTGACATGTGCAACGCAAATATGCCACATGGCCTGCCCGTTCGAGTCCATTGAATGCAACTTATTGAAATTTATTAATAGACAGCCGCCACCCACGCGAAAGATGGCATCAGAAGCGGGCAACTCCACGGCTCCACTCGGGCATTGAGTAGACATAATTTACAATTATTTCAAGGACACTTTGCATAGAGCCCGCTGTTCATTATCGTGGAACGAGTTTGGCGCAGCCCAAAAAAAAAATAAAAATAAAAAATAAAATAAAAATAAAGAAGAAAAACGCAGCACCTCAGCCACTTGATGTTCCTACGTGCTGGCCATGCCTAAATGACTTGAGCCAAGTCGCGTCTGAGGTTTTGTGGCATGAGGCATGTGGCATGAAGCTTGAATGCCCGGCAATGTCTAGTGGCGTTCATCTCGCCAATACCACGCAATGTTGTTGTTGCCGGGCATTAAGTGAAAAATTGCAATTTTAACGCCCGCGTTAATTTACAGCAGTTGCCTCGTTGGCAGCATGGCCACAGATACAGATACAAACACAGATACGGCTACAGAGAGACAGATACAGATACATGTTGCAGTTGCAGTTGCATATATGCACATAGGATACACATACATGCCATGTTGGATGTATCTAGTGGGCACTGGGCACTTTTTGTCTTTTCCTTTTTGGGCGGGGAGGGGGCGGGGCTGTGCGTGGAACGTGTTGCCGTTGGCCAAAAAGAGAGCCAGCAACATAGCTGCTGACCGTCCTGAAGGTAAACCAGTGCGTTGTCATTGTTGTTGCTGTTGTTGCTGTTGTGACTGCTGCTGGCAGGGAGCCTCTTCTGGGTGCGTTGTCATTGCCAAGGCGCGCGACTTGGCCACGTTCTATCGCATAACATTCCATATAATTTGTTAACTCGCTATGCATAAAACTCGAGTGCGGATTTATGACTTGACGCGAAATTGATCGCGACTGATCAACCGAAGGCTTCTGGCTGGCTGGCCCTAAGCGAAGCCTTAGCAAATAATAATAATAATAATAAAAAAAAGCAGAAAATAAATAAAGCAAGAACTCGAGAACATGACAATATATAAAAATAAAAAAAGAGTAAACAAAAAAGCAAACAAGTTGAGGAACGCGCTGAATTGCCGAGGATCGTTGGAGGATTGGCTGCGTATCGCGCTGGCTCAGCTTCACCCGTATTGAATTCCAATGTCAAATCGCAGCACATGATTCAATGCCAAAGCCAAGGTGGCCGGCCGGCCGGTCCGTATATCGTATTCGAGCCTTCTGCGCGTTCGGACGGTTTTCGGGCCGCTGCAGGTGGAGACAGGTTAGCAGGCTTCTTGGACCGGAAGCTTGCGAGTGGCGCCATTGGTATTCATTTTGATGATGCCTTCGTTATTGTTTTTGTTTTTGTTTTTGTGGGGTTTCAGCCAGATCCCAACCGATCAAAATATCAGCTCAGCTGCGTATTTAAAGCTGCATTCGATTGGAAAATATTTATTCTAGACAGAAAATGTCATTTCGAATGCTGTGCATTCCCACTGACAGCCAATAAATTAATATTCCGATATTCAAATAAATACATTCAAATTGAAATAAATATCAAATTATAACCTGTTTTCCAATTAACTGGTTTTTGTGTTTTTCGATTTACGATCAAAAATCCAACTAAACCATAAAAAATTTATATTAAATACAAAAAAATCGAACCAGGAACAAAATATGTTTTCATGTTATGTTCATCAAATCCTTGTTTTTTATAGATTTTTAAATGCAAGACCAAATTTTGTTGAATAATGCCAAACAGTTTGTAAATTTTTATGGCGCATTCATTGCTTTATTATCGAATGTAAATCATTTAAGCAATTCCAAGCTGACAGCTCGTAAGAACTGATCTTTACACTCCATATATACATATGCCTCCATTGGTTCGAATAGAGGTCTATAAAACTATATGGCTGCCAATTTGGTTTCAGATTCCCCAGTCACAGTTAACTGCCTGGCGAACTGATAATACCGCTCCCCCTTCCCCGAACAGATGATAATGGGGCGCTTAAATGACAATTTGTGGTCGGCTTTATATGCTGATCGTCAACGGCGTGTAAACAACTAACCGATTGGCAATTAAATGTTTATGTTGTTTTTCACACTTTGATTTTCTGATTGCATGCAATTCGAGACTTGATCAAAATCAACAAAAAAAAAAATAATTTAAAAATTTAAAAAAACACACACAAACAAAAGCGACCAAAAACTGATCATTATGATCAGTTTGAGTGGCCATAAAAGGCGTGTGTGCAGCATTAACCGTTATGTCAAACCGAAAATTTTTAACTGATTTATAGCGCTGATCCAAAAAGGGTTTTTCATATAAACGAAGACAAAGCCGTTAAAATGTGGAACATAAATTAAGCA
This sequence comes from Drosophila paramelanica, assembly GCA_035043915.1. Taxonomy (NCBI): domain Eukaryota; kingdom Metazoa; phylum Arthropoda; class Insecta; order Diptera; family Drosophilidae; genus Drosophila; species Drosophila paramelanica. The sequence continues at coordinate 680,817 of JAWNMO010000584.1, forward strand.
AAGATGCCAAAGACAAAAGCGATAATAATGTGCAATACACAAAAGATGCAACTGAGAAAGCAAATTATATATAAAAATGTATATATATATATAGTGTATATATATATATATATGAGCTGTACATAAGGCAACGGGAATGGAACTGGAACTGGAACTGAAACTGAGTCTGGGCAGGCAGTCTCTGAGCCGGGCTAATTTAAGCGAGGACAACACCTCAACTCATATTAAAGGCCGACTAAATCAGTGCCTGCCTGCATGCGTGTGTGTGTGTGTGTGTGTGTGTAACTACCAGTCGCGTCCAAAGTCACCCAAAGCGTCACCGTCGCCGACGCCGTTGTCTGTCGCTCTGTCTGTGTCTGTCTGTTTCTGTGGCAGTGTCTGCGCTCGGTTTTGTCTTTGTGTCTGGGCCGCAGTGCAATAAAAAAAAAAATGAACAAAAAAGAAACAAAAATTAAAGACATAAGTAACGTACAAAAAATAAGAAAAAAATATACAATAAAATTATAAAAAAAAATATAAAGAAGAGAAACAGCAGCAGCAACCAAATCGATGCAGCAGCAGCCAGCAAAAGAAGCGCTGCCCAAAGCGCAGACGAAGGAGAGCAGAACGATGCGGCGGGCGGCAGCGGGGCGTATGAGTGATATCACAGAGAGAGAAAGAGGGAGAGAGAGAAAGAGAGAGAGCGAGGCAATGAGTACAATGGAGAGCAGGGCAGCGGCACAGGCGAGGGCATTGGTGCAGTGCAGCGAAATTAAGAAACCAACAAATTCATCCAGAAAAGTAGTCAATAAAGTGTCGACAATGCGCACAACAGCAACAAGCAACAACAGCAACAACAACAAGGAACAACAACCAAGAACAAAACCAACAACAGAGCCGACAACGACGACCACAACGAAACCGTCAAAAAGCAGCAGGCAGGCCACGCCATGCGGCAAAGACACGGACCGAAAGGTTGTCGGGCTTTTCGAGTTCGAGTTGAGGTTCGGCTTCGGCTACCCGCCCTGCCCCCTCCTATCCGATGGCAAAACTGGCCGCGAAGCCAAGTCAAGTCAAGTCGCTGAGGCTGAGCCGAGCTGAGCCCGCAAAATCAATTGAGCGATCAAGTGTCTTGAGGCGAAACAGAAGGTGGAATAAATAAAACAATAACGATGATAATGAAGTTAAAGTGAATTTTGATGAATATGCCGACGAGGCGTGGCCCAAAAGAAAACACAAACAGCACACAAGTGGACAGTCGACATGGGAGCTGCCTCCGCTCTGGCAACTGGACAACGGGCAACGGACAGCGGGCAACTGGCAACCAACTGCTCCGGACATCCGGGCAACTGCTTGGCCACTCGAGACTGCAAGCTGACAACTGCCTCGCTGATCATTGCAATTAGTTGGGCCGACAGAGCGACGTATGTAAACAGGCGAATGACACTAGCTGAAAGTGCCACTTAAATATCCGATTAATGCGGGGCGAGTCTCGATAACTCAAACTATGTTTAATTCTTAAATAAGACGCGTGTTTTGAAAGAGTTTCCACAAATTGATAACTTTTTTTTTATTTTATAATTTTAGAATAAGTTTGAGATACTTTTAATTGAATCTGTAAACTTTATCAATGTTTTTGTTATCTACTTGTTTGTGTATTTTTAGTATTCTCTATTATTATTTAAAGAAAACCCATCAGTTAAAATTAAAAGTATTACCTTAATTGATAAGAAAAGTTAAATCTATCCCAGATTAAGCCGCTCGCTCAACTGACAATTTCGGATCAATAATTTACTTTAAATAGACTCAATCGACAACCAACAATGACAAAGTTCAGCTGATAACAGTTGTTGTTGTTGCAAAGAGGTGAAAAATAGAGAGAAAAACCAGCAGCTGCAAAAGTTTCATTTCTGTAATTTGAAAAGTCGTCTCTGACAGCGTTAAATTTTCAATAGCCCAACACACATTTGAAAGTGTCAAAAAGTTTTTACCAAAAGTTTTTGTACTTTCTTACAGTTGCTGCTGTTGTTGTTGTTGTTGTTTATCCTAAAATAATCCAATATATGCTTGCAAAGCGGGGTGTTTTAAATTGTTACTTTCGAAAAGATTAGCTTTTACAAATATGTAAAAAAAATGTTTATTAAATTTCATACAAATACAAAGTTTTATTTGTTTTTTGTTTATCATCCTTTTTACAGGGCATTTAATAGTCGATGTTTGTTTTGTTGCAACTGTTTGTTATTGCAGTTGTGTTTCAGTTGTAGTCATTGCAAAGACTACACTCAAAGTTCACTCGGCGCATCCTTGTGTTGGTGCCAAGGGGAGGGGGGCTTGGGATTGTGGGTGGGGCACGAAAGGTAGCTGGGAGGCGTATGACTTGCGACAACTTTTATAGCTTGAGAGCGCCGTGTCGAGGTCACAGAATGCAGAATGCGCCGAGTCCTGAAAAAACAGTGGAGACAGCAGGCGGCAAAAGAAGCAGAACAAGTGCAACAAGAACTAAAGGCATGCCACGATATACGACACACCATATAAACACTATATGCATCAGCAGATATGTTAATGTGTGTGTGTGTGTGTGAGAGTTTGATATTTCCTTTTATTGAAAATGCACTTTGGTGCCATGTAAACTTTGCAATCAAAGTCAACGGCAAACTGGCGACGCTGATGCCAGAAGAACGAGGCCGAAACGGAGCTGGAGTTGGCTAAAAGGTTGCATCTGGTATTAGTATTGGTTTTGGGCATATTGGGTATAGGTTTTTGCCAGCACTAACGTTATAATGGCAACGGCCATGGACAGACATTAGAACTGAGACTCTGAGTGCAAATGCAAGTGCAATTGTTGTTGTCGGCATGGGAATGGGCACAGACACAGGCATAAATAGAGCCACCAGTAGTGCCGCACAGTTGGTATCGTTTTTGGCCTGGGCTTCCTATTTTTAGTTTGCATTCCAAAACGGCGTCGCCATTGCCTACCTGTTCTCCCAGCGCTCGCCCGGAATTCAGCAGTTTTGTAACTCGTTTTCGTTTTATGATTTCTGCCAGTAAACTGTACTATGCTGCTGCTGCTGCTGCTGCTGCTGTTGTTGCTGCTGTTGCTGGCAGGCAGGCAACAGACATTGGCAGTGGGTTCTAGTGACAGCCATTGGCCTCGTCCTAGGCCTAAACGTGCTGACTGCTTAACTGATGCGCTGTCTGTCCTTGGCATTGGCCACAGTCACCGTTTGCCGCTTATTGCGATTGCCCCGATCAATGCTGGGATTTGTTATTTGCTGGCCGCATGACTACCAACCCGGTGATGGGGATTGGGATTGGCATTGGAATTGCGATTGGGGGTTGGCTGCTGTCATTTCCTGCAACTGTAAATTTAAGTGCCACCACCCACCCACTGCTGCTGCAGCAGCAGCAACACAATCTCAAAAACTCAAAACTCAATAAGTTGGCTTTTGTTTAGCGTGTGTTCAGCTCCTGTTTCTGTTCCTGCTGCTGCTGCTGCTGCTGGTGAGAAAATTGTGTTGTGTTGTGGCATTTTGGTTGCGAAGGGTCGCCTGCCTTTACACACACACACACACATGCATTGCTGACAAACAAGCAGGCAACTCCACACTTTGCCAGACCCACTGCACTTGTGGTTGTTGGGTGCGTGGCGCATTAGCCAGTTACCAAAGCCAGACTCAGCCCTGGCCCAGCCATATTGTTGTTGCTGCTGCTGCTGCTGTTGTTGTTTGCATTTTACCTGCAACGTCGCTTCGCATAAAATGCAATGAACTCGCAATCGGTACTGTCAAGGATGTGTGTGTGTGTGTGTGTGTGTGTGTGTGTGTGGGTTTTGTGCTCCTGCTATTCCAACATTGCCCCACCCGCCCCGCCTCGGTTGCTGTGCATTTTTCCCCATTTTCCGTCTATTTGGTTTTATTTTAGACCACGACTCCCGCACGTCCAAACATCCTGAATGCTCCATGTTAGTCGCTGCCTCGCCCGCCACCAAATGCATTTCCATTTAACATGCCACCATTTGGGCTGGGGCAGGCAACGACTCCGAAAGGATGGCAGATGGCATAACCATGGCCATGAGAATGGGTTGGGGTTCTGGTTCTGGTTGTTGGTCTGAATATGGGTATGGGCATGGGCATGGATTGTTTGGGTTTTCGACTACAGCGCATTTTCCACAGCCATTTCCACAATTTAGAGCCACTTGCAATTGAATTGTTTTTCACTGTGCAACAGTTTTGTGCAAAAATTTACCAAACATCATTTTAATGTTCAACTTAAATGCAACATATTATTTTACTGAATTAAAAATATATTGTTTTAATTTTGATTTCTTGTTTTTTTACAGTGTTGGTAAAGCAAAGTTGTTGACTAGTGTTGATTGGCACCAATTTAATTGATGACATTAACTTCAAGTGTTGGTAAATGCTATTCGAGTTAAAAATTGATATATTCGTTTTTCCTATGTTTTTTCTAAATATTTTAAAACAGCTGCTTTTGCGTTTAATTCAAGCTGATTTCTTTGGCAGCAAAATTTTCCATTTCAACACACTTTGTTGCAGTTGTTATTGTTGTGGCTCTCTGTAGCCGCCTTTTGGTTAAAAACTAAGCAAAACAATAATAAAATAAAATACAAATGTGGTCGCACACACACGTGTATGTGTGTGTGTGTGTGTTGTTGTTGTTGTGTTTATACATTGGAAAGTTGCTGCTGTGCGAGTTGAGTCCGCATTGCGCTGAGCTTCTCCAGCGGCTGTCACTTGGCCAACGTCACCTCTATGTGCCTTGTACACCCCCCTACCTACCTCCACCACCCCCTCCCCACCCTGCGTTGCTTTATGCCCCCCTTTTCACTTGGGGCAGCGCGGGCGGCTTTGGCGGCTGCCTTTGAGTGATGCTTTGGTTTCATAACTAACCGTTTTTTTTATTTTTGTCTTTTATTTTTTGTTGTTTTTTGTTGTTACCCAGCTCTCTGCTCGTCTCTCTGCCTACCTCCAACGGTCGCTTCGGGCCGTGTTGCAAGTGTAGGTAAAGGTAATGTTTACCATTTCCGCTTGTCGCTTCGCAGACGTCGGCGTGGGTACAATGAAATTTTGGACGTGAACGTGAACCGAAAAGACGTCGCTTAGTTTGACTATTTTTTTCCAGCTGTTGTTGTTGTTGTTTTTTTTTGGGTACACGTTATATGAGATGCATGTCAACTTTTTGGTTGCTGCCACCGAAATTCATTTACCTAACGGTTTTTATTATATATTTTTGCCGTTTGTAACGAAATGCGTGCCAAGGAAATAGAAAGTAAATGAAGTATGAGAGCGATAATAAGAAAACAAGCTAAAATAACTTGGTAAAAAACGAGCATAAAAAAATGTAAAAAAAAAGAATTCTTTTTTATTCAAAGTACTTTAGAAAGCTGCTTATATAATATCATGGCAGTTATCCGATATCCATTTGGAATACAACAATAACTTTAAATATGTAATCTATGGCCGATTTGTGGCCCGGGGCGTAATATTATGCCTTAAATAGGTGAACGTATATATAGGATTATCCAAAGTGAGTAGCTCTAAGCTAAAGTCGCGTTGCAGCAAATATGCCTCCAATTTATTGCAGCAGCAGCAGCAGCAGCAGCAACTACAACGAGAGCAACAACAAACACTTTTTGTGCTATTGCTAATTGTATCAAATTTTCATTTTGATTTAGATACAGATTACGTACTAAGACTGGGCCTTTTGTTGCTGTTGTTGTTGTTGTTGTTGTTGTTATTAGAGCGAATGTTGTTGCTGGTTGCCAGCGGCAACAGCAGCAACCTGCAATCATTGCAGTCAGAGTTGGAGTCAGTTCGTCAGTAGACAGCAGCAACAGCAACTCGGTTGGCCTCATTATGTTCAAACATATTTCATATGCCAACAACAATAACAACAACAACAACAGCAACAACAAATAGGCAAAGCGACTTTGCTACGTTTTTTTACTTGCAGTTGTTGCTGCTATTGTTGTAGTTGTTGCTTCCTCAGCAATCGCTTGGCTGCTGTTGCCTGTTGTTGCTATTGTTGTTGTTGTCATAACTGTGTTTTCTTGTGCTCAGACTTTGGTTGCTGTTGCTGTCCGGTGAAAGTAATCATCAACAACATTAAGCGAGGTAAACAAACTACAAAATAGAAAAAAACAAAACTAGCAACAACAATAAAATGGGCTACACTCGCCAAAAGTCTGCTTGGAGCTGCCGAGATTTTGACCGGGGCCCAGAATGCTCCATTCCAAAGAGAGAGCCATAGACAAAACGGCAGCTCTTTGTGGCTCTCCTCTATGCCAGGGAATTCCAGCAGCTGCAGCAGCCAGATTCCCCCCCACACACCCCTCGCGCCCGAAAGGTTGAAGAACCACAAAGAGATACGATTATGATGATTTCTAATTGAAAAACTCAGCGGCGCGCTCAAATGTGTCCAGCAGTGGGAGAGAAAACGAAGACGTTGAGTACAAAGAAACAACAAAAAAAAGAAAAAAATGTATACAAAAAAAAAACACAGTACAAAAAGAAAAGAGCAGAAAAAAAATGAAACGAAATTTCATTAAAACGTTTGCACAAATAAAATAAGTGCTGCAAAAAGCAGAAAAAAGAGTAGCAACAGCAACAGCAACAACAGCAACAATAACGACAGCAGCAGCAGCAGCAGCAGCAGCAACAGCAAAAGAAACTGAAACGAGGTCAACTGAGGTCAACACATTTTATGTACCGAACCCGAACTACTTCATACTCTACTAAATATTTGTATGACTCTGGCGACGACGGCGACAGCAGCGACGCTGGCAGAGATTCAGATTCAGTTATGGAGCATGTGTGTGTGTGTGTGTGTGTGTGAGTGTTGGTGAATGGGCACGGGGAACTGCAGTCAGCTTTGGGCTTGGAACTTCAAGTCAGCGTCGCTCGTATGCATAAGCCAGTGTGGAGAGAGAGAGGCAGCAAGGGCTTCGTGTACGGTTTGGCGGGTTGCGGGCTGCATCAACTAAATCAAACAAAAGGCAAACAGCAAAAAGTGGAGCGACGGGGCGAGACGTTTCGGGGGAGGGGGGCAAGCGCTGCGCTGCGCTTCAATTGAGTTTTACATACATAGATTGCAGCTTTAGAGTTGTTGCTGTTGCTGTTGTTGCTGTTTTTGATGTTGATGTTGTTGTTGATTTGATTTCCAACTATTTGAGGGCAGCGACGGCGACAAAATGGACACCAACAACAACAACAAATAGCAAAAAATAAAAAAGAAAGAAAACAGCAAAAAAAAAAAACTCGTTCGCTGTGACGCGCATTGACTAACTGAATTGTTGCTGTTGCTGCGGTGTCAGAGCAGCAGCAACATCGCATTCGCCTCATGACTTGGCAAATGCGCTCGCCAACATTATCGTCTTGACCATCTCGTGAACTTCATTTGCAAACGTTGGAGCAACATTTGTGTGGCTTAAACAGCGGGCGGCCCGAAGGTTGCGGAAAGCGGGGCGAAGGCTGCTGGGCAGCCAACATAATTCATTTGTATTGCTGTTGCTGTTGCTGTTGCTGCTACGGCTGCTGTTGCTGTTGCTGTTGGCACAGCAAGTGTTGCCAACTTTATGGCATTTACAAATACAATTACATTAGCAGCCGAGTTGAGTTGTTTTTATTGTTGCTGTTGCTGGCATTAGCTTTGCCGTTACTTTTGCAATTGCTGCCGCCGTTCGGGCCGTGAGTTGTGTGCTTAGCGCTGAGAGATGAGTTGCCCACAGTTAGTTGTTGGCCAAGTGCGCAACTAATTTGCATTTGCTGGGCGGCTTAAAACTGCTGGCGAATGCCAGCTAAACGCAATTCAATGGCCAACAATAACAACCCAGATGTTTAAGCTGTTACGCTGCAAGAATTTCAGATACCAAAAAAAAAAAACACCAACAACTAGAAGAAGCGGCTAAAAACTGTGGCTTATTTCTAGAATGCTTGCATAACAGCCGGAAACAATCGCACTTGCCTCAACAGAATACTGAAAATACCGTTTGATAAGATCGATTATGCGCTATTTGCCATAATATTCCAATTTTATACATAATCAGCCTGACGAAAGTCTCACGTTAAATCTTGTGATTAAATATTCGCTCTATAATTAAATTACTAATAACACTCGTTCGAAACTGTAGTTTGCGATCACATTCTCAGGACCCGATAAATTCAATGTTGAGTTTCAATTATAATCAATCGATTAAAAAAATTTTTTTGAAATGGGATTTTTTGTCAAAAAATTGCATATATTTTAACTGTACAAGCAATCTATAGGACAAATATTGATTGTCATCCCATCAAATATGAAAATATGTTCACTTTTGACAAAGCTATGGAATATGGGAACTATGGAACCGAGAATTTCACATGTCAAATTTGGCATGATTTTTTACGAAAAATGTTCCCCCCCCAAAATCACTTTTAATGTTGTTTTTATACTAATTATGACAAATACAATCGATTTAAAATATAATTTCAAAATTTTAAATTTTGAAAAAAAATTTTTTTTCGAAAATGATCAAGGGCGGGGTTACACTCCCCACTCCCATCCCTTAATCATGATATTTTACTGGAAAAATTCCAAAAAATTTTAATTTCAATAATGCATTTATATAAAATACTGAATTCATTAAGAGGACAATTCATGATCAAAAAGACAACAAACATGAAAATCGCTTGATTTTGGGCAAAGTTGTGATAGTTTGAAATATGAAATATATAGATATATAATAAAATACTTTTCTAAGAAATTACAAATTCTTGATTGAGTACTTATTATATCACTCCAACCCGTTTTAAAACACCTTAATTCAGAAACCAAGAAGGAATTAAATATATATGAAAAATGTTTCCAAATATTTCCACAGATTATTAACACGTAATTCCAAATAAAAACTAACTAAGCCATTATTACGATATTAATTTAGTCTTCTAAAAAGTTGTCGAAATTTCTATAGACCAAATCGTAAACACAGCTGTTTTTCATATTTTGAATGGGAACTGCCAAAGTGCAGCAGCGACCGCATTTCGGGCTAAAAAAAAAAAAAAAAAGCGACAGCTGATTTCTGTGGCTCCACATTGGAACAATTATTGACACGTGCGCGCCTCCACAGTGCCCAAAAGGCAGGACTAATATCCTGAGCGGCAGCGAGTTGGCCACAGATGCATTTCCGGCCACTTCAGCTGTTGATCCAGCCGTGTTTTGTTCCCGCATCGCTTTATCCTTGAGCAGGGACTGCTGCCTGCTGCTGTTTGTGTGTGTCGATATTATCTGCAATTAAATACTCAATGCACACAGAGCAGCGACCGGGACAAAACAAGTAAAAATTTCAATAACTAAAAACGCACATGTCCTGCCGGGACAGCACAATGATGATCATAATGATGATGATCATGATGATGACGCAGGGGAGACAGCAGAAGCAGATGTTACAGTGACGCGCACAAAAAAACTGTTGGAGCGCGTCCTCTTTAGTGTCCTGCGCAGTTTGGCTGCCTACACGCTGCGTCCGCGTCCGCGTCTGCGCCTGCGTCGTTTGTCTTTGCCTGTTGTCTGTTTTGTTGTTTTTTTGGGGAGTGGGGGGGGGAGCAACCGCTGCACATGCCCCGAAAATTATCCCCTAAATGCCGCTTGTCAATTGGATGTTGCTTCCTGCGCAGTTTGCGGCTCATCAGCGTCAGCCACACGGCTACGCTCAAGCATATAAATACACTGAAAAAAAAATTAGACACAAAATTGGTGTATTTATAAAAACATTAAATTATTATTATTAAATTTCCCTAATCGATTTACAAATATTTTCTTAAATGACAAATTCAGAAATAATTGCACCTATTTTTTCTTTGAGTGTATTTAGGCGTTGTATGCTTAGTGTAGTTATGAACAACCCCTATATCAGAGAAACACAAAAGACTGCACAGATACCGCAGAGTCTCTCTGCTAATTGGTTGCCCCTGACACGCGTCATGCTCTCAGGCGGGCAGCAACTGCAACTGCAACTGCGAAAGGTGAAAATATGTATCACTCAAAACTCTCCTCTCTCTCCTCTCTCCCCTCTCTCCCTTTTCGAGTATCTGTTGTCTGTTGTCTTTTGTTTGGCCCAGTTGTCGGGGGGCTACCTACGCAAGAACCGCTTCCGAGGCCCGCTTTTTGTGACTATTTGAAAGTGCATTGGGCACAACCTTTGCCAGTTACTGGTTACCGGTAACCAGTTCCCATTTTCCAATGCTTGTGTGTTGATTTTTCCTAATCAACAGAAAAAAAGAAAACACACACACACACACTCACGCATTGACGAAGAAAGGTGCCACAAAGAGAAGAAAGCAATAGAATGGCATTTTTATGAATGGTTCGTTGTTCTTTGAGTGGCAGGGAAAAACTTTTCGATTGCCGTAAAGAAAACTGTGCGCAAAGTGATCACATAAAAGACCGCGAACAGTCGAGGTCACATGATTAGTGTCAACCTAATGAGCATCAATAAAGTCCTTGCGATCAGCTGCGGAATCGATGCGTGGCGGCAACTCGCATAGTTCAAAGCAACAGCAGCAAATTTTTATAATGTAAAAAACAAAAAACAAGCATTTAAATATTTGCAACGAAGTTTTGATGCGCTTTGGCGAATTAATTAATAATAATATTTAAACTGATCTGTTTGGCAAACTCGTTTTGCTCCCGATAACTAATTAAAGCGTGGCAAACTGTATCTTAATGCGTTTATGCCACAACGCACAATTTTTCTGTAAATGCCAAAAAAAACAAAAACGAGAAGCTGTTTTGGTGGTGCCAGTTTCAGTGGTGCTGCCACTGAATGCGGTTGCTGTGCCAGTGTCCAGGAAACAGCCGTGACAGATGTTACCGCATCGGCAGCTTGTCGAGTGGCTTGTCCGTCCGTCTTTCGGTCTGTCGATCGTCGTTGATCGCTACCCCTTTGCGCTGAGGGTGGTTGGCAATATCAGAATTTCGTTGCGACTTTCTCAGAGCTAATCAATCGAACGAGATAGAGTGGAAAGCCTGAGTGGCCGGCAAACGAGTTAGAAATCTTTCCATTTTCCGAATTGCATTGACGACGCATCATTAAAATATTTTCCATTGCTTGTTGTTGCTGTTGTTGTTGTTGTTGCTGTTGTTGTTGTTGTTGCTGGCTGTTGTTTGGTGTTAAATCAAAAACCACTTGAACGAAATAAAATCTTTCTCACAGTCGGCGACGATGGCGCGAGAAAGAAAAAGAATTGGGAACGGGATTGAGTATGGGAACCGAAGACGGGGGGATAGGGGGTATTGGAGGGGAACGAGACAAACAAATTATGAGAACGAAAACCAAAGTCTCGAAGAATGTCTGGTTTTGTTCTTGTTTGCTGTTTGTTGTTGCTGTTAAATTGATGACAACAACATCAAAACGGACAAGCGTGCGCTTCAAATGTATCTGCATAGGCCGCAGATACTTATTCAGCTCCCAGAGTGTATCTTTTGCTGACCGTGACGATTTCTCGTGTACCTGGCGACGATTTCAAATTGAGCAAAAAAACAACAACAACAAAATAAAGAAATTTAAAAGAAATCCACACAAAATAAATGCCACAATAAGTCAATAATCAAAAAGAGAACGACAGACAGACAGACAGATGTGTGTATATATATATGTACTAGTTTGGATTGGCTCGGACTGGATGGTTGAATGGATAGATGGATGGTTGGATGGAGCCGCTCTTATCATCATTATTCAAAGCGAGCCACCAACGCCGCCATAGAAATAGAAAACTAATAATAATAACAAGAACGGCAAACAGAAACGAGAAAAACAAAACAAGTTTTTGTGGGCGACTCGGCGAGTGCATGGAAAAAAAAAAAAACAAAGAATTTCTAAAACTCATAAAACAACTGCGACGAGTTTTGATTTCGATTTTAGCTCTCCACAGTTATTGCTAGTTGTGTAGATCCAATCGGTTCTATATGTGCCCAGACACACCTAACACATGTAAAAACAACAACAACAAAAAAAAACGAAAAGAACATTTCAATTCACACTCTGGACCAACCTTTTGATGGCTGCAGCCAGACGAATCGAGGGAGAGAGCGAGCGAGGGAGATAGCGCACTAACAACTCGTCATCGTCAATATCAGGTTCGGTTTTGGGTCCAGGAAAGTGGTCAGCAGTGGCTGAGCCCACGCCCGCGTTATGATTTTGTGGCCATTTTATAACTAACAACATTCCATCGATGTCGGCGCCGTCGACGTTGTCAGGTCTCGGTCTCGGTCCCGGCCCAGTCCACTTCCACATCCACATCCACGTCCACGTCCAAGTCCAAGTCCAAGTCCCACAGCCCCTGCCCGTTGCCCAGGCCACACACGTCGATGATGAGGTACGGAGACACAGACACAGATACAAATACAGACACAGATACAGATACAGATACACCGACAAGCCGTCAGAAGTTGGAGCCAGTGCCCTGCCCAGGGGCATTCAATGCGCTGCTCTTGTTGCGGCTGCTGCCTGGTGACAGAAGCGAGCTGCGATGGATGCATCCGAATGTGGGCAGCATCGATACGGCCCGCCGGCTGCCAGTTGGTTGGCTACAACTCTGCCCTCAACCCGTTAACCCATTAAAGCGCTTGTCAGCACTAATGCGAACGGAGCCTGAACGGACAAACGCACATTAAACACCTTAAAAGTATCGAAAATGGTATTCAAAATGATATTGATTGAATATTAAAATCGAAAAGCTGTTAAATGTGAAAAAGTAAAAAGAATTTTACATTATGCCAGAATACAATCAAAGCAAACAAGAGTGACTAGAAGATACCCTGCAGATATGCTTTTTATATTATTTTGATATTCTTAATTTATAAACTTTTATCGATTTAAGGGAAAGTGTAAAAGTTATCGATATCTATATCTTTTATTAATATCAAGAATATATAAACTTTATTGTTGCGGATATGCCTCCTTTTGCCTGTTACATAAACGCGCACAAAACCAGTATACCCTTTTTACTCATATTAAAATAGGTGCATAGCATAAATAATTGTTTATTTAAATGATGTTCAAGCCTTGTTAAAAGTTAAACATTTCTTAATTTTATTTGTAAAACGTTTTTTTTTTTTATTTTCATGGAATATATTTAAATTGAATGGCTTATTAAAAGGACTTTGGCAAATTATAGCACGATCCACGCATTATTCTCCTTTCTTAAGGGTTCCCCTTTGTGTTGTTTTTTATGGCACAGCATAAACTGAAAGCTCATAAAATGAATTATAATTAGGCAAATGATTGCCAACATTTATTTGTTTGTTGGTTTCGCAAGCGTTGGAAAGAGATAAACATGAAATTGATAAGCCTTTGGTCTTGACAGAATATAAACATAAAGATCGTTCACATTATTATTTAAAAGGTTATCAATTTGGTTTTTATCTGAGTTTAATCTGATAAGGTTTTAAATTAAATGGCAAACGTTGCGTGAGTCTTTTTCGAGTAAAAATATTCTTGAATTTTATCTGAAGAGAAAAAAGAGAATAATAATAATAATAAAATGCGATAGGAATTTCTAGAAACTGCGCGTATTTTAATTTCTTTGAAATGTAAGTATCTAAAAAACATTAGCTTGAAAATTAAATATGTACTCATGTATGTGTGTGTGTGTGTGTGTGTGTGTGTGTGCCGATCTTCTTCTAACAATCAGAAATACCCAAGCGGGTAGTAGTCATATATATATTCGTGTATCTATTCTAAATGCTTATCAATTTTGTATTCGTAGGTAACTTTGGGGTCTCGCTCCCAAGTCTTGTGGCCAGGCACAACTGAACTGAACAGAACCGAACCGAACTGAACTGAACACAAAACAAAACGTTGGGCCGCATGTTTTGTATAATTATCGTGGTTAATGTCTCGACAGTGTTTCTTTTTTTTTGTATTTTGTATATTTCTTTTTTTTTCTGTACAATTTGTTGTATTTTTTCGTTCGCTTTGCTGATAAAAAAGCATTTTATCAGTTTTTTTTGTGTGAGGTTGCGTTTTTGTTTGCCTTTTAATTAAGTTGAACACAAAGTGAACAAAAATTCATGGAATGCCAGACGACTGCGACTGCGACTGCGACTGCGACGACAATGTACAATGTACAATTTACTATTGTTTGCCCTGTCAAAATGACCTTGAAATGGCCAGCAACAACAACAACAATAACAATAACAATAACAGCAGCA